>OY757188.1:19646825-20246825 GCA_963583895.1 Melanophora roralis
CGCATGTATCTTAGAATTTAATTTTAAGCCAAAAGATATTTAATACAAAACAGATTTTTTTAAAAACATAAACAATTATCAGTTTAAGTTTTAAATATATCAATATTTAGCAAAGTGAAAATATGTGTACATATGCAAATGCTAGCGGAAATATATGTTCATATATACCTAAATATAAACATAGTTACATATTTTCAACGTTAAATATTTTCTTAAATTCGTTGGTTGTAATAATACTAAACCCTTTTTACTTCCTTGCCTCACTTTTATATAAACTATTTTGCGTTTTCACAAAACTTTCGACTTTCAATCATTCTTCCTTTAACTCAATTCATCATAATTTCTTTATTCTTTCCTTTTTTACCCTGTTATTAATAGGATCAATCATTTAATATAAAATATACATTGGGTATATGAAGTGCATCCTATAAGATTACTTTATATCCTTACAACAAACAATCATGTCGACTTTCAATACATTACACAAAACTAACAACGAAAAAATGAGCGAAAAAAGGCCGTTAAAAAATTGCTTACACTACATCCGTGATATGGGCTCCCATAGGTAGCAATGTGTGGCTCTTAAAACATAATTTAAAAAGCAAACATTTTTAGCATACTAAATACTACAGCATTTTATACTCCTGCTTGTGAATTCAGCACTTTCTATTCTGCTTCCTTTTTTGTCTATTTAGTTTCTTTTCAACTGCCAGCAAACATAAATCATAATTTTTTCGAAACAGCGAATTACATAGTTGGTTCAGAACGTGGAAAAAGCAGTGACTGTCAAGTCTTTTTAATTGCATTATAAAACAAAATTAAAAAGGAAGCCAAAATTTTAATGATAAGTTTTTGGTTTTCACGCCAATTTTTTTTTTGAAAAAGAAAAGCCTACAAAATTTTTAAAATTCTTTCGTTTTGTTTTTATATTTTCACCAAATCTACTAAAATTTTTTTAAAATCTTTACTTAATTCAAAAAAACCTTTTTTCTGGCGCTTATTATTTATATTGAGAATCCCTAATCTAAAGTATTTTCTATTAAAAAACAAGAATGCAAAATTGAGAGCAAAAAAGAATAAAGAAATGTTTAACAACAAAATACTAGGCAAAATCTAAACTATATTTGGTAAAAACAAGCTTGTTATTTTCTGTATGTGTAAGCTAGTAGCCTTAGTTTTATTTTTGTTGTATCTAAAGTCTTGAACAGGATATTTATCCTGACAGTGCAAAAAAGAAACAAGTAAATAAAAGAAATTTGATGGAAAAAGTTTTCAGTCCTTTTTTACAGTAAATTACATTTAGGAAATTGTTATGCTATTGTCAGAGTTTTTTTTTATTTTTATTTTAGAAATATTTTTGTTAACATTTTAATGGACAGTGCCCGGACAGGATGGGCTTAGTCAAGTAACTGATATTTTATAATTTAAACAAAGGGTTAACCATATATTTTAAGCAAGACTTAACATTATTTAAAACAGTTTTAAAAATGTGCACGAAAAAATGTTTTAAAAATTGCACGGTACTGTACATGTATACATTAAATATTTATTTACAAACAATTTTGCAGTATTTTTCCAAAATTTTAACAAATTAAAAGCGCTTAGCATTTTCAAAACTATATTTGCAACTTAATTAAGCGGTTGGTTCTATTGCTTGCAAGCTCTTTGTTTAAATAAGTCTGACGAATAGCAGTAACGTGTATGTGTAGGTGTGAGCCTGTGCCTATCCCAGTTAACTAAATTATCGTTGACAATCTTATGTTTTTTGATATATAAAGCCCGTAATACATGAAACGTCATCATTTAACCACTTTTCTTTTTAGGGTAGCGTAGAGAGAGGTTGGATTCCAAGTAACGGCTTTGATTGGTTTTAACTTGGCAATCTTGGTCCCTCACTCACCTCTCCGTGGTATCAACTGGGTGGCTGCCTTAAATATTCGTTAAATGTAGTGAGCTAAAGAGTGCCTGGCATTCACCCACAAGAAAGATTACATTGGGTTGAGGCGTCAAATTAGTAATCTGCACTTGTAAAAACTTGCCTGCTTTGGAAAAACGAAGAACAAAAATTAAATGGGAAAATATCTTTGTTGAACTGCCAGAAAATTTAGCCTCCGCGAGGAAGGAACTGATGAGGAAATATGATTGACTTTGCCTCTGCAAAGAAAATATAGTAGTTAGCAGCACCAGATTTCGATAAGCATAAAACCACGTGGCTATCGCCAGATGAAACAACAAGAAACCAGATTGATCGTTTTGTGATAAACGGCTTTCATCCAATTTTTTTTGCATACGATCGATCGGAGGAGCGAGTATCGATTCGTATTATACCCAAAAAGAAGGTTCGTACCTGTCTGAGTTCGTCGAGAAACGTACGATCTAACACAGCACGGAAGCTTGATGTCCGAAAGCTACAGACGCGTCTTGCTCTATTCGACTTACTAAATTGGAAAAAGCATTCCTTGTCCTGATATAATTACAGTGCAATGGCAAATCTTTGCCAACTCCATGAAAAAAGCCAAGATATCTTTGATTGGGGTCTGGAATCCTTTTTTATTGAACCCATTATTGGAGAAAGGAATAAAGGGAAAACCGGTATTCTCCAAATAGAGCAGAAAAATGGAAAGTAGTGAGTGTAAGCGTATCCATATGTTTAGATTTCAAACACCAAACAGAGGGCTTTGGTTTAGGCACATTATCCTGAAAATATGAAGCAGGAAAGCTGGTGACTGATACACATCGTGTGCTGAGGATTTGGAAAAACCATTATTCCCGCATGCTGCTATCTGATAGTAGCAACGATGAAGAAAAAACAGAACTCATCCCAGAAGATGACATTGAGCGCATACCGCTTTGCCAGAATGAGGGGTAAGTGGCAGTTACCCGGCTTAAGAAAAACAAGACAGCAGGAGCTGATGGCTTACCAGCTGAACTGTTTAAAACCAGAGGTGACACGTCGATAATGCTTATGCATTAGCTTGATTGTACAATCTGACTAGAAGAACGCATACCCACTGTGGGAACATATGTGTTTTATATTTTGTGCAAAAACAAGGAAACAATTGAGTATTTGCCAACTACAGAAGAATAAATCTCCTATCAATTGGTTACAAGACAGCGTATTGTTTGAAAAATTTAAATTGAAAGTCGACGAGATAATTGGATCATATCAATGCGGCTTTAGACCTGGAAAGCCACTATTGACGAGATTAGCACACTACGCCAATTTCTGAAAAAGGGATAAGAAAGACAGATTGACACATTAAATATCCGGACATTATGTTCAATGTTACCTTTTGTAATAAACTGAAAAAATAAGCGACACTGCCGCTCCATTGGTCTTATATCATGTTGCAGCCATGTGAGTGATGGAAAACTCTTTACCGATATATTTTAACTGTTTCCAATATATCGTTTGGTATTAAATTGCACCCTCCGCAAAAAAATTCTTTAAGAAATGGACAAGGGGGATACCTTTGCTTTTTGAATCGTTTTTACATTTTCCTGTTTTTATGTTTTGCTTCATAATGTCCTTCAGGCTATAGAGGGTTCTTCAATATGCGCAGATAGATGAAGGGCTCGTGCGGCAGTCATGTTGCCCTAGCGCAACGTCTGAAAAATCTGTTATGCATTGTTGAGTTATTGTGACCGAATTGAATATGTAGCCTATTTCAAGTTTTTAAACAACACAATAGTTTCTTAGCAAAAGGATATTAATATCCTGATATCCATATCCTGGCCTTAATTTTGTTGAAATATTATAATGTTCTATTTCTGAAAATTTTCTCCTTTTGATCTTGTATATATGAGACTTAAAAAAGGTCTAACGTCCCACATAAGACATCCTTATCCATAATTTCCGGTTATGTGTGGATCCTAACAAAACTAAATGAGTCCTATTTACCAAAAGGCACATGATCTGAGCTTTTAGAATCCTGACATTAGAAGGGGGAAGTTGAAGCTAGAATGGGAGGCTAAATATCTTAGAGAAGTATTTGATAC
Organism: Melanophora roralis; assembly: GCA_963583895.1. Taxonomy (NCBI): domain Eukaryota; kingdom Metazoa; phylum Arthropoda; class Insecta; order Diptera; family Rhinophoridae; genus Melanophora; species Melanophora roralis. The sequence continues at coordinate 19,650,825 of OY757188.1, forward strand.
CAAGCTTTCATGATAAAACTCCTTAGTACTGTTACTGTATTCTCAGTCACAATTAATGATTCTTTTGCAGTGCAGTACAGCTATAGATTTGTAACAGTTCTTATTATCCTACTGCACTTTTTTATTTAAACGGAATAGCCCAAAGCTTAAATGAGTTTTTATATGCTTTTTAAGCGTCATACCAGTAATTGCTAATACAGATTAGATAAGGTTCGGAAGGGTGATGAATAGAATTAAATCCTCTCATACACCAACAATCGGAGACCTTCTGGTTTCATTGCGCATTCCTTCAAAAAAACAGTAGTAAACTCAAATAATAAGACATCAAAAAAAGAGGAAATAGAGTAGTTAGACCAACAGAAAGAAAGTTAATAATAAAAAGAAGAAAAATAAATTAAATATTCTTGAGAAAACTTTCCGCCTATAACCTAACTCCTAGTCACCTGATTCCTATAACGAACCCAATATGTTTTTCCTGTGAAACATTGCTTAGTTTTCCGTTGAATCGTTTACCCAACCCCTTCACCATATGGTTTTGCAATCTTGGGCAGTGACAACAAACATGATTTATCGTCTTTGATTTCTTCTCACATGTCTTTAAAAAATCTGGGGTGCTGCGTTTCCATTTGCTCGTCATAGCCCTAACCAGACAATGTCCAGATATAACCCCAAAATTGGTTCTTAGGTCCTTTTTCCTGAAATCCATGAGTACCAGTACCTGCTGAACTCATCTCCAGCCTCATAGCTCTTTCCCAGACCTGTTCTCCCGTTGAAAATTCATCATATTTGGCATCCATGTTCTAATCCTTCCGAAATAATCATGCATTGACGGCCGTACAGTATCCTGGCTATACGCCACATCAAGGGCTGAGCCACTACTGGCAAGCTCGCCGAAAACTTAATTTCCAACTATGTAACACTGTCCAGAAACCAAACAAAGTCTGGCGTGCAAAGTATCTGTAACAACACCAAAAGCCTTTGTATAGTCCCTAACTAGTCTCGACATGACGCAGTGTGCCTTCAAAGCCCTATTAACTGCCTGATTTTCAATTTGAATAGTAACCTCACTATCCCTTGTAACATGTTCCACTTTAATATGAGTTGCCTTAGAAGTTTCCAGAATATCCGCCTGGAATACTCTACAAAATGTGATGTTTTGTCCTGGCCTACGGTGCTTATACCCATCTTAGATCCGTCAGTAAAAACTGCACATCTCTTATACAGATTTTCAAACCCCAATCAATAAACCATTTTAGGGATTATTATCGGTTATGTTCTTTTAAAGAAGACCTCCGTAGCCGCATAGTCTGTTTAGATCCCCAGACTAAGCTAAGATCATCAAGACCAGCCTCTCATAATTTCCTAGTGTGGCAATAATTCAGAAAATTTTCCAACCTGACTCAACGAGTCTGGCTACCAGCTACTGCTAATCTACGCCATTCTCTTCAGTTTTGTCTATTTTTTATTTATTTCCAATTTAAAGACACTTACATGTTCCTATTAAATCCCTCTTTATTTTTTTCTTGTTCTATACAGTTGCTCACACATTGCTTAAGCCAGAGGGAAAGCCCCTAAACAATATGAACAAACACTCATACATGTATAAGTATTCTGTTCTTTATACACATTCAGTTCTGTGCACTTTTGTGTTGGTGAAAATTCTTCAGGTAAAAAAGGCTTAAGAGCCTTTGGTTATATTGGCTTGTTGTATCCTTTGGTCAATTTTAAGAACAAAATTAAACTAACAACAGCCAACAGCTTTGAATATATGGTTGGAAACAGTATTTTGCATATTTTAACGCGCTTGCAGCAAATGCAACAACATACATACAAGTTTTCAATGCGAATTCTTTATTCTTTTAAATGCATTTAATTTCAAAAACAACTATTTGAAATTTTTCATCATTCATCATTAAATCCCTTATTATAACTATTTAAGTTTACATTTTTAGTTTCTCAAATTATTAAAAAAAATCCTTTAATTTTCCTTTATTGCCTCGGAAAATGTATGACCAACATTGAGGAAACTTAAGAAAGTTTTTTCTCTCTCTTCTTTTGCTTAAAAAAAAACTTCTAAAAAGTTGTAGAGTCTGTTTATTATTTTTTGCAATTTTCAAAATGTTACCAAATAATGTCCTGCCTGTATCCTGGATTATAACTATACACACATAAATAAATGTATTTGTGTTGGTGTGCTTAAACACATTTTATTGAAAAAAACTTCAAACTAGAGAGAAAAAACATTTAATGATGCAAAAGTTTTTTATACAAAACCCATACTCATGCAACAAACTTTTTGAATTATTATGTTTTATAGCCAAATGTTATGATTTTGCTGTAAAAGTGTATGGAAAAAAAGAAATTTTTCCAAAAGTATTTTTGTTTATAGAAGTTTTTATTGTAGATTTTTTTTGTCGGGCATTTACTTCAGAAAGAGACAAGAGTTTGGCATAATAAAACTAAATTTTTAGGCTAAATCTAACTTTGCATAAGTTTTGTGGATTAAAGGCAAATTATGTTTACTTTTCTCAAGGATATATTATAAATTTTTGGATTTAAAAAAATATATAAAAAAATTGCTTAATTTAAGTATAATTTCTTTTTTAGGAAAGGTCAGTAGTAACCACAGTTAACCCACAAGTAGGGTTCCCCTAACGGTGTTAAAGAAGTTCGATGTTGAAGAAAGAAATATGGTTGCCTATGCAGAAGGTGTGGTCATTCTAATTACGAGAAGGTTTCTTTTAATGGTCGAGTTTCTATTGCAATCGGCCTTGAGTGTACTTTTACGCGTCGGATTGAGCTTTGATCGTGACAAAAGGCTAATAGAGGCTACTTTGGACTAAGCAAGCGGTTTAAAAGCAAAGCCACCTTCCGACAGACAAAAATTACTCTCTACAAGACACTTATACTAACCGTGCTTATATATGGCTCTTAAGCATGGGTACTTGCGTAAGCAGATGAGGCAGTGCTTGAAGTGTTCGAGCAAAAGATTCTGCGGACAATCTTTGGACCAATCATGGTTAATGGAAAATACCGGTATCGTATGAACCTAGAGCTTTAGAAACTCTTCGCCCACATTGACATAGCTATGCGTATCAAAATTTAATGATCACGTCGAAAAGTTTACGTTGTGAGGATGAAAGCAGATGCCCCAGCTAGGAATTCACTTAAATGCGAACGTTCTGTAGCTAACTAAGTAAGTAAAGAACCTTTCTAGTGCAATAAAGGAAGGCATCATAGTCAAAGTACCTAAAAAAGGGGACCTTAGAAGCGCGGTTTAAAAAGGCTGCTACAAAAAAGCTTTTTAGGTCAAAAGCTACGCTTCATTAAGCATCATTATTTCCATAAAAAGCACAACTTAACCGGCATTAAGTATTTTCTTCACACGGTAACTATTGAGTACTGGGTACTCACTATTATACGAGGAGGCTGATGAATTAATGAACATTAAGAAACTCAAATTAAATCTTATACTTTTAGCTGACGAAAAGAAAAAAATATAATATTGTAGACTATCTGATAGGTGTTATGTGTTCCTGAAGAATATACTGGCCATTTTTAACGAAACAGATCTTATAGTAGAGCATTTTCTAAAAAATATTGAGGTCACAGTCAGGACAGCCGGACAGCCGGACAGCCCCTAGGGCCTTAAAATATAGAGCGTCAAGTCTAATTGGTTAGTAAAGGGCTGTCAAAGGGTTTTTTGTGAATTTAAATAAAAAGTTTAGTTTCCCGACACTAGCCGAGTGGAATGCATTTTCAGAGCCCGCTACAACTCCTCATCAGCACTCTTTGTTCGGTACTGAGCATTGGTAGTAAATATCTTCTATTTAACCCAAGTGTTAATTGAAATTTGAATACGGAAATACTAATTTGTATTTTACACATACTCTCATTAACAATTGTTAATTCTTGGGTTAGAACGAAATTTACGGCCTGCCATTTTTTATATCATGGCAACACCTTTTCTTTTATTTATTCTTCATCTCATCACATTATGTTTGCCTTATTCATCTCATCTCATTGCGGACGTATTTTTCATATTACACCATGCCTAGTGTTATTTTTAATATTTATTTTTTAGCGTATTTTGAACAATTTTTATTTCTAAAATTTCCTTTTTTTTATTTTTTTTATATTTTATCAGGCTAATTGGTTCAAGTTTTATTGTGATAAGATTTGTTAGTTGGGGAATAGAAGTGACTTAAAGATAGCTGGGACAATATGCCCTTAGCTGAGCTCAGCAGACACTAGGTAATTCATAAGAGGTAATTAAGTCTAAGGACCGCGATTGTGGTCTTTATTTAACCATGCCCATTTAGGACTTAAACAAGCAAAAAAGATTGTGGCACTCCATATAGTCATAAAGTGTACAAGCTTAAGGAAAAATTAGAAACGATTGAATCAAATAGTTAGGCAAAAGAAACAGCCAGAAGTTGCGCAATTTTTTATGGCTTAAGCTAAAAGACATCATTAGTTTCATCATGGAAATCACATGGCTACGAGGCTGGCAATAGGGAGGGGGTTTCACAAGGGCACTAAAGTTGCTTTTTCGATCTCTTTCCTTTATGCTAGTCTTACAATTTAATATGGTTTGGCTTGTCCTTTCTTTCTTTCTGGTCTTTCTTTGAGGGAAAGCACAAACGATCCCGGAGATGTTCGAGTGCACACGAAAGAAAGGTTGGCTTATCTAAATCACCTTCCATTACGTTATTTTATTAACTTAAGTTTCAACATCAAGAAGTTTTCTGCTTCACTTGGTAATTAATAACAAAAAAATAAAATTGAAAACTGGATCGAGTATAAAAGTCAACCACCCATGTGGCTTTTATATCTTACAATTTAAAGTCATCTTTTGTGTCTTTATTATCTTCAGTTTAAATATCAAAGCATAAATAATAATATTTTTTAGCATTAATTAAAAATTGCGCATCAATTAAGGTAGTCATAAATGTATTTTTAAAAATTAAATAAAAAATAATATTATTTTATTGGAAATAATTAAAATTTTTTTTATATTTATTTTAAATTTTTTATTTATTAATATTTCACAAACCAAAAAGAACAAATAATTTTCCCACCCCTTATATTTATTATTTTCCTTTATTGTGCAACTCGGGTGCATTAAAAACATTGACAAAGAGACATGAAAACAAATTTCCATTAGTTTTTATAAAGTGTTTAATGTTTGCAACAACAACAGCAACTTTACATTTTAAAAGTTTAACAAAAAATGCTAAAATTAAGAAAATTGTTTTTAAATGATTTTTAATCTTTGGTTTTTGTTGATTTTGGCATTAAGCCATTATTTCATTAAACTTAAGCACTAAAAAAAATAACAAAATATATTATGAAAATTTAAAAAATTAAAAGTTCATCTGAAAAGCAATAACAGCAAAACATTAACACATTAGGGTTGTGACAATTAAATTAAAAAAAATTCGAATCCATCTGAAATGCATTTTAAAGGATAGTTGTAATTTAATAAAAATTTGGGATAAATTTTAACTAAAGGGGACTTAGGCTACTCATATCGTACGTAACCCATACACTTAAGATTCAAAACTTAAGTTAAACCACTTTATTTTTCAGCTTTCTATAAATGGTTCCCCCTTATTTCGTATACAAAAGCATCCCTTATGCTTGCAAATGCATCCTTTTTATAAAATTCTATTTTTAAACTTTTATGTTGATATTTTCATTTATGTATAAAAAAATCTCTCTGCGTGTAAATATATGAATAAATTTTTTAAACAAAATATTTATGTTTTGCTAAAAGATTAAAATCTAAATATTTTTATTTTACTCTACATTCATCTACTTGGAATTTTTAAGCTGAAAGTGTTTATCGCACACAAGCATACTTATGCTAAAACTTGCATGTGTATGTGTGTAACACACTTATAATGTTACATAAGTACTCAAATATAAATATTAAGAAACAATCTTTTTAGCATAAGCAAGTGGGCAAATATTTTTACTGAGACCAAACACATTGAATCACACACTTTTGCAAGTGAACTTTTAAATTTATTTAAAAGGAATGTTAGAATTCAACATCAACCATCAAGTCTTGGCGGATTATCTAGGTGAAGCTTTTGACTTCCAAAAATTGCTAAAACCTTGCAAAATAGTTTGTCAAATATCAAACTTTTCAAAAAACAGTTTATGGAAACCTTCAATGTCAGACTTGGTTGGTTTCCGGAATATAGTGGCATGGTTGACAAAGAAATTTCCAATGAGCTCTCTCGTAATGGATCGAACCTAGATGTGACATATAAGAAGAAAACTGTGAGGCCACCAATGGATCATTCTTGGGAGACCAGGATATGAATGCTCAACATGGCTTATCTTCAGTGGGGAATAAAAGTGTCTGAAGAATGGCTAGGTCTATGTGGCGGAGGTTGAGCCTCGGAAAGCATTAAGTTGCTCTTAGACTAAGGGAGAATGGGCCTAATGGCTATAATTATGGGCATATCTAGGCGCTGTCCGGTTAGGGCTTTTCCGAGCAAATGGAGCTGAAGCACTCCAGATTATTGTAGGATGTGTGAGGATGAGGAGGAATAAGAGATAATAAAGCTTGCCCAAAATTACAGAAACATAGCGTCAAGCGGCTGAGTAAAAGAATCCACGAATAACAAAGCGAAGTAAAATAAGCAATGGAGGGGGAGTTTTTCCACGGGTATTTGAATTCTTCCTGTTTTTCCAGTGTTTTTCTTTCTATTGGTGTAACCACCAGTTTTCATCTTTATTTTATGTTATATTTTTGACTCTTCTTGCTGTTTCCTTAAAAGAGTGCATAATGTACCCAGCGGGTCTCCGGGTGTAGATGTATAAGAGGGTTTTACATATTTTCGTCTCCCTTCCATCTTACTTTATCTACGAGACAAAAATTAAATGCTAAGGTTTCAACAAACGGGCTAGGTTTATACTCCCAGGAGGCGCAGACTAGCTAATACGTGCACCTTATATGCTCTTCTACGTTTTAGTATTTGAGAGTCTCGATCCACTCGAGCATTGTATTTTTCTATTCTACGAGGGTTGCATTTTATATTTCGGCATTAGAGAATAAAAACAAATATTAATCATGGAAAATTCCTTTATTGTTTTTCAAAATACTCCCCATGAAGATCTGTACCCTTTTGCATGTGTTTGAACCAATTGTCGAAGCACTTTTGCCACTCTGATAGAGGTATCTCCAAAACATGCATTCTGAATACAGCGACCGCTTCTTAAGGTGTAGAAAAACGTTGACCTCTAAGTTTATTTTTCGCAAACCAGAATAAAAAGAAGTCATTCGTTGCCAAGTCAGGACTATACGGCGTATGACTCATCAAATCGCAATTTTGGGTGCTTAAAAATGCAGTTGTTTGAGCCGATGTATGAGAGCTCGAATTGTTGTGGTGGCGAGTGGTCCATCTTCGGCTGTTAGTTTTCCTGGTTTCATGGAAGACAACTGGCAAACAGATGGTTGTGTATCACTCAGAATTGACTGTTCTGCGTTATTAAAGTGATACGGTTGCGACATGTCCAGTTTTCTGAAAAAACTGGCGATCATTTGCTTAGAAGTTCTTCGTGTGCAAACAGCTTTTGTTGGATTTGACTCATCTTAAAACACCCATACAGTCGACTGCTGTTTACTTTCGGGCTCATACGCATAAGTCCAGGATTCATCACCTGTCACGATATCATGGACGTAATTCAAAGCACCGCGATCGTATTTTCTAAGCATTTCTTTCGGCTAATCGACACGAGCCTTTTTTGAGCGATTTACAAATTGTGTGGGATCCAACGCAAAAAACTTGTTTTGACAATCAAATGTTCATGCAATATTGAACGTATGCTGGTCCCACTAATGCCGGAGAATGTCTCAGTCTCACGATAGGTTCCGTGATGATCTTCCAATATCAGTTCATGCAGAGCATCAATGGTTTTCGGATCAGCAACTGATTTTGCACGACCTTCACGAAATTCGTCATGGAGTGTACTACGACCACGATTGAATTTACCATACCATCGATTAACACTGCTCCTTGATTGAGCTTCATCGCCAAAAACAGAATTTAGTTCATCCGTGCCCTGTTGCTGAGTTAATCCACGTCGAAAGTTGTAAAAAATAATCGCACGAAAACGTTCACGATTAAATTTCATTTCAAGGTCGAGTTGAGTCGACCCATTTGTGTTGTTTACAGTAACTTAAAAGATTCAAATCGACCCAAAAATTAAATTTAATCGTGAACGTTTTCGTATACGTTCTGAGTACGTATAACGTATAACGTATAAGAAAATGTCAAACTTTACGATAGAGCTTTCAGTTGTCAGATTGAAACACTAGTGTTGCCAAATCCCGAAACAAAAAAGGCAACCCTCGTATCAGTATCATAATTGATTGGACACTGAAGAAAATAACAAACTTATGTCGTGGCAAAGGACTTTAAATGTGATGCACGTCCCTCAAAAACGGCATAACCCTTTGTAAACAACAGGACAGTCAATCGCGCCACTTGGAAATTCATTCTTTAGTAACAGTTCGTATGTAAAATAAAATCCTTTAATACCGTCCCCTTTAGTATTTATAAAAACCTTTTTCCCTGTGTAAGTACTTATTTTCATTTGCTCTGATTTTTATATATAAATCCAGTTGCTTGAAAATATAGCAACATGGTTGCAAAATAAAGTGTTTTAAAGTAACAACCAACAATCAAACTTAAAAATTCCCAGTTTTTCCTTATTATTTGATTTTTTTTTTTATTTTTCAAATAAATCGATCCTTTTTACTTTTCCGATTTATCATTTTCGCTAAAAATTTAACAGGGCGTTGTAAAACGTTTATTTTAAGATTTAATTCAGTTTAAAACTATCTTATCTAATAATAATTTTTTTATTTCCAAATATTTACCCCCCCAAAAATTGCTTTTTATCCAATATAAACTGTTAAAAAAATATTATTGATTACAAAAGTCTATTTATTGATTACCCTTTACTTGTACTTATCATTTTTAATTTATCATTTTTATTAAAACTTTGGATTTATTTAACTTGTTTTAATCAAATAAAATTGCTCAATCAATTTGTATTCAAATATCTATTGGCTTCTAGCTTTTGCAGTTTGAATAACTCAATTGAATAAATGCATATTAATTTTAAAAATATTGAATTTTTTTAACTGATTCGATTGTTTTTTTTTTATGTAAAAAAAAATCTTTTATTTTTCGTCAGTTTTCTATTCACTTTTCTTTTGAGGTTTCGTTAGATTTTTCTTCATTTCATTTATTCGAATTTATTTTAGCTTTTAAGCAAACAATTCAAGCAGCAAATACTTTGATAGCTGCAGTTTATAGGTTAACAGTTCAGGTAATAGTAAAAGGGTTTTTGTAACACCAAATTTGTAAATTGTAAGTGGCTCCCAAATAAATATTTAGGGTATTCTGTTTTGTCTTTTTGTCATAATTTTATAAAACTTCACAATGTTTTAAAAACTTGGTGAAGCTGTTGGACACTTGACGTATGTGGAAATTTTGCCACATTATGACAATAGAACACCTTGTGAATTCCCAAAATATATTTATTCCATTAACCATTTACATATAAAGAGAATTCATTTATTTATTATTTTTTTTTAAACATTTTATAAAAAAAGCCCTTCTCTATAACTTTTCTACAAACTGTATTTCTAATCGATTGAAATGTTCAAGTATACCAAACAACATCAAAGAGACTCTTTTGTGGCTAATTGTTTATTTTTTACTTCTCTGTCTAGCTCTTAAAAAATCGTTCGTAATCAATAGAAAACTGTTTGTCTGGCAGCCAATAAAAAAAACAGCAAAAACAAATCTTAAAAGGCTTTAAGGTAATTTCTTCTTAAAAGGAATTTAAGTAATTGAAAGTTTTTAAATTTTGTTTATATTATAAAAAAAATAAAACACAAGTAGACAGAAAAGGTTAAAAACATTGGTACTTTAGGTACAATTAATAAAATTGTCTGAAAAGTATGGAAAAAAATTATTTTTGGAATTTTTTTTGATGATTTTCAAATCGATCAGATTCGCCAGAAATATTTTCGGCTATTTATACCACATAAGTGATAAGGGTATATATCAGTTTGTCATTCCGTTTGTACAATTTTCAGTTGCGACCCCATAAAGTGTATAAATTCTGTATTCGATATAGCCATGTCCGTCTGTCGGTTTGTTGAAATCAAATTGTCTGAGTTAGTTTAAGTACTACTGACCAGATATAGGTGACAAACTATCAAAAATATCCCTGAAATAATCAGTACTTAAAATAAGCACGATCGCCTCACCACCGACCTAGATACAAGCAAAACACTGCGATTGTCTCAGTTTTTTTAAAAGCAAAATCACAAAATCCATACAAAAAATGTAACAAATGTAAACAACTGGCAACGCTTAAGCATACATATGGATGGGCATAAAAAAAATATGCAAAAGTTTCTTGTGTGCTTGGACGTTGGTATGTATTGTCGTATGGATGAATGTACGTACATATTTATGTATGAATGTTCACATGTATGTATATGTTACACTTTCCATTATGCATCACGTATGTACATATGTATGAATAAATCACGTATGTATGTATGCATGACCCAGTAAATTTAATTAAAAATACTCGCATATAATTATGCATGCAAGTACAATACATTCACACATATTTACATCTGTAAATGATTTGTGATTTCAAAAAGTACCAACTTAAAAAAAGCATATAAATACACATATTTATTAGGGATATGAATTATTCCACTTTTTAAAAAACCGGTTTTCGAATATTTAAAAAGTGGCAATTTATAAAAACCTTTAATTCGTTAAAAAGTATAAAAAATTTATTATGAAATTTATTCGCATATTTAAGTAACTGCAAATTAAAAAATTAAAGAGGTTTATTTAAATAAAACCAAAACATTTCGCATCACACAGAGTACACAATACGCCATTTTGTGTCATCGTAAGCAAACATGGTAGTGTGCACTGAAGATAACGTGTGACATTTTCAATGTGTTGCTTTTCGTTTTTAAATATTTAAGGCATTGTCGGAGTACAATACAGCCACAACTCAAGTGTGTTGTCATTTAATCGCACATTGGATATGTGAAGGGTGACCATTCGTACCAATTTCATCAGTACATCAAGGTGGGCTCAATGATTTTAATTCTGTTTTCTTGATTTTGTTTACTTGTACTTGATTAACATCTAGATGGCGTTAGTGTACATAAAAAGGAAAAAAGAAAAAGCTTTGATTCAATTGGTGTTAAATGGAAAACACTTCGTGCCGACTCACCACGCCACAATAGGCGAATGGGTTAAACGGCTGATGTTTACAACCAAATATAATAACTATCAACCGAACAAAGAGTACTGATGATGAAAATCGTAGCTGGTTTCGAAAATGCATTCTACTCGGCTAGTGTCGGTAAATGGAAACACGTTTTTTCAATACAAAATTTTGCCTTTCTTAACTAACGCTAATAGAATATAAAACTAAAATACTTCATTTGCAAAATAATGAGAATTTAGTAAGCATTGAACTTGACCCTAAAAATTAAAAATGGTCTTCAAAACAAATAGTTCGTTCAACTATACATATACATAAATAAACGTTTACTTGTACCTTTAAAATTTTATTGGTTATGCCGAGATGATATCTGCCAAATGGGCGCCGCACAGTGGCACATTTGGCGAGAAGGCGGTCAAAAATCCGTAACTTTTGATTGGATCGGAATTTTGACACGCGGTTTTTTTTGTTTAGTAGGTGGGATTTTAACCTTTAATTTTTGAAAAAATCATAAAAGTCGACTGACCAAAAAAAAAGTTATGAATTTTTTAATATTGGTTACCATTAATTATTGAATTTGAGTATAAAAGAATTGTTGGAACATGTAAAAAAAATTGTTTTCATATGTCCTATTATTATTGTTACAAATTATTATTATTAATAGTTTTATAAACTGAATATTGTCCGGAAAAGCTGAATTTTTGGCTCCGTAGTATGTTTAAGCTTAAAAGCAACAAGGGGCAAAATTTTTTTTTTTTAAACGGCCTTTTGAAATAAAAAATTTTAAATTTTTAAAAAGTTAAAATTTTGTTAATAACGAAATGCTATTTTAGTTAAATTTTATTTTAAAATATTTCTATAACATTTATAAAATAATTATTTATTAATTTCAAATCAAAAAGCCGCTATACATTAAACAATTTTAGTGAAAATTTCGTCTAAATAGCATTGATTTTCATCTTCTAATAGTTGTTTCGCCTCTTCATCTAATTCGACTGGAGTTATTTTCCATTTCTGTCGAATGTTGGACATATATGGATCTGAAGTACACAACAAAATGGTGATAAGGTCTTCATTAGTACAACATCTAGAAATTTTTCTTGTGCTGTGTTCGCGAAAGAATCTGTAGTCTTTGTTCCTTTTTTCTTGTGCTTCTTCAGACAGATCTCCTATTGGTAGCATATTATGTTGAATGATTTGTTCCCCATGATACAAAATTTTATGAACCGTTGAAGACATATATCTCCAAGAGTATTTTTCATTGTAAAGTGCAGCTGTTTTATTGGCGTAATCTCCAAACTTTTTTGCATTTACCTTTCTGCTGCATGCTAGGACTTGTAATATGATTTTGAATCGTCTTATTAACTCATAATCTACACCTGTGATACATGCTGCAGTTTCTGGATCGGAAAAGAATCTTCTTGCAGTATTTCCATCATTCGAGTTTCCTTCTCCTTGTTTAGGTTGGTCGATTATAAGGCCTAGCTGAAGATATCTTTCTTGAATTTCTTCTTTTTTTTTCTTTCGTTTTTCTGCATTTTCTTTACTGTTTCTTATGGTTTCGCCTGAAGGACCAAATTCCAAATCATAACCCAATTTAAGAATATGCTCCATAAAACGAATCCTAGTATGAAGAGGCGACAATCCAAATTCGTAAGCTTCCTTAAAACTATCGTCTGGTGCTGGAGGTTGATTAAGTTGGCTTGATGTCTTTTGGCATATAATGCAGCTTGACGATGACTTTGTTTCCGTTAAAACTTGCGCAACTTTTCCATCAATCATCGTTAGACACATTTTAAAGTTTACTTCGATGTCTTGCTCATTAAATTTAAATATTACGGGTTGAAGGTCCTTAATTTGATCTTTCATCTTTTGAACTTCTTCAGTTATGACATCTCTTGTTTCCTTTTTGTATGCAAATTTTATGGGCCTACAATACCTTGTTGAAGAGGGAATTTCATTTTTCCATATATCATTTTGTATTGCTCTACTAGTTGAGGGCTCTAGGCTATTAGAAATTTTTATTAAGCGCAGCGGAACGAAAGATACCATAAATAAATTAGCATCAGAAGAATTTTCAGCGTTACATTGCTTATACTGTTTCTGACCAGACGCTCCATCACATCCCCACTTAGAAATTAAAGTAATACTGCTGTTTCCAATATTTTTCAAATGTTCACCATCAAGTGTATTTAGCAATCTCTCTGCGGTATGTTCAAGAAGATGTTGCAGTTTTATTTCTGCTGAACTTGAAGTAACGCTAATAGAAGTTTCTGGGGGCAAACATTCTTTCTTGACAGCAATTAAATCACGATACTCAGGAAAAATTCTGCAATTCTTCTCATTAGTTCTCTTGCGCAGTTCCATATACTGATTTTTAGTCAATTTTAAATCCAAAAAGAGTGCGAATGCTTCTTCTGGAGTAAATTTTTTATCTTCAATAGGTGTAGGAATGCTTTTTAAAATCCTCTTTGTACGCCTTGGTGTCGCTTGAACTATTTTTTCAATTATTTCAATTTTATTTTTCTTATTTTGCGTTGGTTGAATTTGGTGCAAAAATGAGTCCTTAATGATACTTTGGGATATTTGTTCATTAATATTCTGAAGCTTGCGTCTTCTAGACCTTTCACTACAGTCATCAATTGGTTTTTCTGGTCGACCTGTTTTGACACATTTTGTCACGGTTGTAGGTAAGCTCTCAAAAATAAGTTCTTTTGACAGCCATTCGTGGAAACGTTTATACAGCTTTTCCTTGCTTCGAGAGCACTCAGTGTACCGCCTTTTTAAATTTGCTGTAAAATTTTTTATTTTTTTTTTATGTGTTTCAATTTCTTCACAATTACAAATCTTAAAGTATTCATTGCTCAGTATATGCATCACTATATCGCCTTCATCTCTTTTTTGAAAAAAAATATCAGCAAGATCTTTATAACAGTATTTAGCCATTGTTGAAACACACAACCTTTCAATTTCACATAAAAGTAAGGACTAATTTATTTAACAAAATATATTGTCTTATATACTAAATTCTTATCGCTCCTTATAAAACTATTACAGTAGTTTTGGTTTAGCTGCCTTTTATTTACCTGCGCTTTTGCTTTACCTGCCCAAAACTTTGGTTTTGTGTTCCCATTTGACAATATGCAATACCAATTTCATTTTTAAGTGCACTTTTTGTACCTGCACATTTTGGCTTACGTGCCTATTGTTTTTGGAATTTTAAAACTTTTTTTGCTAAAGATAATTGTGCAGGTAAATCAAAAATACTGTAATTGCTTTTTAATTACTTATTCTAATGACGCGCCAATCTTCGCGTCTGCAGTAAACAAAATATTTCCTTGCCTGCTTACAATTTACAACTTACCTAAACAATAGTTTGTTCAGGTAACAAAACAATAATAAGTACCTCAACTGTTTTTTTGTATAGGTATCAAAATACAATAAAAAATACTAAAAATTTACAGACAAAGAAATATTTAATTTTACAAAAGTAAGCAATAACAATTTTTTTAATGTTAAATACAAATTTTCTGTTCGTATATTTTTGTACAATTAGTATGCGTATCTCGCTTTGCGAACACTTTAAGCCTAATACGTGAAATATTTTTTTTATATTTATGTAATTATTTTACATGCGTGAATATAAAAAGAAAAAAAATTTTTTAAATTTTACTTTGCCTTTGTGTTAAAAAGTTAAAACAATTTAAAAATAAATCCTTAGAAAAAAATTTTTTGAAAAATTTCGTATGTATTCATAATTTTGTATACAAAATACCTGACCTTTGGTCGGAAAAATTGCTCTGGTTCACACGGGCGCAAACTGGCGCACATATAATGGGGTATAGGTGTGTAGAGGAGGCATTGGGCTATAACACAGAGAAATATCTTTTTGACGGGGACTGACGGGAGGGAGTTATGCCCTATTAAGTAAGAGATTTTTGAAGAATTTTGACCTTTTTTAAAATAAAAAATTTAAAAATGTCTAAAAACGAAATGAAGTTTTTTTTACTAGCGCTAATAAATAACAAACTGAGTAATTAAATAAAATTTATTTTGGTTTGATATCTGTTAAAACAAAAAAGTTATAGTTATTTGAAAATTACAATTTACTAAAAAAAAATTTAATTTTAACCAAATATTCTGAAAGTCTATTTTGGATCACCCTGTTCAGTGTGTTTTAGTTGGAACAGAGTTCTAAATTTTTGGCTTTCAAGGTTTACTGGTATTTACTTTCAAATGAATAAGAAACCACTAAGATCGGTAACCACAAAAAAAATGACTTTTGGCCGCCTTCTCGCCAAATGTGCCACAGTGCGCCGTCACATTTAATTGCTATATGGGCTTGATCTATGGCATTTTTTACTACTTCGGCGGGAACTACGGCCGACAGATTCCCGAACTCGTGTCAAATCTTGTCCTTGAGAACTTTCAGAGTCTCGGGCTTGTTCACGTAAACAGCGGACTTCAAAAAACCCAACAAAAAAGTTTAGAACGGTTAATTTGGGCGATTTTGCGGGCCCATGTAAATCGCCAAAACGGTTGAGGCTCGCGCAGTGTGCGCCGTTGCTCCATTCTGTTAGAACCACATTCCTCTAGTCTTAATTCTTTTAATTGCGGCAGAAAAAACTGGGCTAATATGGCCCTATAGCGCGCACCGTCCACTGTTGTCGTTTGACCAGCGGCATTCTCGAAAAGAAATGGCCCGATAACTCCTCCAGCGTGAACAGCGCACCATGCAGTCACTTTTAGCGGTTACAATGGCTTTTCGTGTATCACTCGTAGATTTTCGGTGCCCCAGAAGCGATGGTTTTGCTTGTTTATGTACCCGCTGCAGTAGAAATGAGCCTCATCGCTCATTATGATATTGGTCGAAAAATCGTCTACTGCGGCCTCGGGATTGAGGATGGCTTGGGGGTAGGTTACACGCGTTTGAAGGTCGAAAGGCAGCAGTTGATGCACGCACTGGATTTTATACGGGAACATGCGCAGGTCTTTGACCAAAATTCGCCTTAGGGACTACCGGCTGATGGCCAATTGCGAGTCATGGGGTCTTGTCGAGGTTTCTGCCGACATCTCGATATCCTCGCCTACAGTGGCGATATTCTCAGCAGAACGGGCAATCCAGGGCCAGCCACTCTTGGCAGCGTCTCATGTGGTCCCATACTCTTTAAGGTTGGTGGCCAAACGACGCAGTGTTCCGGATGACCGGGGAAATGGCTACGGAATTCGTAATGCCCCAAAACCACAGACGAATTGTTACGCAAAAAAATAGATACGATTATTCCGCGTTCTTAGGGAGTGTATCGCTCCGTGGCTTGTTCATTTGTATTTTACATCTGTTTAGTTTACAGATGTCAAAAAAGATTGGAAATTGGCAGTGATTTGCAAAAGTAAGAATATCTTCCAATAGGGTGATTTCTTTTGGCCCACCTTGTATGTCAGGGACCCAACAAATCTTTTGATTGATTAAGATAGAAAAATAGTACTAGGAATTGTTTTCAGTTATATGGTAGAGATGTTAGCATCCAGAGTGTTAGTTAAGGTCAAAACTGTGTTGCAAATCGGAAAACAATAGACTGAAGTCTGACCGCATGGTGAATTTTTACCGCCTTCGGTCTTCTGCACTACCCCTTCAATTACTCACGTTAAGCTTTGAAAGGTTTTCTTGGACTTGGTTTTTTCAACGGAGTTTTGATCTTCCCCTTGTGAGCCGTCCTTCGGGATAGTATTCACATGCATTTCTTCATCCATACAATTTGTCCGAGCCAGCGCAACCTTTCTTGGAAAATATTAAAAATTTTTCTCATACATACATATGTATATGTTAAACCATTTGGTTTCCCCTAATCTACTTTTAAGTATTTTAAAACCTTCATTTTAAGGACATACGAAAAGACAGGGATGGCTTAGTCAACTTCCCTTACAATAAGGTTTCAAGATGCATACATATCATATGGGACCGCATGTAAATATTGTGAAAACTCAAAACAATAACGAATACAAAAGCTCAGGAAAAACAAAGACTTTATTTAAGACGTTTTTTTTTCTTGTACTTATTTTATAAATAACTATAAGAAGGCAAATTATGGTTCCAGGCGCCATTTTATTATATTTAATATTTAAAGCTATTTAACCCAGCTTTCTATTACCCCATATTTTCGCTGCAGCTTTCAAAAAGTTTTCATTTACTATTTACTGCCTTAACAACCTCAAATGCCACATCTGTATTTTAATTTTCTGCATCCACCATACGGTAACCTGATTAAATTCTGTGGCATCGTCTAACTGTATCCCACTAAAAAAGCGAATGCAGCTTAACAATATGGGGCTGCTTTCCACATATGCACTGTTTCCTTACTGTTAAGTCTTTAGTTCACATAGAAAACACTGTTTAGCCTAAGTTGTTGTTTTAGGAGCAAAACAGTGAAACCAACCAACCGAAAGAAGTTTTTTGTGTTGGTTAAAGTAGGATTTTTTAATAAAGTGAATATGGTGTTGCCTACTTAATAAATACACTCAACAGAGAAGATCCTCTTCTGATGCAAATTTTATTTGTAACTTTTTAAAGTTAAACACTTATAGCAACAAAGATAATATAAGCTCGCTGGTATTATTTTAACTTTCGTCAAACAAAAAGTAGATATAAGAACTACTCATATCGCTATAAGTACTACAACTCATAAAGCAATAGGTGTGTTAGAGTAAGAGTCCTTACAATTTTGCATTAACTGCACTATTGCGTGCTAAATTTTAAATTTTTGTCTTCTTTTTTTTTGGTTTGGTTTGATGAGTAGATGAACAGATGTTGTAAATTATTTTTAATATGCTGCTTGTTTATCTCTTGGCTGTTGTTGCTCCTGTTTACTAGTTTTTTGTGGATTATAAAAAAAATGTCAGTCATCATGTCTAGTTTCCTTTTTGTGTGTATGTACTTACTTATCGTATTTTTCATTAAGTCACATGGCCAAATATGTACATATCTATGTTTGCACTTGTGTATGTATTTATGCATAATTGTGAATGCTGGAGCTGCTACTTCTACCACTACTTTATTCACTGCTGTTTTGTTATGCTAAAGTCATCTCCTTGATGTTTTCTATAGTAGTAACATTATTCTGTACACGCACACAACACACATACAAGAAGTTTTTCTAAACTGCAACATAATTTTATTTATCATCATTTTGCATGCATACAAAGCTGGACAGTGATTTGGTAGCCAGTGGGGGAGCAAAGGTAATATGGATTATAATAGAAATTTTTTGTTCAAAGAAAAAAATTAAATCAAAAGGGCCTAATGTGCTTAAAAAGGCATTCTGCATCACGAAAGGGACAAAATCTATACAGAGGAGGTTTTAGTTTACAAATTCCCTGCATCATATTTACTTTAAAGCTCCTTTTTCTTGCCTTTAAAGTTTCTACAGGTATACTAGGCGTTGAGTGCCTTTCTTATCCTCTTCTTCCCACTTGCCCTATAAGATGTCTTGCTATCTAGGACGATTATTTATATACTTTTCGAAAAGGTACCAGTAAATCTCTATACCCGACCAACAATTCATGTTCAGAACAAAGGGGCCACTTATGATGTTCTCCACCATTCGGGGGCGTACCTTAAGGTAGGACCAATTCTGTTCTTGCTTTTTATAGCAGATATGCTAACCAATATCCAAACTCATACGACATTTGTTGATGGTACTTTTTCTTGATTCTCATAAAGATCCTAAAAAGATCCAATAGATTTTTAGCAAAAGAACTTGGCATTCACCATTGAAACCTCCTAACATGTCCCGCACCGATGCAAAGATAATACAAATGAAATAGCAAGCAGCCAAAATTTATTAGCTTTTTGGTAAAGACTCTTATTTCTAGTCGATAATAAAGTTATTTCTGCTTCACAACTTGATCTTAAAAGCAATTTTTTGTTATGGTATACAATTATAGAGCATTTCCTCCACCTCCAACATAGAAAACATTCAATGTCTTTAAAACAAAAGCTACAAACAATAACTGATGCCTCTTGGTGTATTAAAAGAAGCAACATGAACAAGGATCTACAAGTTTCACTAGTTAAAAGCCTAATCCTTAACTATGTGGACAATTATTTCAATAAGCTGAAGGCACTTAAAGATCGAATCGCCTGAAACATCTTATATATTGGACACACAAGCATCCAAATTTTTCAACTTTACTTAAAGAACTTAAAGTTTAAGTTAGCTTACGAAAGTGAAGATTTGATAAAAAAAAATAACGACGATACTCAAAAACCTGGCGTTCTTCTCTAGTTCCAGTTTAACTTCGTAAAACAAAAGTGACTCAAGGTCTTTCTAATATTGTGCTTCCTGAGCCTACTTCCAGCCCTTTGTTATTGGCTCAAGCATATACAAAATCGGATCGTGCTGTTTTTATCACCTTACTTGTCGTAGATTAAAATTTAGCTACTGGTGACGGCTAATTTTTAATATTCCAGCCAAACCATCTCAATACCCGTTAACCACCAAGATCGACGGAGATTGTGGCCTGACTCCTTCTTATAGCATCAATTTGATGGCAACCCTTCTACATTTCCCAAACTAATGTTGATTATTCTTCAAATTAACAACCCTTTTAATGCATTTCCAAAAGCCTCTATCAACATATGTCTTTATCAGAAACCGGAACAAGCATCTGCTGCTTTCTGCATAAGACCAGTTCTATAGATCCCACCACATCATGAGGGGCACTCTCAACAGATTTGCTCTCGATATAAGCAATCTGAAAACAAAAAAAACGATTGGCTAATTGGTTTGAAATTTACTGGTTTCAAGTAGGTTGCTTGCTTTGGGTATAAAAATTAAGCTCATCTTTCATTCTGCAGCATACACATTTGTTAGAAGAAGCAGTTACTGATCCGAGATGCTCCGTAACATAAATACTGTTTGGGCCCGGCGACTTGTAGGGTTGAAAGAAATTAACCGCCCTTCCAACTTAACGAATGGTATCAAGTTCAATTAACTAACTTTCCGATTCTTGAGGTTAGTTCCCCAACACTTAAATCACTGCATCCTGTGAAGTACTCATCAATTTATCCAGGTTCTTCAATCTAGACTGCTTTCACGAACCACCTTTTCTCAGATTGTATTTTAGTGCTTGGATAGTGCTTTTTTTAAATCTTGGCATTTTATTTACGGAGCCAATGAATCCACAGTACTTTGACCAGGACGTCTTCTTTGCCCTTTATATATTGAAGCATATCCTGACCACTTTCCAATCCACAGTTTTCCCTGTAGGCTTTGCAGCCTTCTTAAATTTCTTAACACGTTTCTTGTCCGCCAACTTGGCTAATTGCTTTTATCCGAATATCTTGGGGCATATGCGGTCAAAGTTTTTCTCAATCTTTTTCGTGATAAGAATTCACCATTCAATCGTCTGTGCTATGCTTAGCCCCTCGAAATTCGGTATTTCCTATCATCCTCGCTTGATTCTCTCTAAAAATTTCATAATTTCTCGGGTTCGTGTTAGAACCTTTCAAGGAAGCCCAAAATAAAATTTGGAATAAATCAACTATGGAACGTGGAGGGGTAGTCGTTCGACAGCCTCAATTAGCCTTCGAAAACCAATTAAGCATTATTCAGTATAAAATCTATTACGGCATCGCTATCCCTATTCCAAAATGTAAACGTACTGCCCCTTTTAAAAATAAAGAGAAAGTTGTTTGTTTTAAAATCAAATACTTGTTTACCTGTTTTTTTTTTTTTGAAGCCTCTGCCTTCCTTTTAACTACGGTAGGCATTTGGTTCACAGCAGAGCACACAGTTCCAATTCTGTCATCTTGCATGCTCGACTAGAATTTTCACAACGATATTTGGTGGGTTTCCAACCTTATATGGCATGTATACCAAAGCTTGTCCATTTTAGATGCAACAAACAAAGTGTTCTTACTCCGAGAATTTTATTGCTGTTGCAAATTTCTTGAATTAGGGTCACGCCCACCTGGTGCTTAAAGATGTGAGCTGTCAACTCAGCTGAGGCTGCTTCACTGTGATATAGGTTTATTTGCACCACTTGCAACCTTTTTGATTTTGCCATATTTTGGTAGCCAGAACCTTAAGCCACCAGGACCGATATTGTCAATTTTTTTTCCTTTTTCCTGGACTTTGTGCGACTCAGCGCTTACTGCAAACCTAAAATCCCTGCTGGAATTCCTTTAATAACTCAGTATAGCTATTCAAGTTCGCTGGCTTGTATAGAGTTCCTTATTTTGTTTGGCGGGCCCAAACCTAGAATATGGTCTCTACCGATCTTACAAGCGACGGAATTCACATGATAACAATAATCCTGAGTGCAACTCGGAGAATGTTATAAATTAAATTTTCGCCTTTGAACAAAAAAAAATTAACAGACTTCTTATATCCACAATATACGTTTCCCTTGGACCAATCTGCGCCATTAAGGAATACGCTTTCAGAATCGCATTAATGGGAAGCAACGTTGTCAATAATCCTACCTTCAATTGGCTACCTCATATCTTATACTTTGTCCAGATAATTAAGTTCTACTTACTTGAATGGTGTCCTTGGTAACAACATTTTTGCCTTCTTATGGTGGTTGGATGCGATTCACAATTTCTTCTGTTGGCAGTAGGCCCACCCGCTTTCCTTTATTTGCCACTACTGTCGCTTTTCGTGCTGAGCAATTGATAGGGAAGTTTCGGTAGACATATACCGGTGGAACCTTCGTCTTTTGATCATTTCACTTCATTTGGAGGTCCTTGGGTCCCTTTTGGCCATTCTGTTTACATATTCAAGGAAGCTCTTAGATCATTCATTGTACTTTTTTCTCTTGCTTGCCTCTATTTCTCCAAAGAAGTTGACAGCTCAGTCGAAGGCTTCCTGCCGATCTAAAATTGATAGATGAACTGCTGTAGCCTTCTGTTCATCTTTAGACCTTTAGCCAAGAGCTGATATTACAATATTATTAAACTCCTCGTCAGATCCCAGTTTTCTCTAGAAAAGCCACTGATAGATACAAAAGTTTGTTCTTCCCGTAAAATTAGTTTCTGGTTATTTTAATTGCTATCAGTGAGCGTCAGTAGTTCGTCCGGTCTAAGAAAAGAATCAGAAGAGTCAAGTTCATCTTTCTCCAATTTTAACCAGCTTGGTTTTAGATATATTTCATCGAATTTTTTTTCCATAGAACATCGAGGAGCACGCACGTAAATAAGTAGACCGACGCACGCAGTAACGTCATAAGCAGACAGCGCAAGTGTAAGTTGAAACCGACCCGTGCTCTGGCGTCGGAGGAGATATATCAGCTGTTAGTTCCTTTGTAATTGGTGCTGCAATAAAATTTTTTTTTCTCCTTCAGGCCTTTCAAACCCTACAATTTGCACTTGCACTCAGCTTTATGTTAATCCTGCCTCCTGCACATTATCATCATCATTCATTTAGCGTTAGTTGTTTTTTTCTGTTTTCTTCTTTCTATAATTTAAAAATAACTGTGTTAGTAGTGGCGTACACACTAAGATTTAAAAAAAATGTGTTATTTTTAGCATATTTTTTGTAACTGCTGTTGTATGGAATCTGTAAACATTACATTAATTTATTAGAAAAGAAGGATTCCATCCTGTTTATTTTTTATGCATTATAAGCATATTAAAATTAATGGATTTTTTTAATATTCCGACACCATTTCGTTAAAATATGTTGATGTTTTTGTTAACGCGCAGGAGATACCAGGTCAAATATCTTCTTTGCAAGGCAACTGACACTAATAAAGTTATTTTTAAAGCTACGTTTAGGAAAAGCTACAAAATTTTTTTGTCACACTTTTTGTATTTAAGCAGAGGGTTAAAACTGTTAAAAGTTAATTTTTGTTTTTTTTTTGTACCCTTCGCATTAGTAATAAGAGTATATACTATATGTGTATATATTTGTCATTCCGTTTGTAATTTCTTTGATATCGATTTGCGACCCCATAAATTATATATTTTCTTGATCCTTATAGATACGAAAATTTACTGAGCAATGTCTGCCTGTTAATCTGTTGAAATCAAATTTGGAAAGCCAAGATAACTGGCAGAAATGAGAGCAAGCAACCACGACTACCTCTGTTTACTTTTCTAAAACTTTTACATAAAAACCTCTACAACTGCCCCGGAGTTACCCCTACACGGGTGCAATGTAAGACCGAATCCTATTAACGTTTCCTTACAAACATATTTGTGAAACGGCAAGATATATTACTTTGCTTGTTTATAATTTTTG
Organism: Melanophora roralis; assembly: GCA_963583895.1. Classification (NCBI taxonomy): domain Eukaryota; kingdom Metazoa; phylum Arthropoda; class Insecta; order Diptera; family Rhinophoridae; genus Melanophora; species Melanophora roralis. The sequence continues at coordinate 19,674,362 of OY757188.1, forward strand.
ATAAAATGAAAGAGAATGGATTTTGTATTGATAAATGTTTTACTTAATGTCGGCAATTATGTATCAAATACAATATCAGAAATGGCGGCAAAACAAAGAAGTATACCTTGCCCTATCTCTGCCTTCTAACAGGGTTTTCATCAAAGTTTAATTTTTTTTATATTGCTATCATAGCTACCGCGGTGCTCCTACAAAGGCCAAATGAAAGACCAACCCCAATAAATTTTTCCACATTTTTGTGGAACATACTTATTCCCTATCTCCAGCCCCTAACTGGGTTGTCAAATAAAAATTAAATAAATGAGCGTAAAAATCCCTAAAACTAGCTCGGATTTGCCCTAAAAGGAATAAAATGTTTCACAGATATCCATTAGTTTTCCGCCCCAAACATATTAATATAATATACCTATGTACCTTCTATCTCCATCACCAAAGCGGGTTTTCATACAAAATTTACAAAAATTATATAAAAACGCCCACAACTTCCCCAGAGTCAACCTTAGGGAAATAAAGTATACGAGCGACTGACATTAGTTTTCCCTCCTAAACATATTCCTAGAACACACTTACCCCCTATCTCTATCGCCTAAGGGGGCTCTCATGAAAAGTGTGGGCTATTGTAATAAATTCTCCCTACAGCTTCCAGGAAGCTGCCCGTGGATATGTGAAATTCAGAACATATTTACCCCCTATTCCAACCCCCCTCCCCCTTAAGAGGGTTTCTACAAAAAATTTGGAAAAAGACCCTACACGTTGTACCCGAATATAGCACTCGTACTTGCTTAAACACATACATATACGAATCACGAATCCATGGCAGCTAATTAAGATCTTGTTACTGATAAATTGTGAAAAACTATCATCTTTTTACAGTGTCTAGGCTTTTAAAAACTAAAACAGAATTTAAACAGCAGAGACCCGAGTCATCAAAAACATTTTTTTTCTCTCAAAGCGAATAAACAGGCTACAGAAAGCCAACTTTAATAAATGTAATAACGTTAATCCCCAGTTAGGGAATAAAGTCTAGTTACGGGGGGCATTTTTTTGTAATATGATTCGAAAGGGTCTTCGAAAAGAGTCCCGGTTCAAAAAGCAATTCGTGTTTTTCAATACGTTTGAAATATTCATAAATTTATGGATAATTTAAAGCGTTACAAAATTTAAAAAAAAGTAGTGGCACTTCCAAAATATGCGGAATTATTCCAAAAATGTTAATTTGAATTGAAAAACAAGTAAGAGCGTTGTATTCGGCTGTGCCGAATCTTATATACCCTTCACATTGGTCTTTAAATATACCCAGCCGAGTAATTTTGTATGGCAAATAATAAAATAAAAATCCTTGCGCGAGTTTTAAAGTCCATAGAAAAATATACAAAATTTTAACGTTCGTATGAATAATAGAAATAGATGAAGAATGTGCGAGGTCGAGGAGTTTTAAAAGTTTTCGACATTATTCGTATTAGAAGTTTAATAAAACTTGTTGAATGTTATGGGATGTTCTAGTCCCCCTGCTCCTCTCAAACTTTTTCTCCAAAATGTATGAATTATTTGATTATTAATTGTTTTAAGAATTTTTCAAGAATGACTATATTTACTGAAATATATAGGGAAATATGCACGGATTTTTTTCTAAAAAAAATGGGTTGTTTTGGGTTTTCGCTTATATCTCGGTTAATAGTGAACCGATTTTGCTGATTTTAAATAGCAATCGGTTGCGGGGTATTTCTAACAATTTGACACCAATAACTGGTGTGTATGTCTTTATATGACTCCGGAAACTTGATTTCAACAGACGGACCGACTGACACATGGACAGAGGGACAGACGGACATGGCTATATCAACTTCCCTATCTTTAAGGATTCAGAATATATATACTTTATGGGGTCGCAAATGGATAATAAAGAAATTACAAACGGAATGACAAACTGATATATACCCTTATCATTATGTGAAGGGTATTAATAAAGTTAATTTCCAAACGTTTGCAATTATATTTTTGAAAATAATGCTTTGCAATTTAATTTGACGATCTCGAAAAATTTTTAGTTCGAATCGAAACACATAATAGCCCTCCTGGAGGGTCAAAATGTCTTTACTATCCGTCCGTCAGGACTCATCATCCATTGTGAAGAATCTGCAGTATTTGGGGTGAGTGCTCTATTTATTTACTAGTAGATCCTAAGCCCAAAAGGTTTAGTAAGAGACCATGAGACATGGTAAATGAATTGCTTTTGTTGTTTTCTAAGGGTGGGATAAACATTTAGTCGCAACCGATGGTTATTTATATAAATAAGGGGAAAAAATCAAAACAGTTGAATTACAAAAAATTGTTTGTTGGGTTTTCGAAGGAACTCTTGAATGTTCCAACTAGTTTATAATAATTCTCAGTAAGTTAATTGAGGTTATTCAACATATAAAGGCAGAAAATGTTTATGATGATTTTCAAGAATACGATTGAAGTCTACTGATGATTTGGTGTAAGACACAATGAAATTCATATAGACAAACTCAACTTATAACAAACCCTTTTAATAAGTAAAGTAATATTGGGACCAAATCCTGAATAACATTTAAAAGTGTTATAAATATTTTTTCCGACAAAATGAATTTCTGCAATAAAAGCTGTTTTTTTAATTGGGCGATTCCATATATTGGCAGACAGTTTATTGAAATAAACAGAAATATTGGCTTACAAAAAATACGACTTAAATCCTTTTTATATTAAGATATCGATATCAAAAAAATTGGTGGCACTTATAATGTTTGTTTGTTTTTATTTTTAAAACATTTATTCTTACACACATTTCAATTTTACCTTTTCATTACGCTCAGCCACTTTATCACTTACGCCAATAAAACTTCAAGTTTTTTGAACACATATTTTCTGCAATTTAAACGCCACACATTGGGGTTTAAGGTGATAATACTGGGAATCGATTAAAAAATACAATTTTTAGAAAACTGACTAAACTCATTTGTATATTCGGTAAAAGTACACAAAATTCAACTTTATTTACAAAAAAACTGTTGTTTATCACAACTACAACATACACCTTTAAAGCTAGACTTTTTTTGAAGTTTTATTGCATGTAAAAATGTAAAACTTTTTACTTTTGGTATTTAAGTAATGTGTCTTTGATACTTTCTGAGCTGAAAATTTAAAATACAGGGTTGACCAGGGCAACCAAAAATATACAAAATAATTTTTTTTCCTGTGTTATGGAATTGTTCCAGAACTTTTTCAAAATTTTTGGCATATTTTTGCATATTTTGCCTATAACAGCATATATTCTTTTAAACCCCGTTTCTAAAGCATTCATTGAATTTTTTATATATAATTTGGATAAACCTAACAAAAAATCTTTGTAGTATTTATTTCCACCTTTTGTAGGTTTTAGTTTTCTTAGTTTTTAAAGCATTTTTTGATTTTTTTTTATATAAGACCTTTTGAGTGTTCATTGCTAAACGTTTTGTTGCCTTTTATTTTAGTATTTCTTTTTTTTTTTTTTTTGGTTTATTGTGACGCGAAACCGATTCGGGCTTGTTTTGATTTGTCAAAAAATCCAACTAGTCTAAAAACCGGTAATTAAACATTTTTTAGCATTACTTTCCCTTTTTTTGCATTAATTTTAAATGCTGCGGTTTTTGTGTTCTTCGGTCTAAGTATTTAAGAGCATAATTTTGGTTGCCCTGGTAATGACATATTAACTCTCAGGATAGTAATATTATGACTTTTTTTTTATTTCATTTGTTATTGTTGTTGTTGTTCTTAATTTGACTTACACGTAAAGCCTGCAAAAGAGTGGATTTCAGGAAAAGCCAAGGTAATTTAATGTTAACTAAGCGAAATTTAGTAAATAGAGCTACCTCGAATCAATTCCTTTTTTTTTTTTTTGACATATAAATACTATTTTCTTTGTATTGAAAGCATCCCTTTCCCGCAGTCATATTGTGCAAGCTTTTTGTCAAACTTCTATTTCAATATTATTGACAAAAAAATCTAAAATAAATGAGAGGAAAATTCTCCACGAATTAATTTTAAATTTTGATACCCGAAACCCCACTGTGCGCCACTTCAAAAGCTTGTTGCTGGTTTCTGTATACGCTGCAGCACTTTTCTGTTTTACTTCCTATTGGCAGGCAACAAAACCATTCATCATCATTTCAGCACAAGTAAAATTCCAATATAAAACCCAAAAAGAGTATGTCTTTGTATAAGGGAGCAGCATTTTTAATAGGGAGAAAAGGTATTTTTTAATAATTTTTTACCAAAAATTTAATCCTGACGAAGTCAAACGAAAACAATACTTTGGAAAAAAGCAATATTTCTTCGCCAAGAATAAAATATATTAGCTTAGCCCTATTAATGTTTCAGCGGATAATATTTCTTCCCTGACTCAGCCTAATACAATTAGAACGATAAAACAATTCAAATTGCATTTTTGCGTTATTGAGTAATTGTGGAATCTTTTTTTATGTGGAGTATGAATTTTGTGTTTTTACATCTTTGTTATAGAAGTTGGTAAAAAAACCCCGGATGCTTTAACAATCTTAATTAAATTCAAGTATTTTTTAATTTAAATATCATTTGTTTAATAAAACTTTTTGTGTAAAGGGTTATGCGTATTTGTTTGAAAACATTTTTTAATTCTCTGAATATTTTCAATTGAGAATACATGCACACTTGTAAAAAAAATACATTGGATATACTTATACATATATGAAATTATTTATTTAACTTTCCCTTTTAATACACTTCGCAATTTAAAATGCCCATAAAGTATAAAAACATTTACCTCCAATTATTTCTAACATTTTCGACAGAATTAAAAACAAAATTCTTGTTAAAAATAAATCCATATTTTAGAGTTTTCCCGTTTGTTTACTACGATAAAAACAATGTTCACAACTTTTTTGTATTTGATTGGTTGCTGCGGTGTTGATAGGGTGTGTTGCTTTGGGAAACAAGTTAAAAAAACGGGAATTAAAATAATAATTATCTAACAAGTGCAAATCGTTTAATGCAAATGTTTTTAGCGCCCAAAAATAATGGTATGCGACATACCTTAAAGTATACCGATCGACTCCGGAATAACTTCTTGAATCTACTTAATCATGTCCGTCCAGCTGGGTGTCCATTTTTTATTCGGATCAAGGTATAGGTCTCAACTTTGAAGATAACTTTTTTACACTGGCAAGGTCCATTTTTTGATATAGTCCCCATATATTTGAGCTATATACCCTTTTAGTGTCCAATTTTTTAGAAATCCCGTAGATTTATACTGATAAAGAAGTATCCGCAGTCCAATAGTCAACTGTCTATCTTTACGGGTTGAAAAGTTACTGTTGATAAGTTACTGATGAAAAAGAAGGGCCCTCAGGCAACCTCCCATCATCGCAAGTGCCAATGCCTACCTCCTCGTGATATCAACCGGGTAACTTTTAGTTTACTGAAAGGCCAACAGGCATGGCTAAACCAAAACAACCTGTCTTAGGCTTAATATGATCATGGGGTTACCTACTGGTCTAGCTTGAGGCAGGTTGTCCTTGCTGACGCTGTAATATTTTACCTTGCTAATAACTGGGGCAGCAGTACGAGGTTTAAACAAAACTTGATAAGGCTGACCAGAGTCCTATCTAGTACCACGGGAATCAGAAAAGCCCCAGTGTTCTTATATGGTGCATAGTCTGATTGTTGGATAGGTCTCCTTTTGAAGTGCACATGGTGGCTATGGTTATCCCCAAGCGGGGCAACTGATACCGAAATTTAATATACTGGGGTTCATCTTGCCCCAGAGTGGTCGGGTAAGCGGTCTTATTTGAACTTAAGTTTCACAAGAAAGAGTAAAAATGAAAATTATCATTATTTTAAGTTCCACATGTAACAGTCTTCTGATGGCCAATTTATATTACTTACACTTTTTAAACACCGCTCTGATTTTGACAGATAAGTATGATGCTGAACTATGACTTTAAATTCGTAGAATACGCCCATTAGTTTGCCTATCGAAACAGTAGTGTCATATTCAAGTTTAAGTAAATAATAAAGAATTTTTTTATAACAAAACAAGTTTTAAAACTAAAATTGTTAAAAGCACTTGTTTAAAAAAAAATGTAGCTTAAATCGAGCTTCACTTGGCCTTTCGATGTTTTCTTGAGTAGGCGTTTTTTCCTTGAAAATTTGAAAATTACAATTATTTTCGTTCCCTGCTTTTTTAATACTTAAGCTTTTGAACATAGAAAAAAAATCAAATTAATTACGGTGTTGATTGGTTATTATTTAGGATCTTTTATATATATCAAAAGAATTTATTTGTACCAGCATAATGTCAATAAAAAATAATTTTTAAAATACGTCCTTAAATATAATTACATACATATTTTATAAAATTTATACACCCGTCTTGGAAGTATCAGGCAACGTTTTTTGCTCGGATCTATTTTTTTTAATTAGGGTAATTGTGGGGAAAGCATTTTTAGCGGGATTTTATATATTTTCGGCTAAAGTTGCTTATTAACATATAATTATAATTTTTACACTCCCCCCCCGCAAATTGCTGTTTTTAACAAAACAAAACGTTAAAAATGTCTATCAGCAAGTCCACTTTTCTACATAAAACACCAAATAAACTTTTTCGAAAGAAAAAAACCATTACAAGAAACCCTATTTTATTGTGCCTCACTTATTATGGTAAAAAAACAACAAAAATTTAAGATTTAAAAAGTACTCAGTAAAAAATTAATAATATTTATTGATGAAACCGTCAGCAGAGCATAAAATCGAACGATGTTAAAAGATTTATGATAACCAGCCTTATATATTCTTTTTTGTGTTGCTTTTGCAATAGAATAAAAAAAAATTTGGTTTCAAATGCAGCTTTTTTTATCTAAACAATAACTTTTGTTTTTAGTTTATTTTTGTTTTAAAAAGTAATTCCTAACAGTCAATTTAAATCATTGAAAAAGAGCCGTGCTGGGATGTTTAAATATATATCGTCACAAAAAATGCAAAATACTCAATCTAACAAAAAATTTAAAATTGCTATTTATACCCTATCACACTAGTAATAAGGATATACATAAGTTTGACATTCCGTTTCTAATTTATTTAATATCTTTTTGCGACCCTATAAAGTATATATTTTCTTGATCGTTATAGATAGAATAGTTGATTCAGTGTCTGTGGTTCTGTCCGTTAATCTCTTGAAATCAAGTTTCTAAAGCCCCCTGATATTTCTCAGACCTGTTTGTGGTATTAAAACATCAGGTACACTTTCGAAAAATTTTATTTCAAACTTCAGAAAAATCGCCTTATGAGTGACAGAGATATAAGCCAGCAGCCACTACTTTCTGTTCATTTCTCTAAAATTTTTACATAAAAACCTCTACAACTGCTCCTGAGTTGCCCCTACACGGGATCAATGTAAGACCGAATCCTATTAAGGTTTCCTTACAAACATATTTGTGGAACATACTTACACCCTATGTCTGCCCCCTGACAGGATTGCCATACAAAGTTTAATTTTTTTTATATTGATCCTACAGTTTCCAGGGTGCTCCTACAAAAGTCAAATGTAAGACCGACCCCATTAAATTTTTGTTCCGAAACATATTTCTGGAACATACTTATCCCCTATCTCCATCACCTAAGGGGGTTGCCATACAAAATTTAAAAAAATTGGGGTAGCAGCCCCTATAACATTCTTAAAATCGGCCTTAGAGAAATAAAGTGTACACTCAAAAAATTATTACAGTAACTGACTGTAAATTATTTAGGAAGTATTCCGTAAAGTTGTTTTTAAATGAAAAAACAGTTAAATTTTAATGCAATATTTTTTTTAACTGATTTGAAGGGTTACTGAAAACAGTTAAATTTTAATGCAATATTTTTTTTAACTGATTTTAAGGTTTATTCAAAACTCAGCTAAACAAAAAAACTGATTTTCAGTTTAAGTCATTTTTGTCAGTTATTTTTTTGGTAATATTTAACTTTGTTGTTTTTTCTAAAAGTTTGTGTTTTGCTGTAAATGACAGAAAATCTAGTTAATTTTAATAAATATCTTGTTGGACGGTTTTTAAATGAATATCTAGTTATTCAAAATAGATTTCCAGTTGATTTTACCTTAATAATTTTTTGAGTGTACGACCGACCCCCATTAGTTTCTTCCCCAAACATATTCCTAGAACATACTTATCCCCTATATCTATCGCCTAAGTTGGATCCAATACGAAGTTTGGGAAATTTTAATAAATTCCCACTTGCAGCTTCCAGGGTGCCCGTGGAAACATTTATATGTGACGTGTATGTTTAAATGTGAAAATTCGTATTTTTGTTTAAATTGATCAAAGTAAACTGAGGTTCGACTTACAAGTTTATTCCTGTTGAAAGAAAAACATTTTAAACTGATTTTATTAGGTTTTTGCTCAGCTTTCTTTTAGAATCCAGTTAGATTCCTCTTGTACATGTCGGTTCAAATATCTCACGACATGTCTGCCAGATTTCGGGTCAGCCTTTCATTTAATACATTTTGCAGCCAGAAGTCTGAAAGAGTTCGTATGGAATGAATTTAATTTAACGACGGTTTTGGCAGATATCTGGCAAGTGGTGGACAATTTCGTTGGTTAGTTATATTGTTACAAACCATAAATGCATCTACATATATATACATATATGTACCCATAAATATATAAAAGTGGCAGAGTATTTTACTGCTAATGATTGATGTTGCTGATATTATGGCTAAAATTTGTATTTGTGTGAAAGTCCACACATTCATATAATATTGATACTTGTTGCAAGGCACGTACAACAAACAATATATATTTTGTGTATGCAACACTTTAGTCTCAATAGGTTTTAAAGTAGGTAGGCAGTTTTTAAATTAAGTTAAAGTGTTATCCTTTAATACCATGTTCACACTACAGGCCAATTAAGTGATTTAATATATAATTCTTCTAATTCATCGAAGCTGCAATGATTCCGATACAAAGTTTTAAAAGTAAATCTTAGGCCTTCTAGCTAATTGAGTTTGGATAACCAAGTATATACATAATAAGCAAACCAGTGGCATATCTAAATTTTATTTAAAATTTTTATATACAAAAAATCTAAATAAAAAGAAAAGCTGAATCTGAAAAAAACATGTAGAAAAATTATGATGTTAAGAAGATTGTTGATCATAGCTAGTAAATTCGTATAATCGTATAAAATTTAATTAGAAGTCTGTGATACAAACAGGCAAATATGTGTTGGTGACTGACCTAAAGCATGTTCACACAGTAATATGAAATATGTACTAGGTTGTCTCTCTAAATCTATGTAGTATGCGAATCTTAGTGTTTACAAACTTGTTCTTGTTTTACTTTTACCATTACATTTTACTATTTCTTTTCTTCTATTTTTATTTAAATATATTTTTAAATTTGTCAAACTGCTCTCGCTGTTATACAGGATGTCTGGTGGCAGATTTTTATTTTCAAACTTAAATAAAAAGACGTAATAATTCTATCAAGAGCATTCAACGATAGAATGAAAATGCGGATTTTATATTTTTAAGAGTATTTTATTCAAATATCTTCCTTTTAGTACTTTTTCAAAAATATAATAGTGTTCCGATAGCACTATCTAAAAAAACCTTTTTTACGAGATATGAAAATTTTAATTAAAGATGTTTTGTTAAAACGATTTAGCTATTTTAAGCCAATTTTTAACAATTTTTTCAAAACTTTAGCAATTTTTGGGAACCAATCTCTGGCAACGCTGACTATCACATACATTTAAGTATGTTTACCGCACGTATTTAAACACCAATTTTAAACAAACTCATTTTATCAACTTATAAGTGGACTCAATCTTCTGACTGTGTATTGTTCTGTGTTATTGAAAATTTATGAGGTATAATAATTTTATAAATCGGAAAACTTTCTTGAAGTAATAAAAAACAAAATATAATATGAAATAAATTATTATGGCTAAAGTAGTAAAGTTTTTGATTTTATAGGAATTCTTTTGATGTTTTTGTTTGTTTTGTTCTTATCGATGATTGTAAAAAAATGGTTTAAAAGTAGTGAACGGTAAAGTTGTGCAGGTGACCTTCACAGTCTAGGTGATCGAGAAGTTAGCTGGTAAATTTTGTAAAGGATTTATTTTTGTAAATTTTTCTTCGTCCCTCTGAAAATGCTCATGTTAAACATTGTAATAAAACGACAAAGTTAACTCATTAAAACTCAACTTCGGTTGAAACAATTGTAAACATCAATAACAACTTTCTCTGAAACCCGCTTATATTCAAAATGTATATTTATGTTGTTGTTTTTATTACTGCTAAATGTAGTTGTAAATGTTTTAGTTTTAGAAATTTGTTTTTGTTGGCCATTTATTACTAAGTTTTTAGTACACAATTTTAATGGTTTGTCAATGGATATAAACTTTTCGCAAATAGTTTCTCGTTACTGATTCGTTTGCTTTGAAAAAAGCTGTGTTTTCGGTTTATTTTGTAAACTGTTTATTCAGCGTAATTAAGTATGATTTATTTAAAAAGCTAACAAATCTAATAAATAAATAAACAATTAAAGAAGAATCTAACTAAATGCAACTAAATAACAGCTTTTTAAAGATATTTTCCTAACACTTACTCAACAATTGTTTTAATAAATGATGGTCGCAGACATAATGTAAGTAGTTGTTAACAAGGTTTGAAAAATTTGCAAAATTAGGTTGAAAGTATAAAAGTTTTAAAAATAAAGAATTAAATATTGTTGTTAGGGAAATAAAAAGGAAGAGAAAATAGTTGTTTTGAAATTTATGCAACAAAAAAATACATATAATTTGTACCCAGACGATCACTACTGGGCTTATAAAAACAGCACATTAAAGCTGCAAAATAAAAAACGAAATTAACTTGTCAATTAAAAACGTAAGTTATTTCCTTACTAAATCTATTAAAATGCTTCCTTACACCCATTATTCCAAAGTTCATTACACAGTTACTCCTGTTTTCCAACTGAAGATAATTTTTTTATAATATCAACCCACTTGTGGTCCAACGGCTTCCTCCTTATATGTAAACTCAAGGGTAGAGCTCTTACGAGCAAGCTCGTCGGCAATTTTTTTGCCAACTATGTCGCAGTATTTCACAATTCAACATAGTCTGATGTTGAAGACGTCTATAACTTCAAGAGCCTTCCTACACTCCCTCACTAACCTAGACTTAACACAATGTACTTTCGAAGGCTTCAGGCCCGCCCAACTGTCAACATGTTGCACTATAAGACCGTTTGCCCCTACAATGACTAGTAACTCCGCCTAGAGCACATTATACTTAACCGATTGTTTTATGTAAAATATGATGTTCCCCGTAATTTTGACTCCGGCTTTGTTGTTTACATTTGTCCTAGATCAATCAGTAAAAACTGCACACCACGCATACAAACTATCCGATCCCAACCAACAATCTCTTTTACGGACTAAGTATTAGTGGTGGTGTTCTCTTAAAACCAATCTTTATAAACATAGAGCCTGTCTCTGATCCATGCCCTGTACTAAGATCCGAAGAATCTATCTTCAATCTTTGATACCCTAGTGTGGCCAATATTAAGAAATCTCCCAATCCTGACTCACCTTTTCTAACTAAGCTTCTGGTTGATGGAAATGGCGGCCATCACTCGTAGGTACTGTCTGGAGAATGAGGTCAAGTGGCGCATAAGATTTGCCCATTATTGTATCAGCGGTTCCAATAGGTGGCTACGGAAATGATAAAAGAATAACGTGCTTCTCACTTTGGCCCATTTCCTTGGTGTTTTTTTTATACCCGGGAAAGAGAAAGACAGGAAGAGAGAAAGACAATAAATTAGATTAGTTTAGGTTAGAGAATTTAAAATAAAAGCTGTATATAATGTAAATAATTAGCAATAGTCGCCCGTCCATGAACCAACCGCTATAGCTTCTAAGGGATGATGTTTCTAAAGTTTTTGATCTGAATTTCATCCAGTGCCGGACAAAACCACCAGAGGTGATATATGGTCTCAGTCTCCTCTTCGCCCTGACAGCTTCTACAAAAGTCGTTGAAAGGTAATCCCAATCTACTGGCATGGGTGCCAAATCGACAGTGGTAATTTTGGCCATGGTATTCCTTATCCTTTGTTTCTCCAGATCAAGAAGAGCCAGGTTATCTCAGGGGTTTCACATCTAGACTCTTTGGATCATCTGGCCCTAGCGATTAAGCCAGCGTATTCATCAACGCGGAGCTTACAGGAAGAGAGCTGAATGCCACGGAAGTAGCGTCTAATTTTGCACCATTCCTAGCTCCACTCCACTTCATTTAGTGTTGGCTATATTAAAAACCTCATCTTATATTTCCAGGTGTAGAAACCAGCTTCGCTTTGTCAGGACTCACTTCTGGTACTAAAACACATATAACTCGAAATATTTAAACCGCACAAAACAAAAGGGCTAAAATAACGGAATTTTGGTAGGAAGGAGGACTAGTCATACTATGTCGATAGTCTGGCACCACTCAAAGCTCCATTGAAACATCAACTTTGGACTTGTGATAAACTCTAAATGTGCTCTTAGGGTAATCAGAGCAACATCCAATGTTTTAGTCTATTGGGTGCCGGGTTACTGTTATGCCACCGATAGCAAAGCTGCCAATGGGCCAGCAAGGAGTTGGTCAGTCCAATGCATTAAGTTTAATTTTGCGCCAGTAAGGCCGCCGTTATGTTTCTTTATTGGTTTAAAAGAGACATAGGTCTTGGATAAGGTAGAAAATGTCTGATGGGCAGAACTGATTGCGAGATTTCCAGACTTCTGTAGCGCTAACTAGATAAAGAAGATGCAAAAGTGCTACTTAATGAAAGTGCGAGGGATCTAAGGGGCATAAATCATATGAACAGTAAATTGAATATAAATACTGTAGATTTCTACAGATTGTTCAAGGGTAAGAAGGAGTTAGAGACTATGTAAACACCTTGTCTGCACTTGCCAAAGCCACAAATTTAACGTCACAGCCGACTAGGGAAGCACTTGTACAATAGACTTAGTGAGACATCAAGCTAAAATCTGCGGGTGTCATAGGATTTATTAAGGGTGGGCGACTTAGTAACAAACAGCTTTCCACATGGGTTGAGACTAGCGCATAATGCAAAGAACACTTATTTTTCCGCCTAATTCTTTTCTTAAATGCCTCCACTATTTTCTTTCTTTTCTACAATGTACCTTCACGCCTCTAAGTGAAAAGGCGAAAATCCTTCGCCACTACCTTCCGCAAAATACCCAAAGGATACATCGGAATGAAGGAGTAGTTAAAAAATAATACTGATAACCAGGATTTGGTAAAGCATAAAAGACAAAGATCATAAATTAAAAAAGTTCGTATTAAGTAAAAAAATTAGTAAAATTTTGCGTAATCCTTTATAGCAATTAGCTTTTAATTTTGTACAAATAGTGAAGCCGGCGAATACGTTTGCTTCAAAATCTATTTTCCTTTGCAGTTTTTGCCTGTCCATCTTAAAAACTAATCAGATTTGGCTTAATTAATTTTACAATCTTTTTAAGCTATTTTTTACAAACAAAACAAAAAATACACAAAATTGTTTAAAAAAAACCAAAAAAAATAGTTTGCGCCATGCGTTTGCCATATTTTCCAATTAAAATTATTTTCCAACTAAAATAAAACTATTTTGCGGTGGTATTTAATTAATGTAAGTATCCTTATTATATTCGTTATTAGCTGAACTAAAAACAATTACTGCAGCTTAAAAACCATCAAAGTTTTTCTTAATTTCTCTATTATAGTCAGAATTCAATTTGTGAGTAAAAAGGCAAAAAATTAATGCCACAAACAAGATGACTCCTTATGCCCGCAACCATTAATGAAAAACTATTAAATTCAACTGTGGCAGCCAGGACAGCAGTTTGATGTAACAAATTAAGAAAAATACAACAACAACGAAAAAATTGCAATTTTAAATAAAATAAAATTTTCATTAGAATGTTTTGTGTATAACTGCGGGTACATAACTAAATCCTTTTTAGGTTTTTGCCAGCAGAACTTATACAATTTAATGCATCCTTAAAAATGTTCGGCAAGGAAATGTAACGCACAAAAAGGGATATTTAATTGTATTTGTGTATCACTCTGTTGAAATCTTACAAGAAATTAATACGTTGCAATTTTAACTAGATTCTTTTTGTCGCATTTTTTACCCAATATCGTAAATACACAGATTTAGTACACATTTACATATGTTTTTAAACAGAGACATTAAGCCCGTGGAAGTTGACTGATGTGACTCATTCATTTTATGGCGTTTAACAAAGATTTTAACTATTTAACAATACTTTCAACTAATGAGTCTTTTGTCACTTAAATAAATATACATATATATATAGCTTTGGTGAACCATACACACTCTTAACTTAAAATCGCCCATGACCATATGTGCTCAGCCATCTGGCATCTAAGTTAAATGAAGATAAAGATTCTATACAAACCATTTTCTACAATTTTCGATAACTGTACAGTCTCTGAGTCCCAAAATGATTCGCTTTTTCGATTGTCTAATGCAGCACATAAAATTAGAACATGAAAATTCGCCTACAGGTCACTGTAAAACGATAAAGCGGTAGGCAAAATGGCGAGAATCCTTTGGGGAACTGACAAAACCTGAACTGAGCAAAGTGATAAGTGCGTTGACGGGTCACTTAAACCAACAATCACATATCCATCAGGTGGAAATTATCGAGAACAGTGCATCAAATAAGGAAAGAATTTCCGGTGTTATTGTAAAACTTTTGTACTGGCAAAAAGCCGATGTTTTACCAGATGATGAAATTGAAAATGTCAATAATTATTTACGAAAGAAAACAAGCACAAGGAAACATCGAAGAAGCAAATAAAGTACATCATCTTGATAATATTGGGCTAAAGTTTTTTGAAAATCAAGTGATTTCTATTTTTTTTTGCATTTATATGGAAAAGTAAACTTCGTTCTAACTTACAAAATAAAAAATGAAAGAAAATAAATATTCCGTTTTCCTTTCTCTGTTACATTTTTCAGCCAAAAGACACTACTACCGTTCAAAGAGTAATGATGATGAAAATTCGTAGCTGCTTTTGAATATGCATTCTACTTGGTTAGTATCGGTAGAAAAACCTGCTTTTTTTCAAAAAAAAAGTTTCTTTCAACTTTAACGAAAATTATTAATTTCTTCTAATTAAAAGAAATTATATGAACTTAAGCCAAATTAAAAAGCAAAAATTTAAAAAAAAAATTTATATCAAAAAATTATTATATTTCGAAATGGTTTTTTTTAGTAATTATTTACGGTCCCTGTTTTGCAAAGGTACCAAAATTACCGTACCACACCATTTTTAAGGTAAGTGTCTAAAATATTATTGTAGCAGAGACAATAACCAAACAACAACAGTGGTGATTTCAAAATAAACAACGTTTGTGGGCAAAAAAATAACTGCGAGGTGGCGTGTTTGTAAATATATGGGAACTTTTAAGGCAATAAGTCAACTGATAAAGCAAAATCAAAAAGATTCAAATATTTTATATACAAAAATTTAGATAAATATCTACACATGTATGTATGTATATATGTAATATAAAACAAAAAAATTGTTTATTTTCTTTAAAAAACAAATTATAAATTTTTAATTGTCAATAGGTATTTAATATAACAAATTCAAAAATATTCTCCAATTTTTACATTAACTTTTAAAAAGTTCTGTTAGTCTTCTTACTGAATGCATATATGAATATTTTATTTTTACTCTTACTTGAAGTGAATAAGCTGAGTTATTAACTAAAATCTTTTATTGTAATTGTCTCTCTTTATTGTTTTTTATTGATTATATACATACATAGGTATTTTATAATATTTTTGTGAAACATCCTTATAAACCCTTTATTTTTTAAATATATATGGTAAAACATATTTAAATTTAAGCTGATTTCTTGTTAGCACGATAGCATGAAATTATGTCAAGCGATGTGTTACATATGGCTTTTTAAATTATCAGAATATTTACAAAATCCTAAGTTCATCTGTGTTCACCACAGACAAGTTTTTTATATTTGGACAAAACCACTTACAAAATTTGTAGAAGTGGTTTCTCACATATCACCTTATTTGCGCGCAGGTATATTCGCATGTAGTATGTATGTACATACTGATACACATATGTGTTTGATGTCATCGCTTGCCGTTGCATATGTATGTTAATGTGTATCCAATAATAGGGCTTTTATATAATCGAATTCCAACGAATGCATTTTTACTTAGTTTTATTTCTTAAATTACTTTTATATAACTTGTTTAATGAAAATAGAAATTCTCTGAAAAATTCTGAGTTGTAAAAAAAAATTCGAACTTGTGTCACAGAAAAAAAAATATTCTCTGACGTATTTTTAATAAAGTAATAGGTATAATAGTGTTGAAAATGGTTAAATGCTGCACAAAGAGGTTTTGGCATATTAATAATTTGTTTAAAAAAATTTAAGAATTTAAGATTTTATTCGAAAAAAACAACTTTGTCGATGTACCTATCAAGAAATCCAATCATTATTTATCATTTTTCTCAAAAACACTTTATTGCGCCGTGTAGCAAAAAAAAAATACACGACGATATATTTGTGCCAACCTAAATAAATTTATTTATATTAATATGCAACTCCATTATTTTTGCATTTTGTTCTTGAAAGCCCGTAGTTAACAAATCCTAAAAGATATAAATTACTTTGTTGTTTTTTCTTTATTAAAATTCGTTTGAATTTGATATATTTTCCATCTTTTCTTATATAAATTAAAATAAAATTTTGTTTCAAAAATTTGTTCTTCAGCAATAATAGAACCTTTTCTTTTAAATATAAATAATTGAAGAATAGTTATTTCTATTTATTCGGCTTTAAGTTCATTATTAAAATTGTGATAGCTTAGAATGGAAATTTTATTAAAAATAAAGTAATTCCGGTACTAGCAGCATATAATGGCTCTTCAAAATCAGCTACGATTTCCCGTCAGCACTCTTTTTATTCGGTAAAGTAATAATGTAACAGCTTTTGATTTAAGGTACAAGAATTAAAACAATTTAATCGGTTATTCGAATAAATTTTAGTCAAATTACTAAGTTTAGCGTTCATTAATCGAACAGTAAATATGGTGTACATATGTACGTATTGATTTAAAATCTTTAAAAAAAGAAAGAAATAAAATATTCACCTTGTCAGTGCGAATCTGTTGCACACACAATATTTATAGTTTAGTTTTCTAAAGACGACGGCGACCACTGATGCAGGCCGCGGAGGTGACAGCACTTAGAAAAAAAAACACAAACAAATCATTATTTATTAAAGAGCAAAATATATTTTTATCGACATAATAATTTACATTTTACAAAAACAAAATCAAGTTTAATAAATGAATGTGTGTTTTTTTATTTTGTACGACTTTAAATGACGCATATAGGGCGGCAGCTATTTCTATAAAGAGTTAAAGATTTTTATTTCACACATATGTTTAACAAAAATCACAAATTCATCAAAAATAAGCAGTACGCGGAAATTTGCCAAAGTGTGAGGACGTTAAAGATTTTATCAATAAAACTTTTAAAACCAAAATAAATCTCAAAGAAAATTAAAATAATTTTAAGGCAACATATGTGATAAAAGTAAAAATAAACAATTGTTGTGCAAACATCTGTATGTATGTATGTACATATGTATGTATATAGTTGCATATATGTACACAAGTGTGGGTGTTCTACGTACATACAATAAATATACATACATACATATTTATGTTGTTATTACATAAATGCAAATTGAGTTCAAGTTTAACCGTTACAAAAGATTCATATAAAATTGTGCCATTGCTACGAAAAGTCTTTTCATAAACCACATTTCCTGTTTCTGGCATCTATTAATTCAACTTCTGTCTGGCTACCGTTTTAATGATTTCTCTTATATGTTCAAATTTAGAATTTGTGGAATGTGTTCTACTTATGTGTTGTGTATTTTGATTTTATAATAATTTTTTGAGTTTATAATATTTTTTATACACGTTATAACTTTAAATATTAAAGTATAAACACACAGGTGTGCCTTAAAAGAGGTTTCCGCTTACAATTAACAACAAACATTATATATAAACAATGATGCCAGATAAAAATATTTGTTTAAAAGTGTTTTATATCGAGATCTAGGTTTTTATAGGCCAGTTTGTATTTGATATGCACTTTAACAGCCTGATTCACATTATATTTATACTTAACGTTGGCTTTAGTTAAGAGATTTTTACAAAATTACCTTTAAAAAAACTGTTCAAAAATACAAAACAAAATCAACTTTGATAATCCTTCTATATGGCTACCCTTACTTATATGAACATGAAATTACTGTTAAATATTAACTTTATATGCCTGTGAATATACAAATTAGGCTCAAGCAAAGATATTTTAAAATATTGCTTCAAAAAAATACTTAGAATAATTAATATATTTTAGTTATTTAGTGTATATGGGTCGAAGCTATAATAAGGTTGTGGCCAATAAGATAATTTTTATTTAAATTTTTTTTAAGGAAACAATTGTGGAGTTTGACAACCTAAAATTTTTACAAACATTAATCTCATGTGCTATGATTGCCACCATATAAACAAGTACAATACATACACCGAAAAACTTAAAAATAGAATCAACAAAAATGAGTCAATCTACTGTATCTTGCTTGCCAGTACAAGCAAAAATGTCGAAAGCAAAAAAAGTGTTAGACGAGGCGCGTGAAACCCAAAATCGTGAAATAGATTTGGTGGACAAGGGAGTTTGCTCCTTTGAAGAGTTGCCGGGATTGTGTAAGTAAAATAACTATTAACATTTAATAAAAAGTGTTTAACGTAAGCAACAAGTGTTGCCTGAAAAATTGAAGAAAATTTCTAAAAATGTTCTTGCACTGTTATACATACTTACGTATGTATACACAAATTTTTTTTATATCTATCCATGTGTGCATGTACATACGTAATGATATAGGAAAATAAGTATAAAAAATTAATAATATGTTTTACTATTATGTACGTCTATGATATCATTTGTTTTCAAACATTCATATGCATAATTTTACATACATAAGTACATTCTCCGTATGCTGCCCACATTTGTATCTCTAACATAAAATGTCAGCAATAACCTTTGTAATGAGAATTTTTATTAATTGAATTGTGTAATATATTCCACTTATAATAATATTTAATAGTGTATAAAGTGTTCCTTTAAAAAATCTGTTATTTATTTTTAATTTAATTTTTGGGTATTCTTTTAATTAATCAAAAGGGGAATAAAATTAACAACATTTTAAACATACGTTTGTGTGCGTTAGTTTAGTAAACACCACTAGTAAAGCGATATTAGAAGAGAGCTAGCAAAACAAACAGTGAAAAAACTTGTTTCCGTAATGACAACAAAGTTGCCCAACTATCTTGTTTTTGTTTAAATGTGATGCCACATATTTTATGTATATTTCCTCCTATTCATTGATTTTTTTTAATTCTAAACTTAATGTTGCGATACGACTTTCTTTTAATAAAATAAATCGGTATACATTCATATATCAAACATGTAACTTTTTCTTTTAATTTCAGTTAATATGGCCAACATTACCCGTTTAACACTGAGCCACAATAGAATCAGCATCATTAACCCCGGAATTGCTAACTTATTGAATTTGGAAATTCTTAATCTCTCCAATAACCAACTACGCGAGTTGCCGGTTTCTTTATCATCTATGCCTAAATTACGTATACTTAACGTCTCTATTAATCGTTTGGACAGCCTTCCGCGTGGGTTTGGGGCATTTCCTGTTCTCGAAGTCCTTGATTTATCGTATAACAATTTAAACGAAAATGTATTGCCCGGAAATTTTTTTATGATGGAAACGCTAAGAGCTTTGTATTTGGGAGATAATGATTTCGAGTATATACCTAAGGGTTTGGGTAATTTAAAGAATTTACAAATTTTGGGTTTACGTGATAATGATTTATTGGAACTACCACGTGAAATTGGCGAACTGACTCGTTTGCGAGAACTACACATTCAGCATAATCGTTTACAAGTTTTGCCTCCTGAAGTAGCTCAATTGGATTTATTGGGTAGTAAGTCCGTTATGAAAATGGAGGAAAATCCTTGGGTACAACCAATAGCGGAACAATATTTGCTAGGAATAAGCCATGTCATTGAATACATAAAAACGGAAACGTATAAAATGTAAGAGTTGCAAAAGTATTTTTTTAATGTTTATATACATAGTTTTTAATATTTTATACTTTACAGCATTTTTAATCGCCATATACAAAACGGTCGTGGCGGTCCACCACCTCCCAAAGTTGACAAAACTAAGAAGGCTTCTCGTGTTCGTGCTTAGAAGGCTAATTGCTTTGACAATTTAATTTTAAAGTGCCTTTATGTGTTTTATATGCATGTAGGTGTCTGGCTAAACGCTGAATATCTTAAAAAGTTTTATGTGTTTTTTGTACTAATATATTTAAGCATTTAAAATTAAAATATTTACAAACAAAAATTTTTCTAATTAATATTTAATATAAGTTTCATGATATTAATTACTTTTTCAATTACTTCAAAAAAATAAAAAAAAAGTGTTTTTCGACACAAAAATTAAGTAAATAAGAACAGAGTATAAATCGATATTCTTGTTTACCCAAGCTAATATACATAGATTTTCTTATTTATTTATTATTACAATATTGTTAGTTTTTGTGTTTAAATAAAAAATAATTGGAAAGCTAAAATTAAATTTAATCACAACAAGTATTGGCTTTTTTAATTCTAATATGTTTAGTAATATTTAATGCAACATTCCTAGTGCTAAGAAGTTTATTATCCCCTAATCTATATACTTGTATTATTCCCTTTTTAATAGAACCTAGCAAGGTCGGCCTTGTTTAAAATTCAAAAAATATATGAATAAAAAAAAATATATTTATACCGCCTCTTAAGCTTAATAATATTAAATTATGCAATTTAAAAACATTTTGGATATGAATTTCTAAATTTTAAAAATTTTGATAATTTTCAAAATTTTTTTTCAAAACATGAAGAAAATAACTTGTGAAAAAACAGTTTCAGGTATATGTATATATTTTTATCTTTACATTAATGTAAATGGTAAAAAATACGAACATTGTGATAAAATTTTACCTGACCGTTATTTTTTTCGAAAAAGTTTTTTGTGACGTGTAGTAATTAAAAAAACAACCCGGCGTCAAATCACCAACGAACGATAAAAGCGTTTTTTGACATATACTTATACACAGAGATTTGTTTGTAAATTTAAACATCGATGGAAACATTTGTTACGGTACCTATTGTACATCTCGACGGGACAATTTGATGTCAACGTCAAACACCGTAAAAAATTACAAGATTTTTTATTGGCTTTTGATATTAGTCTAGGCATGGACTTGTCTCGTCAAGGCCGTTTGAAGCCGTCTTGACGATACGTTAATATCGTAAGCTTTTTCAAACAAAAAGTTTTATAAATAAATATTACTTTAAAAAATGTATGCGTAAAATGATCGGCATACATATACATATATCATTTCATATTTATAAATAGCGCTTAATGTACTGTATAAAATCCCAGTGTTATATATTAAAACGAATTAAACCCGTATAAAACTGAACCTGACGTCTGGCATCCCTAAAATAATAAATACAGCACTGTTAAAATTCGGGATTTTGGTCACGACATATGATGTGCGTGATAGTCGTGATAGTCAATCCATTCATGACGTGACAACGAAAGTAGGGACTAGTAGTGCATTTTGACTGTTAATATTATTTTGGTAAAACAAAAAACATTTGAATCTGCAGGAAAATATACAATAAACTTTTAGCAAATACTAAACACATTAACATAACTAATTAAACTAAAAACAGAGGATGAGGCGGTAAGTGGCAGATATAAACAATTGTTGTAAAAATGTATAGGATAAAGTCTTTCTTATTGTAGTGTGAAGAAAACGACATATGAACAGTTTGAACTGCTAAAGGCCGAAATGGCCATACACCCAGCAGCAGCCCGTGGTTATGGAGTGGGAGCTCAAAGGGCTGTAGTCGATGCAGAATGGAAAGAAATTGTGGAAAAACTTAATGCAATAGGACCACCTGAACGTACAATGCCAGAATGGAAAAAGGTAAGTTGGGCAAAAAAATCCTATAAGAATGGAATTTTCTTATTTGTGTTTCTTTTGTATGTATATACATAAATTTGTGTAATCAATTTGAGCATGCAATCAAGTGTAGACTTAAACATACACATATGAATGTACACAATAAGTAGCTAGTAAAGCCCATAAACATAAACCAAGGGCTATAAAAAATGTCGGATAAAAAATTTACTTACTCAACAGCTTAAATGGGCTTAAAAAAGCAACAAAAACATTTTAGTTACGCACATAATTATTTAAGATGTAATTTCTTCTTCAAAGGTCAACAAGTTCATTTTAACAATGTTTGCTGATAAGACTTAAACGTTTTTGTATTTTTTTTTACTGTTCGTCCAAACATGTTGGCTTATGTTATGTTTGGATTATTATGTTGATCAATATAAATAATAAATACATAGGTAGGTATAAGGTTAAAATTTTCTATAGCATTTGCAAAATAGCTAGTTATTATAAATAAATTTGCATTTGGCCAATAAAAATAATATTACAATTA
This sequence comes from Melanophora roralis, assembly GCA_963583895.1. NCBI lineage: Eukaryota > Metazoa > Arthropoda > Insecta > Diptera > Rhinophoridae > Melanophora > Melanophora roralis. The sequence continues at coordinate 19,697,106 of OY757188.1, forward strand.
TTCTTTTGATAACGTCCTAACGAGTTCTGGTTGTATTTGAATAATTTTTATGAATTTTTGTTCTCATGCCTACAAGAGGCTGTGGTTTTTTTATTGCAGTTTTTGAACTTGTGCAATTGGTTAGATACCTATAAACGCGAAATTATTGCTCTTTCGTTAAGGTTTATGTGTTCTGCCTTTAGTTTTTTTATATGTTAGATACCTACTCCCTTTTGGATTTAAGGTTACGATTTACTAAAACAGTCTTTTGGTAAATTCAATACTTATACATATGTATTTTATACTTTGTTAAGCTTCAAAATCAAGTTTTTTTTATTTTAAATAACCTTTACTTTTAAAACAACATATTAAGTATGTATATTGTTCCACATAACATGTAACATCATCTTTTTTTTCCACTATTCTTAAAAAAAAACAAATCAGGGATGCCATTTAAAAATTCCCAAATCTCGGCAGTTTCTGGGATTTTAAATTTAAAAAAGACATTGACTATTGGTTGAAAGTAATAGATTCTAAGATTCTTTTATTTTTTTATTTTTACAAATTATTTATCTTAAGCCAAGTTATATCTTAAAAAAGCTTTTATTTTTTCAAAAGGTAAATTAAGAGAAACAAAAAAAAACTATTAAAAATTTGTGTAAGAACTTTAATACTTTTGAAAAAATAAAATATAGGTATAGGTATATAAGTGTTCTTTTTTTCTAATGAGCAGAAAAACTATTACTTTTGACTTCTTACAGTAAAATCTAGGGGCAAATTACGGCATCTTCTTTTAAATTGAAGTTAAGAAATTCTAGTTATAATTCCAATATTAAAAGCAATAGTAACTCAATCGTTACGGTAAAATTTTAATTCGTATCGAATGCGTAATTTTTCTCTTACTTTCTTATTTAAATTTTAGTTAATGTATTTAAGTGATCCTAAAAACCTCTTTTTTTGGAGTTATTACTTTTAAAAATATAAAATTTAAATAATATGATAGGTACAATTAGTTTTAGTAATACATTACTATTAACGCATTATTTTACTTAACGCTACAAAATACGTGTACTTTAAAAAAAAAAAATAAAAAAGATTTATATATTAATTTAAACTGCGAAAGCGATTAAAAACTGCTCAATGTACTTTGAAAGGTTTTTGTGCAAAAGTTTGAAGTGTTTTGCCAATCTGTTTACCTAATACTCTTCACTACAAAAATATATACATAAGTAATAAGTTTGTTAACTATTTTTTCTATTTTTTTTGGGTAATTTGTTTAGTCCCAAATTTAATATTTTCAAAATAATAATTTGATACTGGCATCTCTAATGCAAATGCTCTTATGAGTCACGGTCACGCACACTTAACAGATAAATTTAAATTCTTAGCACAGCTCTAATCACAAGTCACGCACACTTTACGTGATTGTTATTGTTTTACCTGTAAATAAAACTAAAGCATAAAATACATTCCTCGCTACAGGCTACCGAACACAACCAGTCACAAATAGAATACACGCGTGCTTATGAGAATAATTTTTTTAATGGCTACAATGCAACACGACTACGGGTTGCTGTCAATGCTAATTTTGTGGCGTGGTCGAAATTAAACTAATTTCTATTTTTATACGCGACAGTTAACAGATTAGTGCTGCCAATACGGTAAGATGCAAATAATATAGCTTAAACAATACAAAAATACTTTAGATGGCACCACTGAAAGTCATATTGCTCATATGTTAACATATGAGCAATATGCGCCATGGGTGAATCCATGGCGCAATTATGAGTATCAGGTGGTGTCGATTCTACAACAACAAAATTTGGTGAATATAATTTTCGTTTTTGTTGTAGTTTTCGTTGGCTCTGTTGTCAAAAAAAGATATGTAAAAGTAAACAACTTTGACTACCCAGCCTCGATTTATGCATGAAAAAAGTAGATCAGCTGTGCTTGTAACACCACCTGGTACGATTATTTCACCATGGGTGAATCAGTGCATTAGGTGGTGGTTATTCTACAGCAACAAAATTGTGGTGAACAAAATTTTCGTTTATGTTAGCTCAGGTGTCAAAAAAGATATGTTAAAGTAAACAACTTTGAAAACCCAGCCTCAAATAATGCATGAAAAAAGTAGACCAGCTGTGCTCGTAACAACACCTGATCACATAATTTCACCATGCTATTTAAACAACATCAGAGCTACAATTTAATATCAAACAATTTTGATATTTTTGAAACCTCGAGTGCAACATGAAATGAAATCATAAACACAACTACACACTATGCAACCAGCAATGAAATATGAAAAATTTTGTGGTGTTAGAGTCTTATTTTTAAGCAGGATAAACCGATCCTATTACTTTCTGAAATATTTTGCAGAGATTGAGTAATAGTTTATCTAAATAAATTTATAACTCGTAAAGACTTCGAATTGTGCTACTACCTTGTATAAATCTGCATTGCGCCAATTTATGATGCGCTAAAGACCTGCGTCAAGCAATTAGGTTCGGAGTCTTGTGTAAAATTATCGGCGGCGGCCCTAATTAGGCTGTGAATCAAGGCGAATTAATGCAAGGTGAACGCAGGGCGTAAAATTCGTACATATAATGTCAAACACATATATGGCATCATTAAAAAAAAACAGTTATTTGCAGAAGAAAAACGTGAATAAAACTAATTTTACACAATTTTTTTTTACACAAAGCACAAGTACGCATCATTTGGTGTTACTATTTGTAAATAAATAACATAATTTTAAATTTTTAGTTTAAAAATCTAACCGATGCGTAATTTTTTAAAAAGAAGAAGAAGCACATAGACAAACTTTTGCATATTATGAGAAAAATTGAACGAGCAAAAAATAGTCAGCTGATCTGTCGAGACCACCTTCTCTATGAATTCGCCTTGGCTTTGAATCTGCTAAAGGATTCGTACACTGTGATAAAAAATTGTGTTTATATTTTTAATATAATTGTACGTTATTGTACGTCTTGACGGGACAAATTCATGCCTAGACAAATGTCAAAATCCAAATAAAAAAATGCGGTATTTTTATACTGGGTTTTTTATATACTGAGTTTGACGTTTGTCTAGGCATGAATTTGTCTCGTCAAGGCATACAATTAAGTTCACAAAATCAAAATTACACTATGTATATTCAGTAAAATTTCCCAATTCACAACCTGTTATACATATATTGTGTCAAGCTTTAAAACGGAGAAGAAAAAAATTATAATACACAATTTTCAGCATCCGAAAAGCATGGGGATTATAGATTATAAATTATTATTTTAATTTTTTTCTTTTTAATAGCTTGACACATTTAACTAGTTTTTAAAAACTAAGTTTTTCGTCTTGCGCATAATTTAAAACTATTAAAATTCTGTAAAATTCAAAAATGTGAATTTAGTTTTAAAAAAATTACGTTAAGTTTTAGGCAAGAGTTTATTTAATCAAAAAACAATATGTGACGGGCTTATTTAATCCGACACTTAAACTAAAGCTACATACAAGCGCCAACGGCCAATGCGTTCTTGAATTCTTGTTTTTTGCACGTTTTTGCGTTTCAAGTTACAGTGCGAAAACCTTAATACATACACTCAAATTTTCTTAAATTTTTTTTTAATAGCCAACTTTAAATTTTAGAGTACATGATAATACGTGTGCCAAATTTTATAAAAGAATATTCATATGTAAATGCGTAGTTATTCAACTTTTTTAACCACCGCGTTTAACGCAAGAACGCTTAAAACTCATCGATGTGCATCAATGAAAGAAGTAGCCATGGTGAAATTATTGTACCAAGTGGTGTTACAAGCACAGCTGATCTACTTTTTTCATGCATAAATCGAGGCTGGGTAGTCAAAGTTGTTTACTTTTACATATCTTTTTTTTAACAAAAGAGCCAACGAAAGCTACAACAAAGACGAAAAATTATATTCACCAAATTTTGTTGTTTTAGTTTAACTACTAAAAATACAACATCCACCCAAATTCACCTTGAAACTTGTTCTTTGATGGCATCGTTGGCGGCAAATTGGTTTATGTGATCGGCGGCCCAAATAAGCCGGTCCTCAACCTTTCGGCGCAGGATTGTAGTTAACGCCAAAAACATTTTTAGCGGAAAGTCATCAAAATTCAACAAAACAAAATTAGTGAATAATTTTAGTTTAGTTATATGTATTTATCTATATTCACGTTAAAATAAAATTAGTTGTTTTTCTTTTGGGTACTTTAACAGTACTTTCGTCTTTGTGGTAAAATAATATAAATAAAACAACAGACGACACTAGTATAAATTTAACTAGAATACATATTGAAAACTTGTGAAACATGGCTTCAATTTTAAGTAAGAAAACAAGCCAGACTTGGAAGTTTTTTGATCCAATTGATAATGTTTATGCAAAATGCAATATATGTAAAACAAAACTATCATATAAAACAACAATAACCAATCTGAAAAGACACATTAGGAAGAAACATCCATCTGTGAATTTGCCCGACAAGATGAAAGTAAGTGTTATCAATTATTGATTAGATTTAAGTGGATGTTATATTTGTAATGAATGTATAAATATAGGTAGGTGGGGTTAGTAAGAACAGGCAGTCGTTACAGGAAAGGACACTGCTCAGTTGGGTCCCTAATTCGGTCCCTTTATGTTACCCACAGAGGAAGTAAAAAGAGTGAACATACATATGTACTTATGTAGATGGGAAACTAAAGTGTAGAATAAGGTTAGAAAGAAAACAAAATAGGATAAAGCACAAGTTCCTGCGGTAATATTTGAAAGCTTACTCCAAATGAAAATAAAGTCCTATACCTACATACACATGTACATACATACATACGTAGGTATGTGATCAAAAATTCTAAAATAACATTTTTAAATGGCAAATGATTTGGAAGCGCTAAGCTTTAGAATAATATGTCGTTAGAGTTTTAACATGTATAAACATGGTTAAACGAACTAAACTAACTAAAAAAGCTACATAAGATGATAAAAAAGAAACGAACAATTTTATCAAAAGAGTTCCAAAAACAAATAGTTGAGCTATGAGTTATTAATTTTTTTGAAAAAAAGGCAACATCTGGCTTAAATCAAGATAATTGAACTTAACTCAATATGCAGAAATAATTTTTTAGCGAAGCCGGCGATTTTATACCAAAGAAGAAATAATCCTGCGCCCGACCGATGTTTGTTATTTAACTATGTTTTTGTACTTATATAAATATTCAATAGTTTTTAATTAAAACATACTGTATTTATAATAATAAAGAAAGAAAAAAATAAGCAATGGCTTAAAAAAAGGAAAAATTTTATATTAACATTAGTCAGTAATACAAACATATACATTTTACAAGTCCTTATGCCCAACGAAGACAAAAGTGTTAATCAATTTTAGAATAATATACAGCATACTTTAAGGCGCTTGTTAAAAAAATTTATTGACTGAATGCTTAAGTTTTTTATCCCCCTATTATTGTCTACAACTCATAATATGTACAATTCATTAAGTATTATGATTAAAACCAAACCTATGAAAAAAAAAACAAAAAACCACAACTTGTCAGTAGCGGTTGTTTAATTTGGTTCTAACTAATCCTGATACCAATTCCCACATTACAACTAAAGTAGAATTGGATTGTTTACCATAATAGAGATCTAAGTCTGCATTTTTAAGTTGTTTTATCTATCGCCCATGTTCTGACAATCGCAGTTTGCATAATATTGGCGATGCGATTTTAAATTGCATAATAGATTTCCTAAAGTTACAAATCGTAAGAAGTAGATGAGGTGAATTGATGTAGGTATTTTGCCCGAAAAAACTTAAAAGCAAGCAGCCAATAAAACTGCTAAAGTTCTATCAATTAGGATCTTGTTGTATAGCTCACATTAATTTTTTGCAAACAGTTTTTTTGGCAATCCCGTGGGAGTCAGAACATGGGTGTATGCTAGCAATATACGAAATAATAGGATCGGATATGCTTATATACAAATGTACTTATTGTTCGTCATCCATTTAAAGCTAGTTTAGTTTAAAACTTTTTTAAGCAGAAAAATTAACTAAAACATGGTCTTAAAAACCCCGGAATTTACCATGTAACTATGAACATCTAGCTGAATTTTGACTTCGTGCAGTTACCATATCAATATCCTTTATTTAAAAGCTTAAATGGATACATGTTTTGAAAATTAAAGTATGTTGATAAAAGATAAGAATATAAACAAAAAATTTCTTTATGTGTATACATTTTAGGTCTGGTCTGATGTTCGTTTACGCATTAAAAAACAAAACATGAGAAAAATTAAAAAAATAAAAAAATATAAAATTCCCAGAAAAATCAAAATAGAGACAGAAAATCCCGAAGAAGACCAACTGATGGAAGCTTTAAATAGTTCATATTCAATCTATGGAAATAATATTAACATCGAAGATAATAATCAGCCTTATGAAATTTTTGAAGAAGAAAAACATAAAATAATTCCAAGTTCATTTTATGATGCTGGTGCTTTATCTGAGACTCCATTACCGCAACCAATTAAAAATGAGGCACTAGTATCTGCGAAAAAGAATATGAATAAACAAAAGAAATTAATGCAGCAGTTGGTAAAAGCGTCCTCAAATATACCTGCACTAATGGAAAGACATTTAAGGGCAGTGCAAAGAAAAACCTCTTTAATGGAAAAACATTTAAAATTAATTGAACATCATAATTCGTTTTTAAGGCATCAATAAATTTAACAAAAATCTTAATATAACAAGCGTTACACGGAATTATTTACATGCAAATTTAAAAAGTATTAAAAAATAAGGAATTTTTTTAGAAAAGTTTATAAAAAAGATATTGAAATTTTTTAATAAAATGCAAAATATTTAAATGAAACAAAGAAAATATGTTTATTTATTTCTAGTATTTTAACTTATGAAAAGGTTTGTAAAAAAAGGGTTTAAAGCTGCCCTGCGCCCAATAATATAATTTAAACATTATTAAATACTAATGTGTTTATAGTAGAACTTTAGACCGCAATTGAAGTTTGAGGAGGAATTTTTTCATCTTTTAAAATAAATTTTGAATATGTATTCAAAATTATAAGAATAGAAGGTAAATGTAAAAATTCTTTAAATAGGGATAGAATAACAGCAGCTTGAAAAAGGTACACAATGACCAATGGGATAAGTGAACCTATTTTTACACAAAATAGAAAAAAAAAATATCTTATTTTTTTATTTTCTTTATATTTTTTATTTTACTAAAAAATCCATTATGTTAGTTACAAGTTATAACACTAAGATATCGTTACCTAAAAATATAAAGGCACCAAATCAATTTTTTAAATAATTTTTTTGCTTTGATTAAAGACTTTTAAATGAAAAAAAAAAATAAAAAAATATAGATTTAGGCATCACGTTTAAAATATTAAATAAAAAAGGGATTCAATAATTTAGGTCTTTCTATATAAGAGAAACGATATGTACATACATAAACTAATTTACCCAAGATTAAACCTACATACATTTTTTTAAATCACATTTTTAGGTCTGGTCTGATTTGCGTTTGCGAAGTTTAAAACGTCTCAGCGATGAGCTCTCTCCTAAACCGAAGAAAATAAAATACAAATCGAAAACAAGTAAACTTTTAGATAGTTTAAATAGCATGGAATCCATTTACTCTTCATATGGGGACACTTCGAACCAGACAGCCTACATATCACCCACAAATGTTCAAAACGAATCCCATCACTCCTCAGAAGAATCATATGCTAATAATCCTCTCGATGATGAAAATTTGCAGGAGCTTCACAAAACTGAACAACACTTCCTAAATTCACCACCAGACCTTAACTCTTTTGATGGCACACCCCACATAGAAGAAGATGATATTTATCTAAAAAATTCCAACAAATATAGCACTGACTGTCCGTCACCGCATAACCCTGTACGAACGGAATTGAGTGAGGATAAAATGAACTACTTGAGTGAAACGCTCTCAACTATAGAGCGACAAATTAAAAACCAAAATATAGTTATGGAACATTTAACAAAAATAACCTCAAATTTAGCTGAGTTAATGGAGAGACATGTAACAAGTTTAGAGAAACAAAACAACATTATGGAAAGGCAATTGCGAGCAACAGAATACCATAATGCTTTTCTAAGAAAACAAGAGGCTAGAAATAAAATGAGTGATAATTGTAAAACAGCAGATTCTGAAAACTCCTAGCTTAATTAGCGTAATTGTAGAATTTTCTTTTTGAAAATATGCACTTTCATTAATTCAGTGTAATAACATTTTAGTTAGTACGTGGCTAATACTAAAAGTTAATTTTAAGTAAAATAATAATTACAAAATAATGAATGATTTGAATTAAAAAAGAAGATCCTTACTTTGCTGCAACATCCCGAAAATTTTGTAGTCGAAATTAATTTTTATACGTGATTGTATATTGTTCGGAGAGGGTTTTTTGTTAAAATTTTTCTAAATGAAGTTTGACAATTCTTCTTTTAAAGAGAAGAAAAATACTATAAAAAGAAAGATTGAGAGTTTTATTTGACGATCAGCAGCTCAAAAGCACCAATGTTATTCTTTCATGGTCAAAAAGGCCCTTAGACAATATTAATCATTTAATAACAAAAGAAAGATAAAGAAAAACTATAATGAACGATTATTTGTAACAAGTTCTTTTTACACTGTTACGGCTGGTTTTTTTACCGGCATATTTGACTGATAAGTATTTAGGGTTGGTCTGTCGAAAATAAATCACTTTACTGCATCATGACATTTTGAAAAATTCATATTTAACTGCACAGTTTTACATCGAAAATGTTTTTTTTTTTTTTCATTAAAAAAGGCTCAAAAACTTGTTTATTTAAAACTTTTTTTACAATTTTGTATCAGTTTTTGTAAAAGTATGCGCTTGTGATGCGTTTACAAACACGCCCGTTGTCATGAAATCCAATAACTGTCGGAATTTAATTTAAAAAATTGCTAATAGAAAATTCGGTATAACAACTTTTGGAACTTATTTTATTTCTTAATATAAATACTGCTTTTAATCGAAGCTCAAACCGCATAATTTGAAAATTTGTTATACAAGTCTTTATTATTTCTCGCTTTTGGTTTCCATAATAACCCTGACTAACTGCTAGATTAATTCAGTAAAGTTCAAGTTTGAGACTTTGACCATTCATATTGAGTACGTCGAGAATTTGATTCTACCATATCCAGAAAGTTTTTGCGCACCTACGCTCTCCAGAGAAGTAGCAGGAAGTATAATAACATGCAGGCGGTTAACAGGAGTGAAATAAACATAGGTATTAGAATAAACTAAATAATCAAACCAACATTAAAAAAAATTTTAAAAAATGTTAATCAACTGATATATGTATGTATGTAGGTACAAAAATAAAGTTACAAAACACATAATGGAAAGGAGAGAAAATGAATATAATATGGCATTTAATTTTTTTTATTAAACGGTCACAGTGAATATATTTTATTTTTATATAAAATATAAACTCATTAAATTTAAACTTTAAAGCAAATAAAAGTTTGTTTTTAAACAAAATAAAATAATTTTACAATTTAAATTTTTTAAGATCTCGGCTATCTGGCATCCTTTTTTCAGAGTTTTTGTTTGACGCTTTACAACACTTTCTTTGGTTTGTGAAAAACAAAATATGTAAACAAAGTGAATGTGTATTCTCCTTCGCGGATCAAAAAAAGTGGAAAGTGAATTATTATATAAATTACGCGAAATAAATAATTTAAATTTACTTTTATTTAATTAACAACCCCAAAATATGAATCACTTTGTGTAAGTAACCAATTGTATAGGTAAATATTTTTATGGCAAAAACAAATATTTCGAAATATTGTAAGCCGAAGTTAGTAAAAGTGGTAAGCGAAGAATATGACCAAAGAATACTTAATTAGCACCTAAACAGGTTAAGAAGTTCATAAATTGTTCGCGTGGAAGATTTCTAATGCATTTATTTAAATTGTTTGAAAAAAATGCTATTAAATTAGGTAGTAATATACATAGATAAGAAAAAGACAATGTTAGTATATAGATATGCATGTATATTGTCAAATTTAAATTGCTTTTTATTTCTGCAGATAGCAATGTTTCCATTGGTATTTATAAGGAAACGATAACCCAGCAAGCATAAGGAATAAAAAACAATTTCGAATGTAAATTTTAAATATTTTTATACATTATCTATTTTTTTCTATTTTTTTGACCTTTTTATACATACGTATGTATATCTTTGTGAAATTTGGTATTCGAATTAATTAATTAAAAAATAATTTTTGAAAAGTACATTTTTTCTATTTCATTTCTTAAATTTTTAGAAGTAAAATGAATAGGTATTGAATCGTTTCCACCACCTTGAAATAGGTACCTATGTAAATAAAAGTAGGTGGATTTTTTTCTAAAAATATTAATTTTTATAATGTTTACAACTGGGCAAATTTTATCTGCCAACAATTTTTAAACAATTATTTCAATATCAAATCTTCATGAAAAATACGAATGTTGGTACATACATATAGGTATCTTAAGAATCCTTTTGCTTTACATTTTAGTCGTCATTTACAAAAATATAAATCGTAACACTTAAAGATTAAATAAACACTTTCTCTTAGAATACGCCACTCGGGTTATAAAAGAACTACAGAGAAACAGTACAGCCTTTTGACACATGAAATGGCCGGATATTCAATTGAACCTAGTACAGGTAGAAATGAAGACTCCATTTTGTTCTGGAACACATTGACAGAAAAACTAAATGCATTAGGACCACCGTACCGCACTGTACAACAATGGAAAAAGGTAAAGATGTTTTGATTCGATAATCAATGCGTTTGTTAAGTTGAAAGCTTACAAATGTGTAAAAAACCCAATTTTTTAGTTTTTAAAAAAGAAACTTATCGGTACATGTTTTTTAGGTTTGGACTGATTTTAGACGTTTCCACAGCAAACGTAATTTTATGTCACCAAAGTTTAGAAGGCAATATAAAGAAGAAAGCGATCAGGACAATGAATTGCTTTGTCTAGACGTAGATAAAGAAATTAAGCAGGAACAAAATTTTCAATCAGAAAAGAAGCCAGCTACTTCCTCAAAAACTTCACAATTTTTACAAAATGAGTGGGAAGATTTTTCGCATTCCAACAATTCTAATGATTACACCGATGAGTATTGCTACCCAGACAAAAAATCACCCACTCAACAATCACAAATCGAAACAGTAACACCTGATGAAAGGCCTTACAATGATTCTTATTCTTATGCACCGACCAGCGGATCAATATCGCAGACATACCATAATTCACCTTCTATTACTCATCAATCGTTTACACCTCCTTTACAACCCTTTAATAATCGTTTGTTAGATCAAACTTTATACACCTTGCAGAGTCAAATGGAACATCAGACAAAACTGCTTGAACATCTATCACAAGTTTCTAGCACAATGGCTGGTTTAATGGAAAGACAAGTGAATGCAGTAGAGAAGCAAACAGAATCTTTGCGTCGCCAAGCTTCTGCTACGGAGCATCATACTTTGGTGATGAACAGTTTTGTAGAATTGATACGTGAAAAAATGCCAAAAGCAAATGCAAAGAATAATGTTTTAAATGGAGGCTTATGAAGAAGGATTTTGTCTCTATTAAGTATTGCTTTTAAGTTGAATATGGTCGTACTAACTAAATTTATTACATAAAGACACACGTTGATAACAATAAGTTAAAAATTAATAAAAAACAGGCAAATTGAAAAATATATAAATAAATTTATTTGTCCATATGTGCATATACATATGTACTAATTAAGAAAATTGTAAGTTATTTTCTATCTCAGGTATGCATTATGGTAATATACATCGTGATACAAATGTGTTTGTTATTGATTAGACTTTTATAAAAATATAAAAAATTTGAATGCTATGGACAAACAGTTTTTCTTAAACTCTAAACACCACTTTTCCTTTAATGCGAAAAACTTCTGCAAACACTTAGTACAGCAGCTTTGCAGGGTTTTTTTTGGTTTTTTTATATCAATTTTAAAAAATTGTACGTATATTAATTTTATATATTTTACAAATTTGTATTGGGCAAAATTATAAACACAACCGCTAACCAGCTTTTAAGTAATCGTCACTCTTGATGATGAAGTGTCTAGCAACAGAAAAAGTGTAAATTTACATCATTTATTATATATAGCAATATACTAGGCACCTTATCACCAAGAGTGAAAACCGCTATCATATTAAAAATTTACTATTTTGTAATATTTTCTTGTTTGTAGCTTTTGTATGTGTAACATGATCTGGTATCTCTCTTCTTATATTTATGTCACTTACCAACACTGATGTTGTGTGAAAACAAAATGTAAACAAAAGTGAATGTGTATTCGCCGCCTTTGACGAAAAAAGAGTGAATGTGGTGGGAATAGTTAAATTCTTTTTTAGTAAAAATTATAGTTAAAAACATCAATAATATTTATAAAGCGGCATGAATAACTTGCAGTAAGTTAACAAATTGGTAGAAATTTAAAAACCATCTTAATATAGTTTCTTAAAAAAAAAAAACGATTTCTACCACAAGCAGTTATAAGAAAACCAAAATGTTTTGATATATGAACATAGATTTTTAAAGATATTTCAATAAATGTGTAGCCTTTTTGTGATTGGCCCTGTTTAGGTATTTCAAAATGTTTAGTATTGTCTGAAAATAAGCCACTTTTAAATGAATAGTATCATTGTTGTACATATTTCTGTCGTTTTCGACAATGGGCGGCACTACAGCGACAAACATAATAAGGCTGATTATATTACAAATATTAATATATTGCTGTTTGATCTTTTATTTGCTTAATGGCACATTTTCAACAAAACAGTGCGTAATTGATTATATATCATTAATGTGTCCTTTTTCCAAAACAGCAACCCATGTTTTGGCATCTTGATTATAATGGTATCAAGGTTCAAACCTTTTTCATATCCACAACTTCACAGTTTACTAAAGATTGTTTTGCAATCAAACAACAGCGATAACACAAATATACGATAAAATTAAGCTATACATCGTGAATTAATGAAATAAAAAACAAAGACTTTATTTGCATAAAATAAAACCGAATTTTTTCGCACTTCAAAGAGACAAAAAAATATATTTTTTTTAGATGGATCACATTCAGCACAAACAATTTTTGTCTTTCTTTAGCTAAACCTTTAGAACTTTTAAAATACTGTTTAAATATTTTAGTTTTATTCAAAGAAATTTCCGTATCGATCAATTTTCTTAAAAATAGTTCAAACTTGTACGTTTTTCAAAAAATTAAACCAAAGATTCGTTATCCTTTTCTCGAAATCCTTTGGATGTACCATAACGCGAATATAAACCCATACCACGATGTGTACATTGATGGTTATAGATAAGTTCTACATACATAAGTATATTTTTATTTGATCATATTAAAGGTATATTTTTATATTATATTACAGCCAGATGCTGCCTAGACACAAAAGAACCACTGATCAACAATACAGTTTACTGAAAGCAAGAATGGCTAAATTACAGAAAACAACACAATTTCATCGAATGACTTCGGCTGCGTATAAACAACATAATGAATTTTGGCAGCAGCTTACAGAGAGCCTTAACAGACTTGGACCACCTTATCGCAATTTGCAACAGTGGAAAAAGGTAAGTAGGTATATAGTGCATAGTAAAAGAAAATTATAGACTAATATTTCCTTAAAGGTTTGGTCTGATTTTAGGCGGTCTGTCAAAAGACGAAGTGAAAACTCTTGTCCTATAAATAATGAACAAAACAGTACAACAGAAAGTTTTTGCAATAATGAAGGCGATGACGAAGAAATGCAAGAAGATGACGAGGAGGAGGAGTATAAATCTCAATATGAAGTAGACCCAAATTTAATAAAAACTGAAATGGAAGATTATGAACAGAATTCACAACCAGCTCATTCAACATATGCTAATAATTATGATAATGATGATTATTCCTATCCAGATGAACCTATACAGGAATCATATGAAACTAATAATGACAATGATATTTTCATTCCGGACGAATCTTCCTCCAACTCTTATAACCATAAGCAGCGTAATATCGGAATGCCATCAATATCAAAACATCGAACCTATGTCAGTTCGCACCCTGTCACACTTCCTCCACCCCCTTTACAGCCATCAAATGCACGTGCAATGAACCAAACCCTATATGCTTTACAAAATCAAATAGAATATCAAACAAAACTTATGGAGAAATTATCGCATACCTCTAGCACAATAGCGAATTTAATGGAACGTCAAGTGTGTGCTGAGGAAAAACAAGCTGAAGTTATGCGTCGCCAAGCAGTGGCTACCGAAAAACATACATTAGTAATGAATAATTTTATCGATATGATACGCGAAAGAATGCTTATGAAAAAGTCGAATACTGAGTCATCTACAAATAATGTTTTGTGAAACAAATTTTATTAATAATCGTTTTAATAATAATTACAAAGGGATACTTGTAAGAATTTTTTTTTTGTTTTTCCAATTATGTGCCAACATATATACATATGTATGTGTGTGCACTTGTGATTAAAATCTTTAATTTTATAAATACATACGAGAAACAGTAGAAAACATTAAACAATTTTTTTTCTGATTTTTTTATAGAATTTAGATTGTTTTGTTAATAATAAGAGGATTGAAAAAAAGTTAAGTTTCCACATTAATATTGATTATTAATGTGACCATGTTAAGCAATCAGACTTATTGTTGCTGGCGTTTTTGTTTTTAATTTTTTTTTGCCACCGCCTAACAAGTACGCCAATGTTTATGGTTTGTATGTCGAATTCGACGCATATCAACCCAAGTTCAGCTTGGTTGTCAGTTGCCAAAATTATATTAAAGATGGCAACTAACAGTTGCAAATTTTTATGACCAAATTGTTAGTATTTTACCAACCCAGTAGTTCAAATTGCGTTTGGAAATTCAACTGAAGTTTAGTTCCGTTGTTTTTTTATTGCAAAGTACTAGTAACCTTTGCTTTAGATTATCCCAGTTGATCCCCTTGTTATTGCAATTAATGATTCGGTCCGAACATTTTTTTTGGTAGCGTTAAAGCAGCAATTTCGTTATAAAGAATCGTATAACACAAATTTTCCTGCTTTTAAATGAATTCTACTCCTCGCAACCGATATAAAATTTTCGCTTCAGTGGTTTCTAAGATTTTGCAACATGTTGTATGCTTTTTTCATATTCTCAAAAATATATTTATGTTCTAACTGGGTTCCTGGAATGTTGTTGTTATTTAAAAAAAACCTGTTTTTTGGCAAACAGTGATACCAACATAGCTAATTCGACATCCATATCCATAACAAAAATATCGCATAAAGAACTTTGTAAGGTAACCAGTGACCAATATAAAAGCATTTGCTCTAATCACGCAATGGGCCTTATTGTGTTTGGCGTAGTCGTGTCGAATGTTGTCGAATTCGCCACTAAAACGACAAGGGTGCCATTCATATAAGCATTGGCGTTCTTGTTAGACGGTACCAAAAAACTAAAAACGACTACGCCAACGCCAATCACAATGAGGGTGAATATCAAGCAAATGTAAACTAATGATAACTACACATGGAATTTTCTTAATGAAAGGCAGCGAGAGGTAAAAATATTAGTAAAACAAGAGAGAATTTAAATTGAATTTCATTTTTTAATAAGCCAGATTTATCGACTCCAATTGTTCCTGCTTTTCTTTAATCGAAATTTTTAACTACTCTTATTTGAGCGATAAATCGTCAGAAAGCTTTTCGATTCATCAAACGTCTAAGTTTGAGTGTATTCAACTTGAAAAGCAAAAATTTAACGTTTGGCCGCTAAAGGAAGAAGTTAAAGTTTTCAAATGCAAAGAAAACTGAGTTTAGAAAGGCAGTTAAAGTAACAATAAGTTACCAGTTCATAAAGTTGATTGACGAAGGTTTTCATCTGGCCGAATAATCGTTTGTTTTTGCATTTTTTGCTGTCCGTTTTTTTATAATTGATTTTTCGAATATAAACTGGATCAATCTTTTTTTCTCTTGTAATTAAATAAATACAATTTTTTTCTTATTACTTTCGAAGTACTTTTTTTCCATCATTTCTATATATATAGAAGCACTGGGGGCAAATTACGGCATTCGTTTGGAATTGAAATTCTACTCGATCGATAGAATTGTCAATTATTTCAATATAGGAATAACTTATAATCAGACATTTTAAATTTCGATTCGAATCGAATGCCGTAATTTGCCCCCTGGAACAGTTGCTTAAAATTAGAGATCGAAATCTTTAGATTTTTATTAAAAATGAGCAACATTCGTGAACCCTCGTTTCTAAATTATTTTAATTAATTTTTGATAAAAAATTAATCTGTTAGACATAAATTAGTTTGTATGTATAAAGCGTTAACCACGTTTAGGTTTTTAACGGTTTTTCATTGGTTTGCATTACCCTGCTGTGAACCTATGCCATTATGAATATTTCTTTTTTATTTCTGCTTTAAAATAAAACTACAAATTATTAAATTTTTATTTTATAAAATAGTTCTTTTTTGTTTTTGTATTTTATTTATAGTTTGACTCCTTAAATTTTATTATCAATTGTGTTTTTTTTTTGTTGTGATTTTTCACTTTATTTTAAATTTAAATACGTTTTTAATGTACTTTTTGTTCAATCAATCAATAAATTCAATTAATTTTATTAATTTGTTTAAACAAAAACATTATCATCTTACATAAAAATAGAAACTAAATACACATTTTTTAAATTACTTTTTCTGTTTATAATAATATTTTAATATCAATTTTTGTTTTATTTTGTTTCATTTGTTAATTATTTTTTTTTTAATAAATTCTTAATTAAGCTTATTTTTTTAAATGTTTATTTTAAGTTATATTTTTTATATGTAGTTTTATAACTAATATTTTTTTAATATTTATATACATTTACAAATTAAACTGTGTTTTGTAAATTTGTTAAAGGGATTTTAATATAATAAAAATAAAGATATTATTTTTTGAACATATTTTTTTAAAAAAATATTTATTTTTTTAACTAAAAAAAATGTTTAAAATTTATTTTTTTTTTTACTATAAACAAGTTTTTATTTGAATTTGTTTTATTTTAGGGAAAATACTTTTAATAAACTAATTAAATTATATTTATTTTAATTACATTTATTTTTTTTTTTTTGTTTTGGGTTTTTAATTTTTAAATGACAAAATATCACTTTAATTTGTTAGAAATAAACAAGCAAGTAATTTTATTTTTTATTTATTTAATTAATAATATTTTTTTTGTTTTTAATTTTCTTTTCTTTCTATATAATTTGTTTTTTTAAGGTGGTTGTTTTGTAGTTGATTTCTTGTTTGTTGTTAGTTACAAATTTAAACTATTTTTTTTAATTATAAATAATCTAAAATTTAAATTTTTTAAGAAAAATAAATTTTTTGCAAAACTAAAATTAAAAGTAATTTAAAGATTTTTTTGGCTAAACCAAGTTTTAAAAGATTATTACTCCTAAAACACATTTATTTTAAAAAATTTAATTAAATTGTGTATAAGAAAGAACTTGGTTTAAAATTTAGAAAAATTGCATTGCTTTGTTAAAACAAAAATAAAATATTATTGTGGCAGTTTTTGTTTTCAGTTTTAAAGATTTTACAATAAATAATATCACTGTTAATTATATGGATGAAAAACTACCAATTTAGGCAATCGATAACTAAACAATTAAAAAATATAAAGGATTGTAAGGAAGTCCTAAAAACTTCAAAATTTTGATTTAAAAAAGTTAAACGATTTTTAGTAAATCTTTAGAAAATTTAAGCCACAAGAATATTTTCCACATCTAAAGGCTTTAAAAAACCTATAAAAAGTTAATGGGAATGCTTAAATTTTGAAAAATACAGAAAGAGATCTTTGAGTATATTTTGGAATTTCTTTTTTTTTTTAAATATCTCTTTTTTATTTAAAAATTTTTCATCCCATTTTGTTGAAAAAATTTTTTTAAAGAAATTTATTAAAATATTGAAAATTTTTTTGTTTGCAAAAACAAAATACCTTTAACTATTTTCGCACACAATTATGAAAGAAACTACAGAAACATTTTTGCAATTTTTGTAAGTAATAAAGTTTCCCCAGTTAATAAAAAGAAAACTATGTTAATTCTAGCTTCGAAAATGTATTGATTTTCCTATATTTTAGGTCACTGTCAACGAAGATTAAAATGCAGTTTACTGCCTTGAATATTGTTCATCATACACACACACTTCTGAAAACATTTTTATTAGAAACTTTCAATAAAAAACGTAACAGTTTCTACAGCATTTTATAATTGTTAGTCGTTAAATGTTTATATTAGTTTGGGTATGGGTCGTTCCTCTATATATGTACATATTCTTCTTTTAATTTATAAAATATTCGATTTTTAAAAAATATGCGATTAGTATCGACTTACAAAACAGGAAGTTCTATTGGACTTTTTTGTGTATTGAGCGTTACATTTTTTTTACAAACAAAAGTAGCTTGTAGCGGAAATTCCACGTAAATAGCCCGAATTAAAAACTAATAATTTACTTATTATAAAAACAAGACGATAAAATTATTCATAAAAAAATTATAGACAAATAAGTAAATTTTTTAAAGTTCTTAGAAACCTGGCAGGATTTTTATATATACTCTTAAAGTTTAAACTCTTTAAAAATTAATTTTTTATGGTTGCAATCAATCCTCAGTCGGTATTCTTAGCAGAAATTGTGTTTCATTTGGTGTTTAGCTTTGATTACACGTTTAAAGTGTTGCAAAAATTAATTTATTTTTTTTTAAATAATAATCAAAAATGGCTGCACCT
Organism: Melanophora roralis; assembly: GCA_963583895.1. Taxonomy (NCBI): domain Eukaryota; kingdom Metazoa; phylum Arthropoda; class Insecta; order Diptera; family Rhinophoridae; genus Melanophora; species Melanophora roralis. The sequence goes on from OY757188.1 coordinate 19,716,000, forward strand.
GTTATAAGGGGATAACTCATATAAGCTACTTTTCATTTGCTTTTGTTCGATATACGTTATTACGACCTTTGTCCAGCTTATCCTTGTTTCTATATCGTTTCCGCCTTTTCGCAAGTGTTAAACTGTTCTACCATACCTTAACTAAAAAAAGAGTTATTAGTTTTAAAAAGTAGCGCTCAATACATTTTTGTAAAATAAAATATTTTTTTTTTAAGAACACACACTGTAAGTTATATGCACAAAAATTGGAATCTATTATCTTTGATAAGTTAAAATATTATTTCTCTAAAAATGCCCTTAATATTAACTACTCAAAGCTATGGATAACGTTTAATTTATGTGTAGGTTACAACCCATGAACGAATGATGAAAATTGTTGCAAAAACATAAAATAATGATAACAGTTCGCAAAACGTTAAAATTTTAAGAAAGACAAGACTACCCCTTTGTTTTATTAAATGTTACAAATGCATTTTCAAGAGCTTAACTCGACAATAAAGCCTACAACTCAAAAGTGACGCTCAATACATAAAGCTAAGGACGACAACGAATGATTAAAAAATATTTGATGCGTGAAAGGGGGTTTTTTTTTGCAGTGCAAATATTTTTAAGGTCTTTATAAATTTAGTTCCATTTTTCTTTAATTCATACTTTTGGAAAATCAACAGAATATTATTTAGGAAAATTATTTAAAATTAAAAGTTTTTAAAAAAGTTTTAATTTCTTTGTTTTTTTACACATAATGGATGCCCTAAAACCGAAAAACTAATAAACTTTTGTTTAAAATATTTAAATCAGGCGCTTGTTTACTTTACTTATATAGGGCATTGTTGATGAGTATCAAACAAAAAATTTTACCAAAGAAAGTGCCAAATATTTAACGTCTAACAATTATTGAAAGCGATTTGAACTTTTTTTGTAATTCTTTAGGGTGTTTTTTTTTGTTAATATGAGTATAAACATAAGTAAATGTTAAAAAATAAACTAGTTTTTTTTAAATTTTAATAAAGTTGCTTTTAAAACACAAACTTAATAAAACAAATTTTAAGAAAAAAATGTATTTCTCATAATTTAAAAATGTATTTCTTGTCTAAAAAAATAACACATTAAACAGGTCCTAACTTTTGTTTTAATATTTAATTTGTCTTATTTTATATTTTTAAATTTAAGTTTAGATTTTCTTTTAAAGTTTTTGTTTTTGTTACATTAAATATATTAAAAATTTTTACAATGTTTTCTTCTATTTACTTTTTGGTTTTTTATTTTATACTTTCTGTAAATATTTAATTTTGATTATTTCTGTTTTTAAGCGATTTGTTGTTTTTAAAATATCGCATAGAAAATATTTTTTGAAATTATTCGTTTTTTATTTTTAATTTTTTTTAAATGAATTTTGCTTTTACAAATCCTAGAAAGCAGTTTTGTTTAAAATTGGTCAAATTTATGTTAAGGGTAATTAAGCGTTACAAAAGAATTAAAAAACAAGTTTAAGGAAAGCCCCAGCAAACAAACCCAAAATTTGTTTATCCATTTTTTTTTATATTTCTAAAAAATAATGTATTTAATGAAAGTTTGACATATTAAATTAGTTACGGTGTTTTAAACGATATCAGTGTAGAGATGATAGTCGCTGTATCAATGACATTTTTGGATAATTTTAAAAATATTAAAGAAAATAATTTCAGATCTCGGGTTCAGTTTAATTATATATTAATCCGCAGGATTTTTTTCTTTACGTTTTTAGTTTTCAAGAAAGCAGGTCACTTTTATTATTCTCTTACAGGGATCTGTTGCGGCCATAACCTTTAAACTATGCGACTACGCCTTACTGCAGGGTGATACTGAAAAGATATCTGAAAGGGCAGGGAGCAAATGACGGAATTTGATTGGAATCTAAATTTTAATCGAGTAGCCAATGTCTTTCGGAAAGTTTTTACATTTAAAGGAAAAAAAACAAGAAATGTCTTTTAAAGATCGCCAAAAATTAAGAGATAAAATTTTTGTTTTGTTAAAAAGATCAAAGAAGTTGAAAATTTTTTCAAAACAAAGATTTTGAATTTTAATTAAACAACATATAAACTATTAAATTGTTGCTTCCAGTCATTTTCGGTAATTATACATATTTACATAAAATTCTTGGTTATTAAAAGCTCTTTCATTTGCTGGGGTGATTAAACTAAAGAAAAAAAATTGAAAAAAATCTTAAAAATTAAAATAATGTTTTATTAAAATTATAAAAGCTAAAATTAAAAAAAAATACATAAAGTAAAATAAGGAAGATAAAATGTAAAGTTTCTTGTAGCAGTATGTGGGAGTAATTTCCATTATTTGTTGCTTTGTATTTTGGTTTGAGTTATTTTAAATTATAATTATTAACGTAAAAATACAATTTACATTTAATTTGAGTTCATTTGATTTTTGTATTTTTATAGTTGTTGTTGGTTTTTTGTTGTTGTTTTTGTTGATTAATCTACACTGTTGTTGTTGTTGCTTTTCCATTTGTTTTAATCGTGCCTCCTTTATTTGTTGTATGGTTGTAGTTGTTGTTAAGCCGTTTACATTTGGCTGTCAAACTTTATTATTGGGTGCTCGGGAGGTTGCTTCATATGCCCCACGTCCCAAAGCAGCATAAGCATCAGCATATAAATCAGGATTATGCATTGAAGGCGGTCGATTATAATTTACTGGTTGCGGAACGACGGCTATGAATATTTTTTTTTAAAGATGAGGAATAAAAAAGAGAGAAAATAGATATATTTTTATTAAAAGTTAAAAAAATTGTTTTTAAAGGGTTAGCAGATTAATTTATGATAAAGATTTTTAAGGTTAGGTTTTATAGTATCAATAGTAGTATTAAAACAAATCATGCCAATTACGTATAAAATAATAACGTAACTATTTTAAAACTAATTAATTTTTAATTTAACCAAAAATATTTAAGTAAAGATTGATACAGGATATTTGGTTCGGGAATTTATTAAAAATTTCTTTGATGAATTTAAAAATTATTAAATTTTTAATGAAAACAAGTAAGAGCGCTATATTCGGCTGTGTCGAGTCGTATATACCCTTCACATTGGTGTTTTTAAATTCTCAGTCATACGATTTAGCTAGGTTAGGTTACGAAGCCAGTTGCACCCGCCACTCCCAACCAGTGGCCCTTAGGCCCACTGTGAATCCCTTCAGAAGAGTCGAAAAGAGAAATAGGAAAGACAAGAACTTTATAGGTAGAGCGACACAGAAATGAGTAAAGAGAGCAAGAATGTCGTCCGCAAGAAGTCAGTAATCGTAGGCGGTGCACCTCCCAACCACCCCTGTCGGCGAATCTGCAGCCTAGGGCAGTGGCAGATAATGTGCTCAACCGTCTCTATCTCCTCCTCATCCCCGCACAAACTGCAGAAATCAAAAGTTCCTGTCTCATTTGCTCGTCATATATCTCACATGGCAGTGCCTTGTGAGAGTCCCCTCTTCAATACACGTACTCCCCTATCAATTCCGCTGCCTAGCTAAGTTGTTTGCAAATCGTATATATTACAACGAAATAACTTTGTGGGGGTTGGCGGTAGCTCTTTTGCGACTTCATGATAACAGATCGTTATTAGACAAAGCAGCCCGTGGTCGTCCTCGTCCAGTGCGCTCAATCGAAAACATTCGTGGTGTGGCTGAGAATGTGCAAGAATGTTCATTAACAATAAATCGCCATCGTTCTTAGGAGCTGAACATTTTTCGTACTTCTTTGAGAAGAATTTTGCATAAAGACCTTAATATGAAGGCTTACAAAGTTTAATTGGTCCAAAAACTGAAGCCTCGTGATCATCTGATGCATTCGCTTCCCAAAAATCAGTTTTCAGATTGAGCTTTATTTTAATTTCGGTGGCTATGTCAGGAAACAAAATTGCCGCAAATGGGGTTAAGAGAACCTACACGTGACTATTGAGAGGCCAATGCATGCGCAACGAGTCACTGTATGGTGTGGGCCACTTTTCTTCCGAAAATGAGCAAGAATCCCGCGTTAGCGGTGAGCATTACCGTGCCATGCTCAACGAATTTTCTGTTTTAAAAAATTCAAGAGAATGACATCGATATTTTACGCACTTTTTTGAAAACTGAATAATCAGCCGTAATTGTGATGCCAATTAGCCGCCTCGGAGTTTGGATTTGAGTCCTTTGGGTTGTTTTGTTGGCAGCCACTAAGGAAAAATGCTACGCAGACCATTCAGAGGCAATTAAAGTGTTAGAACATGAAATCGAAATTGCCATTGTAGAAATTCGAGCTTAAGCAATGGAAAATGTACTGAAAATTGGGTTGATCGGATTGGGTAATGCCATTCCAGCCGTCGAAGTCATATTGTGTTCGATTTTTTAACGACAAAGTTCAACCTTTCCAATGAAATTAGAAATTTTACAAAATAAAAACTGAGAAAACGTTAAACCAAACTTTGCAAAAATCGTTAAATGTTGACGATAACATTTGATATATATATCTTCACCTGAAATGCAAAAGAGCGAATAATCACTATTTATAAATTTACAAAAGAGAAATGCTTTAATGCGCTGTACCTCTACCAATCAAAAATATAATTTTAATTATTTTTAGGCTTGCTATGCTCCTACGTATTTCAGGTAACGATGTAAAGTAAATATGTTAGTTAATTGGGTTAGTAATAGTTATATATTCTAAAGATATTAATAAACTTTATTACTAATAACAAGTTAAAATATTTTCTAATCAGTTAAAATACCAAATAAAATAAATATTAATAAAATAAACACTTTAGATACATTATATAAAATACCATGCACAAACCAAAAACAACAACTGTAGGCAAAAAGGAAGTTCAATATTTAATTAAAAAAGACTTGCGCTGAAAATATAAAAACAAACAAGCAAAACTAAATAATAGAAACAAAACAAAAACTAGGACTAGAAAACTAAATACATAATTGTATTAAATTGCAAAGAAAGCTTAAAAATAAAAAATAATCTTAAAAATCATACCAATTATGAGATCTTTATGATCAGGTTGTTTCTTTAAAGTTATGAAGGTTTTTTTATTATAAAAAAAATATATTAATATATTGTGTCTTTTATGAACTTTAATTTTAGGTTGTGCGTGTTTTATTTTATGTTTTTGGTCCTAGGAATCAGTAAACAATATTACGTCGAGTTTTGCCAGACTTTTGACTGTGTGTTTGGTCTTTAGCTTTGTTTTGGCTTTGTTTAGCTGATGTAGAGGAAGAAGATGTGTTTGAACGTGATGAACGGGATTTATTGCGGACTTCAACTACAAATATGAGGTAAATGAGGTTTTTTTTGTTTAATGAGATTAAAAAAGGGAAAAATTTTGTTGTAAAACAAAAAAATAATTTCAAAAATTTAAAAAATTTTCAAAAGGAAAAATAAAATTTAAACAGCAAAAATAGCTAAAAATTTGAAAACAATTTTAATAGGAAAAGCATCTATAAAAACGAGCTTAAAAGGGAAAATAATAAAAGCTAAAAAGTTATGAGATTGTGCTTATGTTAAGCTTTTGATTAATAATTTATCATATTTCAAACGTTTATAAATATTAAAACGGGAGCAAACTACATTATTCGATTGCAATCGAAATTAAACAAAATTTAAATTAAAAATTCTTTTACAAAAGCATAGAAAGCCCTTTTGATCGAGTAAAATGTCGATTGCTGTAGAGTGCTGTAACTTGCCCCCATGTTTTATATTATCAAAAACCTAAAAAAGATTTCCCCTAAATTATTCAAATACTTTTAAAGAAATGTTGACGAACTTGTCGATAGAAACCCTGTAATCTTTTAGCAAACCAAAATTATGTTTTAAATCTCATCACTCCTTAGCTTCATCGCTCTTTTGAATTCTAACTACATTTTAATTCTTTAAAGCACACACAAACACACCTTTCGGCGCATAATATGATTGTTGTGGCAGTTGTGATTGTTGTTGCGTTTGTGCATTGGACGGTAGGGCGGGTAAAGGCATTTGAGCACGTGATAAAACACCCGTGCCACTAGTAGATGTACCCGGCCCACCAAGAATTGGTGCACCCATATGTAAACCACCACCAACACCACTTGCACTACTAGTTGATGGTCCCACACTAGGTGAAGCATCAGCATACCCATGTTGTCCACCTGATCTGGAGCTGTTCGGTTGTCTAGACCGCGAACTACGGCCACCGCCGCCGCCTCCACTACTACCGTTAGGTGGTCGACCTCCGGCTGTCGCACGACTGCTAGCAGATGGCAATGGCACAACACCTTGCGCGGCAACTCCCCCAGAACGATGATGTCGATCCCATTCGGGAGGATAATTGCGATGATGTGCTCGTGTGTCATGAACAGGCGGTGGTATGCTACGTGGACCAGCACCGCGTCCATGAGGATGGCGCTACAAAAAAAATTAAGCAAATTTAAAATACTCCTTCCCCAGCCTACAACTAAAAAACTTACCATTCTTCTCAAGGTATTCATAGGAGCCCGAAGTGTTTCTGATATTCTTCTGGCTCTGCGCTTTTTGGGATTTGAGCTGGGCGTGTGGACAGCACAACATTTGATGAATATACCCATGACAATTATGAAACCTATACTCATCAATACAACAATATACCAATTTTCTGTTATCCACTGGGCCACTGTCAAAAGTGTTTCACGATTTAATAGCAAATTCTTTAAACGCACTAAAGGACCATCGGCATCAACGGCTCGACATCTAAGGAACACATCACAATAACCCTGGAAATTATCACATGGTGAACCAGGCCGTAAACTTATGCCGCCCACTGGCAAATTAAACAGATGAGCAAATTCTGAAGTACTTCTACAGGTGGTTGTGTCGTTGCCATTCTGACAAGCTAATTCACACAATTTTCGCTTGTCCATATGTGGCTGTTGCTGGGAGGTCAAAAAACACTCGGACATATTCCACAGTAAACAAATGGACCCGGAACATTCACCTCGAATACACAAAGCTGTACCATTATTACATTTAGTTTTATCATCCCGTGGCTTAGGTTCAGGACACTCGGCTGTGGTGCCATTACAAGTACTCGACCAGGAACATTCAGTTTCCTCCTTACATTTTTGATGATAGTTGGAGGGTACAAACGTACAGGAATTGGACAAACAGCAGGGACCCTGTGACGGAGAACACTGTGTCTTGGCGCGACGTGTACATCCTCTAGCAGAACTATTAAGGGATTGATCGTATTCACTTATTATTCTAGGATAACAACATTTGTCCTTGCACTCATCTTCGTTAAAACCACAATCGCATTCTTCGCCTTGCTCAACAATCTTGTTGCCGCAAAAGGCTCCTTCTGATGCCTTGAAGCAATCACGTTTCATATTACCTACTAAAACGTCAAGCACATTGGAGATGTTGCGTATAGAGCACGAGGAGAATTTTGAGTTATTTGGACGATCACCAGAAGTGGCACTGGCGAACATAATAAAATTGCCGCTGAGGCCACCGGGACGACATTCTTGAGGATAATCGTGCTGCAAAACAAGAGGTTTAGCATTAAAAACTTTTAAAAATGATTTATATTTTTATCTTTTTTATAATAATATAAAAATTATCGTTTTTTTTTTCTTTACTTTTTTCTTTTTTTTATATGGAGTTAGACAATACGGTTCAAATTATTTCCCCACCCTGTTTTCAAACTCCATATATAAAAAAAAAGAAAAAAGTATGAGAGTCGAAAATTCTCTTTGCGATGCGTTCACCTGATAATTAATTTCACCATGATTTAACGTAACTTAAAGCCCTAACTTACCGGTGATCCAAAATTATGACCGATTTCATGTGCCAAAGTCAATTGTGAGACCTTGGGAGGAACGCGACTATTGTAGTTGACAAACGTTATAATTCCCGTATTAAGAGAACGTTTTGTACTCTGATACTGACCACCTACTGTTTCCGTATAGGTTTTGTATTTCTCACAAATGCCACCAGATGCACCCGAAGCACTTGCCACCCACGCCAAACCCAATGTGCCACCTGTAAAATCTCTGTAGGTAAAAACATAGGCCAGACAAAAGTCCGAATGATCTTCAAGGGAATGTAAATTAAGAAAATTCGAAACATCCATATGTTCATTACAAAATGCATTATGTGGGCCATTGTAAGAAGTGCGGCAGGCTGAATCATCATCAATTTTTATGCGCTGTACCTGTTGGGATTAAAAGAAGCAAAAGCTAAATTAAGTAGTGGGGTTAAACGAAACGAGAAAAACAAAAGTGTTAACGGAAATTGATTTTTAAATAATAATAAATCAAGGATTATATTGCATGTTTCCGGTTGCTATTTTGTAAAATAAAATAAAAAAAAACACGAAACAAATTCATTTGTGGTTTGATAATGAATTAATTAAGGTTTGTGTAAGCAATTTTTCTGATGTTATCGCTTTGCATTAAACACAAAAGTATGTAAATATATAGTTGAAGGCCAGCATAGCGACCATTATTGCTGCACTCAATATAGTGTTGCCATTTTGTGTAAAATTTAAAATTTTTATTTTAATTCTTGTAAAACTGAAAACTTTTGCAAAATAGTACTGATAAATTAAAAAAAATTAAAATTTTTGTTTCTGGGTAAAAAATTATCTGGAAATGTTATTTAAATATATTCGATGTGGCAACACTGTACATACCACAATAAACTGAGTATATTTTAACACACATATGCCTTAAGTGCTAGGTAAGCAAGGACATGTGGGCTGATTACTCACAACTTATGTGCATTAATGGGAGGAGTAGTAGAAACTTACCTCAAAACGTATATTACGATGCTCTGTACGTCCATCGAATTTCGTATTGCGGTAAATGTAATTAACAGCCGTAACGTGATGTGCTATTAGTGATGTGATTTCCTCTCGCGTCTTAATATCCCTTTCATATTTATGACTACGATCGTGCTGTAATGAAATACAAAGCAAATAAATCTATTAATTAAATAAAACTACAGAAAAACCAACATTTAATTTACTTTAATAAAATGAAAACAATAATTGATTATTATATTTAAGGTATTAATACACAAATGTGTTTTAAATCATTAAAAAAAAGGATGTAAATATTTTTACTTAAAATATTTACCAAAAATTACTTTTTTTTTAATTCGAATTATATTTTGAAAACAATTGTGTTTTCAAAAAATTCTTTTTTTTGTTCAAAATAAAAAGTTTCAAATATTACTTTACTTTATTCTGTCTAGGACAAATATATTCCATTTCAAATAGTATAAGATTTTATTTTCAAATGACTTTTGAAATTATTAAACATTTAATATTCCAGAAATTTTTTTAAAATATATTTATTCTAGTCAGTTCTTTAAATACTTAATTTATTTTAATAAATACACACATGCATACAAACACATATGCATTACATACATATACATGGAGTCTGGTGGCAAATTTATATTTTTAAAAACGATTATTTCAAAAAGTAATAAACGGTGCAGAGGGAGGGTGGCGCCGTTAAAATTATCGATTGTGCGGATTTGTCAGTCACGATGTCGACCTTTTTTCAAGAGTAATGACTATTACGTAATTGCTCGTCGACAATTTTGTTTACAGTTTGGTATTCGGCGAACACGTGATGGAACGAGTGTAAATTTAATTCGTTGGTGAGTGCAGAGATTCCGCACAATTGCTTCGGCTAAGAATGTTCAACGGCACAGCCGATTTTCAAGGACTCCCGAAAACATTGAACTGGTTGAAAGCAGTTTTCGAGAAAAGAGCAGGCTCACTTGGACTTCCAAGAACGATTAGTCATGTAATTTTAAAAAAGGATCTGAAGCCCAATCTTTCAAAATTAAAATCGTTCAAAAAATATAAGAAAGTGACTTGGATTTACGCAAAAATTTTTGTGAAACGATGTTGGAACGTTTCACACTGTACAACCCATTTTTTTGAGCGACGAGGCTCATTAAAAATAAAATTCGCATTTACATTCGTTTAGTTCAGTAATCTTCATAAAACTTCGTGTCAATTATGACATTTTTTATTTAAGTTTGAAAATATATATCTACCATTAGACACCCTGTACATGGCTGCTCCTTGGGCAGTGAAGATAGAAGATAGGTTTGTTTTGAAAAAATGTTTAGAGGAAAGAATTAATAGTAGTCGGCCATACATTTCAACTATCTAGGAGCACTCTGGGAACGGTCGTAAAGATTTTTGATTTCATAAGAAATTTAATTTTGTATTAGAGCTTTCATGGGGAGCAAAGATAGGGGATTGGTTTGTTTAAAAAAGAATGTTAAGAGTAAAAAATTTGTAATGGTCGGTCATACATTAACCACTCTAGGAGCACTCTGAAAGCGGTGGTAAAGATTTTTGTTTTCTTCTTTTTTAAAAAAGAGTAGGTTTGTTGGGAATAAAAAATAAATGGTAGTCGGTCATAAATTTTACCCCAATAAAACAAATACATATGTATTTGGTTTTAATTTTGTAAAATACAAATACTTTTGAATATTTGTTTGAAAAATTTTTTTTGGGTAGGTTTTTTCCAATTGAATAATTTAAGTTTCCCGGTGTTTTCTTGAATAAAAAATTTATTTGATTTTTTGAAATTCAAATTTTATCAAAATTAATTTTATTTGAATTTCTAAAATTTAAACGTTTTGTTTATTAATGGCATTGAAACTTATTTCAAGCATAAAAAATTATTTTATTTATAATTTTTTTAAATCAAAGGAAATAAATGAAACAAAATTTATATTTAACTCTTATAAATAAATGAAGTATTTATTTTATTCAACTAATAAACTTTTTCGTAAGAGTTATTTAAAATTAGAGAAGAAAAATTTTTCTATGTTTTATTCTAAACACAATTAAAATTATGGTATTTTTAATCCTTAAACAGTGAAAAAAAATAAGGAAAAAACAAAAATCCTAGTTACCAAAGGAAAAATGCAAATTTAATTTAAACATTTCAAATTATGTATTGAACGTGTTCTAATCAATTTTAAAAATGCTTTTTAAATTCTAGTCTTGTTTGTGTGGAAAATTATAGGCCAATAAAATGTTAAAAATAATTCAGCATCAAAACTGAGAGAAAAAAAAGAAGAATTCCAGACATTAATTAATAAAAATGCAAATTAATTGACTGACGAACAAACGTTACGAACAAACAGACAAACAAAAACTAACTCGCAAAAGTTGCAAATGCCTTTACAATTTTATTTTTAAAATGTCAGATGAAAACGGAATCTAAACGAGAAGCAGAAAAAAAGTGAAAAATAATTTACGTAAAAATTTCTGTTAGCTAAAATAGGATCAAAAAGGAATAGGCAAACATTCACACATAACAAACAAACATCAGATATCAAATAGAGAATTTTCCACAAGCGCTATTAGAAATATTAACCACGATTACAGAGGCTTAAAAGAGTACTGTCTTAAATAATTTTTTAAGATGCATGACAGCTTAAAATGATGATTAAGACAGAATAATTGTTGAAATTAAATTCTTTTTATTAGATAATAATTTCATGTCATTTATTTTTAAAATATTATTTCCGGAATATGCCCGCCACGGCTGCGAGTTATATGATTAATTCTATCAGTCCCATAAATAAGGATTTTGATCGTTACGTTGGGCCCAAAGAAATTAATATTAGTTTGGCAGCAAAGACTTCAAAGTTAACACAATGAAAATAACATTATTCCGAGTGACCCTTGTCCAAGATGTTCAATTGAAGAAAAACGCACCCTATTTGCAATTTAAAATTCATTTTACGCGGTAGAATTACAGTAAAAGTGCAACATCAATGAATCTGCACAGTGATTGAACTGGCAAGAATAAGGCCCCAACCTCTGTTTGCGTCGTGTGTAGGAATCTGAGTTTTATGTTTAAGTGCGATTAACTAAAAGATTTTTCCAGGAGGAAGAAATGCAGCAATTGCTGTGAAAACCACACCTGCTCACAACTTCGGCCCCAGCCAGCAAAAATATCTACTAAAAATAATTTTTCTCCATAAGCACAGTAATGTTGGTTTCCGGGACATATAAAACATCTAAAAGCGCTTTTAATATAAGTGGTTATACTTCTTACGATTCGAAGGATTTCAGGGACTGGACATGTGGTTTGACTTTATTAATCAAATCAAGAATTAAACACCAATGGATGGATGGTTTCTCCAAGTGTCATGTTCAAGCAACAAACGTTTGTGTTAATGAATTTTTTCAAACAAACGTTTGTATTAATGAATTTTTTCAGAACCTTGTAGTTTCCCTATAACAAAAGTTTTTACAAAACTTTAGGTCCCCGCTTATTACTGCTGGAGACTATAACGCTAAACATACGTAATAGGGCTCCCGCCTTATTAGTCCTACAGGTCGCGTTTTGTATGACTCCGTGTCTGAAATGGGACGTTACGTTATTTTAACTGGACAACCAACCAACTGGCCAACTGAACATAATAAAATTCCAAACGTTATTGATTTCGGCTTTACAAGAGGCATATCCCTGGAACGTTTTGAAGTTCTAGCTTCGTTGACCTAATCTTCAGACCACTCTCCCACATAAATTACTATTTTCAGCCCTCATCAAATTGCAACTAATGATCTAGTAATCTTAAAGAGTAAATAGATAGCCCCAACCTAAAACTAAGCATAATGGCACCACTTAGGGAACACGTGGAAGGTCAAAACTAGACTCCTCAGACAAGTTATTTTGGCGATCAGCCAAACGACCCGTAACCGCAAAACCGTTACTGCGTAATCTAAATGAGTCCTAAACAAGATATAACGAAGAAAAATGTGATCTGCTCGCAAGTTATTTGAAGAACGTGGTTACTCCCCATGCATATACTGATAAAGATATGTTTCAGATTTCTAGATGTCATAGAGGCTATTCATAATTTAAATGCAAAAAAAAAACTCCTGGCTTTATTAAAATAAAAACAAAATGCTTTTAGGGCTACCTTGTACAGAAAAAAAGAAGAAAATTTGCATTTAGCCTTGAGGATCCCACGGAGGTAAAGTATTTCAGCCCTGCAAGTCTGTTACCAACTATGTTGAAATTGTTTGAGAAACTGCTTGAAAATAAGCTTGCCCCGATCTTGATTAATAACAACTGCATTCTAAATCACCAATTTGGCTTTGGAAGTAACCATGGTACCATCGAGCAAACCCACAGATTGGTACAGGTTATAAGAAAAGCCTTTAAGTAAAAAAAGTTCTGGGTCCAAAACGAAATTTCACTCGATCCATCGAGCTGTCATTGCTTTTAGTAAAGGAATTCTAATAAGAATTTTAAAATTTCGATTCGAATCGAATGCAACGATTCGGCCCCTGTTCTGCGCTATTTATTAATGCCTCTCAAACTGTCGATTAGGTTTAGCATGAAGGCCTGTTAAGCAAACTGAAACTAAAGTTGCCAGTTAATCCATTTAACCTTTTAGAAAAGCGCTTAACCGGTCGACAATTTAAGATCACAAAAGGAAACTTCTTAAGTTGTCCTGAAGTTGTACCTCAAAGCAGTTTCCTTATATCTTACTTAACCCATCGACATCCCCACAAACAACCTTACACTCACTTCAACATTTGCTTATAATACCTCTCTTCTTAGTACTGATAAAGACCTTAAAGAGACCTCGAACCCACTGCTACATCACGTAGCCGAAGTAGAGAAATCGGCAAATATGGGGATCTAAATTTAATTTTATTTAATAAAATTCAAAATTAAATCTTAAAAAAATATATGAAAAAAACTGATCAATTAATATATTTTTTTTTGATTTTCTTTTTAATTTTTAGCATTTTCCTAAGTTTATTGCTAAAGCTTACAATATTAAAAATATTACTGATTTAAAAGCCTGCTGTTCTTTAAAAATCTTTTTTTCAAAACAAAACATAACGAACAAAAGCAACAGCAATAATGAAAATGGCGATTCCCTTGTGTAATTGCCAAAACGGAAAAGTATAATAAAAAAATAAAAAAAAAAAAACAAATGTCAGATATTTTGCATTTTCCACTTATTTTCTGTAACGATTTTCAATGGTTGTTTTATTTTTGCGCTTTACAGTTTTAAACAGAGAAAATGTATGTATGTGTATGTTGTTTATATGAATATATGTAAGTACTTACATCAGCGATTCCTTCACGTATATGACGCCAAATCAATGGATCTGTTTGTATGTACAATGAGCAGGTATTCTTATTATCCTCGCGACGAGCGGAAGCGCCCGGCGAACCGGAAGCACGTCTTACACGCTCATGAACACGTTTATGCCAATCTGAATCGGTGGGTTGTAAGCGACGCCCTGTTTCAGGATCATAAAAATAACCAGCACCAGCAGCAGCGGCAGCTGCAGCCAACTCATCGTTATCATTACTTCCACCAAAATCATCACTGGCAGCGAAACGAAAATTCGCTTCTTTTGTATATTTTTCAAAAGGATATTTAAAATCATCCATGGCACCATTGTTTTGATTATTGTGGTTGTAGTTATTGTTGGCATATTTTTTCGGTGGTTGTGTTGTAGCGGATGAGTTAAAGGTTGAGTTTGAGGAAGCAGAAAAAGATGGAGTTTTTTGTGTTTTACTATTACTAATACTGTTGTTGTTGCTATTGCTGTTATTGTTGCTTCTCTCCTCTTGTTCATTTTCGTCTACATTTAATACAAATTTATCTACAGCTGGTGCTCGTTTTCTGGGGAACCTTTCATCCTTTGACATTGGTGTAGGTAATTCTTCAACGGCAGAATTTTGTATATTCTCCATCCATTGGGAAACTTCATCTGTTATGCCACAACCACCAACATGACCTAAAAGTATAAACAGAGCAGAGGTTGAGTATTAAAAATGATGATGAAACAAGTGGCAAGAAATGTATAAAAATAAAAACAACAGTCAGAAAGAACTATTAAGGAAGATAAAAAAGTTTTTTCGATTACACACTGTGATGCGGACAGGGGGTAAAGTAATGATTCTTTAGTTCGATTAATAGTTAAAGTTGTAGGTCTATCTGTAAGTCGGTTGTTGCTGAAGTTGTTGATAAAACAACACTTTATTTTATTTAAAACAGCAAAAATAAAATATTTAAGAAAAAAATATTTTGTTAAAAACCAAATAATATCTATAGAAAAATAAATAAAACAACATCATGGGAGCGATGACCATCGTCATTATTATCTTTCCCATTATGAATAAGTTAATATAAAAAAACATAAAAGGATGAGGTCATAAAACTGTCACAAGGATAGTGTGGAAAATTGTAATTAAAAGCCAAAATGGATTAACTTGCTTAAGAGTTTCCTTAAAGTTGATTTAAGAGACAAAGGAAAAAACTAATTTAAAATAACATATAAACGGGATTCACAAGGTGTTCTATATGTCCTATTGTCATATTGTTATAAAATTTCACAATGTTTTAAAAACCTTTACCAACTATTGGAGACTCGGCGCACGTGTATGTGGAGTTGTTGTAACAATTTAATAAGAAATCTAATCGACGTAGTATTTCTTTGGAACTTTTTTTTGTATGAAAGACAACAAAACCATTGTGAAATTTTATGACAATATGACAATACGACATATAAAATACCTTGTGAATCCCCTAATATAATTTAGTGCGGTTAGAATTGCTTTTTGAATTTTAAATAAAGCATTTCTGGCTATTAAAAATAAATAATCAACAAAATACATAAATGTTCTAAAATGTTTTTGAAAAAATTTCTTCTAAATATATAAGAGCTCTTTTCGGGTGAGCCAAATTATATAAGTTAAATAACGACATTATAAACTAACTTTCTTTTTATATCAAGTTTAATAAAAATTTACAAAAAAAAATTATATGATTTCTCGACGAATATTTTTCTTTAAAGCCACAAAAGATAGGGGATTGTCTTTATAAGCCCTCTCTTTAAAGTAGCCCCAAAAAAATTCATGGCAGTTAGATCGGGTGAACTCTGTGGCAATGGGATGTACCCAAAGCGACTTATCAGTTTCGGGGTAAATTTTCCCAAAGCAAATTCATTGAAGCTTTGGCTGTGTGTGCAGTCGCCCCATCCTGTTGAATGCACGTGTGTGAAGGGTAACATGGATGAGCTCGCAGGTTTGGTTAAAAGAATTCCGTAATCATGCGTCGAAAAATTTCCCCGTTGATAATCTTCGCTTGACCTCGAGAATTTTTGAAAAAAACTGTCCAATTATCTCATGCCTGGATATGGTACACCAAACAGTTACCTTGGGCCAATGCAGTGGTTTTCGATGTTTCAATGGAGGGTTGCGGGTTCTTGTAGACCAGTAACGGCAGTTTTGCTTGTTTACGTGACCGGGTAAGTGAAATGAGCCCCGTCGCTACAACAAATGGGTTTTATAGTGCAAAAACGCTGCAACATCGTTTCACAAAAATGTTTGCGAAAATCAAAGTCACGATTCGAATCGAAATGCAGAATAGGAGTGTATATTTAATTTTTGATAGGCAATATCGCAGAAACTTTTAGAGGTTTGGACCTCAAATCCCCATACAAGGAATTTCTCTTAAGATTTTTTATTTAAGAGGATAATTCATTGGATAAGGGCGCGGTAAGTAGCATCGCCCATACAAATGTTTAAATTTTTAAAGTTCGAAAACAACTTAAAAAGCTTAGATGACTGAGTATACAGTTATATAAAGCTTTTATAAGATTCAGACCAGCCGAGTATAGTGGAAATACATACATATATGGAAATACCTTTTTCTGCATACCACTAAGTTTAAAAATAAAATTAAATATATAAACATAGTTTCATATGTGCATTACTGCTTTCTGAAGGGTAAACGAATTTCTAAAAAAAAACTTAACTTTTTCTATTTACTGCCAAACACATTCAAGACTTATCAAATTAAAAAAATAAATCGAAAATGTTCTTCCTTCATTTGAAAATAATTCTAATAAGAGCTATTGTTGCAACTTGGCAACTTCGTTTCTTCTGTAACTACTTGTCTAAATGTTTCTTGCAACAAAATTGTAAGTAAATCTTATCAAATTTTTTCGTTTCTTTTCTACCACAAAAAAAATTTTTTTTCTTCCGACAAATCCTCAAAACTTTTACAGAATTCTTTAAAAGAAAATTAAATTATATTTCGTAGTTTTTTTCTCAATAAAAAATACACTCTTACTAACTTAGTAATGAAAAGCTGTGTGAAAAAAGAATTATACATTTAGGAAAATTGAGAAAAAAAAAACAAACATGCAATCTTAGTTAATTTGTATAAAAACTTGCATGATTATTTGGTAGCCGATGGGAGAAATTTTCAAAAGAATAGCTGTTGAAATACGGATAAGTTTAAGCCAAAGAGATTACTGTGAAAGTTGAAAAAGTTCTGTTTGGAGCTTATTATTCTAATAAAAACATGAATGCTCGCTCAATTGAATTGTCAATGCTTTTGTTTTGGAATTCGGATAAGAGTTTTAATTTAATTTTATTATCGAATGACGAGATTTGTTGCCCCAAGTAATTAAACAAGTTTTCTTCTTTAATATAATTGTGAATTCTAAATAATAAACATTTACATTTCAATAATTTAAAATTATTTTACATCGTCTCCTTATTTAAAATTTCTTTTAAATAACTTTATTTACTTTTAACACTTATGCCTGCATTTTCAATATGGTTGCATTTTATTTCCTATAAATTTGCAACTTGGAATTTTCCCGTGTTCTATATTCCCCAGTTTTTCCTCTTTGCTTTTTTAAATTCTTACTATAGAAATATGGAAGTTTTGAATTAAAAGAAAAAAAACTAAACAAAACGTTTAAAGCTGATTTTTGTTAGCTTTTTTTATTGCTGCATTTGCTCAGTCTGCCACCGCCTTTTAGTTTTCAACGTTTTTTTATCGTTTTTCCCTTAGTGCTGGCAACTGCCCTAAATTTCTATAAAATTGCAATTTTTTTTGCAAGTTTGCACATCCTTTCAAATATTTAGTAAAGTTAACAGTACAAAGGTACCCCTCAATAATTTGATTTGCCTTTAGAATCAGGAGGGAATGCAAAAAAATAAAAGCATTTTTAAACAAGTGGCAGTAAATCGAAGAGGAAAATCTACAAATTTTACAAAATGTACGGTAAAAGGAAAAGCTAAAGGTAAAAGTATTAAATTATTTTTAATATTTTTAAAATTAAAATTCTTTAAATTTTAAAACGTTGATTGCTGATCGGTTTATCATCGCACACTCCAAACGCGTAAAGAAACAGACTAGAATTTTGGACTGAGGGTACCACTCCCTATGTACAGATCCAGGAAAACTAGAAGCAAAATCTGGACAAAAGGGACAACGTCGTTAGTTTACTATCTATTAAAATTATACAAAGGAGCAAATAATTTTAAAAAGTATCGTATTGAACATTAAAAAACCAACCCGTTTCTGATACTTTTTGGAAATTTTAAGCCCCAATAGCTAAAACTTATAACTTGGTACATTTAAGGTACTTAAAGTAACCTAAAAAACTTTTTGACGTATCTAAAATATTGTATTATCCATTTGGTACTTTTTTAAATTTGGGTCCCAAAGGGTAAGAAGTGGGTAGTAATTACAAAATATATTTTTTAAAGTTCTATAATTAAGTTTCAATAAAGAAAGAAACAAAATGTTAATTGCGTTCGACAGGGCTCGAAAATATACATATGGTACTAGCTAAGCCCCGGTGTGCTTCGCTACATCAATCATAGTAAAATTACCAAAATATGTAAACAAAAGCATATATATATTTTTTAATTTACTGGTTGCCCCACATAAGTTGCAACAAATTTTAAGTTAGCCCTACTATTTAATTAACATATAAATATTGAGAATTTACCAAATTTATAGTTTTGGAGATATTCAGAAAGCTTTAGTTAGCAAAAATTCGTTTATAAACTTCTATATATAATTCTAGCCCTTTTTTAACATATTTTGGTAACCTAACGAATCAATTTAAACAATTTTTCTATCTTTATTGTTTTTAAAGTTAAAAAAGTACTAAAACATAATTTTAACCCTTTTTTCCCTTAAGGGTTCAATAATTAAAAAAGGACTAACCACCGTACTCATATTTTTTAGGCCTGTCGCAACCAATTTGAATTATGTAGGAACATTGTTATTGGTTTTAAAGTTACAAAAAACGCCTAAAACGATACCCCTTTGGGTCCAAAATTGAAAAAAAGTACGAAAAACGTAATCATATTTTTTTAAGACCTTTCGATTTGAATAATGTTTCTATTTTTTTTGGCTTAGAAGTAACAAAAAGTACCAAAAAGTACCAAAATATATTTTAACCCTTTTTTCCCCTTTAGGTTCAAAATTAAAAAAAAAACACCAGATACCTGTCTGTTTATTTGTTGAGGAAAACGCAAAACTTTTTAAATTTTGTTTCTATCTTATATAGTACTTCAGAAGATAGTAGGTTCCTTTTTTTCCTTTTTGCCCCCTTTTTATCCCTTCACGGGCCGAATTTCTAAAAATTTATCTGTATTTTGAACAAACATGGAAAGCTTAACACGAGTTATAAACTTCATGTATTTAGCTCTACACGTTTGATCAGTATGGCTATGGTTAATTTTGTTAGGCAATTCATAATCTGACCTTCACCTACAAATGGGCGAAGTGCGTGCGTGGCAGCAATGTTTTCAAAAAAAAGGAGCCTATTGTTTTTTCCAGACTTAAAGTAACTCCCTAACTCAGCAAAAAAAATACAAACATACATACATACAACCCTTCTTTATATAATAGATGTTTTGTTCCTTTTTTAAAATTCGAACAATTAAGGAATGAATTTCGTACCTTGTTTTTGGTACTTTTTTAAAACAAAATATTTTTTTATGGAAAAATATATAAATTTTTCTACAGTACTGCAAACTATCAACTTAAAAACAAAACTGTTTGATTCTAGAATAGGATAAAAGAAAAAAGAGGGGGGGGGGGTGGAAATTGATTTGATACATTTTTTATTTCTGAGTACTTTTTTGCTAAAATTATAAGTCTAGAAATCTTACATTAAGGGATATTTAATTAGATTGAGGTCCGAAATCGACTTACTAGACAAAAAAAAATATTTTTTTTAATTTTTGTTACTTTTTTTTATGCCTTTTAGATTATGATTTTAGAAATATGATACTAGGGGCTATTAAGATAGAGGCCAGAATTCAACTTAGTGTCACATTTTTCGAACTTTTTTTGCGGGTTTTTTAGATAAATTTTAATTTTCCTTTTTAAAATTAAGAACTGCGCATACAAAAGTAGCGGGTTGATTAAGGATTGCTATAAATCAATCTTTTCATAAAAAATTCTGTCTTGAAAGCAATTTGTAAATTAATATTAATAGTAATTCAACTTTTTTGCATAAGACTGTATACGACATACTTTTTATAAAAAATGGCTTTCAACATATCTTACTTAATTTTCCTTCTAGTTCATCAGGCTCATTGGTCAAATTTTAATTTTATTGAAGAATTATCTTGAAAAAACTTATTTTTCCAAAACTAGCCGAGTAGAATGCATTTCCACTACAACTCCTTATCAGTAGTACTCTTTGTTCGGTACTAAGCGTTGGTAGTAAATATCTTAAATTTAGCCCAAATTTAATTGAATTGAGAATACAAAAATATTATTTGTATTCACATATATTCTTTAACAATTTTAATTCTTAGGGTAAAGAAGTTTGGGGCCTGCCATTTTATTTTCTAATGGCAACACCTTTTCTTTTATTTATCCTTTTTTCTTACACACAAAAAACTACAAAAAAAATTTTTCAAACAAATTCTTGTTCAAAATAATTTATTTTTTTAGTCAATTTATTTAATAGTCTCTAATAATATTTTTATTTGATTTTTAAATCAAACAAAATTTTCGCCTAGACAAATAAAATATTTAACCAGCTCAGCAAAATTTTTTAACAGAAGCTAAAATTCTTGCAAAATTGTTTGTCTAAATTTACAACTTTCGTTGTAGGTCCTCAGCCAGACAAAATATTTACTGATTCTCTGAAATTTGTTACTGATTCTACAACTCAGTTTTTTCTGTGTACCACTGAAAAGAAAATTTAGAAATTATGTTTCCTCTCTCTGCTTAAAATAAAGTCATAACTTGTATTTACAAATTTAAAATTAAATTCCATTTTCTTTGCCTTTCATCAAAATTAGAGAGAAAAATTTTATAATAAAAACTTTTAATTCTTCTTTTATTTTAATATTTCTTCCTTTAAAACCTTTTACAAATAAATAGAATTTATTTAACAATTATAAATTCATGCAGTTGCAATTTTAAACTTTCTTTAACACCACAACGAGTACAAAGTTTTTGCTGTTGAGTAATTATTTAATTACTTTCGAACACAAAGATATTCATTCAATTGCCGTTTTTTAATTATTTTTTCACTTGTGGCAAACACCAATACTCTACTTTATTACGAAAGTAATTTGCAATTTTTTTGATAAACTTTTTCTTCTTAAATATCCTTATTTGTATGAAAATAAGTATGAATGTATGTATTTAAGGGTATAAAAAACAAATTATATTTCAGTTTTTATTTCTCATAAAAATATTAATTCATTTTTATTACAACACAAGACGTCGTGCAACGCAGTTACAGCAGACATTTACATTTATGTTTTAATTTTATTTCGTTTTCTCGCTTTTTCAATTTCGATTCAATATCTGTATCATACATATTTTCTTTTTGTGGTATTTTATATTTATTGATTGTGTAATGAATTCATTTCTTTTATGTTTTTCTTATGCTTTTTTTTGGTTGATGGTATTAATAACTATATTTTGTTGGTGTTTTTTTTTGCGCGCTGACATTTTGCAACAAACATCATATTAAATTGTAATGTACTTGTGGTTGTGCTAAAGCAGTTCCTTTCTGCATGTACTGGGTGGCCCAGAAAGACCGAAGTGGTGTGAATTCCTTATAACTTTTTTATTATAATTTTTTTCTTCTTTTCTTTTCAGTATTTTGTAAAGAAGACTTGGATAATTTATAATGGAGCAATACACAATTGAACAACGTGCCCAAATTGTTGAAATTTACTTTTCAAATCAACGGTCCATTGTGTTGACTCAGCGTGCATACCGTCGTCAATTTAATGTGCGGGTTGCACCCTCTCAGTCAACAATAAACCGTCTGGTTGCAAATTTTCGAGAACAAGGAGCAGTAAGGAACCTTCCTGGTCCCGGCAGACACCGAACTGTCCACACGGCTGACAATATTCAAGTGGTACAGGAGAGTATTCGGGAGGATCCAGAAACATCAACCAGGAGACGTTCGTCACAACTGGGCCTCTCAAGAACTTCGCTGCAGCGAATTTTGCACACCATAGGATTGTTTCCATACAAAATTCAACTTGTTCAAGAATTGAAACCAACAGATTACCAGCAACGACTTGACTATGCAATTTATTTCCAGCAAAAAGCACAAGAGAATCCAAATTTTATTCATAACTTAATAATGAGTGACGAAGCCCATTTTCAATTAAATGGGTTCGTTAACAAGCAAAACTGTAGGATATGGGCTACGGAAAACCCGAGAGTACTTCATCAACGACAATTGCACCCAGTTAAGTGTACCGTTTGGTGCGGTGTTTCTTCAGAAAGGATCATTGGCCCATATTTTTTTGAAAATGAACAAGGTGTCGCCATTTCCGTCAATGGTGATCGATATCGGGCCATGTTGCAAAATTTTGTAAGGCCAGCCGTGGAAAACCATCCGCAAATATGGTTCCAACAGGATGGAGCCACAGCGCACACTGCGAGGGCCACAATGACTCTTTTACGCGACATCTTTGGTGAAAGAATAATTTCTCGTAACAGCAATTTTAATTGGCCTCCGCGTTCCCCGGATTTAACCGCTCCAGACTGTTTTCTTTGGGGCTATTTAAAAGGAAAAGTTTATGTTAATAAGCCTAGGAGTATTGAGGAGTTAAAAACCAATATTCGAGAAGAAATTAACAACATACCACCGGAAGTTTTGCGAAAGGTCATGGAAAATGTGTTGGAAAGAGCACATTTGTGCGAAGCAGAATATGGCCACCACTTGCGGGATATCATTTTTAATAACTAATCCAAAAATATTCCCCATAAATTTAATGTATTTAAAAAAAAAAAAATTAAAAAAATATCTCTTAAATAAAAAGTTATAAGCAATTCACACCACTTCGGTCTTTCTGGGCCACCCTGTATTACCATATTACTTTAATAGGAAAAGTGGTTATTTTTATGTGGTGGTAAAAAAAGAACTAGAATAACAAAAATATTGTAAAAATGCAAGTTTGTTAGTTTGCAGCAAACATAAAATATAAGTTCAAAGATAATATTTATGTGAAAATACACAGGTAAAATCCAAATAAGTTTTGGTGGTCAGAGGCGGGGGTTTTCAAAACGAGTAGAAATAGTTGTTAATTAAGAGTGAATTGGTTTTGTTATAAGAGAAAGCCATTAGGATTAAAGTTACCTTAAGTTTTTTAGGATCTATTTTAATATTTACGTGCAAAGTTAAAGTCAAAATTGATAGGGTCGGATGAGTAGGATGGACGGTGAGTTTTCAATGGAAAAAATAATAAAAGTCCTTAAAGGACGTACATACAAAGGCACCATAGCCACAAATGCGGCGCGACATTACCTAATAAGGGATTACAAAGCAAGTCCTTCAATTATTGCCAAGTGCTAGTAAACGCATTAAACCCTTTTTTTTCGCAATATTCGTTATAAAAAAAAAATAGCTTTTCTAGAGCCACAAATAACAACATTGAATTGTTATTATTAAAAGTCGAAATTTTGTTTTTTAATCGTATTAAACTACCTTTTAACTCTGGGAGCTGGCGGGCTTAACTTCTTTGTATATGGGGTCCCCATTTTCGCTAATGGATGTAACCCCGCCTTGATGCCAATTGTAATAAAAACAAGGGTGCCTGCTTTGGGGTTTATGGAACCCACTGATGTCCGAACAAGGTCTTTGTCTGATATTATGGCAGATGTTGCCCCTGGTACCGATTATTTGTGAAGTCACTTCGATGCCCATATAGTGGTTGCGGTAAACCGGACTTCTGCTAAGGCAGTCAAAGAGAGAAATGTCAATGTCAATGAATTTAAAACTGAGGCCGCTATCGCAGCTTCAGATGCCTGTCGAAGTGAGTCATTTTATGTTTAGACCCTTTTTAGACTCCTTTCGTAACTCACTGGTATCAGACAACCAATTGTTATGGACGGTAGTTAGTCCGCTATTAATTAAATGGCTAGTACTAGATCTTACTCTAGTCTTGACTAAAGTCTGAGAACCGGCTTGTACTTTTCGACCTCTCCCCTCTCCCCTTCGCGATTGCCCGCATTTTCGTTAGACTAAGGTTTCCCATTATTTCACGTCCAGTTTGTGCCTTTTTGTTAATCTAAAACCGGCCAAGGCATAACATTCGCATTCGTAGACACAGTCTACAAACACCATCTTCTTTGGTTCTTATTTCAGATGTCATTTAAAGTTACCGTGGCTGGTCTGTAATGCAGTCAATCGACGTACCTTAAGTCTGTTCTTATTCAGTTATCTTTTATTGCCTCCCTGCCAAAAATCAAGCTCTTATCGATCTTCGCCCATACAAAGTTGTAACACAGTCAAAAGTCTGAGTTTAGAATTACAGAAAGTGGTATTAGAACTTTACAATGCAATCTCGCCGGCTACTTTGTTTTTAGATACGCCCACGTGTCCTCTGTTCTTGTCTTGTTTACGAAAACAATTTTACTACGTTTCAAAATGCATTTAAGTAGCAATTTAGAGTTTACTTTCATTTGGCACATTCGCTTTATAACCGAACCTTATCCAGTGCAATCAAAATATTCCCTTTTTGGACTTCATGCAGCAAAACGAACATCTATGCCTGGTTAATAGACACGCACCCTCCTAACCTTCAAACGCAGGGAAAGTTCAACTTAGATGTGCTCCCGCTCATCCATTCTTAAAGAACCATTTTAATTTTTTACTAAGTCTGCCTGTCACCATCTGTAGTAATAAGTGTCTGATGCAATCTTTTATTCCACAAATGCGTTCTTTCGACATCGGAGTATCCCAACCTCAATATTTTCTAGGTCTAAAATAACTTCTGGTAATACGAAAAACGAATACTTCAACTATTTCCGTTTTGAAGAGTGATACATCTTTGACGAAAATCTTTAAACATTAAGAACTTAAAACACAACAAATTTTTAAGAAAAAATCTTAAAATTTCTCTCGTTAATTTCGCTTAACAGTAGCGAGGCTCGAAAAAAATCCTTTAAAACGTCCACACACTTCAACCAAATACAAAATTTTTATTACACCCTTTACATAAGGGATAAGGGTATATATAAGTTTGTTATTCTGTTTGAAATTTCTTTAATATCCATCTGCGACCCCATTAAGTATATATTTTCTTGGTCCTTATAGGTAGGAAAGCCGATTTAGGGATGTCCATCCGCCTGTTTGCCCGTCTGTCCGTGTCATGGTTGAAATCAACTTTTTGAAGCCCCTCGATGTCGCATAGATCCGTAAGTGGGATCAAACTATCAGAAATATCTGAGAGCAAATCGCTATTGAAATCCAGCAAAATCACCTGATAACTGGCCAAGATATATTGTACATAAGCCAGCAACCAAGACTACCTCTGTTTATTTCTCTAAAATTTGTACATAAAAACTTTTAACAACTGCCCCGGAGTTTCCCCTACACGGGTGGAATGTAAGACGGACTCCCATTAATTTTTCCTCACGAACATTTTTGTGGAACATACTTATACTCTATAGCCGCCCCCTAACAGGGTTGCCATACAATGTTTAATTTAACAAATTTTTTTATCGATCCCACAGCTTCTAGGGGGCTCCCACCATTGACAAATGTAAGACCGACCCCAAAAAATTTTTCTTCCCAAAAATTTTTGTGGAACACACCACCTATTTTAATTTTAAAAAATTAGGGTAAAAGCCCCTACAGCTTCCATGAAGCCGCCATTACAGGAATAAAATCTATCACATACCCCTATTAGTTTTCCCTCCCAAACATATTCCTAGAACATACTTACTCCCTATCTTCACCACCTAATTGGGTTGCCATACAAAATTTTTAAAAAATTATGTAAAAACAGCCATAACTTCCCCGGAATTGCCCTAAGAAGAGTAAAATGTATCGCAGATCCCCATTAGTTTTCCCTTCCAAACATATTCCTAGAACATACTTACCCCGTCTCGACCACTTAACGGGGCTCCCAAACAAAGTTTGAAAAATTGTTACAAATTCCCCCCTACAGTTTCCAGGGTACCCGTGGAAAGGTCTAATGTAGGACTGACTTCAACTAATTTTTCTTTGCAAACATTTTCCTAGAAAATACTTACCCCCTAATTTCAACCCCTAAGGGGGTTACCATAAAAAATTTGAAAAAATTAGGGTAAAAACCCTAAAACATCTCCGTTGTCACCCTAAGGGGGCAAAATATGACACCGACTGCTATCTAAAAGTTCTAAATATTTCATTAAAAAAATTGGAAAAAAATAAGAAAAGTTTCAGGGTTTCAAAATGCCAATATGAAATCTATATAAGATTCGGCACGGCCGAATATAGCGCTCTTACTTGCTTTTTTAGGTGATTACTTATATGAAACATGCTAGAACAGTATACGCATATTAAAATATTATTTTGGACTATTTTTAAGCTCGTGTGCTTTTCATTTTTATCTAGAACGTATAACAGCTAAGGGAATATTTGTAGTTGTTCGCAGAACAAAAGCACAACAAAACACAGCGCAGGAGTGTGAAACAAAATTTACAGGAAAAAGCAAATAAAAGGACATTGGCATACAACAGCAAAAAAATTAATCAAACCAAAAACTCAAACTACAACATGCGAGATCAGACAGAAAAGGCTTTGAAATAATATTCCAAAAAGAATCATCTAGCTAGTTATGACCACTGGTCATTAAATTTAAAGTTAGCTATTTATTGAGCAGTCTTCACTTTATTGGAGCAAGAAAAAAATAACTTTTTATTCTAGCGGATAATTGTACATATTCGTTGTAAAACTTTCATGTTAATAATCCAAAGCTAAACCATTGCAGGACTTTTTTAAAGGGTTCAAATATTTTTTAAAACTGTCTACCACCACCTTAACAGTAGAACAATGATATCACGAATATATGCAGCATGGGAAATAAATACGAATTGCGTTGGCTAAAATGAGCCAATAAACAATAATGAAAAATATAACAAAGAAAAATATTAGAATAAAAAACGAATACTTCAAAAATATGAAATGAATAAAGTACTTTCTTTTCATCACATCATATTGATGGAATAAATATCGTTACCATAATATAGAAAGGCCATAACTCTTATTTTTTCACTACCTGATTTTTGTTTATTTTGATTAAAGGTCTGTCCATATATCACAATTAGCCAAAAATCTTGACTTAATATATACGAGTTGGCCCTTTTAATATTAAGCTAACGATATATAAAAATTTCGTTATCATTATTTGCAACATCAGCATTAACTACGACACTACAGTATATTTTTCCCTCCTGTCTGCCACCAGTAACCAGAACCAGTTGTGAGTAAAAACCAAAATTTTTTTGTGGAAAATATTTTACACGTACAAAAATTCAGAAAATATTTGTATTAAAAATTAGTGTGAAATGTGTTGGTGTTCGTGTTGGTAAGGAACTAAAATGTATACTTGCACGAATTTGTGCGAGCATAAATATTGACGCATTTTTTTTAACATTTATTATGTCCTTTCGGAAAATAACTATTTACAGGGGGTTAGGTGATATTGGAAACAATCAAAGGTTTAAAAATAAAATAACTTAATAAAACTGACTGTTGTTGAAAGTATGGCCATTAACGTAAATGCAACTTAATTGTGCAACGTGTCGTAACAACCAATCATAAATTCTTAATAGTTACCATTGTAATTTTTATATAACTATACCACTAAACATTACACCTACAAACGTCTTAAAATTCTCATTCGGTTTATAACTAGTTTGGAATAAAAGTCAACAACAGTCGTGTTATTCTTAAAACTGGCCACTTAAAACGTGACAAGCACCCATGCCGTTACCCGTGTGCTGAAGTAATATTAAATCGTATTTAAGTCGTAGCCGAATGCAAGTATCGAGCGGTTTAAGTTTCATTATTTCTGGAAAGGCCAAAAGTGCTTGAATGATATTAAAACCTTAATTTTAAAGAATTTACCTTCACACCCGGGCACGCAACATATTATGCATTTAATTTTATCCCTCCTTTCTGCTCATAGTAACCACTATAAGACTGTGACAGGTATGACCATAAAATTGAAGTTTTAAAAAATTTTGACTTTAAGTCTTCTCAAGAACAGACTTAATTTTTTTAACCTAAATGGTGGTTAAAAGTTTTTCTTAATTGTATTTAATACTTAAGTTTTACAAAATAATATTTTTTTCTTAAGGAAAAACTTTTTAGAAAATGTGACGGGTGTGATATTTTCATTAAAACTCAAAAAAGAGCCGATTATTCACTATAGGATCATTTTAAATTCTTTCAAATAAATTAATAAGGAATCACTCCTTTCGTAAATATATTTTCCCGTGAAATTTTTTGCCTTTCACGATTTGCAATAGTGAATAATTTTTCCCCTCAAATGTTTTCGCTCTTTGTTACATGTCATTCATAGGGATTAAAGTGAATTTTTTTAATGTAGCAATGCAGTGATTATTCCTATTCTTAATATTTAATTTCTTTATTTTAATACTTCTATAAAAAAACATTTTTGATTCTTTTTTATATTGCATTCACTAAGAATTGATAACTTTGAACAGCTGATCAATTTTATACTTTAAAGGAAACACAAATTTCACGTGAAGTTAATATTTAGGGTAATGAAAGATAAGAGTGAAAATAATAAAATTTTTTCCGGTCATTTTAATCTATTTGTAACATAATTATTTCTACATTTTGGGAAGTTTACGTGTAGCTAAAGTGGCTCTGTATGAATTATTTTAAGTTACTCTATTAACACTGCAAACGTTATGTCAGGGATACAACTACCTGATTACGGCAGGTTAAAAATTGTTGCACGTATAAAAAATGAGTAACGAACGTGTTAGCCAGACTGACAGTCGGTCAGTCATTGGGTTTATGAATACATTGGTTGAGATATAGATGAATTGCTTGAAGTCCTGCCACAATGGTCCAACCTATCAATTCAAATACACGAGCATAAATACATAAAATCATAAAAGGTTACCTCATATTTTTGTCGTTATTTTCTTTCGTTTATTTATTTGGTTTATTTTTTTTGCTTCTGTTAACATGAAATATGGTTTTTGGTTATTGTAATCATGACTACTGCTGCCATTACACAGGACGAATCAATTCTGAATACATGCAATAATATTTTCAGTAGCTTTTGTTGCATTTTCAAAAATAATAAAAGCAGCAGTATGTACCAAAAAGAAAAAAAAAAATTATATTCATAGTATATTCTCATATAAAAAGCTGGAATTGAAAATGATGATGATGATACCGTTGAGGCTATTGTTGCCTCTTTGGTAATCGTTATTTTGTTCGTTTTGTTTCCATGTTTTACCAATCATTTTAAGGTATGCATGTATGCACGCAGAAGGTGATTTTAAAATTTATTTCTGTCCTAAATTCCATATTTGATAAAATGTTCATTCATATTGCTAAGTTATAAAAGTAACACAAACATGAGCTTAAAATAATGGAATTTTCACTTTAATATTTATTTTAACAATATTGAATTTGAAAACCAATATTAATTGTTTAAATCAATGTGTAAGTGTAGCAGCCAATGATTTTAATTTAAATTATAAACAGAGTTTGCAGAAGCAGTGATAACAGAAGTGTAGTAGCAAATTTAAATGAAAATTAAAAAAGGATTTAATATCTTTACAGCTGTGAAAACTTAAAGATTAGCGAAAATAAGCAGTTTACCAGCAGAGCCCCTTCCCGACAGACAAAAAATCACTCTCTACAAGACACTGATACAACCCGGGTTTATATATGGCACTGAAGCTTGGGTACTTGCGAAAGAGGACGAGCCCTTAAGGTGTTTGAGTGGAAAATCTATGAACCAATCTGCGTTGACGGATAATACCGGTGTCGTATGAGCCGCGGGTTGTATGAGCTAATTGCCGACATTGACATAGTTAAGCGTATCAAAATTCAATGTTTACGTTGGCCAGGTCATGTTGTACAAATGGATTTAAATGCAAAACTAGTTACGGATCACGTAGAAGGGAAAGACTGAAGATCCAATGGAATGAAGTGAAGGAAGACATTCCAAAGCTTAGTGTCAGAGATTGAAGAAAAAGCACAGAAGTTTGAAATGGCTTGAAATCGATTCTAGATTCGGTTTATGGAACAAACATTTTGTTCTTAAGTAAGTCAGTAAAAGTTAATACATTGGGAGAGTTTTTTGAATCAATATTGATATTTTTGCTATGCAAACGGCCAATGGATGAGAGATGATCGTGTAAATTACTGAACTAAATGCGCTGAAAGGCATTGTTTTCAATGATGGATATAAGATAGGCATGGGTACCGGAGCCAGCGTCTATATAATTGTGGAGAACATCAGATTATCCCAAAGAAAATGTGTTCTAAGGGATAGGAAGGTTAACAGTCATGATGACAGCCTTTAATGCCTTGAAGGCTAATTACACCGGTTTAGGTTGGTAGAGGATCGCAGAACTCCTTCTACGTTAGACTAAATTGGATTCCGGGGCACTGCGAAATTCTAAGCAACAAAATTTCCTTGCAGCTCGTTTGTAGTAGGCATTAAAATTGAAATATAAGAAGGAAACTGTGAAGCCACCAATGGGTCAATATTATTGGCAGATTAGGACATGGGTGCTTAGCGTAACATATTTTCAGTGGGGGAACAGGAATGACTGTGGTGTAGCTTGGGTTACATGGACGGGGCTGAGCTCAGCAGACACATGTGTAAGGATGAGGAGGAAATAAAAACGATAGAGCATATTGTTATTGTCCGAGATTTAAAAACCAAAGAATCAAGGGATTGGGTAACGATTCCACAAAGAGCTTAACGATGTTTTGAGGTGTTAAATGGAAAACAGCATTGGGTTTACCATGGAAATCAGGTAGGTAGGGAATAGGCAATGAAAATAGGGTTTGACGAAGATACTTGAATTGATTGTTTTTCTTGTCGGTCTAGGACTATCTTTTCGTTTTTGTTTTGTTTTTTTTCTTTTTGCTTTTATACTTGATGTTCAATTTTCTTTGGAAGGACACACAATGGACCCAGGAGATCCCTGAGTGTTGATATAAGTGTGCCTTCGTATCCCAATTAAACCTTATGCACAAAGCATCAGTTGTTTTATAAGTAATGTGTTAAAGCACACAATTCTGAGGAACCAAAGATTATCTTAGTTAAGGGTTGGTTGCTAATTTGCATTTAGAGAAAAAGGGAAGGACGCCATTAATACTGGAGAACATTTGCCCAGTAAAGGGGAAATATTTTTAAAACCACACCACATACGTGGTTGGGCTGCTGTGCGTTTGCGCAGATGCTTGTAACACCCAAAAATAATGGTCTTAGACCCACTAAGCATACCGAACGACTTAGAATCGCTTCCTGAGTTGATTTAGGCATATCCGTCCGCCCGTCCGCCTGGCTGAGTATTAATGCAGCCCGCATACAAATGTCCTCACGGAATAACCATTTTGGCCTATAAATGGCTCGAATATCACATTTTCAATCTAAT
Organism: Melanophora roralis; assembly: GCA_963583895.1. Taxonomy (NCBI): domain Eukaryota; kingdom Metazoa; phylum Arthropoda; class Insecta; order Diptera; family Rhinophoridae; genus Melanophora; species Melanophora roralis. The sequence goes on from OY757188.1 coordinate 19,747,729, forward strand.
GAATCTAACGAATCTAACGTTGTCATGGCGGAGATTCTGGCGGCGATAAGAGCTAGGATGTGAGCTAATAAGGCCACCGATGGGTTTCTATTATGGATTAAAAAGGATATTGGATTTGGATAAAGTAGACCAAGCCTCAAGGGGCAGTGTTTAATGCGGGATTTACAGGTTTATTTGACAGAGACAAGGTAGGAAGGGTACTAACCTACTTCTCAAGAATACCAAGGGAATCATATGTGTATAATAAAGACTCCCACGGGGCACTGCCATGTTAGATATATAACCAGTTAAAGGGAATGGAATTCTCCAGACTATTTCAGGTTGTATGAGGACGAGGAGGCAATATAGGCTGTGAAACCCATTGTCGCCACTGCATAGGACCGTCGATCCGCCGACCTTGGTGGCGGGTGGAGCGCTTCTACGTTAGACTTAAAAAGGTCTTCGGTTGTGGGCTAGAACATACTATTGTGGGGTGGCTGTGCACTAGGTAGTTTTACACAGGTTCTGTTTTTGCCGCTCGTGCATGGTTCGACGGAAAATGACTCTTTCTCCCTTCTTTTTATCTTTTTACTTCCAATCTTTGTCTTTCCTACTAGTCTTTATCCAACTTTGCCAAAGGAATAAATATGCAAGTGACTGAAACAAATAGCTGTTTTAAACAGCATTCATAAAAAGTATCAAAAATGCCTAGGGCAGTGAAAATTGGCAACAATGGAAAGTTTGGAAAGAAACCGATTGCTTGTATTAAAAACTTTGCTGCAGAAATTGTTTCGCATAATGAATTTCACGATATTAAGAGTTGCCAAACAAAAATGTTCCATAAAATCTATTTCATTTTTATGCATTCTTTGAACTCTATTTTTTAAAGCGCTTCCACTTTCTTTTTCACTTACCCCCGCATAAGTACACTTTTGTGTTTTTTTTTTACATATTTTTGTACTATTTAAATTGATTGTTTTAAAAGTGGGTTGCAAATAGGGTAAATACTGATAGTTTCACAAAAATTGATTTCATGAATAAGAGATTTTGAGAATTTAGTTGAATTGTTTTGTATAACATTTTTATGTACATATATGTAGTTTTGTGTGTGTGTGTGTTTTGCTTTCTGGAGCAAACCATATAACAACTACAGCAGGAAAAATGCAAATAAAGTGTGTACGTGAATTAATTCAATTGATTTCAATTTTGGATTTAACATTTAAGCGGTAAAATATTTACATTTAAATATAAACAAGATGAAGAAGATTGTCACTTTTTAATTTAAAAAATATCGATATATAATAGTTTTAATGGATTTTATGGGATTCGGCAAAAAAAAAAAAATATTTCAAAAGTAATAAGAAATTCTATCTGATTATTGTCAATTATTTTTCAAAACCTGGTTTTTTATTAATAACAACTTTAGTCGTTTTGCCACCTGAAAACAACACTTAGCTGTCAAAATTGATACACTTGCAAGAAAACTGACATGTTTTAGTTGTCAGTTGCCATCTGAAATCTCTTTTTTTTGGCAACTGACAATGCATTGTGAGGCTTGATTGCCATTTATCATTATTCCTTTAACCGGATAAAATATGTATTTTTTTTCTGTTCAAAATATTTTTTGTTTCTTTGAGATATATTATATTAACACCACACACGGGGTATGGGTATAATGCGTTTGTGTGGATGTTTGTTACTGATGAATAATATATATCAATCGAATCAAAACCAATTCCTAAGCCACTTAAAAATGTTTCTCCGCTTGTCAGGCTGAGTGATCATGTGTTTCTTATTAAAGTACAGGTTGCATTTTTTAAAGTTAATTCGATAAGCTTTAGCATGATCAATTCATCGCAGCAAAATCTTTTGCTTACTAGAGCTGACTAGAGCCTTGGTCCGTTATTTTTTTGATGGAATAACTACTTAGATATTTTTGTTTTAGTAATCCCGAAATTTACAACCACAGATTATAAATGTGATTGCAAAAATCAATAAAATAACTAGTTACCAAGAACCAACCTAATTATAAAATTAGAAGTAATCTTCACTTAAATCCAGCCGTAGCGGGTCAAAAGTACGGTAGGTATAGATTTTCTGTAACCAAATACGGATTTGCCTTAACCGAGTACGATTTATGTAGTACGAATTTCCTAATTTTAGCCACATTTTTATTAAATACATATGTATTTAGTTTTTACTATTTAAATTTTTTTTTTGTCGCTGCTGTAGCTGGGATTTGAACCTGGGACTTTTCGAACTGCAACACCAGCGATCTACCATTTGGCCACTGAGACACTTTGTTTTGTGTATCCTTCACTGAACATTTGTGATAGATTGGTACCTATAACTTTAGATTCGAAGAATTACTAAAACGGCTTGTTAAGGAAGGAATCAATGACAAACATAGTATTACAGTCATATACAAGTATTGAATACGCGGCGAATACAACAAAATGTGAAAGTTTTTTTGGAGATAAAAGAAAACCATAGATTTCTTCCCCGTCTTTAAATATTTTTGCATAAGTCAAGGTAGGAATTAAGGCACTACATCTGACAAAACTATTGAATTACTTTTGATTTAGTTAAAAAAAATGTGGAGACATAATTCAATTACTTTGAGATCAAGAAGTGTCCTGCTAAAATTAGCCCTAAGGGCCAGAACTGTCTAAAATATGAACTAAACCTAATGAATGAATATTTGTCCTAATTTCAAGACAAGAGATAAATAATTTACCAGGGATGCCATTTAAGCCCCATCCCTGAAAATAGTTGGTTCTTAAAAAATTGGGATAGAGTATTGTTAAAAGAATTAAAAAGAAAGCAAGAACGCTGTCAGCAACATGTCAAAAAAAATGTTCGTGAATCACTCGAAGGCGCTGAGACCATCTATTTATCCAGCCACCCAGCCACCCAGCCACCTTGCTTACTCCTATGATGTTCCCCAGCCCACAGCCAGACACCTCACAAGTCCATCTACGAAGCGCCCTTCATCCACCTTGGCAGCGGATCTGCAGCCTATGGCAGGCAAGGTTTTTTTACGGTCTCTATCTCCTTCTTATCCCAACATATTATGCAAAAGTCCGAAAAATTCTTATCCCATTTACTTGCCATACATCCCAAATCGCAGGGCCTTGTGAGAGTCCCAATAATACACCTCAGAGCCCCTCTGCTCTTCTTGGGCAGCAGGTCAGTGCGTCTTCTGACCAGCCTGGGGCATAGAAGCCTGGAGATTTCGTAATCAGCCCTGTCTCTCCAGGTTTGCCCCACTTTTTCCATTATCCAAACCCCTATTAATTTATAAAAGAAAACCCATTGGTTGCCTTACCTGCTCACAACCCAGCCCAATATCCCGGGCCCACCCATCCTCTTTAATTAATCAGCAGTCTAAATACCGGCAACGTCACCATGGCCCGGCCCCAAACAGAGGCTGATCCTGCGTTTTGTCATGATCGCCCTGATAGGACATCTACAGTCGTTCACAAGTCTCGACCCGACATAATGCCCGTCTAGAGCCTTAAGCATGACCTGAATATCGACGTAGGCTGTCACGTCTGCTCTTCCCTACGCGTCATCCTTTATCAACCCAGGGCCTCACCGTAAGAATCTCAACCTGAAAAATGCTGCACTCGTCGGCATAACATTCCTATTCCCATGTTTATTATATAAACACCAGCCTCGGTGGCCACCTCCATCTTCGATCCATACGGAAACACTACCTTAAAATAAGTTTAATAAATTAAAATGTTTTATAAACTACAGTTCCTTTTTTATTATTAGTTAATTGATTGTTCTGCTTCATTTAACTAACGTATGATTTATAGCTCTCAATTATATTTTTTAACTTATTTATAAATACTTCCTACTTTTATATAGTTTTTTCTTTTTTAATGTATATTAATACTTATGTATGTATTAAAGAGTGCTTAAAAAAAATGTGCAAATGCACAACAATTTTATAATAATTGTCATATATTGTTTAGTAACAATGGTTATTACACTTGATATTTTTAACATGTTCATACATATGTACGTAAGTATGTTACTTAAAACATTAATGCTTGCACCACTTCCACCACAGTCATACTGCAGGGTCCATTAAATGTACATATTTGCTATAATGAAGAGCCCCACTTTTACACAGTTATCAAAGCCATTCTACATTGCCCGTGTACCTTTACAACAATCCAACTCAACTAAGCAGACAAATAAGTGAATGAAAAAACGAAAGAATAAAAAGGAAGGTAAAGAAAAGCAAAACCTTTTTGAACACAAACCGTGGGGCCCAAAGAATGATTTATTCAGCTGTATGTGTTAAGCTTAGAGTACGTTTCTACCCAAACATATTTGCAGCACTTGGTATATTTATAACTAACCAATGAACCTATAAATGCCCGGTGAATGACCAACGTTAAGTTTTGTATTCTTCTTTGTTTCTTTTATTGTTTTAAAAACAGCACAACATATGTACACTCACCCATAAAGCACAAAGCGTGACCCATCCATACATTTGTATGTGTTGGAGTTTGTCGATAAAAAAAACATCAGTTTAGTTACATATTTTATAATTAAGGGAACGAAAACGACAGCGACAGCGACTTTAATGGACTTTAAAAAGCGCACGAGCCAATGCACTTAAAATTATCCCACATTTTACATTTATGTTTGTTCCCTTTAATTGAACCGCACTCTATACTTGATTTGTTGGAGCTACCGGTGCTGTCGGTATATGCAGTAACTTTTAAAAAGAAAGAAAAATAAGTGTTTTACCACCAATTAATATTGTCCACAGCTATAATTTGTTAAATTGTACTATTGTTCACAGAGTTTAGTCGCCATAATTCCATACATGACATCTTATACAGGGTGTCTGGTGGAAGATTTTCAAACTTCAACAAAAAACTTAAAAAGTGACAAAAAGTTTTATTAAGAGCATTAAAGGATATAATGAAAATGTGGGTTTTATTTTTTAAAAAAATGTCTTCCGTCGAGTTGAAAAGACTGTTCAAAACGTAGCCTTGTATTCTGCGCCACACGCTGCAGCAAACTTGGCTCAATTGAGCTTATTTCTCAACGAATATTTTTCTTTAAAGCCACAAAAGATTGGGGATTGTTGGTTTAATCCCTTTCTTTGCGGAAGCCCCATAAAAAAATTTTTCCGAAGCAAATTCATCAAAGCTATGGCTGTGTGTGTAGTCGCCCCATCCTGTTGAAACTACGTGTGTGAAGAGTACGATATATGAGCTCGCAGGTTTGGCAAAAAGAATTCCGCAATCATGCGTCGATAATTTTCACAGTTGACATTCGTCGCCTGGCCTCGAGAATTTTCGAAAAAGAATGGTCCAATTACTACATGAGTGGATAAAGCACATCAGTTACACTGGGGCAATGCAATGCTTTCTGATGTTTCAATTTAGGGCTGCGGGTTCTTGGAGACCAGTAACGGCAGTTTTTCTTGGAACGTGAAAATGAGACTCACCGCTCCAAAAATGCGATTAACAATACGAAAATGATCCAGCATCGCTTCACAAAAATTTTTGTTGTAAATCAAAGTCACTTTCTTTCAGTTTTTGAACGACTCTCATTTTAAAATAATAATCGCTCTTGAAAGTCTTAGTGAGGCTGCTCATTTATGTATTGAAAGTCGCGGATTTTCCCATAAACTGCTTTCAACCAGTTCAATGTTTTCGGAAATCCATAAGGATCTACTGGGATCTGGCCATGGGACATTCATTGCCGAAGCAGTTGCGCGAAATCTCTGCGCCCACGAACGAATGAAATTTGCACTCGGCCCATCACGTATTCGCCGAATACCGAACTTTGCACAAGAATCATTACTCTAAAAATATATCTACACAGGGAACGCGCAATGCTCACTCGACCACTGCGACATCGTTACAAATTCGCACAGTAAGTAATATCAATGGAGCCATCCCCCCCTCGCGCTGTTTTCTAATTTTTGATATTATCGTATTTAAAAATATAAATTTGCCACCAGACACCCTGTATAACAGACAATATGAGACGTAAATTCGCCGATTTGATCAATGAACAATAATGATTTTTTTCCGTTTTGGGCCGTTTTACGTAGAATTGACAATTCTTCGAAATAAAATTTAAAATGGTAAACTTTATTTAATTCAGGGATTTTTCCAACGCTCATCCCTACATGTAAGAATTTTTTATTACTTCTGGCAACACCTGTAATACGCAGGTTATTTCTTCCGCCACCTGAAAGGAGCTTTTTTTGGGGTAAGAGCTAAACTTGCAAGGGCAGAATAAACAAACAAATATTTTGATTTTTATATAAAAGGTCCTCTTAATATTTCCGGTTTTTAAGCACTTATCGTATACAATGTACGGAACTGTTTAATTGTTGAACTTACATTCGCCTATATCGTATACAATGTGTTTTGGAAACGGGACTGTTAAATTAACGTTTTCAATATGGGATTTGCTAGATCCACCTTTGGTAAATAGGAAACCTTTTCTATATAAATCTAAAAAAGATGTTGCTGGGAAATTAAATATGGCAGCTGGTTCCTTAATATCATTTGTGAACGAAAGTGAAGTGAACTAGTACGGTCACCAATGAAAAGCACAAGGTGTACAACGTACTCGTCTTTCAGCTCATCACTCATTGTATGAAGAACATAACAGATGTTTTTTGGCAAACATGAATTTATTTAAACATAAAAAAGAAAAGTTTCTTAGGGATGATCGTAATTTCCCGAGAAATCCCCCTGCTAAGGCAGCTGGCGCAATTAATTTGGAGGTATCAATCCCTTGTGTAAACCAAACGATATATGAAACTTCATTAAGGGTCCATTAAGAAGGATAAAAGAAAACCTCGAAATTTGTTTAGTTAAAATGCAGTATTAATTTCACCTTTTTTTTAAAAAAGGGGGACACTACTTCATTTGCCCCTATTTAACAAATTTTTCTCATTACTTGAGTCTTCCAGCCAAACGTTTTGGTAACAGTAATCTTAATTTCTGAGATAAAGAGAATAATGCATGGAATATTCTTAATAAAGTGTTATCTACGGTGCTTACTTATGTATAGCATGGCCATTAACTAGCTAATCCTGATGATTTGCAATAGAGATTGTCTCAAGGATATTTCTAATAGTTTGACATCGAAACCGTCTCCGTAGCAATTGCCCTGGTTTCGGAAATTTGATTTCATCAGAACGATTAAATCGACTTTCATATTTATAAGGATTCAGAATATTTATACTTTATGGAATCGCAAATGAACGTTTTAGAAATTATAAATGGAATAAAATTTTTATCAGTATGTTGAGGAAAGGATCCGCTTTATGTTACCTGTAGAGAAAAAGACTACAAATAAAAGTTAAGCTAAAGTTTACAAAAAGATTAAAAGCAAAGGAAGCTATGAAGAAGCGGAAAAATCAGAGTCTCTGCCAGAAACCGAACCCGCGGCACTCAGATTGGTAGACTTGCGCACACTCACCCTAGTCTATCGGGGCACCCTTGGTCGTTACTAACATCAGCAAAGAGGAATAAATAATGTACAGATTCTGCGTATACCGAAATCAGTTTCGTTTTTGCATTTTGCAACTCTTTATTGCATATAAATATGTACGTATGTTAGTATGTCTTTATCCATATTTGTGTTTAACAGCTTTTAAATCCTGTATATGTACATATGTGTTTTTTATATCCTTCTGGTTGACTGAATTTTTCAACTAATTTTGGGTTATAATTTGCATTAATTATTGACCACGGACACATTTTATAATTATGTTTAAAATAAATACGTTTGTGTTAGTGTGTTTTCATTTTTGTATGTCCTTGTGTTAGTGCAGTTTAAAAATATTGTGTCAATAATATAATTGTGTTTGCAGTTGAAATCGGTCATTGGGTCCTTGCAGTTTGTTAAGCAGAACTGTTTTGACTACATATAGAGAAACCACACAATATTATTATAATTAATAAAATCCAATTTTCTGTTGCTTTATGGAAAGGACTTTCCGAAAATACCCTATAGCTGGTAGTAGTTAAAAATGCTTGATAAACATATTTTCATGTCATACCGTGTTCTAAAAAGTTAAAAAAATGTGGGCACAAAAACAAGAGCCTCAAAGAACTTAGAAAGACCTTTCTTTGAATTAAAATACTTTATTTTTACGTTTAAAAATTAGTTTTAAAACTAAAACAGTCGTTTTGTATGGCATAATACTATTTTCATTTTGGGATTAATTAAATTACTGTGTTTGTTCGGGGCTTACTAACCTAATGTTGTGCTTATTTTTAATGGTCTGTAAAGATTTTGTTTTAATGGTTTATTTATAGTAAAAATAAAAAAAAAAATTATTAATATTTTATAACTGCATACTAGAACATGTATAAAATTAAAAAAAGTTGATTTTTATTTAAACACAAATTTTAATTATATTTATATTAAATTCTAAATAAAGGACTAATTAAAAGGTCGTTTATATTTGGAATATTGAGGGAGTTAACGAAATTAAAAATTAGGCAAATAACGTATTTAAAAGGATAAGAGGATACAAACATACACAGATTTTTGATTAGCATTAATTAAAAAAAATCTCTAAAAAAGGTGTTGTAGAATTTAAAAGAGAAGCAAAAAGTGCTTGATTACACAGAAAAAATAAAAATTATTTTTCATTTAAAAAAATTGTTTTATTAATTTAAAATTATAAATAATTAATAATTAATTAATTTAATAATAGTAAACAAGTTCGTAAATACAGTTAACTATTTTAAAGTACTTTAAATAAAATTTTTTTTTAATAAAAAATTTAATTAATTTAAAAATATTATTTACTTAAATTTTAATAAAAAGTCTTATTTAATTTTTTTTTTAATTTTGATTTTAACTTATTTTTTTAATCACTTTTTATGTTAAAAAAATTTATTTGATAACTTTTGTATATATTTATTGTCCATCTCGAACCTGAGAGCTTCAGATTGCAAGGCTAAGACTCTACCAACCAGAACAACAAGACGTTTAGTTTTTCGAAATTCGAATTGTTATTTATTTGAGGGTTTACGCTCGTTGTTTAAACGAGTGTTCTACGAGGTTGGTGCCTAAACAAAATTAAATATTTATTTAGGGAAAATTAAGTTTAAAATAAACTGTTAAAATTACGTTGATAGAAATATTTATGTTTTACATTAAAAAAACCTACTTATTTGTGTTACTCCTTAAAATACCTATTTAAATTTTATCACACTTAATCATTTCACCAAAATTACATACATTACATATTAAATCGTATCTTATTTTTCATCAGAATACAAAACTTTCTTTCTAAGCCGTTACTTTACAAAACAAAAACACAGATTTCTGTTTTAATTCACTTACTTCAAAACTTTTCCTTAAGTATTCCACTTGAAACTTGTTTGAGTTGCCACAAAAACAAAAAAACTTTTATACGGTTATCATTTCTATACTTTTTTGTTACAAAAAAACTGACAAACACACTTGAATTTTAAATTTAATGGGACTAGAATCCGTAATAAATTCTACTAAGATTTTCATTATTCTTTTCTATACCTTTCAGCCTTGTTTTTCATGAATTTTTTAAACAATTATGGTTTAACGAGAGTAAATCTATTGTTTTCAATTTAAGTACGGAAGATTCATTTCATTTTCTATTTAGTTCAGTGAAAAATTTTTGCTTTCGTTATTTTCCTTTTTTCCCCTTTATACTTTAAGTTGTTTATGTGCAGTTTTCTATTCTAATTCCTTAATTTGTTTATTTGCAAGAAGTTGCAGTTAGTTAGCTTTTCTGATGTCTATGTTGAGATGAGTATGCATGCATATTTATGTTCATTCACTTTATAGTTTTTTGGAAGCACCATAAAGCCAAAAAAGGTATGGTGGACATATTACCTAAATTCTTATGCAGTTGTAAGTTTTATGTTTCGCGCATTGAAGGCTTCAGCATTTCCTAAACGATCTAGCATTATTTGCCTTTCCATTTTTTTGTCCTTCTTGTCGACTTAGTTTATCCCTCTAATACAATCTCCTTTAAAGAAACTTCTTTAATGTTACCAATTAAAAAAATTACGAGTCCGGACAATGGAGATTTACCACTTTTGTGTTACTTCCCTTGTTGTGTGATGGTCTTATAAAGCAAGTTCCCAAAATGCAAGAACAGCAGAGGTAAAGAAAGGCCTTATCAATTTTTACCTCTTATACAGCTGTAAAACCTATGGTTAATTAGGACTAAACAGATACAAATCTAGTTCACTAACCCTATAAGTGAGTTTTTCGTTAAGATTGACCATAAATATGCATATCTTTGGTCACTTCAACCAAATTCTTTGAAATATTTCCGTAAATTATCGGTTTAAGTTTAAATACTTTTTTTGAAACACTTCCTTTTGTGATTTCAAACTTTCAATACAGAATTCTTTCTTTTCATTTAATTGAAAACTAATATTTTATAAATTCAATAAAACGAAATAGTTTCAGTTTGTTTTTGTCAAAAACCTAACAAAAGTTTCATTTTGGTGATTTTTGGCGATGAAAACATTGTTGTTGAACGGTTTGGCGATGGAGCCTAAAAAAACTGCCCGGGATACAGGCATTAGTTGTCTGCTATCTTGGCATTAACAGACGGAGGTTTTAAAATACTGTGGCCGCAGTGACCAGTCACTGTCAATGCCGCAATCATGCCACATTTTTTAAAGTAAGTAAGATGAAAAGTAGGAAGAGACAACCTAGCACCTGTTACGCTTCTTTTCGGCACTGGAAGAATTAGCAGTTGCGGAATGTGGCGGGAAAAGCGGTAGGTTTACAAATTATTATCAAACGAGGCGACTACTGGCAACCATATCATTAAGCCTTTCTAAACTAAAATTTTCTCTTTCTTTTACATTTATTACAAAGACACCAGCATAGCGGCCCCAAGTGTACTCCCTCTTTTTGCATTTCGAAAACTACCATTTTTGAGTGAAACTTTAATGTCATTTAAGGGACCGGCCCGGAATATTTGACTAAGTTTTGAGCCTGTGAGGTCACCACTGAGTTTCTATTATGGACTGATAGGGACTTGGATATAGGACAGGGTGGGCCAAACTGGTGGGACAGGGCTGATTGCAGGATTTCTGGGTTGCAGGCTAGACAGGATAGGCACTTACCTGCTGCCCAAGGAGAGCAGTGGGGTTCTGAGGTGAATTCTTGAGACCCTCACAGGGCACTGCGATGTAAGATATAGGAGGAAAAAATGGGACAGGAACTCTCCAGATTTCTGCAGGGTATGCGGGGACGAGGAGGAGATAGAAGCGGTAGAACATCTTTTCTGCCACTGTCCTGGGCTGCAGACATCTCTCGGACGGTACTCTTGCTATCTTTTTCCTTTGCCTATAAAATGCTTGCCTTTACTTATATTTTTCTTTTCTTAACTCTTCTGAAGGGATTCACAATGGGCCTGAGGACCTCCAAGTGGAGGTGGCGAGTTGGACTCGCCACTACCCTTCGTAGCCTAACCTAACCCTTAATGCCATTTTGTGATTACAACTAGTTTCGGTATATGGGATTGACATTATGTTTTTCTTGATGTTTAGGTTTAAATCAAAACTTAAACTGAACTTTCTAAAGGGTTGCACAATAGTAATACTGGTGACACAATTAAACCTGAGGTCGTACTTTTACCAGTTTAACTATAAATTATTAAAAACCAAGCATTCTACCAGTTTGAGCTTAAAATCCGATGGTATAGAAATAAAAATCTAAGAGCAAATTATCCAAATGATTTAACGAAAACTTTAGAATTCTTTGGCGGCTTTTATGATATGCGCTCCTTACTTTAAAACCTCTGTAGAAAGAAGTATGGGATGAGTTAGTGTGTTGATTTTGCCAGCCAGTAAATATATCTCAGGAAGTTCTTAGAATAAAGCCACATTTTTAAAGAGTTTTTTAGCCCTTGATTTCCTGACACAAAACTAATTTCATTTCTTGAAAGTAACTTAATTTTGGGTTACCCAGTATTTTCCATATTTGCTGCAATAGATTTTTTATAAAAAGGAAAACCAATGGTTTTATGGCAATAACTGGCCAAATATTGACTAATTTTAAAATGTTTCTTTTTATATTTACTGAATATTTTATTGCTGATATTTTAACTACTGTACGTTTAGTTTTTGACTTCACTGTATCGTACTTCAATTTATTATTGCATAAATATTATTTTTATTTGAATTTTTATTAATTGTATTGCTTACAGAATATATTTTTATTTGTTGTTGCTTATATATGCCAACAATACTGAAACAGGAAAAAGATTTAAATATTATAGGATTGCCGTTGAATGCATGAATATTTGATCACGGCCATTTAAAGGAATAATTTAATTAATATTTAAAGCTCAAAACTAGATATACATATGTATGTATTTAAGGTTAAAGTGAAAAGGATGTCATACATTTTTTCAAAAATGAGGATAAATGAGAAGTCAGAGTTTATATTTCTATTCAACAAAGAAACAAGTATGTATTAATTGATTCGTGCAAGATACATATTTACATACATATAAACATATAAGTACATGTGCATTAATGTATTAACATAAAAAGTTTTCCGACATACATACTTATGCTTAAAGCACTTACTCTTAACGTGTTTCTGGTTTGTAGTCAAAAAAATCATTAGTCTGCTTTCTTTAAAGCATTTTGTCAGCTTCATTTAGCAAATCCACAAATGAAAAACATATTAGATTTTCTTATCAAACTTTATGGCCCGTTAACTATGAACATTAAAAATCTTTTATCCTGTCAAACATCTGTTTTCACTGCAACTCAACCATTTCCAAGTTCTAACAAGTTAAACCGTAATACATATACACTTTGACAACAAAATTTCTTTGTAACAATTAATTTGTTACATTGAATTGAAACTTACCACATTGAGAAACATGCAAATGTCACGGTTCAATATTTTTAATTTGCGAAAAACCGTTATAAAACATTACGATTTTGTTTGATAAAAAAAATTTTTTTTGAAAAGAGTCATATGTTTTATTTGCAGCAAAATAGCACATTTCAACCCTGAAGATAAAAGCAATGTGTGCACTTTAATTATTACTTTTATCAATTTAATGCATTTTTGTTTATTTTTATTGTGTGCTTGTTCTTGTGCAAATGTTTGCATGACTAAACATGTCATATGCAATAGATTTTTACAAAACTCATGCACTTGCATATACATATGTTTGAGTTGTCTTTGTTAGATGACCGTAACATTATGGCAACATGAACAACGCCACAAGCTATTTGGGGAAAGAACCCCAAGAGCATTAATTAGAAATTTTTTGTTTTATAAAAAAATATTCGAGTAGGGTAAATACAAAATATACATATGCTGTTTGATAATATTATATAGTTACTGTTTCCAACTAAAATCAACAGTTAATAAACCTTTTATAAAACAAAGAACTTTTAAGGAATCAGGTCCTAAGTATAAATTTTTATATGTAAATATATTTTAAATGTTTTCGTTACTGCAAAAGACCAATGGGCAACCGAAGAATTGATAGATAAAAGTCATAAATCTGAATATCAAACATTTTGAAGACAGCTAGGGGCTATAGGGAGGCAGTGTACCACAAGAAAGAACTAGGGCAAACTGTTCTGCGCTCATACTAAAAGGTTTTCCAATAGGGATGATATGATTTTGAAGTGACGTTTTGGCCATTTGTAATACGTTATGATCTGTCATTTGTTTTTAATTGTATTCAGTAGTATTTACAATTATATCATGCACCACCGTAGACGTCGTAAATTTGCTGATTTTTTTAAACTTAACTTAAAAACGATAACGACTTTTCAAAGAAAATCATCTTCTCAGATGAAGCTCACTTTCATCTGAGTGGCGCAGTAAATAAACAAAACTGTCGATTTTGGTGCGAAGAAAATCCACAAATTATTCATTAAAAACCATTACGTTCACCTAAATTGACAGTTTGGTGTAGTTTATGGACTGGTGCCATCATCGGTCCGTACTTCTTTCGAAATGAAGCTGGTAACACCGTTGATGTCAATGGAGAGCAGTATAGATCGATGATAACCAACTTTCTATAGCCGATATTGGAAGAAGTGGATCTTGACAACAGCTGGTGCTACTTGCCACACAGCAAACGCAGCAATTGAATTATTAGAAAAAAAGTTTGTCGATTATTTCAAGAAATTGTGATACTAAATGGCCTCCAAGAAGTTCGATTTAACAGCATTAGACTATTTCTTGTAGCGTTGTTTGAAGTCATATGTATTTTCGAACATACCAGACTCTTAAATTTTAAAAGTGCCATTTATGACATATGACTTGATTTATTTGAAAAAGTATTCGATGAATACGCTCCTGCAGAAGAAGTCGTGGATGCCATTTGAATGACATTTTATTATGAACTTAATTGTATCGATTATACTTCACAATAAATACAAATCTTTTGAATTTCCTTAACAATTAGCCTGTGTATTTTTCAAATAAATCATATCACTCTAATTGGAAAACCCGATATATCAGCAGTCCTGGTTAAGTGGATGTCCTACGGAACATGTTGTTTAACGGATTGCTCAAAAGTAGAAAAGAACAGAACTATGCCACAGTTCTAAAAAAAGAGATCTATGCAATCATGAAATAGTAGTATCGGTTCAAACATCTTTACAGATAGTCAAACATCAATAAAATCAAGAGTGTCCGAGGGCACCAAATTAAAGTATGGCCAAGTAAGCATTATTTGAGTATCAGGACATTACAGGGTATTTGAGAATGAATGTGTAAATAATCTGGCGATTTAAGCCAGAGTACTTCTGTAAGTTGGCCTAAAGGCAAGATAAACGAGAGAAGCAGAAATTGCCCACAAGGTACTGTAGCAACGAAAAAGCTGGAAAGCCGACAAGAATTCTTTGTATATAACATAAGCAAGTTCTTAACCACTTTTTGTTTTGTATTTTCTCTGCTTCAAATCTTTTTCAATTGCAAGAAGTGCCCAACAAGTCTAAGACTTAGGGGGTTTTAGGTTTGGTAAAAAACGGCAGCTGCAAAAATAAAAGGGCGGGTGCAGCTTTGGGTCCATTGTTTCGATCTCTTTGTGACACTCGTAAAGGAGTGAAAGAGAAAAAAATTTTTTTTTTAAATGCAATAGTTAGGGGTAGAGGCTTTTGATATGGTAACAGTCGCCCCGTTTTAGTCCCTGATCTCGGACCAACTGATATTCTTGGTCAAGAATGATAGCCTCGGTAGGCTAATAATAGCCACATCTGACAGACTGTTCAGCCTGTGAACCCCAGAATGTCTGACCTAGATATAGTCCAGTGCGAAAAAGTAAGAGATACTGTATACTCTCCTGTTCCTTTGCATCCTGACAGGTCCTAAAAAAGTCGTTGAGAGGAATACGTTTTTGTTGTGTCTAAAGAAGCATCCAAGTGTATTGGGGTTTTTAAACAGTATTGGAACTACTTCACACTATCTGCTCTTTTTAAAATTTTAACTTGCTATATCCGACCATGGGATACAATGGACCGATAGAATGCAACTCTCATATATGGGCTGGTGCCCTAAAGTATTGGATCAGCTTGCCTACGTCTGAAAACGCGCTTAGGTTTTTATTTACTCAAGCA
The DNA here is from genome assembly GCA_963583895.1 of Melanophora roralis. Taxonomy (NCBI): domain Eukaryota; kingdom Metazoa; phylum Arthropoda; class Insecta; order Diptera; family Rhinophoridae; genus Melanophora; species Melanophora roralis. The sequence goes on from OY757188.1 coordinate 19,763,325, forward strand.
TATATCGATGTTACAGTGGAAAGTGCTCCTGAAGAAACAGGGACACTTGTTGTTTAACCCTAGGATTTTTTAAGCAAACGCGTGGTTCAGAAGAGCACATTTTTTTGTGGTTGGCTGATCAGGTAATCACACCACTCGTAACAGGGAATTTTTTGTTCTTAAGTCCCATAACTCTTGTAAGAAATAAGCTTCCTAAAGATTTTTCTCCTTTCACTTCGGTACTGAAAAATTTAAATCAAAGGTCTCCAAAAGCTACTCCCTCTACCATCCTCGCCATAACCTATTTTCCTGATACCAACAAGCATTCGCTCATTGCTGATTTAAAGCGAAAAATATGTCCAAGGAAACGCATAACTTAGAGGTAGACGTTAAGATTTGGAGGCACTTTTAAAAAACATAGTTTTTACCAGCAATAATATGAATTTTAAACAAAAGTTTAAAACAAAAAACATTTTGTAATTGTTAAAAAAAAGCAGAAAAATGTTAAGGTCCTAGATACATATATGCGAGTTGTGAAGTATTTAAAACCTTAAATTTTCATGCGAACTTCCTTTACACAAACATGTGCGCCTGGGTAATTTAAATGTCAATTATAATGTTTTTTTAACGAACTAATTTACACAAAATTATAGTAATTTAAATATTACAACAGAAAAATTGCAAACTATGTTGTGAAACTATAGCATATGTTGTATGTATGTATATAAAGTGCAACATACTCTACGCCTTTACTACAAAATGTATGTACAATGTACACAACACACACGCAACTACGACAATGAACGTTTAAACTTTAAGAAATGTTAACATATTTAACCCTTTAATTTAAACACTTATAGTCAGTTTGTTTCTTTCTTATTTCTTGATTTTTCTTTTTTTTTTTTAGAGTTTTATGTATTTTGTTGTTGTTTTATGTAGTTCAATCAAGAAAATATTAAAGATTTATGTAAATGATCCACTTAATCTTTTAGCTAAACCTCCATAATAAACAACAACTGCACCACCACATATTAAGCCCTCTTCCCCCCGTTTCTTATTTTATTTTAAGCAACTGGGGCATATAACATGCTTAGCAAACATCAAATACATATAAAAAGGCAACTGCAACAACAAATTGGAGCCATATGGAACAAAACTTGACAATATAATCCTACAGCTCCAGTTAATATGTGCACTTTCGTTTTGACCCCCCTCAGGCATTATTGCAACCCAAAAGACTTAGGCAGTAATAAAAATATATAAAAGTGTAGAAGAAAGAAAAAAAAGAAAATTAAACCAAAAACAGAAGGCGAAAAAAACACAAACAAGAATGTAATGCTAGGAACATAACTCGGACGTACGACGAAATCCGTCCATCATGAATAAATTTTTAAAGTAAAAATAAATTTGATTAATAAACTATTTGAAAACTGAAATCGGATATGGCAACATTGCCATTCGCCGGGGTATGGAATAGAAATAAATCTATCGCTGAGTTCGCCACGTACGACGAATTTCGACGCATGTCGTCTTTCTGCGCATTTTTATATACACAAGTAAGTTTTAGTTATGTCGACGAATATTCGCGGCAAAAAGTTCGTCGTAAGTCAGTATTGTGTTCCTTGCATAAAGTGTACGCAACGAGTTAGGAAGATACCCAAGAAAAAGAATATTTAAAAAAAATCAAATTGATATAATTGTTGCATACAACATACAAGTTGAGGGAAACAAAGGGAGAAGAGAGTTGGAGACAACGACAGCACTGCCACCATAGTTTGGGGCTAAAGCAGAAGGAGTTTGTCAACTGTTCAAGTGGATGTATGTATGCCATTGTTGACGATGACGATGGTGCTGAGGCATGCATATTCGTACTTGAGTGCATGCAACAGTCAACAACCCTAAAACATAAAATTGAATTAAAACTCAAATGCATGTTACTACTTACTTACTTATTTACTTTCAACAAAATGCGTTGACTTTTACATTGTGGAATAGAACAAATTTCTGCACACACACACACACACAATTTGTAATAACTAAACGGGAGGGGTGTTATGTAAGGTTTAAAGAGTAACAATAAAGTCTATGTTTTTAAATAAGACATGCATAACATGCAAATAATGTATGTCGCAACTTAAGAGCTCCCTCTGAAGCGATGACGTAACGCATTCCCGATTCCCCTCCTTTTTCGTTTCCGAATTTTGTTTAAATTGTGTGCCCAGTTTGTTTCCAGAGTTAAGAAATTCTGATGGTAACTGACCAAAAATTATAAATTCACAATTTCCACAGAAAGCAACGAATTTCACACAGCTTTTGGAACCGTCTACTTTGGAATGCCACGAGATCTGTTGCAAGTTCCAAGATTTGTCAAGCTTTACTATTGCTGCTCTCAACGTCATCTTTCGACAATTGTCATTATTGTGCTTCCCAGATAGCAAAATATCTTAAAATCTTTAATCTTCTGTTGTTCATTGCATTTTCAGTGTTAATTCTTAAGGCTTTGTTTGGCTATGTTGAAGAAGGATTAAAAAAGGTGACCGCACAAGAGAAACAACAATACAGTGTAATAACGGTTATGCTGTCACAACATTTGACATATTGAATGTACCCGAGATATAGCGTTTTAATAATTTCATAAAAATTTTTCATTTCTATCCATCCAATCTTTTTTAAAAGTGTACGTATCATACTGGAACTACTTCGTACCCAGTTGAGCCGAGTGTCAGTGACAAATCTGCTTTTAAGTAGCTTTTGTTTCATGACTGCAGGCTTCTAGGGTATCTAGCAAACATATACGACAGGTTTTGCTAATGGCAATATGGTCATTTTGTTTCTGGGCTGCTTGATAGGGGCATATATATCTAAGCTTATATACTGATCTGTGAGGAACAAGTATCCCTTTAACTGCGAGTTTTAAAAATATCCTTGAACATTCTTTATTCCAAGTGCAAGGGTGCCCTGAAAACGACAAATATATAATTGAGTGTTTTAAAATCCATGGATTTTATAAAATCGAAACACCAAAAGCTAAAGCATTAAAAATCGTGATATACGATATATTTCCTGAATAACGGGAACTTGGACTTTTTAAATTTATTTTAAAGCGTTTTGACTTATAGAACTTAAAACTTCACAGAGCAAAACCTCCTAAAGTGACATTAAAATTCTAATGTTAAACTATTACTTCATAGAGCTAAACGAACCTGTTTGGGTTACTTTTTGGGAAGAAACGTAAAATCTCTGATCTAAGACTGATTGATAATTGAAAAGGCATTCATAAGGCGTGATCCCGAATGCTACATGTCTCAAATTGTTTCAAATAAAAAATGGCATGAAATTTGTGAGCTAATAAAGCCTAAATTGGGCTTTTCTATAGAATTTGTTTTTTTTAATTTATTATTTGAAAAAGTTGTGTGCCTTTAGAAAATCCTCCATTATATATTGTTATCTCAATATAGAAAAGACCATAATCAACATTTATGTTCAAAAAATTTTTAAAGGGAGCCAAGAAAAAAACAATTGGTTTGTAGAACAAATGTAAAACAATGCACTTATTAAGGGGAAGACAAGTCCAGTTGGCCAAAGTGTTGATGATGATACTGTTCTAAACAGGAACTGTAAAAAAGTATTAATAAGAATTATTTTGAAATTTTCAATGAAAAACAACTATGAATAAGGAAGAATCGGAAAGTCAAGTGAAGCACAAAATATTTATAGTGTTAAACTAGATTTTTAAAAAGCCAAGTGCTTTTATGATTTTTTAAATTAAAAAAAGTAATAAAACTATTTTTGATTTTATTTTTTTTGTCCAAAAAAATAATTATTCTTGAACTTTCATTTTTTTTTTGCAGAAATAATTGTTTTATGATTTTTTAAATTAAAAAAGTAATAAAAACTATTTTTCGATTTTATTTTTTTTTGTCCAAAACAAATAATTATTCTTGAATTTTAATTTTTTTTTGCAGAAATAATTGTTATCTTTAAATTGATATAACACTTAAAAAATTACCTTTAATTATTTAAAAAAACAATAATAATATTGCCCCATATTTCGAGCCATAAAAGGGGGAAATAATTATTTTTGCAAAAAAAAATTATTTTTTGACAAAAAAAAAATCGAAGAATAATAGTTTTTTTTTTATAAAAACTAAAAAAAATCACAAAATAATTCTTATTTTCCAGATTTTTTGGCATAATTATTACTGTCCCTGGTTTCAGACGTTGTTTTCAAGACATTTCTAAATTTTATTCTAGTGCCATTTGTTAAATAATATATAATAATATATATAAGAGCGGTCTCCAACATTATTTAATTAACAAACGCAAGTTGAGTAACATTTCCGCTTTTGTTTTTTTTGCCCTATATGATTTTGCGGATATTTGTATGAACATTTTGTCAATGATTTGTTTGAACTGCCCTCAACATGCCTTCCATAGTTATTTATGGTATTGCACCCGTTTTAAAAGATGCCTTAAAATCTTGGTCAACTGGGATATAAGCAACAAAATACTAAAGAGTAGACATCTGCATGAATACATTCATTTGATTGCCTATACACAACAAAAACAATATTCATTCAAACATTTTTCATTCTATGGGATATAAATAAAGTTTAACCAGTAACAACACAAGAGAGAATGTATTGTGTGTTACACTCAATGATACAAGAAGAACACATTCATTTTACAGTTTTCGTTTTGAGTGTGTATAAAACTCACTTGAAAATACAAAAACATAGAAAAGTCTCATTACAGTTAGACTTTTTATAAAAACATTCAGGTGTTTTTTCGAGTTCATGAATGTTTTAACTACAACAATAACGACAAATTTGCAAGCACAAATAAATGCGCTCAATAATAATTTTTTACACCAATCATACAACAATATTTACACATTCTATTCAGTATTTATATTTATACGAATGTATGAGTAATATTTTGTTTTCGGTTCTAGTTGTTTTTTATTTGCTTTGTCTTGTGGGTTCATTTATTTAGTTTGTTTAACATTGAATGAAAAACACTATGTTGTTGAAAAACAAACGAATGTATTTAAACGGCTTTTGAGTGTAGTCATGCAGACGTCTACTTAAGAGTAGGTGTATTATGTATATGGGGGATTTAATGTCAAGTGACCCAACTTTTAAAACCGATGTCTTTCGATTGAAAAGAAATTTGAACCAAAGTAAGTTCTTGCAGAGAGTAGCATAGACACAATTTTTTAACACGATCGGTCAAGAACTCTCTGAGCTAGAGGGGTTCAAAATTTTACGTTTTCGGCAAATAGGTGTTTTTTCTCATACATGTAGTTTATTACCTTTTGCTTTTAACAAAATTCGTCCCAAATATTTTCGATAGCTTTTTCTTCAATCTTCCAGAAAAAAATATTTTTAAAATTAAAAAAATTTTTTTTTTTATTTTTTTTAAAAAAATAATTAGAAAAAAAATTTTTTTTTCCAAATGTGCCCATTTTTTTTTTATTTTTTTTTGCTCAAAAGAAAGCTTAGGTTTTTTGCTTGAAGAACCTGGAGGTCGCTTAGTGGGATGCGAGTGGGATATCTATAAAAATAAATGTTTTGTAACTCAAGGCAGAGGTTTTCCAATTTTCACGTATATTCTACTTTAATTTTTTTTCCTATTTATGTAAAATTATCTCTTAAGCAAAAAAAATTATTTTATGCTAAGAAACAAAATAATTTAACCTTTCCGACGGTATGCATTAAAAATATTAACAAAATGTGTTCAGACATTGCCATATAAAAGTGATTTTATTCCAGAGGCCTACAATTTTGTTGGTAATGCAGTGTCGAGTGTATGAGACTTTATTTGGTACTTGCATACCGTCGGAAAGGTTAAATTATTTTGTTTCTTAGCATAAAATAATTTTTTTTTTAGCTTAAGAGAAAATTTTACATAAATAGCAAAAAAATCAAACAGAATATACGCGAAAATTGGAAAACCTCTGCCTTGAGTTACAAAACATTTATTTTTATAGATATCCCACTCGCATCCCACTAAGCGACCTCCAAGTTCTTCAAGCAAAAGACCTAAGCTTTCTTTTGAGCAAAAAAAAAAATAAAAAAAAAATGGGCACATTTGGAAAAAAAAAATTTTTTTCTAATTATTTTTAAAAAAAAAATAAAAAAAAAAATTTTTTTAATTTTAAAAATATTTTTTTCTGGAAGATTGAAGAAAAAGCTATCGAAAGTATTTGGGACGAATTTGTTAAAAGCAAAAGGTAACAAACTACATGTATGAGAAAAAACACCTATTTGCCGAAAACGTCAAATTTTGAACCCCACTAGCTCAGAGAGTTCTGGACCGATCGTGTTAAAAAATTGTGTCTATGCTACTCTCTGCAAGAACTTACTTTGGTCCAAATTTCTTTTCAATCGAAAAAAAAAGTTGGGTCACTTGACATGAAATCCCCCATATATTTAAACACAAAAACATAGACTTAAGAACAGAATACAAAACTATTAAAATTTTCTTACCATCAACTTGTGTTGCAACTTTTGCTGATATTGCTTTTAAAATGTTGCAAAAAAGTCATAACAAGATAAGATTTAGTTTTTTTTTCTTTATATTGCACTAAATATTCTTTACTTCTACTTAAAAAAGTCAATCTATTTTCTTATTCCTTTTTTCATTTTGCTGCTGACAGTAATACAACATGAAACGCCCCCCTTGATAGAAGTTTAGGAAGATATGTGTGTTTGTGTGTGTGAGTGAACAAGATCCTGATTTTAAATATCAATCTTAACACCGAATTGAAAGTGCATCAAGGAGTTCCCATATCAACACATGTACTTTGTGTACTAGTGTATTTTTAAGATATGACAGTTTGTATGTGTGCGTGTGTGTGTTTACAAGTGTAGGTGAAAAAAGGAAGGTTTAAACAACAGCAATCAATTCTTTTATGGACGTTAAGTGCACTACAGCACTATTTTTTATTTTTATTCTTTTTCAATGTGAATATCATAAGGATTTTTTATTGCAATTACAAGTTATTTTTTTTTATAAAATATAATATAATTGAAACAATATGGGGAGTTTGTTTAAGCTTTCCACAGTTTGTTTTTTAAAGAACTGATTTTTAAACAAAAAGCCGAGACGAATTTTCCAGAAACCGATTGCCCACAGTTATACTTTTCCGAAATAAAACTACTTTACAAAAAGCTTTACCATTTCAACACACTATATGTATGCACATCTACATATATGTACATATATGCTTATTTACACTATGTGGAGTAGTCTAAAGAACAATGTTCATTATAAAGAATAAAATAAAATATAAAATAAATAGAATAATAAATAAAAGAAATCCTAGTTTTTCCCTAAAATGAATCCCCAGAGAAATAAACAACAAATACAATTACTATGGGAAGCATGTAAACATACTTATGTATAGAAGTGTAAGTGTGTGTTTGTAATTTATTTGTAAACATGTTAAGTATTTTAACCCGAAATTGTATTGCTTTTAGCCAAACTAAATGCTACTACTACAGTGCACTGCTTGCTATTCCCCTGTTAGGCCAAATTAAACTCATAAACACTTTTACTAGTTCTAATTTTATTGAACATGAATAAACAAACAAGTACGGGTTAGGGATTTTGGGGAGTCAATGGTGGTCGTACTGTCGTGAACATAAGGAGTTAAAGGGATTTAGGGTTTTCGTTTTATTTTTTCATTGTTGTTGAACTCATTACAGTAATGAAAAAGTATTTTAATTCTTATGGATGAATAAATAGTCACTTGCTAAGAATAAATTATGGACGACAGATGTTGGGCGGTATGTGGAAAATAAATTTTTATTACATTTTTATAATTTTCTTAACGAAGTTTTTCTTAAAAAAAATCAAAAAAATATCGTAAGATTTTTCAAAAATTAAAAGTTTGTAATTTTTTTATACTAAATTTTTCAAACTTTTCTATCAACTTAAATTAAAAAAAATATACAAAAATTTACTAAATATTTTTTGTAAAAGAAAAACTGAATAAACACATTCTTTTAATTTAAAAAATTTTTTTGCAGTTTTTGCAAAACAAAAAATAAAAACAAAAATCCTGGACCTGACAATTTACAAAATATTTTCTATTTAACTTTTTGATTGATGGGCACGGCCAAAATTCTGCATGTAATCACAGATGAAACTATGCGTCTGCACCAAGAAATTTGAGGTCGTATTTATTGACCTGCAAGCATTTGGAAGAGTCGAGTTAAGACTAGCAGAGAGCGCTAGATATCTGGGTTGGCTTAAAGGGTCAACATAGCTTTGTACGACTGCTACACCTGTAGCAGCTTCTGTGGTAAAAAGCGGGACTTAAACCGAAAATGGGAAACTCGATTTATACATTTGTTGTTATATTGATTTCTACATATGATAGATAGTACCATCTAATGAAAGGCCTTAGAGAATCATAACATAAGAAAACCCTTGTCATCTGCCCGGAAATAACGACTAGTACACCTGTAATTACCGGGACTACAACCGGATATGGCAAAATAGATTTATAAATTCGTTTAATACCAATTACCACATACGGTGATTACAGGGTGTCTGGTGGTCGAGTGCATTCACTTTGGAGACATTTTTTAAGAGTAATGAGTCATTCTAGTGTAATTGCTCAATTTTGTTTAAAGCTCGGTATTCGGCGATTACGTGATAGACCGAGTGTAAGTCTAATTCGTTCGTAGGTTGCAGATTCCACGCAACTGCCTCGGCTGTGAATGTCCCGGCCAGGGCCCAGTCGCTCTTCAAGGACTCTCGAAAACGTTGAACTGGTTGAAAGCAGTTACGTGAAAATCCGCGACGCAGCCTCACTAGGACATCCAATTTTTCATGAAACTTTAAAAAATGAAATCCATCTTTTTCAAATTCAACTCGCTTAAGAACTGAAAGAATGTGACTTTGATTTACGCAAAAATGTGAAACAATGTTAAGAGCATTTTCGCAATGTAAATCCCATTTTTTGGAGCAACGAAGCTCATTTTCACCCAAACGGCCACGCCCAAAAGCAAAAATACCGTTACTGGTCCCAAGAACCCGCAACCCTCGATTGAAACATCAAAAACCATTGCATTGCCTCAGGTTTGGTGTATCCTTGCATAAGATATTTGGAACATTTTTTAAAAAATTCTCGAGGCCAGGCGACGAATGTCACCGGTGAAAACTATCGACGCATGAATACGGAATTCTTTTTGCCAAACCTGCGAGCTTATCCATCGTACTTTTTACACACGTGGTTTTAACAGGATGGGGCGGCTGCACACACAGCTAGAGCTTTAATAAATTAGCTTCGGAAAAATTCCCGAAAAGCTGATCGGTCGCTTTGGGGACATCCCATGGCCACCGAGGTCGCCCAATGTAACTCCTATGGATTTTTTTATGGGGCTACCTCAAACAGTAGGTTTGTAATGACAATTCCCAATCTCTTGTGGCTTTAAAGGGAAATATTCGTCGAGAGATCAGCTGAACTGGACCAACTTTAGTGCAGCGTGTGGCGCAGAACACAAGCTTCCGTTTTGTACAGTGTGTTCAACGGAAGACATCTGCATGACATACTCTTTAAAAAATAAAATCCGCATTTCCATTCTATCGTTCAATGCTCTTAATAAAACGTTGTGTCAATTATTACGTTTTTTATTTAAGTTTGAAAATATAAAACTGCCACCAAACACCCTGCATCATCTAATGAAAGGCCTTAGATAGGAATAACATAAAGAAACTCTTGTCAAAGGCCCAGAGATGTGGTTTAATGGGTACAGGTACCAGAGATAGTACACTACAAGCAGCAATGGAAATCAAAAATATCACATATTAATTTTAAACATTGCCTGTGGAAGAAAAAATATTGTTTAATTTGAAAACAACAATATTTTCTTCAAACAGAAATTGTAAAAACCCTTTTCATCTCACCATTAAGAGTGTCGTTGTTCTGTAAACTATTTGCCGACTTTCGTTTAAGAATTCAAAGCGTATAGTATTTTACCAACTCTCAGTCTTTACATCAAGCAATTTATATTGCAAGTTCACACTTGTGTGTGGTTAACAATCGTCTTTAAAATTTTCTTTTATGTGAACACCTTTGTGCAACTGTGACAGCAAGTGTAGGTGTTTGTTTTATTTAATGTTGGTGTAAGTTAAGAAAGAAAATTTGTTTACTTTTTATGTGTTTATTTTGCAGTTGTTGTTTTTGTTTTACTTTTTCTTAAAGCCCTTAAATAGTTGGCTAAACACAAACTTTTCCCCCTTATTTGTTTAAGTATGCTAAACCACTAAAAACTTAAAGGGTGATAGAAGTCGTTATAAACTAAAGAAATACGAAAAATTAAAAAAAAGGTGTAGCAAGAGTTACTTGGCACCCTGTGGATTTATTGAGTAATTTTTGCTTATTTGATTGCAAGTTGCTATGACATACAAATATGTATAAATATATGTGTATGTAAAAAAGTTAGTTTTCTTTTATTTTCTTTTGAGTTCAGGTTTTCATTCTTGTTTAATTTTGTTTACATCAGCAATAATTGTTTGGGGGTGTTTGTTGCGGCAACTACTGGTGTTTTGTGCTGCTGCTGTTACAGCTACTGCCGCTGATGTCGTTTTGTATTAATAAGTGCAATTAATATTCTTTCTTGTTTAAGTTGATGAACTTAGTTTTACAGCAAATTAAATTATAAGGTCGAAAGTATTAAGATATTAAAAAGAAAATTATAAAAGTTGTAATTTAATATTAGTTATTTTCTAAAGAAACTTTTAAATCCTTTGTATTTAAGCGTAAAGACAAATAGATGCTTATTAAGGGGACAATGACATATTATGCTACTTAAAAAGTAATTTGTGTATGCATACCAAAAAGGAAAAATATATAAAGTTTGTTAAGCTTTAATATTGCTTAAGTTTAAAAATGTTGGGGAATTTATCTGGCTGAAAGGGTGTCAAAGAAATCAATTTAAAGAGGTTTCGTTTATTGTTTAAACTTTAAGAAGCTAGCAGGTTGTAAATAAGGATTGGCGATCACGATTCTCTGCGTAAAAAGTTAAGTGCCTGCTTTTTTAGTTAGTTAATTTTAATCTATATACATACACATATTAAATACGTGCATAGATATATCTGTTTACACCAGTTCCTGTGTTTTTCCAGCTTTTATTAATAAGTTGGTATTGGTATTTTCTCTAATTAAATGTGGTGTGGTTTGGTAAAATGAGAGTAAGAGTAACAAATTTGTTTTTCTGTTATTGGTTGAAACAGATACATACAAATAATGATGGTTAACTATAGGTACTTTTGTTATTTTTCTTATTGTGGCTGCATGGGCTAGTTTTTTTATTTTTTAAATTTTATTTAATTAATAAAACAAATTTAGCTAAAAAAAATTAAAAATGCATCGTAACTATATATATTTAAGTCAAATTTAAAATTAAAATTAAAAAAATACAAAATAAATATATATTATTTTATCTTAATTTTTGAGCTTGAGATAAAAAAAAAAGTTTTTTTAAATTTATTTTATTAATTTTTAAGCACTATAAATACAAAAAACTTTAAAAATCAAATATTTGTTAAATTAACAACCCTTTATATAAACGATCTTTTTTATTTGTTGTATCAACAGTTGTAAGAAAATATGCATGGTACTATTGTTATTCAGCACAAAAAAAAAAAATACCTTACTCACTCAATGCAAAACAATAAACAACAATATTTTTGTTCTATTAATGCACGTGCTTAATACATATATAAAGTAACAGAGTTAGCGACTGACTGACTGACTGACTGATTTATCATCGCACAGCCTAATTGCGTAGAGCTAGAGACTTGAAATTTTGACTGTGGGTTCTATTAACGTGTAACTGTAAACTAAAATGGTGTTCGACATAAGTTCATTTTGTAACCCTACAACCAATGAAGATTAGGACAGGCCTCCCAAAAATTTTCACCCAAAAAGTTAAAAAATAAATTTTGCTTTTCTTTGAGGTCCACTTTTGTAATTTTCTAAAACAGTCAATTAATATATGCATGTCTTAGGTACTTTTTGAAATTTGGGATATTAAGGGATAAAAAAGGGTGAATAATATATATTAACACTTTTTGTAACTACTGATCTAATAAAGGTATTCGACTCGCCTTAAAAATATATCCACGTTTTTTGTACTTTTATTCCATTTGGGTCCAAAAAAGGTATACATTTTCTTGGGGTAATTTTAGGTACTTTTTTGAATTTTGTAAAACTTTGAGTATTGAAATATGAAAGAAGGGGGGCAGTGGATCACCACTAAGGTCCAAGTCAAGTAAGTTTGGTACTCTTTTCCTTTTAACATTTTTTGGAGTTATAAGGGTAGATATTTGATATTGACGACTTCTGACCAGGATTGAGGTCGAGGTTGAATTAAGTAGTCGAAAAGTACTATTTTTAAATTGTTGGTATTTTTTTGTATTTTTTAGATATTTGATATTAATGACTTCTGACCAGGATTGAGATCGAGGTTGAATTTAGTAGTCGAAAAGTACTATATTTAAATTGTTGGTATTTTTTGTATTTTTTGAGTTTTCAGAAACATAATATTTGTCAGATTAAGGTCTAATGTCAATACGGTTGCGAAAAAAATTAAATTTTTTTGGCACTTTTTCGTTATTTGGGATTATGAGTCCAAATATATAAAATTATTGACCTTTGACGGGAAATAAAGGTACACATTTATCTAAGAGTTTTAATAGAACTTTTTTTTATATTTGAATTTTTTATATTTTAATTATACTTCTTTTATAATTCTATGTATATAAATTTAAAGACTATTGACACAGATTGAAGTCGGAAGTCAAAAAAAATGGAAAACGATAAATTCTGGATTCAGATTGTATACAAAAACAGGCAAACTTTAATTTTTTTATGCTCATAGCACCCTTTTGCATTTAGTGCTTTGCTTTCGTTAATACATATTTAAAACTTATCTAACGAAGTAGCAACAACAGGCGGTAATTTATTCTTTACTTTAGTAAACAAATCGTGAAGCAATATGTTTTTTAAATGATTAACGAAAACGCTACTTTTTCCTATATTATTTTTTGCTCGCTTTGCGATAACGGCCCCTCTTATTCCTTTGGCTGATCGCCATAGAAAGTAATTTATCTGAGGAGTCGGGTATAGACATTTTGAATGTTCCTTGGGTAATGCTATTCTATATGCCTCCAGCCTCCTCTGGATTGGTTTCTACATTATTTCAGCTTGGTTTTAAGCTGGAACGACCTTTTCTCTTCTCATTTCAAACAAAAGCTGTTGCACATCGGCATCCAGCACTCTGGGAATGACCTCTATACATATACTGCCTTGTGTTGATATAAGGAAAACAGTTTATTGAAAAACCGATAGAGGAAGTAGTGTTTGTGGACATTTGATCTAAATTTCTCGATATCAACTGTGACAGGAAAACGAATCTTTAGAAAGTTTGTTTCACATACAAACTATGCGAATAAAATACGAATTTTCCCAGTAATGCGTTACCAATCGACTACAAATTGGAAAGACGTGTATATCGCCGAAAGACCTGAGTCCCAGAAACAAAGTTCCTGATTTCCTCGGAGCACATTCCATTATAATGTAAATAGAACGTATCTCACATTATGACTATGCTCGAGTAAATCAAGACAATTTGATACACTAACTTTACAGATGAGTTTCTTCGTCCGTTCCTAAAAGTAGCTCCAAAATATACTTTAAAGCACTACCCCACACAAAAAGAAGTGTTTTGGGTCGGATAAAGGTGGCATAAATATTAAAAAGATCAGATGGCGTTAAGCTATTCCTACAAATTTTAAAAAACCAAGACAATTTAAACTTTCTTTCGACGCAAGGAAAACGTGTTGCGCTCGAGGGACATACCGCTGGAATTAATGTTTAAAACATCGAAAATTTCAGTCTTCCCAACATTTATGCCATTCGTAAAAATCTAGAAAGTCATTGAAATCTCCCGAAATTTTAAACTGTAGATTTTCCGAGCAGTGAGTGCTGATATTTTTTTACATTTTGACCAACTTACCCTTTTAGAGAAAAAAAAAATTCCTAGTTGCGATTTAGTAGGGAATGCAAATTTTTATTTTAGAGGACGAGTAGTCCAAAGACAGATTCAATAAGGTTTGAACCTTAAAAAGTTGAGAAACAAAATTTTTGCTATGTTGAAATCAATAATATCTAAAATTTTATTCTGGTCAGTAAGGAGTGTGTATTCAGTAAAAAACGTCAAAGTCTAAAAACAAGTTAGGGCAAGTTTAAAGAAATTAAAATATATTTAACTTTTAAACTATTTCTCCGTTTTATATAAAACTTCTAAAAACTCAAGAAGAAAAGTTGAGCTTTTATAAAATTATGGTTTGAAGTAATAAATTTTGAGGGTACATTTAGGTACAATGAACTAAAGTGGACACCTTAATTGAGTTTTATTTAGCTTTTTAATTATGTTTTAGATTTAGATTAAAATTTGAAATTAAATTTACAATATTATGTGAAAACTTTGTTATTAGCGAAGAAGGTATTTAAGATCCGTCATAATTAAACATATTACTCTTACAAACTTATCATACCATTATATTCACATTAATATACAGATTGTAATTAAAATTTGTTTTTATGGCTTTTTATAAATATTTAAATAAATTCTTATTTAAATAAATATAAAAATTCATTAAATTTTTTGTAGTTTATTAAAATTTATATCATATGTCTGTACATAGATACATACACACAAAAAATTATCTAAGAAAACTTTACTTAAATCAAGCCATAGCGGTGTCAAAAGTACGGTGAGTACGGTTTTTCTTAAATCAAGTACGAAATTTCTTACTCCAAGTAAAATTTTTTAAGTACGAATTTCTTACTTTTAGCCACAATTAAGCCTAAATAGGATTGATTTAAGTTCGGAACCGTACTTGATGTAAGCCAAAAAAAGATTGATTTAAGCCATAAACGGGATTAATTCGAAAATGAAATGTAATTTTTTTGACTTATGGACCTTTATTAAAGAAGAAGAATTTTATTATATTTTATTTTTATTTTATAATTAATTTATAATTAATTTATAATTTAAAAATTTCATTTTTGTACTTACCGAAGCTGAGATTCGAACCAGGGACTTCTGCACTACAGCACAAGCGCGTTACCTCTAGGCCACCGAGACACTTTGTTTTAAAATGTAAAATAATATATTTAAACAACAAGCTTTTTTCTGCTTGATTTGTTGAAGCAATCCGGTGAGTACGGTTTTTCTTAAATCAAGTACGAAATTTCTTACTCCAAGTCAAATTTTTTATGTACGAATTTCTTACTTTTAGCCACAATTAAGCCAAAAGAGGATTGATTTAAGTTCGGACCGTACTTGATGTAAGCCAAAAAAAGATTGATTTAAGCCATAAACGGGATTAATTCGAAAATGAAATGTCATTTTTTTTATAGTTTATTTTTATTTTATAGATACTTTAAATTTATAATTTAAAAAATTAATTTTTTGTATTTACCGAAGCTGCGATTCGAACCAGGGATTTCTACACTGCAGTACAAGCGCGTTACCTCTAGGCCACCGAGACACTTTGTTTCCAAATGTAAAATAATATATTAAAACAAAAAGTTTTCTTCTGTTTGATTTGTTGAAGCAATCCGAATAGGATTGATTTAAGAAAATGTAAGTAAGGATCGTACTTGAAAATTTCAAGAAATATTTTGGATAAAATCAAGAATAAAATTCTTGATTTTAGAAAGCCGTTTTTCGTTCTGTGTATGTATGTATATTCAAAGAAGTATATACAATCAAAGACCACATGACCCACAGCAAAAGGTTTTTGTTTATTATTATTATTTTATTTTAATACTTGTCGTAAAATTACCCTTTTTAAGTTTAAAAAAAAACCATTGACATATGACTTTTTATATTTTTAAAATTGCCATGAAAGTCAATTATAATTTTTTTTACATTATCCCCTTAGCAAACCTTTTAACATTTAGTTCGTTTGAATACAGTTTTGCTAAAAATATATAAAAAAAATAACATGAAATGTGTTTTAAAATTTAAATGCAAGTTATGTATAGATGTACACGCGTATGTACACCATGTGGAAAAACTATGGATAAACAAACGCAGGCATAATATAATTATTTATATTACACCTTAGGTAAAACAATTTTGACCTGGTTGCAAAAGGTAACAATTTTAAAAAATAAAATTATAGTCTTTTTTTTGTATATTTAATTTTTATTTTTTTAACTGTTTAATTTTCTTAAGTAAAAATTTTTCCCTTAAAAGTTTTTTCTATTTCCTTAAGGAAACAGTGTAGTTTAAAAAGCTTACGTATGGTTTAATTCTTTTTTTTAAGTGTGTATAACACACTATATAATATAAAAACATTATGTATAGTTAGGTTGGCTGGTGGTTATGTTTTCATTAAACTAAGGAAACAAATTAAAACAAGTAAGAACGCTATATTCGGATGTGCCGAATCTTGCATACATTGGCCTCACTTTGATTTTTTTTATACCCAGACATCTGATTAAGCTAAGTTGTTTTCGAACCGCAAATGTTAGGCTCCTATCAAACAAAATTTTCTTTTAAATAGAAAAAAAAAAACAATAGAAATACCATGTAGAAGGTACGTACGTTTCAACAGTTTCCAACGTATTTCGTATTAAAGGTCTTGTGCTTCGTGTTAACCTGTAAGGTTGTTATTCATCCGTTTCAGAACTTTTGCAAAATTTTTTAGAAAACCCGGTTTCAAAGAATTTTTTTGAATTTTTTATATTAAATAAAAAAAACCCTACAAAAATTAGTTAGTTGCCGATATAAAGGTCAATTCCATGTAAACGGCCCAAATTGGGGTAAAATCGATTTTTCTTTATTTAAAATATCAATGAATTCTAGTTTAAGAGAAAACGAACATGATTTATCTCGCAAAAGCTAAAATGATTACATACTAAATAATCGGCTCTTATTTTTTACACTTTAAGGAAAATGTCACACCCGTCACATTTTATAATAGGTTTTTCCTAAAGCAAAAATAGTTTCTTTAGAAAAAATAAATCAAATGCGAATAAAAACTACCGCCAAAATCAAAAAATTGAACGCGTTTTCAAGAATATTTTACACAATTCGATCTTCAAGTCAAAATTCTCTTAAATTGAAATTTGTAAGGTCACATTCGTCACAGTCTTTAAGTGATCATTGTGAGTAGAAATTATGTTCTTGCAGTGCCTTCTTACTATTATTCGCCTAAAAAGATAACATCTCTGGGAACCATAGAAATGTTTTAAACAAAAATTTTTGATTGTTTAAGTTATAGGAAAAAATGTGAGCAAAATTGTCACACCCGTCACAATGGAATTGCGTTTTAAAAATGTCTCTAAAATATCTTATTTTTTCTCAACCTATTTTTTTCAAAATGAAGGCAATATACTTGTACATCCTGGTTTTAAGTCGATAGCTGTCAAAGTTAAGCGCATGAAAAATTTCACAAAATTTATGCAATTGTACGGGGATTACTACTTCCCCTGTACCTATCAAAAAAATCTATAATTTAGGCTGCCTAATAAGAATATGAGAGCAGTATTTTGACAACATCGGCTATATTTTCTAAAATAAATTGGAACTAATGTATGGGTTTTGTCCCAAGAAATGGGTTATTTTAAGGGTTTTGCTTAAATCTCAGTCCGCTGGCAACCGATCTTACCGTTTGGCCCTAAAACGTTTTCCAGTCGACTTTATTCCGTTTCGGAAACTTGATTTTAACAGACGGACAAACAGACAAACGGACAGACGGACATGGCTTAATCAACCTCCCTATCTATAAAGATACAGGATAAATATACTTTATGGGGTCGCAAAGGGATATTAACAAAATTACAAACAAATTGACAAACTAATATAAGTATATATATAGCCTTATCACTATGTAATGGGTATAAAAAAAGAAACAGAAAAAGCATGCACTTTCACACAGACACTGTGCGGGGAATTTAACGTAAAAGCGAAGCAAACATGTCACTTGAAAAACATGTCAGTCAAAATGGTTTTACAATGTACTTGTATTGTCAAAAGTTTTATTTCAAAAGTAGTGGAAAACAAACAACGAAAAATATTGTTATTTTTTTTTCTTTATTCTTTGAACATACACACTTACTTAGATTTCATATGATTTACTGTAAAAAAGTAACTACTGTCAAAGTCATAATAAAAATAATGGTTACAGTTATAAAAACAGTCACACTGGATAAGGGTCGCTGACTTGAGTACGAATAACCTAGGACAACCATAATTTTTGCCCAAACAGTCAGAGGGCGTTAAACAGTGTTGTCGGGGGCAAAAGTAATATTAAAAAATATTGTTTCTATTTTTAAAATGTTAAATTGACTAGTATTTGCTTTAAGCGATGAAAACAGTTTTTAGTTGAATAAAAGAAAAGTCTTTGAATTAATTACTATCTTCATTGATTCAATTACGTTTTTAATTAAAAAATTTTTTTTTTTAATTTTTCCAAATACTTCTAAATTGATATTACATATTTATTTAGTAATATATTAATTAATTTAATCAAAATGATTAATGAATTTAATTTTAAGAAAATGCTTATGCATCAAATATGTATAATACTTAACAAATGCATAATGGCGTGGTGCAGGGTATAAGCGCTCGCAAACCACACAAGCAGACTGGGTTTGAATTCCAGCTGAGGACAAAAAAAAACATATGATGTAAGCATTTTAGTGCGAGGTGTAAATTTAAAACTTTTTTGCTTGATTTAATCATTTCGGTAATTGGAATGATTTTTTTAGTTTTTTCTGTTTACTGTCTACCTCCTTGCTCCCCGATTTTCTCGAGGCCTAGCTTAGTTCCTTGTTGAAGCTTTAACCCAACCACTTAGCCCTATGTTGCTGTAATATCTGGCAGAAACATACAACATATCCTATCGCTTCTGTTTCCTCCTCAGCGTCACATCCTACAACTATCTGTTTAAGCCCAAACTGGACAATGACCAGTAATCGTAGTCCCCAGACTTAACCTCCCCAGGTTCATGAATAAACTAGTGTTTGTTGAACTCCATTCCGGTTATATGGCTAGCTAAACCTTTATTGCTGTTCCGCTGTTACCCGGGTGCCCCTATAGGCTAGCAAATAGTGCGCAAGTTTCCCTGTCGGGGCTGTTGAATTCGATTCCTGCCAAAAACTCTGATAAGGCTGCTTCATCCTATTTTACTTTCTTTCTGAACCTGCAATACACTTTAGCCTCAGATGTCTTTCCAATACTTCAATGTTTTTCTACGGATAACACAAAGATACCGAGTAAGCGGGCTGAAGAAAGCTGTGTTCTTTTCATTAGTTAATTGTTTTACTTAACCTATCCTTATCCACTAAGTTACTACGTGCGAGCTTTTCGTCAATTTAATTGCGATTTATGTCAGAGTGGCCTGGAACCCAACAAAGTCTGAAGTTGAAGAAGTCCATAATTTAAAAAGAGCCCTTATACACTTCTTTACCAACATAGGCTTGAAGCAGTGCCCCCAAAGACCGTTAGGACAACCTGACTTCACGTAAATGTTCCGCTGGAAGGCTTGCATGCCTTTAAAATGGCTAGTATCTCCGCCTGGAACATACTTGAATTATCAAATAACCTATAGAACTTATTCATGAGAAGACGTACCATCAAATTCCAACGGAAAATTAATTGAATTGTGGTGTTTTCTCACAACTGCCCTCTGTGATCATTGAGTCCCCCTTTGATGCACGGCCTATACTCAGTTTTCCTTAATTTGTTAGGGAAGTCTTTATTATTTCCTAATATGAATACAAAGTGTCTTTTCTAGTCTGACTAAGCTTCTTACCGCCATTTTCATTACCCAGTTCCTGACAGGTACCAGTTAAGAATGACTTTTATTGCCGTTTGGGGCATAGGTTTGATGATTAAGTGATGACAAGCGAAGCACATATTTACACCTAATTCAGAAGTTTCTACCTTTTTACTTTACCTTTTCACTTATGGTTGTTAGCCCATTTTGTTTTTAATAAAACTTTCCGCGTGTACATTAACTCTCTTCCTATGACATCTTGCTATCGAGGACTTCCCCAAGAGCCTGCTTGAGCTTCTAATGATGTTTAGAAAGAATGTGCACACAACGTCGATTACAGTAGCTCCATGGACTTTTTAAGGAAATCTTCTCCTAACCGAAATGACCACTCGTTTGCATATGCAATAAGCTTCTTTCCTTCCTTCAGCATCAAACTACCTCAACATACTGTTGACCCTTAAAGTCCACGGTATTAGTGAAAACCCCTCCCATTTTGGTGTCCCCCTAGTCACTACTATTCACTAGCTACTATCTACTGCGAAGAAACGATGGCATCCATCTGATTCGGAACTCCTTGGCTCCTAGGTCCTAAAGAGCCTCTATTTTTTAACACAAAAGATAAAAACGAAAGAAAACTTCGCGTAAAGTTTAAAGTAGTAAGAATCTAAGGAAATCGCTTATAACAAATGTAAAAATTAAACAAATCGGTGACAAAATTATTGTAACAAAACTAATCAAGGTAGTTAATTAAAATCGAATGCTTCAGCTTTTTAAATTAGAAATTTTTCTTCTGAAAATATTCATTTGAAAGCTTAACTCCTTCTCTTTAACTAGTACAAGTTTTAAATAAATCAGACAAGTAGATCAAAAGTTATATAAAATTGAATTTTATCAAATTGCAATTGAAAACTGTTTTCATACACATAAATGTATTGTGTTTACACGCAGGAACATGTTTGCAAATATATGCGTTGTTAATATGCATCGTCCGTTTTTGATAATTCTAAATTAAATTAATTCTAAGGATAAACCATAATTGTTTCTCAATGACTCATAATTTTTCCCCGACATAACCACTGTCCAGTTGTCATTGTATGTAAAATATATTTTTGTTGAAATTTATTTGTTTTAATAATTTTAAAATACTTTGTAAGTTTGTTACATGTTTAATAAAATTGTCAGAAACAATACTTTTTACTTTTCTTTGTTGTGTTATTTTTGCTGTAAAAAATTTTTTAAATTGTTGCAAATGACAAACATATATAATTTTATATGTATGTTGTTGACAAATAAATTTATTTACATGAATAAAATAAATTATATAATAGTAATAAATTTAAAAAAAAACTTGACATATTGTCCAATTAACATTTTTTAAACTTTGAATATATAAAAAAATTTATATTTGTGTTGTCAGCAAAACCATGAGAACCAAAAACTAAAATTTTTATTTTTCTCGAGTTCCTGATAAACTTTAAATTTATTTAAAAAATTTTGTATTAAAATTAGGACAAACATTATAGATTTGAACAAAATTATGTCAAAAGCTCTAAAAGAAATTTTTCACTTACCTTCCCGTATATCTCGGTAAGCATCATCTACATGCGATTCCTTATAGATGACCGAATGGAAACCGATATTTTTGATGATTTCATCATGATGATCTTCCAAGTTTTTACTTTTATCTAAAGTCGATTTTGTTGTTGTTGGTATCGATGTTGTCGCCGTTGTAGATGTTGTAGTTGTACTTGTGGTTGTATCAATTAAGGATGCATTTAAATGTTTATCAGTACTATGCAACTTCAGAGATTGCATTTGTGTAAAATTTGTTGGAAAATAACGTTTGGCATGTTCAACATAGTAGGCATCACGTTCGGTTATTATTTTACCCTCAAATATACCATCTAATACGGAACCAAAAACATAACTTTTACGATCCCCTATCACATCGCCCTCATAAATATGATCGGTCGATACTTCGACAGGGCCCTTGTTATCAACTACCTGTGGGTGAAGAAAAAAATTGGAAAAATTAATTTAAATAAAATTTTCTTTAAAACATTATTTGTTAAAAAATTAAATTAAAACTTACCTCTAACTTATTACTAAATGTATTTAAATCACGTTTTAATCTAATATGGAAGTCTCTTCCATGTGCTTGAAATTTTAAATGTACATAATGATCTTTGGTCACTGATCGTCGTGCTCTATGGTGACTAGCGCGTATATGTTGATGATCATAATCTAATGTTTCATAATGGGATATGTATTCGTTTAAGCGGTTGTAACCTGTAAAGATATAAAAAAATTAAACAGGAATTTAATATTGTTTTAATAAATTTTACTTTTTTTATAATTTATTATAATTTATTAAGCATCTAGATAATATGTAAAGAAATTTTTGTTCAAGCATTAAGGACATTATATCCTTTTGTTGCTAATAATTTGATTTGCTATACGTTAAACTAATGTAAGAAAAATTAAAAAATTTATGAGTTTAAACAAACACCAGACAAAAATAAATATTTAAGAAGGAAAAAGGATATATTTGTTTTGAGTTATAACAAAGGAAACTTTAAATAAATCTATTTCTTAGTACCTGTATGAAAACTCTTCGTAAGAACAACAACTAAAATAAAAAAATATGGAAAGGTAAATCAAGACCAAGGAGTGCCCTACTAAATTATGTTACTCATACGTCTGAATTGTGTTTGGGAATTTTTTTTAAAAATTTTACTTTGGGAAAAATTATGGTATCCTGAAAGGATTTTGTGCATATTTGGCCAAGTCCTTCTTTGTCACTCATATGGACCATATGCATAATGAAGACCAAGGAGTGCTCTATTAGGCTATATAACTCATATGCCTGAATTGTATTTGGGAGTTTTTTTTTTAAATTTTTAAAAATTTCACTTTTGGATAAATGTTTTTGGTAAAAATTTTTGAAAATTTCACTTTGGTATCCTTCGCATATGTATATTAAACACTTGCAAAGATATATCTTTTAACACCAGTTTGTGTGTTTTTCAGCTTTTAGTGCGTATTGATAAGTAGCTTCGTGTTTTTGTTATAAGTGTGTATTGGTGTTTTCTCTAATTAAATATGGTGTAGTTTGGTAAAATGAGAGCAAGAGTAACAAATTTGTTTTTCTATGTTTTGTTGAAACAGATACATACAAATAATGATGGTTAACTATAAGTACTTTCGATGTTTTTCTTATTCTGGCAGCATGAGCCAGTTTTTATATTTTTTAAATTTTATTTAAATAAATTAATTAAATTTAGCTAAAAAAATTAAAACTGCATCGTTACTATATATATTAAAGTCAAATTTTAAATTAAAATTTAAATTATTAAAGAATACAAAATAAATATATATTATTTTATCTTAAATTTTGAGCTTAAGATCAAAAAAATGTTTTTTTTTTAAATTTTTTTTACTCATTTTTAAAAAATATAGCTACAATTAACTTTAAAAATAAAATTTTTGTTTAATTCACAACCTTTTATATAAACGATCATGTTTATTTGTTGTATCAACAGTAATAAGAAAATATGAATGATACAATTGTTATTCAGCACAAAAAAAAAACAAATACATTACGCACTCAATGCAAAACCATAAACAATAATATTTGTTTATAAGAGTAGAGTGAGTGCGCAATAGCAAAACCATACAATATCAGTTACACTTATTCACACATTTATACCAAAAACAACTAGTAAGTACATAGATCTACAAGGTATATCTGCTTTTGCAATACTTATTTGTTCCATAAATGCAAGTGTATAATGTATATCAATTAAACATTTTCGAACCTCCTAAATGTATGCTACAAAATTTGCAAATGCTATTATTTCGCACTATGATTAAAGTTTCATGGTTGTCAGTACGTTTTGGGCTTATTTCGTAAAAATGTTATGTTAAATGGTAGGTAGGTCGAAAAGGGAAGACCTAGAAGGCTTTCAGTCACACAGGACATTAACTATAGTAACTGACTTTTTGTCTGCTCTTTGCAGTAGAAAACATATTTTAAAGCGAAATTGTCAAAGAAGAAAAGAAAAATGTTGAAAAAATTAACAGAAGTTTGATGGTAAGGAGGAATTTCCTCAAGTATTCCTGTTTTACAACTCTCAAATAAAAGCAAAGGCTAGACTGAGGCATAGAAAATGCTTTATTAAATTGGTGAATTTTCTACATGCTTTCAAATCGCTGTGCTTCCTTCATCCGTCCCATCCATGCACAAATTTAAAGTACCTTTTTTTTATAAAATTTAAGGTAAAATTTTAAGTAGATTTAATTAAATTTTTAATTGAAAACAATAAATATTTAATTGAACAAATGTAATTGAAATATGTATTATAAAATTGTAAATTGGATGTACAAATTTTTTACTGGTAAAAAATCAATTAAATTGGTAATTGATTTTATACATTTTTAATTGAAAATTTTTATTTTCTATGTGTGCTAGGTCTTAAGGCAGACAGTTTTGGACATTAGTCTACATCTTTTGCTAAAAAGTTGTTCGTGGTTGGAATCGCGGCAAGAAGTTTATTTGGGCTTAGTTAGCAGGAAATGCTTGAGGTAAGGCAAATAGGATGGATGACTCCTGAGGCAGTCAGGCATGAATGACTAACTGACTAGGCAACACATCCGATAGTGATTCCGAATAGGATATACTTGATTGGCACTAAAAAATTGTCGAAAATATATATATTTAGGCACAAAGGCTAGCGTTTATTATTAATTAGTACCGAACGTCCTGGAGCGTAGGGGCGTACCCTCTTTAAGAACGAAATTCTGGCCCTTAGAAACATCTGCGGGGTTAGCAAAACGTTAACCGAAGCTCAGGCTGTGCTAAAAGCTCTTAAAACACATTATGTAAACTGATCAAAGGGCAGCTCTGTTTATAGATTTTAAAACATTTATTTAAAAAATAGTTTAAGGCATCTAAGTTAATTTAAAAGTTTTACTGCTTTTTACAAATTTTCAATTAAATTTATAAGACCACATAACTTTTATGTAAAGCTTCATTTTAAATAATCACTTACTTTAAAATAATTAACCATTTTGAAAATACATATATTTTGTTATTATAAAACTTACATCTATACGAAACTAGTTTTACTTTATTTTAAAAACTATTTCACAAATGCAGAGAAATGTGTAAACGTTGCAAATGAGTATATTTACTTACAAAACCTGCAGTCATTATGAAATTTTTATCGAATTTATTTGCTGTTATGTCCGCTTTCGCACGATGCAAGAAAATAAGCCTGCTTATTTTCTTTTTCTTTTTTGAACTCTCATTGGCGTTCGCACGGTTCAAGACTTATTGCTTACTTTGTTTTGATTTTTTATGAATATACACACACACTACTGTGTTTTTTTACATTTTCTTTTGTCCATCAATTTTAAGCAGCTGAATTGCACGTACACGCAAGCCTGTACCCATTTTATTTCTCCTCACCCCGTTGTCATCAACCTAATCAGTTCAGCTTAAATACTTGCATCGTGCGAATTGGGACTATTATAACTTGCGTTCATACATAAATAAAACAAATGCATTCTACCGTATTAAAACCTGTCTGCATTGAGTATAATGTTTATAGTATAATTTAATGTGCCTATAATGATATACAAGGGCTAGGGGTATACCAAAATCTGGGAATAGCTTATATTGACAAAGGTTTATGTGGCACAGTGTTACCAGATTAGAAGAGAAAAATATACTAATTATATTTTAATTAATGAAAAATTTTGGTTGTTCAAAAAATGTGCTTCTTTTAATTTTTTTTGGGACACCCTAAACATATAGAATATTGTATGCTGGTATTGAAAATAACTAAATTTGTGTATATAATCAAATATTGAACACATAATTGAAAGTACACAACTAATTGAACTCAGTTGTAAACGATATATACATATATAACAAAAACCAAATATTTACGATCATCCTTAAGTAAGTATCCTTTCGTATTCTTATTTAGGAGTTCATTAAAATATACGAAGCCACAAAAACATTTCAGTTGAGAAATTTGTATATTTAGTAATAAGAAAAAAAGAAAAATCAAGGAAGTTAATGCATTCATGTCGACTATATTATGAAATTATTTTCAGAAAAGATATTTTTAAATTTTTAAAAATTTAAGACAATAGTGCTTTAATAAAAAAAAAAGCTAAACGAAATTGATTTTATTAAATTTTTAAAGCACTTCAAGAATAATTAGGTTAAATAATCAGGGTAAATTAATATAATTTTATTAAAATTGGTTCATTAAAATACTTTGTTAAAAAAGGATTAACGAGAGGTACTTGATTTGATATTTTTTCTTTTGACATAAAATACATTACCTTGTTCAAAATGTTTAATGATTTTAATAATTCAAAAAAAGGATATATAAAAAGCAGCCCCTACATTTTTGCCCTAATTAAGTTTAAAACTTAATTTTTTGTCTTTATATAATGATTTCTGTTAAAAATTTTTGCTAATAAATGGTCATATTATGTGTAAAGGATATAAGAAAGTTACCAATATCCTTGTTCCAATTTTATTTACAGTTTGCGTTTTGCCTTTCTAGATTAAATACAGTCCAATATCACGTAAATTAACATACAGAAATTTGATACAAAAAAGGATATATGAAAGGTACTAATATCCTTGCTGCGATTATGCCCAAACTTTGCATTTTTGCCTTATTCAATCGATAATACTCCCACACTATGTTTGGTAAGTAGAACGTTAATATTTTACTAAAAAGGATAGATCGGGGGTTCCCATATCCTTGTACGATTTTGCTTAAGAAGTGTATATTTGCATTTCTAGAATGATTAAGTTAGTTAAATTAATACACAAAAACATTTTACTAAAAAAGGATATATGGAAGGAACTCATATCTTTGCTAATATTTTCCTTAAAGTTTGTCTTTTTGCCTTTTTAGATTAATTACGCCCAATGCCAAATTTTTATTAATGTACATGAACATGATATAAAATAAAGGATACTCGGAAGGCACCAATATCCTTGCTTAGACTTTGCTTAAATTTTGTATTTTTGTCTTTTTAGATTAACTGCATTCCCATACCAAGTTTAATTAATTTACAACAATATGATATTGAAAAGGATATGTGGGAGGCACCTATATCTTTGCTCTGATTTTGATCAAAGCTTGTATTTTAGCCAAATACCAAGTTAAATCAACTAAAAGCAAAACATGTTAATATAGGAAGGTATATATATATAGTATCCTTGCTCCGATTTTGCTTAAAGTCTACATTTTTGCCTTTGCAGAAAAATCATGGCCAAATATCAAGCAATATTATACGAAAAAAACAATACTTGGAAGGTACCCCTATCTTTACTCCGTTTTTGTTTAAAGTTTTTTTTTTGCTTTTTTAGATTAAAGCTCAGTACTTACTTTAGTTAATGCGTGGCAACATGAAAATAATAAAGGATATGGAAGGAACAAAATTTTTGCTCCGGCTTTGCTCAGAATTAGTACTTTTACTATTTTAGATTGATTTTAGCCCCAATACAAGTTTAATAAATTTTTAACAATATGATATTGAAAAAGGATATATGAGAGGTACCCATATCCTTGCTCCAATTTTGATCAAAGTTCGTATTTTAAACTTTATAGATTTATTAAATTCAAATACATAGTTAAATCAACTTAAAGCAATTAATATTTTAAAAGGATATACGGAAGGTCCTTATATCCTTGCTTTGAATTTTTATAGCTTGTATTTTTCCTTTTAAGATTAATAATAGCGCCATAACCAGTTTAGTTATTGAATGCCAATTTTTTTGCATCGATTTCAACAAAATTTGCAAAGCAGCAATAACCGCCAGATATATTTTGTTGTGGCATTTAAACATGCTTTCTTCTATCTTTATTGAATCCTTTTCAATGACAACAAAATTTATAATTTCATCAAAAATTTACAAATTATTATGCATCCTTTCAACTTAACACAATAACAAAATACTAAATAAACGATGCTTATGGTTAAAGTTGCCATTATTGTTGCTTAAATAAGTATTCAATTCAATTACTAAATTATCCTTTGTGTTAATGATGGCTGTTTGTTAACGTGGCCAAAAAGTCTGACAAAACTTTAGCATTCTACTTAACCTGAAACAATTTAGTTTAATAATGTAATTTCGACCTCCTCCCTCTATTAATGGCACAATCAACAATTATTGACACTTTAAACGAAAAACCATCAATTCATTTATACAAATACATACAAAGAAACATTTAAACATACTTATTTACTAAGTGCTATAATGTCACACACACACACCAATATACAATACATAAAAAGATAAGCAAATTTAACCCCAAAAGGTTAAGGAAGCAAAAGCCCTTAGTTACACACACACACACAAACTTTCATGCATATTGTAAATGCCAAACTATTAGTTTTGGGTTGTTGTTGTTGTTGCTTGATTTTCATTCCTTAATAGAAAAATAAATTTTCCTTGGCTGTGTTTGTTAAAGGCCGAAAGATATCTTTACTTATAGTTTAAGTTGCAAAATACAAAACTTCAATGTTTTAAGAGGTGCTTGTTGGCATTATGTCGGTTTTTTAGGCAGACGTCTAAGAACCCTTTTCCTTTTTTTATGATGATGGAGTTTAATAAATAAAAATTGGGTTAAAATTTATTTTACTTTGATGTTGTGGTTCCTTTGCATATTTTTTTATTTTTGGTATGTAAAATAAAAGTGGAGATTTTTGGGATTATTTTGATTTTTAGGATTTCCGGGATTAGTTTTGTTAGATTAATATGTTGATGAAAAATGCTTATATTTTCCTATATGATTTGTTTTTGTTTGCAAAAATTATTTTTTGTTTAAATTTTTTTTTATTTTTTTTTTTATTTTTTCAAGTTTAATCTGCTTCTGGGCTTTCAATAGGAGCATTCACTCCTTGACGCAGGCAATATTAATGTTGATGATTGCAAAATCGAAACAAAAATTACAAAATATGCAAAATCATAACCACAAATAATATTTTAAATGATTGCTAAGTGAAGCTTTTTGCATCAAAAAGTGAATACCACTGTAAAAAGCATTAGAAGAGTAATTCCTTTCACTGATTTTTTTTTTGTAAAACAGGCAGTATTTAAATATATTTTGTTGTTGCTGCATTTAAAATTTTTTTTAACTTTCTTAGCTTGCACGATCTACACGATTTACAAAAGTGTTTGCATTTAGCAGTGAATACCCCTATTAAATTTATGTTAGGCTTTTGTTGCATAAAGTAGGATCTTTGATAATAAAAAATGAACTCCAAAAATATTTTTAGTTTTCATTTTTACCACTTTAGTATTAATAAGGATTTCGCCACTGATGTAAGCATCAGTATCCAAAAAAAAAGTCAGTGTGAGTTTACAAGTGGCCTTATATATCTAAAAACGTTTCCCTAGAGAAAACAATTAAGTGCCGTCAAATTGTATGAATAAATTTATTTCGTTGTTTGTCAAATGTTAATTAAATTAGAGCCATGTGACATCCTGATACCACACGCTTGCTATGTAAATGCCCTTTAATGTTGGCACTCAATTGTAAGAAAACATGTCGCTTTAACACTCATCGTGGTTTTTAAAATGGTAATTACCAAGCCTGCTTTCTAGTCAGTAATTTGGAGCAAGCATTTAAACAGCTTTAAATAAAACAGTTCTACTTATTGAAAAACCTGTTAAAAAAAATTAATCCAACAAAATTTTAAATCACTCTTAAGTGAATCTAAAAATGTCGATACTCCCAGCCCTGGCCACAACACGCACACTTCTTCATACATTCCAAATTACTAAAGATAACAACAAACCAAATTTCGCTGGTATTTTAAGTGTGTTCGTAAGTGTATCGTTAACCCAAATAAAAACTATTTGCATATAAATACACATACAACGTTGTTGTCCTTTACATTTTTAAGAAAATAAAAAAAGGATTTGCCACAAAAAAAGGATTGAGACCTAAAAGGGGGAATAAGACGAAAAATATACGAACAGTAGTCAAACAAAGGGGACACTAAATGGCAAAACCAAAATATACAACATTGCAACAAAGAAAGAACAAAGTGATACCAAAACAAGTTTGTTTGGGTGTGTTTGGAAAAAGATAAAAAGAAATAGTTTTGCTGAAAAGGAAATACATTTTTTGTTAATATAATTTCATGGAAATTTTAGCATATTATGTGATAATCACATATAACGACAATTTGGGACTTTAAAGTGACACACTTTGTCAACTTAAATTCAAATTAATAAAAAAAAAGGAAAAGAAGAAACGTTTAATATTTATAACAAGGGATTAAATGAAGGAAAATATTAATAATATATACCTGAGGGCTTTATTAAATGAGAAATTTGCAAGGATATGGTTACTTTTTATATATCCTTTATCACATAAAAAGGCCATAGATTTACTTATTTCGGTATACCAACTCTAAGCAAAATCGAAGCAAGGAAGGATTGAAAGGTTTCCATCTTCCATATATCCTTTTTAAAAAATTATTCGTGAACAATATTTAAACTTGATATGGGGCCATATATAATCTTAAAAGGCAAATATACAAGTTTTGAGCCAAATCAGAGCAAGGATATGGGTACCATCCATATATCCTTTTTAAGTTTAATATTGATGTACATTAAAAAATAAACGTGTTATGGGGCTATAACTAATCGTACGGGGCCTTAATAATCCTAAAAGGCAAAAATACAAAATTTAAATAAAATCAGAGCAAGGATATGAGAACCTTCCATATATCCTTTTTTTAATAAAATATTGCCGTTCATTAACTAAACTTGGGACTGGGATGTAACTAATCTATAAAGGCATATATAAAAACTTTAAGCAAAATGAAAGTAAGGACATAGATACCATTTATCCTTTTTTAAATGCAATATCTCTATACATTAAACAAGCTGGTACAGGACTATTAGTTGAAAAGAGCAATTCGAGCTAAATCTGAGCAAAGATAAGGCTATGTCTCATGTATTTTTCTGAGCATAAATATTGGGATGTTATTAATCTAAGCGGGCAAAAATACAAACTTTAAGCTTAATCAAAGCAAGGATATGGTTACCTTCCATATGTCCTTTTACATAAAATATTTCTGAACATTAATTAATCTTGGTATGGTGTTTTTAATAGTCTTAAGACGCAAAAATACAAGTTTTGAGCAAAATCGGAGCAAGGATATGCAAGGATAAATCTAAAATATATTCTTTTTAACAAAACATTGCTTTACATTTAAAAAACTTAGTATGGGGATGTAAATTATTAAAGGAAACGAACTTATAAACTTTAAGCAAAATCGGAGCAAGCGTATGAGTACCATCCATATATCCTTTTTTGTTTAATATTGCTGTATATCAATTAAACGTTGTATAGGGCTTTAACTCATCCAAAAGGACTTAAGCACAAGCTCAAAGAAAAATCGGAGCAAGGATATGGGTACCTCCCATATATCCTTTTTATTAAATTAAATATTGCCGTTAATTACTAAACTTGGTTTAGGGCATAAATACTTACTTGAAGAGAAATTTGGAGCAAGGATATGGGTGTCTTCCATATATCCTTTTTAAAAAAATATATCAATATATTCTTTAAACTTAGTATGGGGCTTTAGTTTGCATTAAAAGTTCAAAATACAAACTTAAAGCAAAATTCAAACAACAAGGATATGAGTGACTCCCATATATCCTTTTTAACATAATATTGCTGTATATTACTAAAACTTGGTAAAGGACTATAATTTATCATAAAAGTCAAGAATACAAAATTTGAGCAAAATTGAAACAAGGATATGGGTACCTTTCATATATCCTTTTTCATAATACATTGCCATAGATGAAAAAAATTTAAAAAAAAAACTATAATGCCCATAGGAAGAAAAAAAAAATACACTTTGAGCACAATTTGGGCAAGGATATAGGAGCTTGCCATATATCCTTTTTATTTAAATATCAATAAAAAAATTCGGCATAGGACTATCATTATTCTAAAAACAAATTTCTTATACTTGCCAACTCTTAAACTTTAATATAAAAAATATTTCCTTAAAAATGTATTTATATTTTTTTTATTTTCCTTTGTGCATTTTAAAGTTCTTAATTTAATAGTTCTTAACAAGTGTTCATGCAATGTCATTGGAAACAAACTTCTACATTAGAAAATTCCTTTGACCTGTGCTACGTTATGTGGCAGCCAACAACTAACTAATACATATAAAATTTTATGATATTAAAACTAAAATCAAATTTTCCATAAAATTTTTATACATATTTTCTCTTTATTTTTTACTTTGATAAATGCACTTTGAAAACCCCATAACCATATAATGATGAAAATTTGTCAAAGAAAAACTTTTACTTTTTTTGAGATGTTTATTCTGCTCACAACTTGTAAGATTTTTAGAAACAGAAGTGAAAAAAAACTTAAATGCAAATTTGTTAAACGTGTTTTAAAAAACTAGTTTTCCTTTTTTGATATTTAAAGTAAAAACGAGCTAAGAACACATTGACGATGTTGTTAAACTTAATATAAGAAAAGCAAAAAAAGTTTTGTGGCAAAACTTAAATTAAGTCAATACGCAAAGTGTAGAAACATTAAAATTAGAGTAAAATAAATGAAGAAGATTTAAATATGTTAAGAAACTATAGTTATTGCTTTAATATTTGCTTAAATGTTATTTCATAGCGGCTACGCTACGCTATATTAGTCCCAAACGTTTCATTTTGTATGATTCCGTGTCTGAAATGGGACTAAATGTAATTAATGTCATTGATTTCGGAGTTACAAAGAGTATAATGTTTTCTAAAAATATTTGATGTTTAAGCTTCTTTGGATCAGTCTTTAGACCATTTGCCTACAATACCAACCTACCCATATCGTAACTAGTGATTTTCTCTTATCTAAAAGGGTAAGTTGATATAAAAATATCAGCACCAACTGCTTCCAGACGTACCGATAAAAACTCCGAGATATATGAATGAACATATGGAAAAAGCCGCTGAACATGCCTCTTTCAGAAACCGAAAGACTACAGATGTGAAACTGCTTTCGTCTGAGAAAAAGCGTCTATAGAGAATGACAAAAGCATAGATCAACCCAACTTAAATCTAAATTAAATGAACGCACAAATCAATTTTAGATACGATCCATCAAAAACTTTATTCTCAGTAGTGTCCTTAGGACCTTCGGCTGTCCTAGAAGCTAAGTTTTCAAAAAACCTGACAAAAAATAATACAGACAAATTTTGTTTTTCAAATCATTTAAAGACACTTTCAATACATGTACCCTTATGAATGAATTACTGTCTGTTGCTGCTAGACAACTTATACCAAAACCCTTAAAATAAAATAAGCAACAAAATACTTTTGGAGCTTGAATGCATAGCAAAGAGAATATATTTTTTATTTTTAACGCCATACTACGGCTTTAAACTTCCCGCTAATGTGGAAAGTTGCCTTAGTAAAGAAGATTGATAAGCCTGGAGGATCCTTCGAAGGTGACTGACTGCACAGGTCTATAAGTCTGTTAACAACAATGTCGAAATTGTTCGAGAAACTGTTTTTAAAGACAAAATGACCCCGATCTTGAGTACAAACAACTGCATTCTAAATCACAACAAATGAAACTTAAAACCGCCCAAACTCATCACAAAAAAAAAAATCATTTTCAATTAAAAAATTTGTTGATTTTATTAAAAAAATATTTAGATTACAACCTATCAAGAAATTCCCATATTCAATTAACACCTTTAATTAAAAACTTTTAAAAATTTTTTATTGAAAAAATATTATATTAATTAACAATGTAATCAAAATACAAACAAATCTAAAATTCAATACAAATAAATTAAAGTATTAGTTGATTTTTATGTATTCAAATATATAATATTTTGTTTGTTTTTTTATTTGTTTATATTTCTTTTTATTTATTTATGTTTATTTAATTTAATTATGTATTATGTTTAATTTGCATTTAGGTATACATACATTACAAGTCTCAACAATGACTCGAACTATGGGCCATGTAATCCCAAGGCGTGCGCTCTATTCACTAAGCCAACAAGGCATTCTATTTTTTAAAGTTTTAAACTTAGTTTAATTTTCTTACCCCCACATGTAAAAATTCAACTCCAGCAACTGAACTTGAGGTGATTTTTGCATAAGCAAAGGCAAAAAAAGCTTTGAGTAAAATAAATGCTTTTTCTAAAGAATTTGTAAACAATCATCATTTACTTTTCAAAATTGATTAAAATTTTAATTGAGACAATTAAATTTTTGATTAAAAATACAAAATTAGTTACGGAGTTTATCAAATAAAATTTGGGATTAATTTTTCCTGTGATTGGCTAATTGGAAGAAACTCTGTGCTTTTTTTTGATTGTAAAATTCGTCCCTACAACTTAATTTGTAAACCAATTTGGTGCTTTGGTATAAAATTATTGGGCACTGCTTTCGCCTGCAGCATAGAGAGAATTCAACGGCATTAGTCCTTAAAATAATAACTGGTTCTCCTTGGTACATTAAAAACAGCAACCAATAAGCTTAAAAGACATCCATACATAATCTTACAACATTGCGGACAAACTCGCTTGAAGAGAAAGGACACTGTTGCCCTCAAATAAAAACTTAAGTTTTAAGGTTCAATTATACGTGCCCTTACATAATTCCATAACCATAACCGTGGCCATAAAAACCCAAATTCTATTGGTTTCTATCGTAATGGTTATGACGTATTGGTAAGTCAATTATAGTCAAATACGGTGTTGCCCATAAGTTTGTTTCGAACAGCTGTTTTCTGTGGTTATGATTATGTCACGTATAATTGAACCTTTGGCTCTGGCTGGACTTATGGTAGCAGTTTTAATGCAAGCTTTGAATATTTTTTGTAAGTTCACAGATGTGAAAATTCAATAATAAAAAATTATGTATGTTAAAAAATTAAAGGATATATAGAACATTTTAGTACATCTGTACAGAAAGTAGTTTTATTTTTAAATTTGTTTCACCCTTTTTACAAAAAATTTTTGTAGAAAATATGAAAAAAATCTGTTAATTTCTAGCATTTTCTAAAAATGAAAGCCCATATAACTTTTAGCTCACCCCTACAAGTGTTAGGGTGTATGAGTTTGAGTAAATATATTTATAGAACATGATTTTGTTTTTGTTAAGCATACATGAACGTAAGTAAATACTGTTTTTTATTTAGTTTTTCTCTATTGATGCTTCTAATGCTGTAGTTTATTGCAAATGACTATTTGTCAGATTCAGTGATATTACAAATATTAAGTATGTCATTTGTAAGTGCAAATGTAAATATTTACATTTACATAACATACAGAGAGTGTAAGAAATTTACATAAGGATTTTTAGTTTAATTTAAAGAAAGGTAAAGCAATAAAAGAACGTTTTAGTTGGCAACATTCGACTGTATAATATGTTTGTACGCTACACAAAAATACATATTTAGAATTTCAAAACTATGTACTTTTACAGAGCCTTACTTAAACAGACAGATTATACATTTATTTAGCCTTCTTTCGTAAACTAAAAACTGATTATCACACTCTTACTTATTTTCCTTTAAGAACATCCTGTTTGTTTTCATTAAGACGCTTCTTTGAAAAATCAATTACATAATATCATGAATGAATGTTATGTGAAGGTAAGTTTGCATAGAAAAACCGATGCCATTTTAATATCAAAAACTCATATTTTTCTACGTTTAGAAGTTTTAATTTGAAAAAAGTGTATTTGTATGTACTTACATATGTGATTGTAAATATGGATGAGAGGAAATCCTTTCTCAAGTTTTTTTTTCTCTTTTTACAATTCAATCCCAAAAATTTAATATCTAAGATGGTATTTGTTGTCACTGTGTTTGCGTGTAATTCTACATCGTGTGTGTTTGTGTTTTGTAATGCATATGCAAATACATAAGTAGTAAATATATATGGGCATTTCCAGCAAAAGGTCTACCGAAATCGAAATTTTAAAATTTTTATAAAGAAATGATTTTTTTAAACCGCAAAATAAAAGACTGAGTTTATTTAGAGCTTTATTAAGAGTTGTTTTGCAAGAAAAATAAATTTGCAAACAGAGCATAGGTACATATTTTTGTAATATTCGTTACTCTCAGTGGTATATTCTCTTATTTAAATATTTATTAAATATTTTTTTTATTTAAATTTATTTAATGGAATTCTTCTTCCAACTAAAAATTTACCCAATTAAATGAGGAATTATTACGAGAAATCGATTAAGGGATATTTTTAATTAATTTCTGTTCATATTTAATTGTCGCGTTCATTTCCATAAAACACCGTTTGTTATCAATTAGCCACAATGGTGGTAAACAGATGACTGAAAATATTAATATAAACAAAAAATGTTGTATTCTAAAATAAAACAAAAATTATTTTAGAAAATAAGCACGCTGAATTTATATTATTTTTCTTTCGAAAGTGTGTCACGTTCTATATTTTATTATAATTTTGATCTAATTTCTCTAATTTTTGCTAGGATGGAAACTTTTGTGACGTTACAAATGTCACATGCCCTATCATATTTAAACTTTTAAAAATAGTATAAATTGATATATTTTAACTTAGCGTATCTTTTAAGAAAGCGAAATTAGTCTTTTTTAAAAATAAAAAAATCCTTTAAAAAGTTTTTATCTAATTCGCAGATAAGTGCATTTTTTTACATGCAGTCGACAGTAAGTTCCATTTTTTGTCACGTGCGAGTCCGCATATTATTTGCCTGTATACTATAAAAAAAAAACACAAAATATGTAGTTTTCATTTAATATATTGCTACCAAAAAGGCTTTAAAATTACTATAAAAAATATTTTTTCCGGATTTCTTTTTATATATTTTTTTAATTTAAAGACGTTCGAATGTCGCGTTCCTCATCCTAGAAATTCCCATATTTAAAAAACCTTTTGTTTGTTAAAGAACATATGTATATTCTTTTTTATGTATGAATATACTTCTTTATGTATGTTCATACCTAGATATCTTATTGGTTATTCTTTTTTGGATTTTATTTGAATATGGGGGTCATATGTCACCTGATTTGAAAATTTGTCTTACTCTCAGCATTTAATATAAATATTTATGTAGTTTTTTTACTTTGAACAAATAGACAAAGCAAATAATTGTAGAAACATAAAAACATATTTTTATATACTTCAACATTAAAAAGTATTTAAAGCTGGTCCAAAAGGGTGGTCCAACAGAAAGTATAAATTTTATGGAACTGGTGTTTAAAAGCGCTTTTGTGAGTTTCATTTAGAATTAAAACTTGCAAGTCAGAAAGACGTTTTTAAGAACTTCAAATCTTGCATTATGAAACTGGTTTTCTTACTTTCCAGCACCCGTTTTCTATTTTTTAGGGTTTTTTGATATTTCGTATTTTTAAAAAAATATCATTTTCTTGTATATTTGTAAGTTTAATATTTGCTGACTATTTGCAACAAAACATTTTGATTTTTGTCTGAAATAAGTATATTAAAAAGATGTTGCACTCATTTGTAATTGCAATATTGTCTTTGAAAAAGATTCTTAAAGAAAAAGTCCAATATGTTAAGAATATATTGACTTATAAAAAGAAGAAAAAAATCGGAAAAAGAACAAATAAAGCGTGTTTATTTAAATATTGGTTTTAAGTATTTGAGTTTTTACAACTGAAAAATAATACTTTTTGTTTTTGTTAATATAAAAATATATACATATGTGCCAGCTCTACCATTGCTTCTAAAGGTAGCTTTACATGGTAATACAAAATATTTAGATTTTGTAGAATCCAAATAATATGAAATTCTCTCCGTGTTTAAGAAGAGATAATAAAAGTATGTTTTAAGTATTTTTTAATGCTTACACGGAAGGTGTTGGTAAAATCAAAAGTGTTTTTTTATTGCTTGTTTTATTTTGAGGTAACGGCATATGGTTTAAATTCTACAATATTAACAAAAACAACATGAAACACTTTTGATTTGATTTTGATTACTTGTGCTGTTAGTGCTCCCAATCTTTATTTGTCAAATTTTGTATCTGCCACTCAATACATTATGCTTTTACACGATGAGATTTTGTATTATTCCACAATATTTTTGGGCATGTCGTAACAAATGTATTACCATGTAAAGGCACCATAAAGATTTACGAGATACTTACACTAAGAGTAAGTAAGTATGTAGGATTGATGTAAAGAGAAAGCTGAATACAATTTTTATTTAATTTTTCTTATTGTTAAGATTTTCATTTTGTGTGTGTTTAAAACTTTAATAGTGTGTCCCCCAGGCGACGCCCTGGGAATTATTGGTAAAGACCTTTTCTTTAGCTTAATAAAGTATTGACTCTAAATTTGACAGAAATATAACAATAGAGGGTTGTATATGTGTCTATATATATATGAAATTCTTGTGTCACCTTGTTTTTAATTAAACTTCTTTGAAACGGCTTAACCGATTTTCTTCGTTATATCTTCGATTTCCTTCGTTATATCTTCTTCGGTAACACTGAAATAATTATTTACAATTTTTTTAAAATTAACATATTGACGAAAAAATTTTGTATTTTTTTTTTAAAATTTAATTGTCTCAATTAAAATTTTAATCGCTTTTTATGATCGGTTGTAATCTAAACATTTTTTTAATCAAATCAAGAAATTTTTTAATTGAAAATGATTTTGTTTTTTGCCTGTGTAGTGGCTCTAGACACTTCTAAGGCGTTTAATAGAGTCTAGAATGTTGCGTTTTTTTCCAAACTTTCTGGTTTTGGCGTCGATGGAAAACGTTCAAACTAATTTTTTCAGAAACCGCTCTATTGGTGTTTTAGATTGAATCTCTTCCAATGGGGTCAAAATTAATTAAGAGGTTTCAAAACACTCCGTCGCTTTTCCTACATTATACACTATTTCTTAGGAATGACCTTCTACGACAGCGGCATATAGGATTGGGACTATGGAGCAGAGTATTAACGATACACTTAACCGTGATCTAGTGATAGTCAGTTGACCCATAAACTCACAGTTGACCAAGCTGGATGGTCTATACCTAACAGTATTGGAGCAACTTGACCGCATACAGGAACGGACAAAGGAATTCACTAATGAAGTTCAGGTGTCGTAATGTGGGATATGTTTTACTGTTCTATTGAATGTGTTTTAAAAAAATCAGGGGACTTTTTTATGAGACCCGGAAGTTTTGGCGTGATACGCGGCTTTCAAGAGAGCACACAAAGTGGATTTCATTTTCTATAACGGGTAAAATCGAGAAATTTAAGAAACCCTGCTACTTCTGTTCTTTTTTCCAGAACCTATTTTTCTGGCACCAACAGAATGCAATGCATGTCCATCGCCTGAATGCTGGTTATTATTAGAAATAGCCAAAAATCATAGCTGCTGGCTTTAACCTGGTGCGAAAAAGAGGAATGTAAGATTCTACACAGCTCAATCTAGCTTGTTTAAAAAAATTTTGTAGAAAATTTGTTTTATTAATGTTTAATAACTTAGAAGCAGTACAAGCTAAGTTATTTCAATGATAAATGTTAATGCCTCAGGAGCATAAGGCAACTTCTTTTTGTAAAATTTTTTTTAACAACGGAAATTATACTTTCTTCTTCCATTTTAAGTTTTTTAAAGATAAAATAAAGTAAATTCCTACACAAGCTATATTTTTGAAACCCTTTGGTTTTTCCCTTACCGTTTGTAAAGACGAGTGTAGCTAAATATGTATTTTGAAGGAGTAAGTGGCTGCTTTCTTTAATCTTATTTTCAAATAATTCGCTGCTGTTAAAAAGTTAAAATACTTAAATCAGTTCTAGTCACATTAAAGCTTTATCTTTCTTTTTTCATTCTTCCTTTCAGGTTGTCATGTCTTGCAGCTACTAGTGCAGTTTCTAACAGGATTTCATGTTATTTTAACTTGTAATTTTGTTTAAGTAAAACCATTATTAAAAAGTAAATTCTAAAACGTTAATTACGTTTATATTCAAACAACAATTATAGTTAAGACGCATTTTCTTGCCAAATACATAAATATTGTATTTGAGTCTATCTCTTTCTAGCAAACTTATATGTACGGACAGGAAGATAAGGTGTTTTGTGCAAAGTGTTGCCAGATGTGGGATTTTTTTATAACAGGGAGAAAATTATTTTTTTTATTTTATGATTTTGTTTAAACAATGAAAGTATTTATGATTTTGCTTTTCTTATTTTGCTATCAGACAAGCGCCCAGAGTTTTAAATAATCTACGGTTTTATATTATTAAAAAGGACATGCATTTTTTTAGGCTCCCGTATTCAGGATCTGATTTTCCCTCGAGTTATTTTATTAATTTAAAATTGTATTTTTATGTTTATGTGTAATTAACAGCCTGATATTAAAGCTACTTATTTACAGATATTTTTTTACAAAAAAGATATTTGAAAAGCTCTTATATCCTTGCGCCGATTTTTTTTAGCTTAATATTTGCGTCTACAGACAAGAAGTGAGCTTAATGCCAATTTTTAGTTGTTTTACGTCAAAAATTTTTTAAAGGACATATGAAAAGCACTAAAATTCCAGATCTGGTTATAGGAGGCTGATATATCCTTGCTTCCATAACAAAAGGATCCCATATTTTCAATACGATTTGGCTCAAAATTTTTATTTTTATTTTTAATAAAAATAACACTTATTCCCAAGTTTTAATGTTTTCCGTTTATTTGTTTCAGAGGATATATGGGAACCTCCAATACCCTTTTTACGATCTCGCTCAAACTTTTTATTTTTGTTTTTCCAAATGAACTAAAATTGCCATTTTAGTTTTATTAACAGCTTAAAATTCTCCCATATCCTTTGTGCAAATTGTGATTAAATTCAATATATTATTATATTTCAAGATGGACTATAAATATTTTAAAAATTTTCAAAAACAGGGCTTTTTATTGAAAAAGGACCTAAAGGATGCTCCCATATCCTTCCTCTATTTTTGCTATGAGTAAGCATTATTGTTTTTTAGAGCATGTACCATGGGTCTGGTAAGTTTTATTACTTTTTTATTTTATTAAAAAAGGATGCATTAAAGAATCGCATATTTTTGTCCCTAGTTTGCTCAAACGTCTTAGTTTTATGTTTTTATACAAATCACTGTCCCAAAATTAATTAAATTAATTTATCAACAGCTGTATTATTTAAAAAAAGGATATATAGGGGGCTCCCATATCCTTGCTTTGATTTTTCTCAAAATTTTTATTTTTGTATTTCTATATGAATAATAATCCATTTATATATATGGGATGCTCCCTTGCCCTTGCCCCAATATGTAATTTAAATTTATATTTTTATATTTCTAGATAACCTTTGATCCCACATTAAATATGTTTTATCCAAAGCTGTATTTAAACAAAAGGATATATGGAATACTTTCACATCCTTTCTTCGATTTTTCTAAAATTTGTATTTAAAAATTGCTAGATGAATTACAGCCCCTTATTAAATTTTATTTGCCAACAGTGGTATTTAAAAAAAGAATATAATATAAAGAAGACCAAGGATATGGCCAGCTTTTCTTTAAACTATTATTTCTGTACATCAGAATAAACACTAGCCCTATGCCAAATTTAATTAGTTTGCGGCAATATTTTTGTTTGCCTAATTATGGAAATAAAATTTATTAAAAATCTGGCAGCACCGTTTCTAAAAAGGATTTTACAAAAATTCTATAGACAAACATTTATGAGATAAATTTATAAAAGCAGCAAAAAGTGTGGTATTAAAGCTTAAATAACA
The DNA here is from genome assembly GCA_963583895.1 of Melanophora roralis. Classification (NCBI taxonomy): domain Eukaryota; kingdom Metazoa; phylum Arthropoda; class Insecta; order Diptera; family Rhinophoridae; genus Melanophora; species Melanophora roralis. Next base: position 19,804,923 of record OY757188.1, read on the forward strand.
TCATTTCCAGATGCTGTACATATTTCAGGCACTAAAATATTTTAAGATGAAATACATGGAAGGAGAAGACAAAAATGTAAAGGAGAGGGTAATTACTAAGGAAAAATAAAAGAATAATGTGATTAAGATATTCTACACAGAAAGATAAAAATGAAAAAAGAAGAAATTTGTTTAATAAATAATATATTTATGTTGATGAAAAATTTTTTTAAAGAAAGAATGTTCTTTGAAGTTTTCTTTATAAGTTTTTAATGAAAATTTAAAGGACCTAATGGCTTTAAAAAAAAATAAATAAATATTGTTTTAAAATTTTTTAAAAATTAAGTCAAATATGCATAAATAACTAAAAGTTATTAAGGCTTTATAGAATGAATATTTTTTTAAATTATTTAATATTATAGTGAACTTCTTTAAAATATTTTTATTTTCCTTTTAATCTTAAAAATACATTTTTTAGAAAAAGATTGTATAGCGAACAGGAAAAATTTGCTTTCCCTTTACCTTAGAAGCAATAAGGATATGTTTTTTTTTTAAATTTTTTTACATTTAAATTCCTATATGTGTCAAATCAAGCTTCTAAAAACCTTATATGAATTTCAATATCAAGATTGACATAAATATATTAAAACTGCGTAACACTGTAGACACGGTAACACAACTTATACAGGAACTCTAAGAACTCTACACATAAAGATTATTGTTTAAATATTTTATAGCTTAATTTTAAAAAACGAATACGAAGAGCTTTGATCTTAGTATTGAAGGAAAGCATACGAACGAGTGAATTAAAGCGAAATAATTTTAATGTTTTATTGCGAAAATACTTCTTAAATATAAAAGTAGATACCCTGCAGTTTTTGAACAACAATTAAAATGTCAGATTTGGAAAAATATCAATAGTAAGAAAAACATTTACGAAAACATTTTTAAATTATCTTTTCCGTGAACCATGTTGGCAATAAATTACTTTAGATACGCAACCATTTGAATTTTTATTTTTTATGAAATTAATTCAAACTATGAACTGCAGGGTTGAAGTAAACTTTTATACATATGCATGTATTCCCAACAAACAAATAAAAATGCCAGATAAATGCTATTTGCAACTGTTTTGAAAATATTTTGAAATCTTCCGTATAAAAAGACGAACACACACTTTCATATAAATACTAAAACATAAGTAAAAACACATTTAAAACCTAAAAAGCTGCTTAAAAAGTTTATGACAACCGCAGCTAAATTAAAGCATACATATTTAAGTAAATAAGCTTTTATGTATTTTTATGTACACATGTCTGTATATTTATATATATATGCATGTAGATATAAACATGTTTTTGTAATACCCTACGAACCATAAGCAACATACAGAGGAGGGTTAACATTTGTGTGCGTATGTGTAATGCCGTTTCCTTCCTGTCTTCTTGTTTATAACATAGAAGAAGAAGCACTCAACATTGGCAGCATTTATTGTCTCAAATACAAGACTGGGAGTTAACAGGGCCTTAAAGTCTTTTCTATTATTTATGGCCATATGTACGCAATAAAAGTTAGTTGATATTAAAGTCATAAGGATGCGAGTGCTAGTAAAGTGTTTATGTGTGGGTGTTGCTTGCCACGCGTGTGTTTCCTTTAAATTTTAACATATAAATACAAACTTTCATACATAAATAGAACATTTGCCATTGATTGTAAAATTTTGTTGTGTAGATTTTAACATTAATTGCAAAATTAGAATTTTTTTAGAATTTCCTTAGCTTTTATCTATTTGACAGTCAGTGTTTATGTATGTGTGTGCCTTTTCATACACTGAAAGAGAAGTGATTGATTAAAACAGAAGTGAATTTTTTTTATAAATTAAAACCATATGGTATAAGTGTTAAAAAAAATATTATAAAAGTAAAATGAAATAAGGCAAAAAAGCAAATAAGGAAAATGAATAAGTAGAATTGGTTTTAGAAAATCAAAAACCCATTTTTAAAAATTCAAAGCACTTACAGGGAATGGATATTTCTTGCAGATTTTGGTAAAGTCTACAACACTGCACTTATTTAAAAAAAAATTGGCAAAAATAAAAGAAACTGCATAAATAAACTAAAATAGCTAAAAGAAAAAATATAAATAAAAATTTTGAAAATCGGTGCAAGGATATTGAAGGTGCACATATATGCATGCATATCCTTTAAGAAATATATATAAAAAAGGTGGAACAACACCATAATTTATTTAGAAAAAGATTACAAAGCTTAAGCAAAATCCAAGCAAGGATAATGGTTCCCTCCGTACATCCTCTTTTTATTAAAATATTGTCAAGAATTTACAATAAGTTAGAAAAGGGCACTAGCTGATCCAGGAAGCAAAATCCGAGCAAGGATATGGGCTCTTGCCATATATCCTTTAAAAAATTGCCAAAAGTCACTGCAGTTTTATAAAAAAGCTATAAGTTCTTTAAAAAAGAAACAATGCCAATTTCGAGGCAAATACGAGCAAGAATTTGGGCTCTTATGTATCCTTTTTAAGGCAATAATACGAGCCAAAGATATAGATTCTTCGAATATATCTTTTTGGGCTATAATTCATCTAGAAAGTTCAAAAGAAAATTTTGAGCAAACTCAGGACAAGGACACGGGCTGTTTTCATATGTTTTTATTAATACATCATTGAAAAGTGGGGCTACAATAAGTCCAGAAAAGCAAAATTAAAGCAAGAATGCGGGTATGTCCCATATATCTTTTAAATAAGGTATTGCTGATAATAAGATAAAGGCTTTAAAGGATCTTCCTATATATCCTTTTTCATATAAAATTGGCGAATATTAATATTAAGTTAAAATGGGACTATAATCCATCTAGAAACTTCGAAGGCAAATTTTAAGAAAAATCAGGGCAAGAATAAGGCTGTTTCTACATATCCTTTTTAATAAATAATTAAGACTTAGTTAAAGTGGGACTATAATTTAAAAAAAAAATCAAAACAACAAAATTAAGCGAAAACGAAGCAAGGAAATGGGTATCTTCCATTAAAAATTTAAATTTTTTTTCTAACCGGTGCAAGGATAAATGCACTTCCCATATATCCTTTTTCATATAAATTTCCTAGTATTAATATTAAGTGAAAATGGGTCTGTTATTCGTATAGAAAAGATAAAGCGTTAATTTTGAGCCAAGTCGGAGCAAGGATATGGGATGTTTCCACACATTCTTTTTAATATATTGCCGACAACTGACATTAAGTTAAGAAAGTGCTATAATATATCCATAAAGGCAAGAAAACTAGTTTTAAATGAAACTAGAGCAAGGATATGTGTACCTCACATATGTATATCCTTTTTTTTACATTTCCGACAATAAATACAAAGTTTAAACATGGCTTTGATTCATTTAAAAATTAAAAAATGCTAATTCTTAGCAAAATCAGGGCAAGGATATGGGCTCTTCCCATATATCCTTTTTAATATAAAACTACCGAAAGTTAACATTAGGTTCAAATGGGGCTAGAATTCATATAGAAAGGCAAAAACGAAAATTTTATGTAAAATCGGATCAAGGATATGAGCCCTTTCCGTATATCCTTTTCAATAATATATTTTCGACAACTAATTTTAAGCTAATAATGACCTATAACACATCTGTGAAGAAAAAAAAACTTGTTTCGAGCGAAACTGCAGGATATGTGTACCGTACATATGTCCTTTTTGTAAAAACATTGCCGATATTTAATTGAAAGTTCAAACATGACTATGATTCATTTAGAAAAACAAAAATGCAAAACCTGAGTAAAATTGGAGCAAGGATATGGGTACTTTCTCTATATCCTTTCAATCAAATATTGGCGAAAACTAATAACAAGTAAAAATTGGGTAATAATTTATCAAGAAAACCATAAATTCAAATTTTAAGCATAATCAGAACAGAGATATGGACTCTTCCTATATATTATTTTTTAAAAAAAATATTGTTGAAAGTCGATTACATAAGAATAGTCCATTTAGAAATGCGTAAATAAAAATTTTAGGCCAACTTGAAGCAAGGATATGGGCACCTTTTTTCTATGTTTTGTAAACCTAGATTTGAAATTCATGCCTTCGCTAACTTGTATTAATTTTTTTTCTAATAAAACACAAATATTTTTATTTTTTTAAGTGAAAAAAAATATATTTTTTTATTTAAGAAATTTGTACAAATTCTCCAAAAAAACTCTTCCTGCAAACATTTTTAAGTGTATTTATCAAATAAGGATTATAAGAGGGAACATAACTTGCTTATTATGCTGCTTCCGACTGGCTGACTGATAGTCAACTAAAGCCTATTAAGGTTCCTATTAATGGGTGTTCTGTTTGTGTGAGACGTGAGTGTCTATTCCCTCCATCAATGTATATTTATTTAAATATTTTGCCTACTCAGCTTGTCGTCTAACATATTTGCCAACTAATTTAATGTGTGTTCAGATGTCAAGTAAATAAGAAGCCAGGATCAGGCAAACGATAAGAAGAACGAAATGAAAAAGGCAAAAGCACAATTTATATTGAACAATAATTGTTTGACTCATGGCAATGATGATAATTTTTACAAGGATAACAATGTTGTTTATTTATGATTTGAATTTATTTTATACGATTTCTAATCTTCAAAACAGTTTTTGTAATTAAGGTTTATTTGCAATTCCAAATAATGGTGAAAATATTTTAAATATATTCTAGATTAACTTACTAAAGTTAAGTTGTGCTCCACGTGGTCCTTATAAGTTAAAAGGTTAAATACGTTTACGTTACCTTTGAATCTCAAAAACTAATACTGCCTGCCTCAAAGCAATAAGTTCAAAGAAACCAAACTTTCTTTTTTACATTCTTTAATATTTTACGAAAATATTCACTTGCAGGCAAAAGGAGATAAACAAAACTACATTTTCATACCTTTTAGCTAAATAAACATAGAATTTCTAATGATTTTTCAATTTTATCCTTAAGCTTAGTGTAGAAGAAACTATTTTTGCCATAATAAAAATATGCATAAAATTTGCAAAAGTTTTTCTTTGCTTTGTGTTGCATTGCTTCAACCAAAATAAATAACCATCATAAAAATAGTATAAAAACAAATATTAAACTAAATTGTTCGTAAGAGAGTTATTGTGGATTTTGGCAAAAGTAACAATAAATATACAGATTTATAGTGTAAATTCTATGTACATTCTACATTCTTGTGCAAACTACTTCCCCTTTCTCTTCTACACATTGTTAACAACAACAACACCATATCTATTTTCTGAATGGTCCTTCGAATCAAACTAATGTTGTATGCAAATAGTTTGTCGAAATGTTATGGGGTTAAGAAACGTGGGGAGGTGGGGGATTGCTTGTGGCTATTGGATTGGCAGCGTGAGTAGAAAGAAAAATTACACAAATAAAAGTTTTACTACTTAGTTGACCGCAATATGTTAAATACACAAAACTTGAAGCATATTAAAGAAGAAAGAAACCCTTAAAATGGGAAGGTTAACCTTTGCGAGGCCATATAAAAATTACGTTTAAATATTTTTCTGGGGTACGAACACTCATCGGGTTTTATTCAACAAACAAGAAGCGTGTCAAAAAAAATCTTAAGAATACTAATACATACAGAGCCGAAGCAACAATTTATTCTCTCGTTGAGCAGTAGTAAACTATCGTTCTTTGGAAATAATAAATTTTTTTGGCTTGAATTTTGGCAAAATTTTCTCTTCTGGTTTTAAAAAATATTCAGTTACGCATGACAAGCGTTTCGCTTTGAGGTCTTTAATAGTTTTTTAAACAATTTGTCTTAAGAAACTCCTGTAGACAGAAGGTGTCTTACAGGATTGAATATAATTTTTGCTTTACGAGATTTGTTTTCGTTTCTACGGAGTCTCAAAACAGTGTGATAACGACGTGACCCGAAGTACATTCTTCCTTTTGTTGTAATCGGCGCGCGCCATGGAAAAATAAAAAAAGTAGAATTGGTGGAGAGAAGCTTACAGGAAATCTGTGATGGAAATGAAGTCCTACAGTGTTTTCCATTTTATCACTCTCAAGTGAGCCACATCTGTTATAATATCAAAACTAAATTATTGACATTTGGCCTGCGTAAGAACTGGGTAGTGGCGCAGAAATAGCTCAAACGATTCGATGTCCTGTCTGCTCTCCATTCGCTGTTCTCCATCACAATCATCTGATGGAGGTTAGCTTATAGGCTTGAATGAGCCAGGTTTCCTTAAACTCAGGAAGCTAAGAAATTTTTAGTTTTCTACACATCCGGATATCCCCCCCTCCCCCCCAAGAACGATTCTTGTCATTTCGTTGTTCTACAGAGACCTCTGGGCAAATGTTATTGCCGCCTTCATCGCAAAGACAGGCTTTGAATTCCATTGGATAACTGCCCGCCTTTTTTTAACCTGGGCTGAAAGAGTGGTTATCCCAAAGAAGAGCCTTAAGCCCCAAAAGTCATACACCTAAGCCAGCGATAGATGATTGGTGTTGAGTGCCCCTTTCAAAGGAAAACGAATCTCAGCGGAGAAGTTCACAGAAACTCGGTGATGCGGATGGTTACCTCAACATTTCCCATTCCACGTAATCAGCTAAGTAAACATTTATCATTCTCTTGCATTGCAACACTATCCTAGATCTTATCGACGCTTGGCCATCTGTAATATTCATATCCGTTGCATCTACGTGTGGCCTAAGCCAGAACAGTGTTGTGGTCTGGGAGGCGGAAGTAAATTACGATCTCCGGGTTTTTAACAAGGGTGCTCTGTTCCATATTTTCGCTCTAGAGCCACACGTCCTTTCGGTCATCTGCCCAAGGGTCCCGGTTAATAAGTTATATGATGGAAGAGAAGGGCCCCTGGGCAACCTTCCATCAGCACAAGTGCCTAAGTCTACCTCCTCGTGGTATCAACTGGGTAACTTTCAGTTTACTAGAAGGCTAACAGACATGGCTAAATTGACTTATTAACTTACTGGTCTGGCTTGAGGCAGATTGTCCTTGTTGTCGCTGTGGCATGCACATCACCAATACATTATCTGTGTTTAAAAGAAATTGGTAGAAATTGTACGGAAGTAGATTTCCGAGGCTGACCAGAATCCTATCTAGTACCACGGGAATCAGTTGGCCCCATGTGCTTACACATGTGCATGAACTGATTAATGGTGAGGTCTCCTTCGGGAGTTCACGTGGTTATCCCCAAGTGGGGCAACTGAGAACGAAAGCTGATATGCTGGGGCCCGTCCTGTGCGGGCCCCTGAGTGATCACGTTAGGTGTAAGTGTGTTTGGAAGTAGGTGAATAGGAAACTTGGTACGGCTGGGGACCCTAGGATCTAAAACAAGATCCCGTCATAGCAGCAAATAATGAGATGGCCGACGTAGGCATGTTGAAGCATGTGCGTAATTCGGTCCTGACTGGCGGTGAGAAGATTATAAAGCGTTGATGATGGTGGAGTAATTGATTTGTCTGAACATGAAAAGATCCTTTAAACAGAGCTGGGTATCGCATTTGTTGGATGCGACATGATAATCATAATCTTTTTTGCTTAAGGTTGAGTGCTGTTTCACAAGCGTGTGGAAATGTGTCTTGTCGGCGCGGGTCTGTTTTGATTATGAAAGGCGAGATCAAAACTAGAGACAGAATTAGGGTTTAGATAGCCCAACTCCTCAGCAAGGGTTCTGTTATGGCTTGCACAGAGTCATGGCAGAGAATTGTAACCTGGGTGGCCGAAAGGCGTGTGTCGCTTACAGAAATCTATCTACGATATTCCACAGCTGATCAGAGTCCTATGTGGTACGGCAATCAGAAAGCTCCGTGTTTCACAGTCTGAAAGATGTGAGATCTCCTTCGGGGGTATACATGGTGTCTGTGGTTATCCCTAATCGGGGTTACTGATACCGAAAGACATAGACTCAGACTCGTATGGAACGGTGTTAAGAGTGGCCAAGGAAAATGTCTTTTGAAATTAATGGGTTAAGCAAGATGCATACCATTGAAAGCTGAAAGGCAAAGATAAGTGCTTAGAAGTAAGTACATAAAGAAAACTTAATTCGGAAATTCTACGTATTAGCTGAAAAGTTTTGGCATTGGAAAGGAATTTGTAATAAGTAATTGATGTAGATGAGATGTTATTATGGAAACTGAAGTAAAAATCGATTAATGATAGATGAGTGTGAAAGCGTGGGTTATATGGGCGAAGGTTAGGTTTTACATAAGCTACTAAGTTGGGTTATAAATTTTAGAGTAACAGACTTATTTTTCAGCAAAGTTAAATATTGATTTTGGAGCAGCAACCAAATTAAGGCAAATCCCTTTGGTCTACCTTCCCCACTAACAATTTGATTTATTTTGTAGGCGCATTTGCCTTTATACAAGTTTTTATTTATCATTCGTTTTTATTTTCATTTGAAAATTGTGTATTTGCCATAAACTAGGCCACCAAAAATGCGTTTTTCTTTCTTGTCTTCTTATTTCTTATGGCAACAAAAATTGCTTTCGTTTTTCATATGCAATTTTGTTGTTGCCACTGCTTTCGAAGATATTTTTTTAATGCATTTTCTTTAGGCAGTTAAAAGACTTAAAATATGTTGTGGGTTATGGTCTGGTTTTTTCTGTGCGTTTCTCTAGAAATGCAATGGAATTTAAATGCTAAAAATTAAAAAAAAATATAATAAAAGAAATGTAACCCAAAGAAAACTAGTTTTATTTCCTGCAATGCAACAAACGAATTCATGTAAAATGTAATGAAAATATGTTTTTTTTATGCTGTTGTTGCTGCTGACTTATGTTTTGTATTTGTGCATTTGTTGTTTTAATGATGTTGCATCAACAAACAGAGTTTATAGCAGGGATTCCCAGGTAACTGCTTTTTGTTTTTGAAATGCGTGGTGGGATTCATAATCGATGACAAAATGGTGCGTTCTTCTTCAAAGACAACTATCTCAAATAATATTTCAGATTTAGAGAATAAGTTCTCTTGTTTCTTTACATTGCATTTCATTATAGTATCGCATCCCACATTATGACGATGAATCGGAATCAGTATCTCAGCATCACTTTGAGCACAAACCGATATATAACAGTCGTGTTCAATTTTCGACCGGATATAAAAGGCATACGTTAGAATATCTGATGGCGTGAATTGTTTCTTCAACGTTTTTTTAAACCAAGACATTTTATTGCTTCTTGTTTAAACATAGGAAAACGTGTTCCGTCTAGCAGCCATCGCAATCAATTTTCATGCCTAGAACTTAACAAAGGGCTTGTGTCACCCTAACACTTATACCCCCATTAAAAACAGATCCAGCATCATGGTCAACATTAACCCGTAATGTGTCAACAGACACCATTGGGTCTTATGAGCATTAAAATCTACTTTATTTGTCCGACCCAAACGACAATTACTATTTAACCGCGGTTATGTGTGTCTTTCATACTCATACTCTGCCTCATAGTCCTAATCTCGAAAGAGCTAGGTTTAAGGTAAGAATTAATTGACAACCATAAAATTAAACTAGTTAAAAGGTGCATTAGCGCAAAAATTCAAAAGGAAAGACAATTATTACGTATTAGAGGCCAGCCCAAGACGACACTAAATAAGACATCATCTCGAATTTTCAATTCATTTCATATACCTTACGTGTGCACACACAAAATTAAGTACTGCGTTGTATTGTTCGCCATCTCGTTTGTTTACTTAACTTAACTTAAATAAAAAAATATATTCACAGTTAAGCACAATTAAGCAAACAACCACGGAACATCGAGTCATCATGATCGCACACTTCCATTTCAATTCGTCTCGAAACTTTACTGTTGGCGGCATGTTCCTGGTGTGATAGTTATAAAAAACGGGGGTTGATTTTGAATGTTCATATGTATGTAATGTAATTTAATTACGCATGAGTTTTATATTGATTTGCCTGCTTGTGTATATGTTTGCTTGTGTATGTACCCACTCAACATTGTGTGTATTATTATTTGTTAACATAACAACAACATAACTCTTAAGTGTTTGTTGTTGTTGCCACACCATAGGCACAGTAATTTTTTTTATCGACCACAGTCTCGACACCACTCTTTATTCTTAGCTACTCTACACTGCAGCACAAAAACTGTTTTAGCTTCTCTATATTTCAGCACTTAAACCGTTTAACCACACAATAACACAAGAATTAGAAAATTATGCGGTTCTTGAATTAGCTTGAATAGGACTTGGTGCAGGTCTCTATTACGTATGTGGTGGGAAGCAGTAGAAAAGGGCTTCTTTTCAACGTTTAAACGTGTGATTCAAGTAGGATCACTGGTGAGTAAGATTGGGATTGCCTTGGAATGACTTCTCTAGAAGCTGTCAAGACGAAGAGGAGACCGAAAGCGTAAAGCACCTCTTGTGCTTTTGTCCGGCAGTGAAGGACATTCGGATCAGGCACTTCGGTATCGGTAGATTGAAGGGCCTGTCGGAAGTGGCCAACATTGGCGTAAACAACCTGGCGTCCTTTATCAGGGATAGCGGTTGGTTTGGGGGCAGCGGCCAGTATGGGACGACTACCGCTGACCACACATAATAACTTTTCTCTCTCTATCTTTATCTCTATTGATCTAATCTAATTTATCTTTTTCTTCTTCTCTTCTCTTCCCCAGGTATCACAAAGGGACCGAGGAAACGGACCCAAGTGGGCTGCACAACTATTACTTCAACACTTCCGCAGCCGCCTGTTCTACCTAACCTAACCTAACCTAGGATCACTGGTCCGGTGAGAAGTAGACCCCAAGCGGCACTTAGAGATATTCTCTACGCGGTACCTATTAAGTACTGGCTAATGGCGATGGCAATAATCCCTGAGAGAGATTGTTGGTTGGGATCCGATAGTCTGTATGAGGGGTGTGCAGTTTTCACTAACGTACTTGAGATGAATTTTGATACCGGAACCGGGCCTTTATCATGAAAGTAAACAATCAAATTGTCCTTTCTGAGGAGTGTAGTGTTTTTTAGTGGCAAAAATGTCTATTTTAGGTGCAACAGATATTATAGTGGAACATGTTTAAAAGAAAAGTTAGGTCAGACAGCGCTTAAAGCCTTAAAGGCGCATTGCATCAAGTCTACATTGAAGAGGGAATAAAAAACAGCCTCAAGAGAGGATAACAGACATCTTCAATGTCAAAATATTTAGAGTATCAGAAACCTGTGACATAAAGTTGGCAATGAAATGGCCGACAAACTCGCTCGTAGTGGTTCAGTCCTTAAATTGCCATATAAGAAAACAAGTGTGAAACCGCCAATTGGTTACTATTAAGGGAAGATTAGAATATGGACGGATAAAATGACATATTCAGGACTTTATGGCCGTTGCTGAGCCCAGCAGGAAATATGTTACTCAAACGCTTCGCGAGGCCTGAAGACTAGGATGTAGGTCATAGCTCTTATGTTAGAGGCAGGACGAGCAGATGATCCCGCGGCAATCTAGATTATTGTAGGATGCGTTAGAATAAGAAGGAATTTGAGACGGTTAGGCAGGTTGCCTGTCATTGATCGATTTTACCAAAGCGTTAGGTAAAAAATTCAGGGAAACATTATTGAAATTATCGTGTGATTAAGGTGACTAGGTGAAAGCCAGTGAAAGGGGCGGGGGTATTTGACACGGGCATTTAAATCGACTTCCTTTTTCTCGGCCTAAGACTATCTCTTTCCTACTTGTTAGTATTTTCATTTTTTTTATTACTTACTTAATGCTTAATTTTTCCTCCAAGGGAATCTAATGGACCTAGAAGACCTCCGAGTGCTTATGTGTGAGAGGCTGTGCCTCCATTCATTATTTTTTGCAACCTCTCTAACAATAGGGCCAAACATGAAGACGTAATATTCCATCGTTACAATATTCAACCGAATCTTTTAATGCAGATAACGAAGATTGGCTGCATTTGTTTTTGGTCTCAAGAGATGAGCCTTCTTTTGACGCGGAAACCACAGTCAACAAAAAGATGAAATTCATTATGTGCTGTGGCTCCTATAGGGAACAAAGAATAACCCATAACAAGTAGTTTATATCTATTATTTGCTATGGTTTTTGTAATCAGTTTTGTTGAGGCTGGTATTGAAACTCTTGCATCGATAGCACTGCTAGAGTTGCCAACAACCTTTGGCCAGGCTAGCCGTAATGCGGGTAATGCTGGGCGTCATCACCGTGGAATACAAGGATAATTGCCAGAACAAGTGAAATTTTCAATTTTTGTTTGAATTAAACGAATAAATAGATTTGATTCATTTAAGAAATATGAGTAAGGTTTGTGTTCGGTTTGCGTTTGGGGTCGGCCGAAAAATAAAAATTGAACCGATGTTTAGGTTCGGTTTAGATTCGGTTCCGAAAATGGCCGTTCGCCTGGGGCTTTAGAGATTTGATTTAGTTATAGCATTTGAATATTGCCAAGGGCTTCCAACGAAATATCCAATTCGTCGATAATTTAAATAATCTAAATTATATTTAGGTCTGGAATAGAATATATCAAAACTGATTTTCAAATTAATATTTACTTTGGTAATAATTGGAAAATATCTCTAGAAAGTATTCCTTCAAGGACAACAATACCCTTTTTTTTTCAAAGAAGTTTAGGCACTTTCTAAAGTGGAGAAGAGAACATAATTTGAACAGTTTGTTTGCCACTGACTTGAATTATGTGTGTTAGCGCCGCGAATTAGATCCATATATAACTACATACGTACATACATACATACATACATACATACATACATACATACATACATACATACACACATATGTAAGTAGTTTTGGATTTGACCTGACTCAGCTTGGCCTGTATTCTAGTTGGTTTGTGTATTCATATGTGAGGTTATTGTGCCAGTGGGTGTTTGCTTTTCTTTCTATTGGGTGGGTAATAGAAGAACTTTTTTTATGTTATACTCTTCTCTATTCTTTTTATAATCTTTTTCTATTTGAAATCCTCTTCAAATTGCCTTGTTGGCAATGCAAAGTAGCCAAAATTGGTTGAGCTGTGCTGGTGGTGGTGGCAGTAGTGATGGGCGATGAGAATGGCGATTCTTTAAATATAAAACTTTCACTATGTGCTTGCTGTTGTTGCTCTTTTACTTCTTACAATATTGCTGAGTCTAATGTTACTGTTTTTGTTGTTTGTTTCTGCTTTATCTTGTTTTGGCGTGACTTAAGCATATGTTTAAGTGTGTTTATTAGGAAATGAAATAGGAAGTCGTTGTATTTCTTCATCAGGATATATGTTTGTGACTATTTGGTGTAAAACTAAGCGTTAAGTGTTTTGTTTTTGGCAATTGGTTTTACCCCCTCCACAACTGCTAAGACGTCATTTATGTGTAAATGTTTGTTGTTGTACGTGTCCGTGCCCGAATTATTTGTTTCTTTTTAGTATTCTAAACGAAATAACTTTACTTATTGATTTTATTTAAATGGAAAAAAACTTCTAGGAACATGTTTAGTGCAAAGAAAAATAAATTCGGTCAAACAAATTTATTTATTAGGGTACGGAGAAATAAGGGGGTGGTTGTTGCTTTGTTTTCTCTTTAAAAAAGAAGATGTAGAAATTTAAAATTAAGAAATTAAACATGGTTAGAGAATTAAATATTTACCAGCAATTCGGTCCACACTTAAATTAGGGCTGAAACGTCATATTGCATCAAACGTGTTCACTTACCTGGAAAGAAAAAAAATGATACAAATTAGAAAAAAAAATTTTTTTAAAAATAATAAATACAAAAAATAATCAAAATAGTTTACAAAAATAATAAAAACTTTTTATAAAAAATATAAACATAAAGAGAGATTAAATCAAAAATGTTTTAAATTTCATAATGATGCTCGAAGGACCAATATTTCAAAAGACATTATTTCTAACTAATGTTTTTACATCTCTTCCCAAATTTATTTATAATTTTAAAATAGATTTCTTTTTATGTTCATTTAACAGCAAATCACAATATTTGCATATTGCAAACAGTATCTCAAATAAGTTTTGCTTAAAGAAAAATATATTCAAATTATTTCTTGAGAAAAACTTTTTTAACGACAAAGATAAATAGGTTAATGTTGCTTAATGCCGGAAAAAACAGCAGTTTATGTAATGCGTTGTAAATTTGATAAGTTCAACTAAGTTTTATGTTCTCATGTCACATATTTTTAACATTCCATTAAATAAATCTTTTTTTCTCGGTATTTTTGTGGCTGTTATTTTATGCTTTGCCACAAATGCCATTCTTAATGAATATTATTATTTGCAACTGAAAATAAACGCAATAAAAATTAGTTTTTTTTCTATTGCAACTTAAACAAACTAGCAGTAAGGATAAAAAGGATAAAAAAAATATTTTATTGGTTTGCTTAGTGTAATTTAAGAAAAAAGAATTTAAGGTTGAAGTAGTAAAATTGATCAACACTTCGTAGGATTTTATCTTGACAACGTTGACTTAAATAACATGATTCTGTAGTCGGCTCAAAGCTTCTTTAGGATCTTCACAACGTTACCTTAATATAAATAGGCCCTAACTCGTATTTTTTAAGCCGAGACTTTTTGGTCTAACTGTGATATATGAGCACACCTTTCATCGAAATAAACGAAAATCTGGACTCATAAAAAATACGAATTATGGCCTTTCTATATTAAGGTGGCGATAAGTATAAACTAAGAAAAGCAGTATCATCAAACTCTGTTGACTGTTTTCTAGCGGTGTAGCTACTGTGTAAATCAAGTACAGGGTTGTTCCTAAAATATTACTTTAAGAAACGCCAGCCTTTATTGGTTCAAGATAACCGAAGTTTCGAAAGCATGGAAGACATCAATTAAATATGCAGAACAGTATTTCTTTTCCTCACTGGGAGTTTTTTAAAACCGGAGCCATATGGGTTTATTCGAAGACAAATTTGTGATTAAGAATGCATTCGTTGTCATTCAGGACCGGAAGCGGCTTGATTTCAAGCAATTTCTCGAATACTTTCGATATTTTTGGTAACAGACTTAGAAGCCTGTAGGACTCCACTTTATGATAAGAACGTCTAGAAATTAAAATCGCTTTTCTATAGGTTGTCTAGCAATAGCAGGCGGCGGTGCAAGCATGCAGGGACATGTGTTTGGAGAAAATACGTTTTTTAAATGATTTATGAATATATTACATTTTTCGCCGTCGTTTTTCAAGATTCTCTAAAACTACAAAAAGGCGGTTTCCCAATAACAGGCCCTCTAATCCCTGTGGCAGATCACTACAGAGAAAAATTTGTTTGTGGAGTTGTATCCAGCCCCTCTAAGTTTGCCTCATGTGAGCCCCTTAATGAGCCTCCAGCAAAATCCTGAGATGGTTTGTGCATTTCTTCAACTTAATTGTGTTTTTGTCATTCTCTTTGGGTCTTTCTTTTCTTAAACGAAAGCTTTATTACATGTCTGGAAAAAATTATGTCCAGCGGGTTTTTGAATACGATCGGGAAGACTATTAAGACGGATGCTTGGAGTTATATCCCCCAACAGGGACGTGTACTGATTTTTCGGCATTAAAAACCTGACGAAATAACGAGGTTATTGAAAGTTTTTTTAATACGAATATTAGTTGCTAAAGTATAGGACTCGAGGGGTGCAAGCCATCAAATACTATTTAGTTCTCAGTTTTATTTATATTTCCAAGATCTCAGAGACAGAGATCTTTCGTATTATAAAAAGTATACCAACATATTTTGAAGATGCTTTCCGTTGTCACAATGATAGGTTTTGGCACATTGAAAAGTCTTAATCTTTATTCTTCTGTCCCATTTTCTATTCGTTTCTATTACTGTAAATAAAGAGTTCTTGCTCTATCTGACCAAAGTTATGGTTGTGTTTTTTTTTCCTCTATACTTCTTTTTCCAGAACTAAGAACAACAGAGTCCCCATAATCGACAACAGAGGGTGTCAACACGCTTTGTTAGTTCAATACGGCATTACCTGCTGTATAGGGCCCAACCTCATATACATATATATTGCTCTTGAAGCTATAAGAGAATAGAGTCCTATTAGAAAAGGTAGAATGTTTTTAATTGTCACTTACTTGGGAGTGGCCAAGGATGATTAGTTTGTTGAACTGTTAAAACAGTTTGCTGCTGCCGGCTTAGCACAATCATCCCTCAAGCCATTGCTAATAAATATTTTTTTATATCTAGCTTGAGTAAGACTGCGGCTATGTAACCTAAGATGTTATTTATTTCATTGACCTGTTAGGTAGGTAGAAGTCACATTTTGAACTTATCTCAAATGAGAACCCTAAATGGTTCAACGCCAAGTAAGGAAGCAAAAGAAAGAATACAAATATACTTCTTGTAAAACTTATAGCAAAACCTGCCTGCAGGCAAATAACAGTCCTAGCACCAGAATCGGACGCGAAAGCCTAATCAGCTACTTTATTTTAAAGCAACAACTGATTAATGAAACTAAAACAAACAGAACAATTTTCCTAGTTGAAACTATAAAGAAGTTTATTTGAGGCTCTTCAGCTTTGAATTTCACAAATTTTTGGCACATTCTTCAGCTAAGTCCGTCTAAAGGTCAGCCTCTGTATGAAGCAGCAAAGAGTTCTAAGTTCCTGAACAATTATCTGGGAAACATATTTTCAGTTCTCATTAATGATGCCTGTGTTGTGAAAGTAATACCAAAATTTTCAGGGTCCAGCCATACGCGAAGTGCTATTTTAAGTATTCACTCCAATAGAGTCTGATGAATCTTTAAAGCAGATGCCTTCTCCCGTATACAGCTGGAAGGGACATCATAAAATGGTTTAGAGCTAGACAGTGAGTGATACTCATCCTTTGCTCTTATAAATAACATATCCGTCAAATTTTTTTTTTAAACCGGAAACGCCAGAAATAGCGCCAACCTTAATTACTTAGATATGAGATCGACAAAAGGTCTCAAGATCCGAATATAAATGTAGAAGCACCGAAACAAGCACCGTACGACTTTTCGTCTCTGATTTAGAGTTCCCCGGTAGCGTTTTTTTAAAAGCCTATTTAAAAATTACTAATGAAAGAATAGCCAAAAGCACTAAGTAACCTCGTTGGCATGGGTACCCCGATGCTTCTCAGAAAATAGGTGCCAAACAAAAAAAAGAGACTCCATAACTGAAGATTTTTTTATGTCCTGGGCATTGGCTCAACCCTACTGCATATAACACATTACAAAAACGTAAGCATAGCTTTAACTTTCGAAGGTTTGAGTCATTATAAAGAAACACACAAATACAATAGATATATAATAACGCAAATACCGCAAAGTTAAACATAAACGATTAAACATTATCTTAATTAAGATAAATGCTAAAAAGTTTACAAAAATAAAATGATTTTAAACAATCCCCAAATGAAAGAGATGTTACAAAAACCCTTCATATGTAAAAACATACATTAGTTTTTGTAAGGATTAAATTTCTATTTCTTAACAAACAAAAAGCATATCCAGACATAAATATTTTAGCTAAACTACTTACCCACACAAACACACACGCATTAAGACATAACATAGAGGTGGAATATGAATATCAGAAAATACATAAATATACTTGCAAGGACAAAGTAATAATATAAAATGTACAAGGACTTTGGGCAATACATATACAAATATAATAAACCATTAATATTAGAGTGAAAACAACAACAACCGACAATAACAATAAAAGGAAGTTATAAAGTGCATAATTTAAGTTTCCCTTGAAATTTAAACAAAAACAAAGAAACACTAAAAGTATAAAATTCTGCTTTCTCCTCTCTCTCTCTTACTTTTCTCCTTTGAAAACCCCTTTTAGCTTACATTCTTTCATGCATGTTAATTTAAGCGGCTGTGTGTGCATCTGTATATGTAAATCCATCTCTTACAACATCCGCTAAAATAAGAGAAGCAGCCGAAGGACCAAAAAGCTTATAAAGTGTATGAACAAATATATAAATGTGACAAAGAATATTTTTTTCTTCCATAATTTTTCCCAAGTGTCAGGTCATAAGTCTTTATGTTGCTGTAGCTGCTGACGTTGTTTCCTTCCAGCTCTGCCTTTTAGGCATGATATACATGAATAGACTCAGTATGTAAAATAAAATAAGTAAAGGGCACTTAGAAACCGAAGACCAAGGCAAGAAACAAAAGCGTGAAAGACCAATAAAATGACACACACACAATGAAAGTTTTAAGGAAAATAAGTTTAAAAAGAAAGTCCCTGTTTGGAGCATTATGAGAGAACGAAAAACTAACTGAACTTAAGAAAATAAAAATATTTGCAAGAGTTTTAATTAGTGAAACTAAGCGCGTGGCATCTAAACTCTTGGAAGTTTTTAAGAATTCTCAAAGAGAAATTAAATTAGCCACAAGGGTAAACATAGAAGAAAGGCTTAATGTTGGCATCAAAAACCACTAGTAATTTAACAAAACTTTATCTTATTTCGTAGCTGAATTACGGCTTCATACTTTTCGTATTAATAAACTGGTATTAGCTCTCTGTATTAAACGTATAGGACGAAGGACATACATACATTTATATATTTGTCTTAAATAGCCTCTTTGTAATTTTTGCTGTTGACTATATTTGGCAATATTTTGAATCAGAAACGAAGTAGTATTAACAAATAATATATTTCGGCTTCGGGGATTACGGTTATCTGTTCCACTTAAGCTTTATTTGCGGAGAGGTTTTAAGTTTATCCTAAACATGTTTCAAGTTCTCAAAGTGCAAGAGATGATTTACACAGTTCAGAAGTTATGATTTTAAAGACAAAGAACGCCCAGGTCAGCATTAAGGTTTAAGGGTGTAAATGTGGTTAGTAGTAACATATATATGTAATCCTTCAAATTCTTATGTTTAGGGCCTCAAAAATTGATTTTCAACAAGTTCTATCTGATGTTGCTCTTTTGGCTGCATTCCAGGTTAAGTTAGCCGTTTGTAATTCCACTCGAACTTGGCGTCTCTACGTATTTTTAGGGTGTCTACTGCTTCTAGCTCCCTGTGGGTTGCATTCGAGGGGTTTCCTAATAATGTCATTAACCGGCTTGCGTAGGGTACGACCCAGCCATCTATATTTGCGTATTTTTATCTTACGGTCTATGGAGGTTACTTCGTTTTAAGCCATAACTTTGGATTTGTTAAAAGTTTGAGGCCGAAATATTCTGAGGATCCGGCAGAGGCATTTATTTACGAAGACCTGTAGCTTTAGTATGTCAAGTTTGCGATAAGTTCCACGTCTCCGAGCCATTAAGCAGAAGGACTTTACATTGCTATTGAATACTTTAATTTTACTACATACTGCGATGTTGGCTGCCCTCCAGAACTTATTCAAGATTCCCATCGATGTACTGAATATGCGCGCTACACCCAGTGGAAGCCACTACAATGCTGCCGAAGTAGCGAAAGGTGCAGACTTCTTCAAGCTGTTTCCTCATCAGTGAAAAGCAGTAACTGTCCATTGAGACTAAATTGATTTTGTCTTCGATGCATTTACGATGAACGTCTTAGCATTGATGCTATTAAACATTTGCTGAATGCCTTGCTGACTATGTGGCATTACACATATGTCGTCATCATAGTCAAGGTCGGTAAGTCTACGAGCTATGTCTATTGTGATCCCATGCATGGGGATCACGGATTGACCCATAATGACATCAAGCACGATATTAAACAATGAAGGGATAGGACATACCCTTGTCTTACATCTGTTTTAGTGCTTATGCTCTCGCCAATCCGACCTTCATGGAGCACTGAGCAAGTTGCGTCCTTTTACACGACCACGAGTCTAATCAGTTTATCAGGGATTACCTTACACTGCATCGCTTTCCATCAGGCAGAGTGGTGAAGTGAGTCAAATGCACGCCGAAAATCAATAAATATCAGATATCTACAGGTTCGCTTGCAATTTGACTATCTGTTAGATAATTATGCGAAGCCTGTTGATATGGTCTATGCAAGCTCTATTTGGTCTGATCTTAATTTAGACTCTGCCAACGCATATATGCGATTATATAGGATGCGTGCTTAGATATTACTAAGCACATTTAAAAGGGCGATGCCCTTCAGTTTTTGCATTCCATCTGGTTCCTTCTTTAAAGGCGTTCGAAAACATTTCCTTTTGTCAGAAGTGCTCAATTAGCGGACGGATTAATTCTGCCGTAAGGGATTTGTCAGTCTTAAATAATTCAGGAGGGATTTCTTTTGCTATTTCAGCGCAACTAGGAGGCTGGGTGTACATATTTCTTTGATTGTGTTGAGAGTGATGACAGAGTTCAATCGCTTCCTCGTCGTTCGCGCTATTAAGTATGTTCCGATAATGGTCTTCCTATACTCGAAAACTCAAGAATTATTATGTAATCTTTGTCCAGGTTTAGCATATTTAAATAGTAATATTTTGAAATAGTTAACAAGTTGAGTAACCTTAATGGCATGCTAACACCGATGCATCTCAGGGTATAATGTGGCAAACGAACGTACAAGGTCTCTGAGTCTCAATGTCCTCCTCCCCCTCTGGAGGTCTGACTGGGGACTAAAGCTGGCAGCCCTAGCACTAGTCTAGGACGCAATGGGCTAATCACCTGTCCGTCTGAAACCTTTCCGATTATTGAAACTAAAATAAATGATTATCGATCGAAACCCCTGATAACTACTTTTGGCTAGAAAACAAGGTACTCGTTACTCCATTAAAATTGTAACTCAACTCAAAACTTTGCGAAGCTGCACGATTCATATAATGGCAAAAAAGTTGGTAGCACACGCGGTAAATACTGAATAGCTTCAAAGATCGGTTCCTTATAAAAAAAAACTAGAAAATTTTGACTCATCGATTTTGACTTTGTCCTGGCCTACCAAAATTAGTTTCGACCGATGCTCTCATTCACGCTTCACTTCTGTGCCGAGCAGGGTACTTTTTCAGATCCCACGTAGACCTTCTTGGTACCTAGTGTAACCGGACAAGACGAAACGGGTTATCCAGTAAAACTAATTATATATAAAAGCTTAAGGATGCTTCACACTCTCTTGGCAAATGCTAGCAGTCTTGTCGTACCAATTCTAGGTAGTTTCTAGCGCACGAGCGCTAGACAGTGACACAGAATAGGCTCAATAGTCGGTTGATTTTCCCGCACACCACAGACCATGCAATCAACGCTAACTAGTTGTTTTGATCTTTTGGCATGAACTGATGAGATGCAATTTACGTCTTTCCTCGCCATTTTGTCTCTCATCGTATTTCCCTCAATATCCCTGGGTCCCCGAGTCTAGTAAATATATACCTGGCTTACGGTATAAAGTTAACCAATAGATTTCTCGCTCGCTTGACCAATTAGAGAGCAGGTAAGGTTTGTGGAGATTGCTATGGTCGCCGGCTGATAGTCAATAAACCTATTCACCTTCCCATTCTCAAACAAGTAGAGCAGGGTATGATCATTAGATGAATTGGCTGCCGAATTTGCCTGAAAAATACTGCAATCGTGAGAAAGTTTGTGGGACTCCCTTAAACCTAGTTATCGACAGAAGGCAAGGCAATTTTAGCCATATTAAGACAGAGTATTAGAAAAGTAGCCATGTAAGCTTGATGAATAGCATCACAAAACATCTCTTTAAGAATTTTTCGTTTGGAAAAATCAATGCTATAACAAATTTTAACTACACTTATTCATGGGCGGTGGGCGTGGCCGATGTCAAAAAACCCGGCATGTAGGTTTGGTTTCTTCTAGGAAAATTTTGTACCAAATTTAAAGACTTTATTGGAAATCAAAATTTAATGGAAAAATTTATTTTGATTGTATGGTGAGTTGGCGGTGGGCGTGTTTAATGTCAATGAAGTTTAGAAAAATGAAATTGCCTTTTCTGGCAGTTCTTTACAAAAAAATTTATTTGAATTGGATGGCAGGTGGGCGTGGGATGTTAGTGTATCCATTAACTTTCTACACTTGCAGCTTAACTGTGTTTGCCATTCCTTCTTTGTATCATATTCTTTATCGGCCTATTGTATAGATTCTTTCCTCCTTTACGCGGTTTTTTTTCTTATTTTTTATCCCTTAAAATTAAATTCTAAAATGGGTTCCTTTGAAAATATATTCACTTCTTTTAGAGTATTCATTGCTTTCATTCTCACGATATTATTAAACGCCATTCAAGCGAAGAAATCCTATTCATCTTTAACTTACATACACACATCCGAGTTCTAGTAATTAATATGGAAGGATTGTCTTTGTTGTATGAAATAGATGATATGAGATGGTTTGCATTAAGAGATTAAATAAGTATTAGAGTTCGTGTAAGCATGTGTGTAAGTACTTGCAAGCAACAGTCAATAGCAGTGAAAGTTGTGTAGGTACATTCTAATGTAAAATGAGGTTGATTTAAAATGACTTTAAGTTAATGGAGTTAAACATATTTTAACATTTTGTTTGAATTTGGTGTTTTTCAAAATCTTCCATATAAATTTGGTTCTTAGCAAAATCGTGAATGATGTAAAAAACAACGCCACTTAAACAAATTTTCACGATGCGAACGACTTTTTTTCATATTAAAACAAGCGCTCAGGGGATGGCCCCTATATATGCATTGCTTTGTGTTGGTACCAGGAAAATAGGTTATGGGAAGAAGGATATATCGAGTATTGTGGACATTTGACCTTAATTTATTGATACTAACTGTGACAGAAGGGTGCCCGGTAGATCAGTGGTAAGTGCACGAGTCTACCAGTCTGGCGGTTGTGGGTTCGATTCCCAACAAAGACCCTGATAAGTTTGCTTCATTTTCTGTTCTTTCTTTATTTCTTATCCTTCTCTAAATTTCTTCTCTCCTTCCATTTCAACAGATAGAATAGCTGTCTCTCCAGGTAACACAAAGGGACCAAATTAAGCGCACCCAAGTGAGCTGTATCCTTTCTTTCAACGGCTGCTTGCTCTACCTAACCTAACCTAACTGTGACAGAAAAGCCATATTTAGGTAGTTCGTTCCACATAAGGACTGCGATTAAAGAACGAAGTTTCTCTGTAATGCGTTGTGCGGTTCACTGGCCAGATGAACACAAATGGGTGGGGGTGCTCTTCTTGAAAGACGTTCATCACGCAAAATAGAACGGGTTTCAGAAACAAGTTCCCTGATTCCTTCCTGACACATTCCATTCTAGTATCGACAGAAAAGTTACACTACACCCCACATTGCGACGATATTTAAGTGACTCGAGATGGTTAGATACCTCAACGTCACGGATGAGTACTTTTTCCCGTTCATGAACGCGGTCAAGTAGCTCCAAAATAGACTTTTGAGCACATGACCATACATGAAAATTGTATTCCATTTTTGGTCGGATAAAGGTAATATAAATATTGAGAAGATTAGATGGATTAAAGTTATTCCTAGACCGTTTCAGGAAACCAAGACACTTAGACGCTTCCTTCGACACAATAAGAACGTGTTCCGTCCATCGGACACCGCACTGGATTTTCATGCCAAGAACATCAAGAGCTCCTTTTCTCCCAATACTTATACCATCCAATAATACATACGATACAATGTGGTCCAACGTGCGCTTATGTGTCAAACAAAACACTGGGTCTTACGGGCATTTTAGTCGACCTTATTTGAAAGGACCCAATCGGAGGTTAGCACCAGATCACGGTTGAGGGTGTCATTCATACTCTGCCGCAATCTTCAAAGAGCTAGGCCTGTAGCCAAGTGAGTATGAATGGCATAGGCTGTTGTCGTGTTGGACTTCCTCCAGTATTGGTATAAGGCTTTAACCATCGTGCAAGTTTTCTTTGCTCTTAATATAGCTTCTATTTAAAAGTTTTAAATTTCATTTACTACCAGAGCTTGTTATCAATGTCAAAAAGACAGATTATTTAAAATCTTCATCAATAGAATTAGTTAAAATTTTCCTGGAAAATAACCTTCCTACTTTAGCTAGTTATCAAACACAGTGTTACTACACAGAATTCCTATTATTAAGTAATAAATCTGTGTATCAGGCTGTCAGTCATGTAAACATTTTCAAATTTTGTCATACAATTCCATGGATTTAAAATGCATTTATTAGTTGCTATAGGTTCGCACATCATCAGTAATTTATATGCCATCATTGGGCTGAGTTTCATTTATCTATTTGATCTACCTTTCTTTCATTGTCGTTTCAGTTTTTCCCCTCAAAAGTGTTGTACACAATTCACATCCTTGGTGCCTGTACATTGGTATTGTTTCATTAAGCAAAATGTAAAGAGAAGGATACAATATACGTATGTACATATGCAGCAGCTTTCTTCACTACATCCAGAAATGAATTTATTACGGTTAAAGAAAATTCGTTCAAAAAAAGTGAAACAAGGCATTTATTCAGTTTCCAATAATTTGTTTATTTTATTTTCCTTGGAGAGTTACCTTTCGATTTTTCCTGTTCGCTTTTTGTTTTCAAAAATTTTGTGCATCAATGCACTTTGTAGAAGTGCTTAAGTTAAGGTATGAGTTCTTTCATTTGAAATGCAATACAAAGACTTGCACCAGGAAACCAATTGCAATTTTACATTTTGCAAATTTACATATCTGTGATGCAATAGATTTCTTTTGCAGCATAACGAAAAGAAGGATGCTTAAAGGCTGGCATTATAAAAACTTCATTATGATGTTCCTGGTTTCCTTCTTTGGCATTATACAATCGTAAATAGCCTAAAAGCCTTAAGCCATTTAAGTCTATAAACTTGCAATGAATGTACTTAATATTAGAAAGTAGTTTTGAATAAGGTTTTCCATGGGTGATAATTAAATTTACATAAAATTCTATCCATATATAGGGGTTTAAGGAAAGCTTCGCTTTACAAACAGTAACAAGGTACAAAAAGGCACAAAAATCAAACCAAACTAAATTGCAAAGCCGAGTCACATAGCGACCCAAGTAGTAAACTCTAGACCTTTGCTTAGAAAGTATCTAAAGATATGGCTTTGGCGCAAATCGTCTACATAATGAGGACGATGTAAAATATGGCGATTCTGACAACACGCGCAATGACATCGACTTCAACCAAGTCGCTTCTGACGCCACTCAATTAGCTTTCGACTTAGTCGCTGGCGAGGAAGCTGGTCAGGATGTTGGCGAGGAAGTTGGCGTCACGCGAGTGTTGAAAGAACTGTCCATGCGGCTTACAGTCCAACTGACTGCAGGAAATTTTACTAAGATCTTTCAGAGGGGCGGAAAAAATCCCCTCCTCGGGATCTGTCAATCTTATCATAATACAGGCGGGGTTAAGGAGAAATTGGTGTTGGTGGAAGCATATTGCAAAGACAGGAGTCTGAATTTCCTTAAGACCTTCCGTTGAATTCGGTGTAATACTGGCTGAACTGTAAGCGATTAGCAAAACCGCTGACTGGTTCGGTACTACAGGATAGACATCCAGTCTAGTTGTGATGTAAACACAACATCACAACTAGTGTGCGAATGCTGTTGATCCTTCAACTGGATGGTGATGCATTCTAATACCAGTGTGGTATAGAGCAGGAAGTTTAAAATCGTCAAAAGCCTATTTTTGCTACCAAAAATCGTCAAAATAATGATAAATCGCCAAATCTGGCAGCTGTGCATAGGACCAGTGCAAGAAACTGCACCTCTTTTCCCGCAAACTGTGGGTGTAAAAGTACACTGCCAGAATCGCAAAGCTGAATATAGCGCTCTTACTTGTCTTATTAAACATTTTTAAAAATGTCTGATTGAAACTGTTCAATTAAATATATGAATTTTTTAATAGTTTGCAATCTTAACATTTTTTTCAATCAACTCAACGAATTTTTTAATTAAAAATGATTTTTATTTTTTTCTGTGAATATTCCCGTTATGCTTTGGCTTTCAAGATATAAGAATGACACAAATTAAACAGGCAGAGCATTGAACATTTTTCAAAGATATGATAGATTTATACTCAGTTGTTTTGAGCATATACCGGGCGAACACCCCAAAGCACTGAACAACCGTCTTTTTCTTTTTCTATTGGTATGTCTTCATGCTTTAGTCCTTCTTCAGTCTGAAATTGGCTCCATAAATCAAGGGCAAACTACTTCACTCGATAACAATAGAATATAAGTCGGTATAGCTAGTGCTTTTTGCTTTTGTTATGTTAATTGTAAGGAGTTTGTTTCTTTCGATTTCTATCGAGTCCCTTATTTGCTCCCAGGGACTCCCAGGGAACATTCGATTCCAATCGTAATAAAAAATATCTTATTAGAATTCCTATATTAAGAACATTGATAACTCGATCGATCGAGTAAACTCCGATTGAATTCTACGCTTGGCCCCAGGTTCTTGAGTTCACCACAGAATATACAATAAACGCTGGCCATTCGTTCTGCTCTTTTGGCATGAACCGCTGTTCAACAATGACCTGCTATCAACCCCGCTAGGAGTTAACAATCGCTCCTTCGCACGGCCAAAAGAAACCTCGTCGCCTCCGGGTCGTAAGATCCCCACATAATCTTGGAGACTTTGCACTAAGTGGTATTTATTCAAACCTCCATGGTTCTGACCCTCACCGCAAAGTCTTTACTCTTATTGTAAAACTGTAGCGAAGCACGAACGCCCATTGCTCTTTCCTCTAAAATTATGCTTGCAGAATGTTTGGGGTTAATATAGGTCATACAAAAGGCGAACGGTAATATCACTAGAAGTTCATTATAATGAAGTGATTGGACGGTCAAATTTTAATTGAACAACGTTTCTGAATGAAGGGTATTTAGGACATTGTGGCCATGGGTTAGCTTAGCAGACATTATAAAAAATCGCGAGCTGAGAGCTGCAGCTCGGGGTTATTCAATAATGTTAGAGCATGAGGACGAATACGCCACGATGAAGTCATCTTTTAGATCATAATATTTCACAAAATATTAGGTGATATTTAGAAAATCGAATTCATCATGATAATCGGCTGGGTTAAACTCTTTCTCAGCTTTTCTTTATCAAAAGAAAGGCACAATAGACCCAAAAATTTAGACATAGGAAGGCATTGTGCCTAACCCATCTTCCTCTAGTACAAGTTGTGAGCGAATGTCTTGCAATGGACTGACAAATAAAACTAAACTAAATGGAATATGAAACATTGGCCTAAATTGAATATAGTCAATTACAAAGAGAGGTCGCCAACAACCAAATCACATAAATTGGGTCTTCAGATCGAATTTTGGTAGCGCTTGACTTATTTATACTTTGGCATCCGTTCAAAACAGTCGGTGGTTATAAGTCAACAGAAAACGGAAGGAATAGAAAGGAAACCAATGATCATAGCTGTCGCGTTTTCTCAACATATAATTCACAATCATACTCAAAAACTTCCAGAATACTGATGTCTGTATCGCACTTAGAGACTCAAATCTGATGTAAGTTTTCACACAGAAAGAAAACTCGCTTTCTAAAATCAAGAATTTTATTCTTGAATTTATCCAAAATCGTTCTTGAAATTTTTAAGTACGATCCTTACTTACATTTTCTTAAATCAAGCCTATTCGGATTGCTTCAACAAATCAAGCAGAAAAAAACTTGTTGCTTTAAAATATAATATTATACATTTAAAAAACAAAGTGTCTTGGTGGCCTAGAGGTAGCGCGCTTGTGCTGCAGTGCTGAAAGTCCTTGGTTCGAATCTCAGCTTCGGTAAGTACAAAAAATGAAATTTTTAAATTATAAATATTAATTATCTATAAAATCAAAATAAAATATAAAATTCTTCTTCTTTAATAAAGCTCCATAAGTCAAAAAAATGGTATTAAATTTTCGAAATAATCCTGTTTACGGCTTAAATCAATCTTTTTTTGGCTTAATTGTGGCTAAAAGTAAAAATTCGTACTTGAAAAATTTTACTTGGAGTAAGAAATTTCGTACTTGATTTAAGAAAAACCGTACTCACCGTACTTTCGACACCGCTATGGCTTGATTTAAATAAAGTTTTCTTAGATAATTTTTTGTGTTCACAAATAAGTTCAATGTAAGCTTCTGTCTGATATGCTTCCAGCGCCATATTGGTACCTTTGAGATATCTTAAGTTCGCTTTAAATTTCTTTTCAGGGTCCACCTAATCCTGGCTTTTATTTAGGAAGTTTGCACCCTTAGGAAAAACATGCAGTTTACCTGTTCTAAATTTTATGTCTTTAATTTGTGTTTTAATCTTTAAATTAATTTTTCAAAAATTAATTAAATTCTTAAACAGTTGAAAACATAAAAACAGCATTAAGAATTCAAGCTCTTTATCAATTTAATACCCTGGATAAGATAATTACGGTTTTAATACAACATTAATCTTAAAAAGCTCTTGGCATTTAGTATCACTTAAAAGAGTAATAAATTAAATTACAAAAACAAAGAATAAATTCTAAATGAATTTTAATATACAAAATTTAACAGATATGCATGCGTATGAAAGACATGTGTGAAATGCATTAGAAAACCATATGTAGGAAAATTTAAAAAAAAAGAATTTGTAATGAAGATTAATAATGAAAAATTCTATTAAGAATATAAATGAGAAAGAGCTAAGGACTGCAGCTAGGCAAGTATTTAAATTAGAATTTATTTTTTAAAGTAATTTGACTTACAACAGTCTTTATCTCTCAACAGATTGTGAACATTTAATGGATATATATTAAATAGAAAATTTTATGATTTTCATGATAAACTTGCAAGAGACAAATGCAACTCCCATATGCATTCAAATAAAATATCCGAATTTTATGCCAATCAAAATCCTTTGATAGCAAATGTGAATTATAAATAGAAAAGTGTGATAAGAGGCCAAAAAAAATAAATAAATAAATAGAAAATATACGAATATACAAACAGAGACAAAAACAACTTTAAATGTTGATTGAGAAATACAAAAATAATATGCTCGAAGCATATCACAGAAAAAACTGAGTTGTAGAATCAGTAACAAATTTCAGAGAATCAGTAAATATTTTGTCTGGCTGAGGACCTACAACGAAAGTTGTAAATTTAGACAAAAAATTTTGCAAGAATTTTAGTTTCTGTTAAAAAATTTTGCTGAGCTGGTTAAATATTTTATTTGTCTAGGCGAAAATTTTGTTTGATTTAAAAATCAAATAAAAATATTATTAGAGACTATTAAATAAATTGACTAAAAAAATAAATTATTTTGAACAAGAATTTGTTTGAAAAATTTTTTTTGTAGTTTTTTGTGTGTATTGCACTGACAGCAATATAAAATGAATCCTGATTCTGGCAACATACACAAGCTTTAAGTAAATTTGTAGGCAAATAAGGATTTTTTTTAAATTTTTTTAATAACCAGCACTCAGGGGATGACCCCCATACATGCATTTCATCGTGTTGGTATCAGGAAAATAGGTTATAGGAAGGATATAGGGAGTAGTTTTCATAAATATTTTATTTAACATTTTCTTCTTATAGGATGTTTATCACACAAAAAAAAACGGGTTTCAGGAACAAATTCCCTGATTTTTTCGGGGCACATTCCATTATTTTATCGATAGAATAGTTATTGGGCCTTACGGGCATTAAAATCGACCCTATTCGCACGGCCCCAACCGGAGATTTACACCATATGGCGGTTAGGGTGTCATTCATCCTCTGCCCCAATCTCCAAAAAGCTAGGCCTGTAGCCAAATGAACATGAATGGCGTATGCTACTGTTGTCTGCAAAGGAATATATAGGATTCCAAGTCTGACCCAAGAGGTCATTAAGAAAGATAAGAAATAGAGTAGAAGAGAGGATAGAGCCTTGCGGTGCCCCTGAATTGACTTTAAACTCATTGGAAGTAAGGATTTTATAAAGAAAATTATCGAAATAGTTGTCATTAAAACATCTTTCAGAAAGTATTTTCAATAACATTCTTGCCGGCATTAAATTAATAATTTTACTCGACCACCAACAAAACTCTACTTACTCTTGCTCTTTTCACAGGAATCGGTGATGCCTGACCTCCTTTTTCGCAGTTGTAAATTTTTTCTTTCTTATTTCCCCCCCCCCCCCCCCCCCCCTGTTAGTGAGGATAGGATCAGAAGCTTTTTCGATATAATTCGGCCCCCTCTAAAAGCTCCCTAGTCATTTCACTAATGAAACTGAAGACAATCAGGCTAAACTGGTATCTGCCCTACATAGGCCCTACATACGCCCTTTGGGCCCTTGGTGTTACTACACAAAAAGAAACAATAACCCGCTTAACTAACTGAATGTACTTCATTCTGGGATGCTCCCTATTCTCTTGGCAAACACCAGCAGCCTTCTCTAGCCCACCCTGGGTATTTCCTCCAGGCTTTAGAACAAATAAGACCCATGACAGTTTTGCTCTAGAGCGCACGAGCTCTAAACAATGACACAAAATATGCTCCGTATCCCACGGTATATTACAGAACCTACAATCATCGTTGGACAGTCTTTGCCCTTTTTTCTATAAACCGCTATCAAACAATCACCTGTTATCACTAGATGTTTACAATCACTTCTGCGCAAAAACGAAAGAAACCTCTTCAATCCCGGGTCTTAACAGCCCACATAATTTTGAACACTCTACACGAAGTGGTATTTCCCCAGACCTCCATGGCTCTAAGCCTTGCCACATAGTTTATACCCCTATTGTAGAACTGGAATTGAGCACAAACCTTCATTGCTCTTCAAATAGGCAAATGTACCCCTTGCTTCGCCAGCTTGTCTGACATAACATTCCCCGCAACAACCCTGTGTTCGTCAACTTAGTAGATGTGTACTTGTCTCTCGGTACACATTCTACGAATACAGCCTTTGCACACCTTAACAATTGAGGAGCAAGTGCGGCTTACGCAGATTGCCTTGGTCGCGGCGACCTCAGGCACTTTTCTAACACTCTTCTCGCCCTCTTTAGATGGCAGGCTTACGATCCAACAGATAACCCGTAATCGGAAGAATGTATCAAAATTGATGTCAGTATTAAAGGGTTCTAGATGATATATAAACACGCAACTGTACTCG
Source organism: Melanophora roralis (assembly GCA_963583895.1). Lineage (NCBI taxonomy): Eukaryota > Metazoa > Arthropoda > Insecta > Diptera > Rhinophoridae > Melanophora > Melanophora roralis. Next base: position 19,835,871 of record OY757188.1, read on the forward strand.
GACCACTGCCGTAGTTATGGAAATATTGGAAATAAGACACCAGTTTTCGTCTCCCCTGCGAATGTCCTGTCAGAGCTTGGTGAGGTTAGTATCAAGGTACAGGTTAAATGACCTGCCAATATACCTCGCTTAAGGTTGATTCTAGTTCCCTGAATATTAGTATAAGCTATGGTCCTTAGAAATGATTCTTATGGAATTTTTTAGTTCCTAAAAACTTTTTGTTTCCCATAATTCCTTTCTTCAACCAAAGGAAGAAATCAAAAAAGAAAACAAAATTAAATTGAATTCTATAGAATTTCATACCATACTTGAGATATTTTCATAAAACTCTATTATATCATTTGTATTTAGAAGGAGTGTAGATTTATGATTGCATTAGTAGAAGTTTGCATTATACATTAACTCATACTTACGCACTAACACACACATATGTACATATTTAAGTGAATAAATCCCACATACTTTTAGGATGAACGAACGTTTTAACATGAACTCCTTATGTGGTGTAAAATGTCACACATCATCAGACATTAAAATAAATAGGAATAAAATTTGCTTTTAAATGTTAAAACTATCAGAACATCAGCACAATCAAACACATATTCAGATAGAGATGCACTTAAGCTATTACTTGTGTATTTATTTATTCACATACATACATCTTTCAAACCTTTGACATGTGTATGTATAAACACACATCAACTTGGTGTTATTAGGTTTAAAAGGAATACAAATATGTATGTATGTTTTTTATGTATTATTATGCAGATTTTCTTGTTTTGCAAAGTGTAAATTACGGCAGAAAAACCAAAGTTAATGAAAATCATTGAAATGGGTTTAAAACCGCTAATTATTCTTAAGGCTATAAAGGTTTATGAATTTTTACCACATTTTCACTCAAAATTACTCATAGGTATATCGCACTTAATGGCAAAATACAATCGGCTCCTTATGTTGCCAAGGAAATTCGAGAGCCTAACTGCTGAAAAGATGCAACAACTATGTCAAGCAGAGTTAAATGAAAATCCTGATTCGGTTTGGTTTACAGACGGCTCATAAAAGCTAGTATATTAGCTTTTATTAAAGCCACATGAGATTGGAGATTTTCATTATAAGCCCTCCTTTTAGGATAGGCTCATAAAATATTTCCATGGGAGTTAGATTGGGCAATATCGATGGCCATGGAATGTCCCCGCTACTGAGCAGTTTTTGGGGAAAATTTTCCCAAAGCATATTCATCGAAGCTCTGGCGCCATCCTGTTTAAACCACGTGTGCGAAGAGTACGATGGATGAGCTCGCAGGTTTAGCAAAAAGAGTTCCGTAATCACGCGTTGATAATATTCACCGTTGACACCGTCGCCTAGCACCGAGAATTTTTAAAAAATGGTCCAATTATATCATGCGTGGACAAGGAACACCTGTTACCCTGGGGCAATGCGATGGTTTTTGATATTTTAGTCGAGGGTTGCGGGTTATTGGAGACCAGTAAGTGCAAGTTTTCCTTGTAGACGTGGCCGTTTAAGTGGAAATAAGCCTCGTTGCTTCAAAAAATCGTATTAACAGTGCGAAAACGGCTCCAACAAAATGTTTGCATAAATCAAAGACACTTTCTTTTATTCCTCTTTCTTTAAAATTTCATGAATAATCGCTCTGGGAACTTCCAATAAGGCTACCCATTTCCATTATTGAAACACGCGAATTTTCACGCAAACTGCTTTCAAACAGTTCATCGTTTTCAAGAGTCCTTGAAGATCGACTGGGCAGTTGCGTAAAATTTTTGCGCCCACGAACGAATTGAGTTTACACGCCGAATACCGAACTTTGAACAAAATTGTCGATAAGCAATTACGTAATAATCATTCTTCCAGAAAATTTCACCACAGCGAATGCGCGATGCTCACTCGACTACTTGGACATCGTGACTGACAAATCCGCACAATCAACAATTCCAAAGGCGCCACCATCACTCCGCATCGTTTATTACTTTTTGAAATAACCGTATTTTAAAATATAAATTTGCTAACGGACACCCTGTATGAGGTAAAATCCGTAGTGGTTGTGAATTGTCTAAGATCTTTTAATGAGTTCGGTTCTTATATTAGGTTGATGCTATGATGAGTGTCCGAACATAAGAGACATATTAGTACCGAGCAGGCTGATTGCTTAGCTAATAGAACAATCAGCGGTTCCAAACTCTTACTTGATGTTTTAAGAGACTATGGAAGGAGAAGCATTAGTTTCTTTTACTTTGCAATAAAAGCAGTGTTATGAACAATTGGGATAAAGGATTTCTTAAAGGCTTTTATCGCCTTGGTAAAGTGTTCTCAGGTTATTAACCAAATGAAAGGGATGATGAATCTCCGGAGCATGTGCTATGCTGTTGCCGGCACTGATGTCACGTTAAACGAAACATTTTAGTGCCACAACAATGGCCCCTAAAGGTATGCATTGTCTCTTACCAAATAAAAAAAAACTATTTACTAAATCCGACCCCAGCCTATCTTCGCTGATCTAAACAAGTGACCCAGCTACTCAAAAAGCACGGCTATAAATGCAGTTGGGTGCAATCATCACGGAACAACTTAACAGACTTTAGGGGATACGCCAAGGGTTTAACGTGAATACGGTGGTCTTACCACTGGGTGATATATAGTGCGAAAGAGAAGAGCCTCCAGATGTGTGTTATACATCTAGGTGCTAAGCCGTACAAACACCTTGCTTAGTTTTAGTTAAGTTGTGAGGTTTGTTTTTTATGAGGATTTTGCAAACAGGAAGAATTCAAAAGAATCCATTGGAACGATAATTGAGGCGATTCCCGCTGTAGCCCTCCAGGCAGTAATGAATAACTTTTTGATAAGATGTCGCACAGATGTGACCGAGAGTGGAAACTTAATTCAATTATTTTTAAAACTTCATAAATTAATTTAATGAAAATGTGTAACGTTAGCTTAACAAAAATTTATTTGAGTTTCATTATTTAGCAAAATTCATCAGCCACCCTGTACCTTGTTTTTACTGCTTGATTTTTTTAAGTAAATCCGACTAGACTTGATTTAAGAAAATTTAAGTACAAATCGCATTTAAAAATTTCAAGTACGATTTTGGGTAAATTCAAGAATAAAATTTTTTAATTTTGAACATATTTTTTTCTTTCTGTGTAGTTCCTTTTAATCCCTTATTTAGTACTAAGTTAATTTATTTTCATCTAGTAGCATATTGGAGCTTTGTTTCTAAACCACACAACCACTTTTCTTTACCACATTCTTTGTACTTAAAAGCAGCTTAAAATGTCAAACACAACTAACTAATTATAACTGTTAACCTTTTGGTCTTTACATTTATAGATCTTAATCTGCACGATTAAAACCTATAATTAAAAGAGATTTTTCTTGTTTTCCTTTTTTTTCCCGTTACACAATAAATCATGCCAATTAGAAAGTTTTAAATGTCTAAATATAACAGACTCTGGTTGCCAGCGTTACCGTCATTATTGCTAATTGCCTTTAGGTGGGATTATTTTTTTTAATCTCTTGAAGGAAAAAATCATTTATCATACTGTTGCTAATAGTCTTGTAATAGAATGTATTTTTTCTAACACTTTAGAAATATACGTCTGTATTAACATGTGGAAATACTTACATAGAATCTATAGATATATCGAACACATAGATTAGAAGAACTTTGTTGTATGTCTTACTTGTTAAAAGTTATTGAAAATATTTTTTTTTATTTTTTAAACACTTTTCTTCTAGTTTTTGTTTCTTAATTTTCAAGTATAATCAGATAAAAGAGGTTTTTGTAGTTAATGCTCTTCCATATAAGAATCTGTGTTATTGCCGCTTTTCTTATTGTTGCAAAAATTCCTTTTCTTTATTTTATTTTTTTTTTTAATGCAATTTGGGTTCCACAAATGTCATAAATATTTATCATTGCCGAGAGATAATAAAAAACTTGTTCACTTTTTGTACCGGGTGTTTGGTGTCAGATCAATATTTTCAAGTATTTACCGATAGAATGGAAATGCGGATTTTATTTTTCAAAGATTATGTCTACTAGATGTCTTTCGTCGACTTGAACACACTGTTCAAATCGGAGGCTTAAACGGTGCAGTAAACTTGCTTTAATTAAGCTGATTCCCCGACGATTATTTTCTTTAAAGCCACAAGAGATTGGGCATTGTCATTATAATCCCTCCTTTTGAGGTAGCCCCATAAAAAAATCCATTGGAGTTAAACCGGGCGACTTTGATGGCCATTGGATGTCCCCAAAACCACTGCTCAGTTTTTGGGGAAAACTTTCCCGAAGCAAATTCGTCGAAGCTCTGGGTGTGTGTGCAATCGCCCCATTCTGTTGAAACCACATGTGTGAAGAGTACGATGGATGAGCTCGCAGGTTTGGCAAAAGGAATTCTTTTATAATTCGTCTATAATTTTCAACATTGACATTTGTCGCCTGGCCTCGAGAATTTTCGAAAAAAAAAATGTCCCAATTATCTCAAGCGTGGGCAAGGCAAACCAAACAGTTATCCTGGGGCAGTGAAATGTTTTTTGATGTTTTAATCGAAAGTTTCGGGTTCTTGAAGACCAGTAACGGCAGTTTTGCTTGTTGACGTTTGTGGTTTAAGTGAAAATTAGCCTCGTCGCTACAAAAAGTAGGATTTTCAGTGCGAAAACGCTGAAACATCGTTTCAAAAAAATTTTTGCGTAAATCAAAGTCACTTTCTTCCAGTTCTTGAACGATTTGAATTTTAAAAGGATGGAACTTTAGATCCTTTTTTAAAATTTTATGAATAATCACTCCTAGAAGTCCCAGTAAGGCGAATTTTCACGCAAACTGCCTTTAACTAGTTCAATGTTGCCGGGAGTCCTTGAAGATTGGCTGGGTTTTGGCCGTTGGTCGTTCAAAGCCGAAGCAGTTGCGCGCAATCTCTGCACCCACGAACGAACGAAATTTACACTTGGCCCAAAACAAATTCGCCGAATATCGAACTTTGAACAAAATTGTCGACTAACAATTACGTAAGAATCATAACTCTTAAAAAATTTATCCACAGCGAGCGCGCGGTGTTCACTCGACTACTGCGACATCGTGACTGGCAAATCCGCACAATCGATAATTTCAACGGCGCCACTCTCCCTTCGCACCATTTATTACTTTTTGAAGTAATCGTATTTAAAACTATAAAATTGCCACCAGACACCCTGTACTTGATTGCAATTTTTTTAGTACTACAGCTTTAATTGAATTTTTTTTAAACTTAAATCATTTGGTTGCAATTTTTTGTTCTTGGAAAAGAAAGAAGCAAATTGGACTAAAGATGTACGAATGTGTGCTATTGTTATAAGAGGCAGTAATGTTGGATTGAATACGAATTAAGGGTGCTTTACGTCATATAATAAAACAAGTTGAATCCCTAAGGGCTTATTTTTTGGGGACCTTAACCTTTTAATTAAAAGTGACAACTTATTTGGCATTTGGCTGGTTTAATATTACAAGGTAGTATTTGAAAACTCAAAATGTAACGTTTGTTGCTGAGCTTTGGTCCACTTTTGAGATAGAACTATTAATCCGTATTCTATTGTATGGAGGTCCAATTTTCAATAATTTTTTTTTTAACTTTTCTGGCCGTATATCGGCAGGTGGTCAATCGTTTTGGGCTTATCAGCGTAGACTAGGGTCTTCACATATCCCAACAGAAAATAGTATAGCGACTGTAAGTCGTACGATCTTGGTGGCCAATTCATGGGTCCGAAGATAAAACTCAATGATAATCATCAATCTATATACAGTTTGTTTTATTGATAAAAATGAGCTTCATGGCTAAATAAAATTCGCTTATAAAAATAGGGATCAACAGCAATCTTTCCGCAAAATCTTTCATAAAGTGAATGGACACACATTCAATTCCTGCGCACGATAGCGGATAGACTGATTCGCGTCTTCCTCTATGCTTCGCTCTACAGCAGCAATGACTTCATTTGGACGCACTGTAAGACGTCTCTGTTGATGCGAATTATCATTTAAACTAAACGTGTTGCGAAAACGTTCCAAAGTTAATCGAATTATTGAACGAATATGCAGACGGTAAGGGGGCGTAGTGCACAATACCTATTTCGAACAGAACCATGATTTTAAAAATAAATTTGCACAATTTGGTAGCGTGGTTAAGGCGTCAGTCTATTCATGTTGGAATGCTAAACCAAACAAAACTTAAATCACTTGACAGCTGATAAAATGGCCGTCAGACAAAAAAAGTATTACCAACTTAAAGTTAAATACCTCTGCAACAAACACACCTCAGTGCTTATGCTTCGGCGGGGAAAAGGAGATCCAGCCTCAAGTTGCTTTAGAATCCGCTGTTGCCTGCCCAGAGCCTGTGTTTAATACTTGGGTCTGCTAATTCGGTTCCTTTGTGTTACCTCCGGGTGCAGATGTAAAGAGTCAAGATAGAATGAAAAAAAGTAGGATGAAGCAGAAAAAAAAGAAAACGCTGTAATGTCAACAAAAAGTTTATAAAATTGCCCAACGGGAAAGTGGACCGGTCTAAGGCTATTGACGTGAACGGTTCCCTAGGGTAGGGACTGGTTCTAGTTCTTGCACTTTATATGAAGAGAACCTGTCACTTTTACATTGCGTTGTCATTGGAGGGAGCAATTGGTTCAAAACTATTACCTCAGGATGGGTTACAGGCCAATCCTATATAAGCAAATTTTGCATTTATTGTTTAAGATCCTGTTCCGTCTACCTTGTTTGTGTTTACGTGTGTGTGTGTGTGTATATACAAAACAGATGTATGTTTAAGTGTAGGGACCCGTTTTTCTATCTTTTCCCCTAACCTCTTGAACACCTTTTAACCAGTTACTTAATGTGTGCCGTTTTAATCGATCACGACCAATAACTTTTGTCCAATTCATATTTTGTACCTGTAACAGGACGAGTACGCCAACCAATTTCCCGCAGGGTGGCGATGGCAAAAGCTCGACAACAGGTGCAGCAAGCCGCAAATGTATAACGAATGCTCACAATCCGGGACCAAACAAAAGCTTTAAGCAACAGTTCTTCGTATACAAAAAGAAAAAACAGATTCGTAAATCAAAAATTTTATTCTTGAATTTATTCCAAATCGTCCTTGAAATTTTTAAGTACGGTTCGAACTTAGGTTTGCTTAAATTGAGACCATTCGGGATTACTTCAAAAAAATCAAACATAAAAAACTTGTCGTTTTTGAATATATTTTTACATTTAAAAACAAAGTGTCTGAGTGGCCCAGATGATAGCGCGCTGACGTTGCAGTTCGAAGAGACCCAGGTTCAATTACCAGCTACAGCAGCTAGTACAGAAAAAAATTGTACGGTTTCGAACTTAAATCAATTCTTTATTGGCTTAAACGTGGCTAAAAGTAAAAAAATCGTACAAAGTAGATAAATCGTACTGGGTTTAACAAAATCCGTTCTCGGTTTAATAAATTCCGTACTCACCGTACTTTTGACACCTTGACAGCTTGATTTAAGTAAAGATTACTTAGTGTGTAATAAAAACGTTTTATAAGAAAAGGCCTTTTCAATTTAGAAAGCGAAATAGAAAATGAGAAGGCTATGTTGATCTGAACTGATGGTGTTATAACCGAGGCAGTTCTAAATTTGAACCCTCCCTCTTCTAAGGAGCCAAAGTTTCCAGGTCAAGGTTATCTTTAAGAGGTAGAGCATTTTAAATTGGAAAAATACAGTTACTTTCTGTAACTTCTGATTCATAATATATTAAACTGTGAAACTTTTATTACCAATTATAGAGCACTTGCCCCCAAACGAATAAAACAACTAAGAGACCCCTTACATTTTTGAAGGACATTTCGTTTTGTGTCGTTATCATATTTTCCTTTTTTGCATTTTTTGCAAAATAATGAAATTGAAAACGTTTACTATTTTTTGCTTGTTATTGTTTTTTTCTCATGCTAAATACAATTTTACTAGGTCAACATGTCGTTTTTTTCCTTTTTTTATTGGATTTTTTTGTATTGTTTCAAAAACTGTTATTAAATATTAAGGAAAAGTGTTTATGGAGACAAAAATCATGAGATAAAAGCTGAGGGCTAAAAAACTGAAGGCAAGAACAAAAATTTAGCTCATTGATGAAAAAAAAAAGAAATGAGAAATAACGAATAGAACGAAAAGCAATAATTTTAAAACTGAAGGGCATAAACGATTACAACGATATGGTTCCAACACATTTTTATTAAGTTGGGGCTATTGTTTTTTTTTGTAAAAGGGACAAAAAAAATTAAATGGTTTAAAAAGGAAAATGCTTAAGAAAAATAAAAAACGAAAATGTGAGGCAAAATAGAATAAGGCATTTAGGTATGTATGTCACACATTGTACATACATACATACATCTGTATGAACGTATGTATGTATGTACGTACTTTGATACACATGTGTATATGTATTCATGAAAGGTTTTCAGAATGGGGAGGACGGAGGGGTAAACTAATACAAATGGTTTTAAAAGTTTTTCGATTGACTGGTTATTAGAGGTCATTTAGGTTTACGATTTAAAAATTGAAAAAAAAACCGATCAAAAATTGTAAAGGAACCTTTCAAAACCTTTAAATTATTAGAAAATTGTGTAAACAATTTTGTTACTCTTTAAAAAAAAATATAAGACAAAATAACAAGTGTAAAATTTAGAATTCTTGAACATTTTACTTATGGTTAAAGAGGGCGCAGAAAAATAATCTGCCTGTACGTACAGGGTGTCTCATGAAAGCTATCAATAACTATGGTTTTACTGCCAAGAACACCAAACTGCCCTCCTTCTTTTGGTCATGAGCAAGGAGCTGCCGCTATGGGGAGAATATTTCATCTATGGAAGCAGCTAGCTATTCCTACGGGTCAAAAAGGGTTATCATCCAGCTGCAGTCATGACTTAGTGGGATGTTCCTTTCGTTGTAGGCATCGAATTGCATTACTGCTATCAAGTTGATAGAACATCGTTTACCGCTTACTAAGAAACTGTTTAAAAACTGCTGACTTTACAAGTCACATATCTATTTCTAGTTCAAAACTAGATGTAAGCCTTCTGACAAAATAATTGGCAGAGTAAACGGCAATACTGTCTTTGAATAACTTTACCGCATTCATTTGTTGTGAATAATGGCCCACAAGCAACCCAGACCTAATCCGTTTGGAATACTTATTATTGACCATTGCGGAGAGGCTGGTTTAACATAAAAGATACCTTCATATTTGAACTAAACCATCAACTAGTTGGCTAACTGACCATAATAAAATTCCACACATTATTGATTTCGCCGGAAAGTTTTAAAGGTTCAGGCCTTTTTGGATCTCCGGGAGAACACTTGTATTGGGGCTATATCAAAAGAATGGACGGATTATCGCCAAAAATCATAGGCTTTGTGTCAGTGCCAAATTTCATTAAAATATCTTCAAAATTGCGACCTGTAGCATGTTCAGAAGAAAACAAAGACGACACCCTGCCAGACGGACGGGCGGTCGGACGGACATGCTTTAATCGATTTAGGAAATGATTCTAAATCGATCGGTACACATAAAGATGGATCATTACATTTGCGCGTTAAAAATATTTGCACAAACGCATAATACCCCTACCACTTATGTGGTGTGGTGGGTATAAATACCTCGGCATTCACCTTGATTGCCGCCTTACATGGTTGATCACATATAGAGATGCCAAGTTAGCACAAATAAATATGAAAGCAACCCATACTCATTGGTTAAGTGGTAGAAACTCTATGCTTCATCTCAATTGTAAACTTTTGCACTACAATTTACTTTTAAAGTTATTTAAGTGCTTTGGAGTACAGCTAGAGATCTAGGCCTCTGCCTGCAGTGTAGGGAGCATTTAAAGACCTCAAAACCCAATTCTAATAATAATAACTGCTGCTACTTGGTATATTAACAGAAAGATCCACAAAGTTCTTCAAATTCTACTAGTTCAATGCTAAATTTTACACATGATTTGAATAACTTGGAAAAAAATTTAAATCCGCTCTCTGCAAACATCTTACAACATGGAAACGACCAAAATGGATGTATATTTTGATTTGAGGTCTAAAATTTTAGTCTGGCCTTAGCTGGACTCTAATATTATCTTATTTTTCAGATTTGAATTGTTATTGTTAGCTTATGGAAAAAAATCTATAATAAAAATCAAAAATAAAAAAAACGTTGGTTTTCCTAAAGACGCAAGGGGTGTGCTGTGGCCAATTTTATAATACGTACTGGCGCACAGTTAATAGGTGGTTTAATGTTAAAAAATATATTTTTTAGAAATTTTTTTCTTTTATATGCAAGTTCAGGCAATGAATTATTGCAGACTAGTCGAATATTCCAAAGTGTAAAGGCTTTCTTGAATATCAATATTTTTTTTTTACAGAAAAAGCATACGGGAACTTTTAAACTTAAATGTTTTAATAATGTTTGGGTGGGCCCCTTTTAAAAATGTTCTATAAAAATAAAATATTTTTTCTTACATAATCTTTTTAAACTTACACAAAAAAAAATAAAGTTATTTCAATTATACTACTTTAGTAATGAACTGTTTTCAAGTTTTTTAACAAATATTTGATAAAATATTTTAAGTATATTTTTGCGCTATTTAAACGCTAAATTAACTTACAGCTTTAATGGATACCGATTTATTTTTGTAAAGTTTTTTTTCAAAGCTTACCTGCAATAAAATAAAAGCAAAAAAAAAAATTTTTTTAAAATATTGTAATTAAAGCTTGCTATTTATGTAAGTATGTCATTAAATTTATACAAACGCGCAAACAAATGCACATACATGTGTGTGAAAATGTGTTAAAAGATTAATATTTATATTAATTACTAAAACAAACATATTTGTTTAATTTTCGCAAATAACAATAGATGTAACTAGTAAGAGCGCTATATACGGCTTTGCCGAATCTTATATACTCTTCACAACCTGTAGGGACTTTTACCCTAATTTTTTTTAAATTTTGTATGGCAACCCCCTGGGGGAGAGAATATAGGGCTTAAGTATGTTCTAAGAAAATTTTTGTAAGGAACAATGAGTTAAGGTCAGTCCTACATTTGAACTATCCACGGGCACCCAGAAAGCTGTAGGAAAGGATTAATTACAATTTTCCAAACTTTGTACTGGAGCCTCCTTAGGCGATGCAGATAGGAGGTAAGTATGTTCTAGGAATATGTTTGGAAGGAAAAACTAAATGAAAGTCTGTAATACATTTTATTCCTATAAGGGCGACATCGGAAAGTTGTAGGGATTTCTATGATAATTTTTCTAAAATTTTATATGGCAACCCTGTTAGGGGCTGGGAATAGGGGGTAAGTATGTTCCCCAAAAGTGTTTAGGAGAAAAAATTAATTGAGGTCGGTCTTCCATTTGACCTTTGAAGGAGCACCCTGGGAGCTGTGGGAGCGATTTAAAAATTTTTTTATAAAATTAAACTTTGTATGGCAACCCTGTTAGGGGACAGAGATAGAGTGTAAGTATGTTTCACAAAAATGTTTGTGAGAAAACTAGTGGGAGTCGGTCTTATATTGTAGCCGTGTCCGGGCAATTTCGGGGAAAGTTGTAGAGGTTTTTATGAACAAATTTTAGAGAAATAAGCACAGGCAGTCTTGATTTTTGGCTTATATCTCGGTTAGTTATCGGGCCATTTTGCTGGATTTCAATAGCGATTTGCTCGCATATATTTTTGACAGTTTTATACCAACTACGGGTCTATGCGACATCGGGTGGCTTTAAGAAGTTGATTTAAACCATAACACAGACGGGCGGGCAGACGGACATCGCTAAATCGACTTCCCTATCTTTAAGGACTAAGCGAATATACATATACTTTAGGGGTCGCAGCAAAAAATTACAAATGGAATGACATACTTATATATACTCTTATCACTTATGTGAAGGGTATTATAATGTAAATAGACATTTAAAACAAATCATATTTATTTTTCACAAAAACTAATCGTTTTTTTCTCTTTACGCATTTGAGCAAAATAGGTTACAGATATAATTAAAGTAAATAAAACAAACAAAACACTAATTAAATCATTTCACAAACATGTTATATGGTAAACATATTTATAAATATTTAAAAAGCAGTGTAAAGTAGAAATGAAAACGAGGGCAGTAGTTGGTAGTTATTCACCTACCATCGGTTATAAAAAAAAAGAAAAACTGGAAATGGAAATATAAATTTAATAAATTTTGCAAATGTTAATGCATTGCAACTTAAGTAATTATTCGCAAAAATAAAAAAAAATTGCAAATTTACTAATTATTTGCAAAAATTTAGAAAAAAATAGAACAATGTTAAAACTGTAGCCTTAATGCACTACAACAGAATTAAACATATAACAAGCCTAAAAGTAGGCTTTGTTTGTGCTATTCAACTTGAACTAAAAAACATTTTATTTAAAAATTAAAGCTTAAGCTCAACATATCCATAAAAAACTTTAATCAATTACATAATAACATTTTTGCACTCTCATAAAAAATTTGCCATTTTATTTATCCAAGAACATTTCCTTCAGCAACAGGCAACAGTTTACCGAAGGAGGACAACTTTAATAAATTGTTATAATTTCAAGCAACATTTTGTTGCCTCCTCTTGCAATATTAGACAATTTTCTTATTTTATTATATTTTTTGTAACAGCTCACAGCAAAAAAATAATAAAAAGACATAAATTTAAATATTTTATTGTAAGGATGATTATGCGAAATAAGGCATATTTAAACTACATAATGTTACGACGGCAAGGAATATAGACAGAAAAAAGTAAACAAAAAATATTATTTTACTACAAGAGAAAAAAACATGCTCAAGGCTAAAGAAATGATGCAGAAAAAACAACAGCAACAAAAAACCAAATGAAAGAAAAAATAAGTTTTTTAAAAGAAGAATATAATAACAATCAAGTCGTATTTTAATACACTGAAAGTAAAACATAAAATCTGTAAAACAATTTGCGTTAAAAAAAAACATGTAGAAATTTTTAATAGCGTTCAGTTTATTAAGAAATAATTTTTTGCTTTTCCACAAAAAACATACAAGAAGTGTAAATGCGTAAGCAAAAGGCTTCCGCCAATAGTCATATATTCTTGGAGGGGAACAGCCCGGAGGTCCTTCGTAAGGTGTCAAGGCAAGACTAAACAATCTTCTAAGATATATCTTAGATAGTGGGGCAATAAAGTACTCTACATCCTTTTATTGAAATATTTTATGCGATAAACCATCAGATAAAGGTGATGTCCTGTAACAAGGAGATCATAAAAACCGTAATTGACTGTTCGCCCACAGCGAGCTACACACCACCAAATTACACACAAGGAAAGCCGCCCAAACAATTAACGTGGCTTAATATTTTAAAAGGTGTAGATAACGAATACTTAAAAGAGCACCTTGCATAGGTAGTGGATTACCTAATGCACGGAAATAAAACTAAATATCTCATTAAAGGATGTTACCTATTTTACAGATTAGGGAAGCACAACTGATTGCTATCGGGCGCGTACAGACTGCGGATACTAGACGGCTCCGAAAGTGCGGAGCAGCTACCAAAGCAGTCACGAGCAATCAGAGGACTTTAGGTTGGCGCCAGATTCCTAATAAGTTCTAAATGCCTCTGATACTTGGAATGCTAAAGCGAGCGATTTTTTGTAGTTTTTTTTATATTAGAGCTGGCTGAAAGCAGGCATCAGAACTTGCAACAAGCGGTCATAAAGGACTTCAAAACTATCTCGCTTAAAGGCCATACTGGCAACTCTAGTACTAGGACTGGTTCTAAAAAAAACTCAACTTAAACAAACCGAAACCTCAAGTTGCAAAAATAGTACTTTAGTAATCCCCTTGAGAACCTATGGCCCTATAGGAGTAATCCTCTGGTTTATTTGCTAAGCATTGATTCTTATCGGCATCACATAAGAATAACTAAAAATCGAGCATCAAATCGGAACATCAGTCAAAAAAATTTATTAGTCAAGCAGCCGTCTTGGTTTTTTGACTTATTGTAAGAAAGATCGATTGCTTACTCACATCATGCACTACACTGTTGAAACGAAAGATCATTTAATTTCGTAGCTTCCATTCTAGCTCAAGGTGCGTTATCATGGCCAGTAAGTACACACCGTTGACTAAATTGGCGTTTTAGGGCCAACAGGACACCCAAGCTATAAATCTCGCCATCTCCACCCAGAGGCCTTTATGCCCACTGTTAATCCCTTCAAAAAAGTCGAAAAGAGAAATAAAAAAGAAAAGAGTTTCATAGATAGAAATGAAAGAAGAGAGCAGAATGCTGTCCGCAAGAAGTCTAAAAAAGTCGGTTATCGCAGGCGTGGAACCACCTATCTACCCAGCCACCCTACCCTTTTCATGAATCCTACGATGCTCCCCAGCTCACAGCCGGAGGCCTCACCAAGTCCATCTAAGAAGCGCCCTCCCAACTACCTCTGTCGTTGGATCTGCAGTCTAGGGCAGTGGCAGACAAGGTGTTCTACCGTCTCTATCTTCTCCTCATCCCCGCAAAACCTGCAGAAATCCGGAGAGTTCTGTCCCATTTGCTTGTCATATATCTCACATCGCAGTGCCTGTAAGAGTCCCAGTAATGTACCCCAGAACCTCCTGCTCTCTTTGAGGAATAAGTCCGTGCTCATCCCATCCAGCCTGTGTCACAGAGGTCTGAAGATCCCGCAATTGGTACTGTCCCTCCAGGTTCGGCCCACCTAGTCCATTTCCCAGGTCCCTATCAGCCCCTAATAGAAACCCAATTGTGGCACCGGCTAACAACCAAGTTTAATATCCCGGACCGATCCCCTTCTTGCCAGTTCATCGGCAGTCTCATTGCCGGAAAAATCACAATGACCCGGAACCCAACAGATCCTAACCTTGCGTGTCGATAGTACTCTTCGTAACCTAACCTTACCTAACCTCGAGTTCAAGATAAAAGAACATATTAAAACTTATAGAAAAGCAGAACGCTGCTTTTCGCACGAGCAACTGGGTGATTGAAACATCTACTGCGCGTGCGGGAAAGGGCGAATTGTATCTGAATCGTTGATAATATCGAAAGAGGAAATCGGAGGAAGTTTGTTTAAAATTTTTGATTAAATGAAAGAGAATGAATGGATCTTATATTGATTAGTGTTTTATTTAACGTCGGCAATTATGTATGAAATACAATATCAGATAAAAATTTGCCTCACAAATGCGAGTCCGTTTGAGCACATCTTTCATTACATTCTCACACAATTTCACGTGGTATTTCATTATTTTTATCACGAGTATTTTGAGTTGCTCCAGCGTTTCTAGTTTGCTTGCATAAACCTTGCTTTTCAAATATCCCCACAAAAAGAAGTCCGGAGCAGTCAAATCA
Organism: Melanophora roralis; assembly: GCA_963583895.1. NCBI lineage: Eukaryota > Metazoa > Arthropoda > Insecta > Diptera > Rhinophoridae > Melanophora > Melanophora roralis. Next base: position 19,851,276 of record OY757188.1, read on the forward strand.
GGCGACCGTTGAGGCAAGTTAACATCACTATTTCTTGATGCATGCAGTTTTCAAACATATCACGATATACCTCCCCATTGACAGTTACCGTTACGCCGTATTCAGTTTTAAAAAAGTAAGGTCCAATGATTCCTCCTGACCAAATTGCACACCAGACTGTTACTTTTAATGGATGCAAAGGTAACTGATGAATAATTTGAGGGTTTTCCATTGCTAAACTTTCATCTCTGTGAGTACTTCAAAAACCATGGATGGCAAATTTGTCGTCATTATTGCATCTTCGTGAAAGAGTTGGTTTTGTGTAAATCCTGATCTGTCAATTTTGCAGCATATCTAAAGGGACATTTAGTTATTTAAGGTTTGTTACTATCCGTACCATTGATCAATACTAACAGTCTACTGCAGTGATCCTCCTGCAAAACGACAGTATCTCTGAGACATATTCATTGTGAAAGGAAGCGAATTGCGGCAATAGCCATTAAAACTTTGCTCGAACAATGGCTTGGAATCACATCAAGGACCAAAGCCCACCTTCACACACTGCTCCGAAGTAAAATTGACTAACAATAATACGGACTGTTTTGTTTTTTGCTTTATTTTACTGTACGATTTTTTTGCGCTCAGTAAACCATTCCAACAATATGGCAGCACTCTTTTGTTTAAACAGTTCGAGTAATGTTTAGAATAATTGTGAAAAATTTTTCGTTATCCATCGAAGCGATTAAATTGTTCCTAATATTTCTTTCAGTGTTATATAATGCAAGCACATACATATGATACATATTCATACACTTATCACACATACACATATGAATGTACTCCTGATGTAAATAGAATCTAGTAAACTGTCAGGAAATGTTTATCCCTGACTATGACGATAATGATGGGCTGCTGATGCTAAGACAAGAAAAAAAAACTCACACAACAACAATAAAACAATAACAAAAAAAAGCAATAACAATAATAATTTTGTCTCTTAGAGTGGGTTATGTTGTAAGTTTTGTTTGTTGTCAACGTTCTTGTTGTTGTTGTTGGTTCTGCTACTAAACAACAAAGTAAAAGTAAAGAATGTAAAGCTTTTAACTCTACAACATTAAACTTACTTACTAACTGATATACAACGAATACCGTAAAAAAAAGCAACCCAATGTTTTATTGGGGCATAATGTAAGAGTTTGTGTGAAAGTATTACAAAAGGACGAATAAGTAAAAGTAATAAAGTACGTGTAAGTATGAAAAGGAACATCCAAAAGTAGATTTTTGTTTTACTGCATATCCTATATTATTGTCTTTACAAACGTGTACATACATACACATACTTATGTAAGTATGTGTATGTGTTTAGTACAAAGTATTCCTTATTTTAGTTTTACTTGAACAATTTCAAGTTGTTTGACATATGAGTAAGAAACAAATAACAAGAGTAAAATAGGAAAATAACATGTAGAACTTGTTTGAAAGTAAAATAAAATTAAATAAAAATTTACACAGTAGCGTGCAAAAAATATGCAACGCATCTTATACTGCGTGATCCATTTTGAGGTTCCCTACTTTTTTAAAGAAAAAAACACAGAAAATTTAAATTTAATTGAGAATGTTTACTATCGTTTGAAAGATCATTCTTTAACATTTATTTTTTTAAGATTATGTCTATCAAATGCTGGCCGTTGCTACGTCGCAAATGGTCCATCCGTTGAGTCCAATATTCGATGACTCGTTCGAGCATTTCGACTAGCAACTGGCGAATGATACGCGTGATATTTTCCTCCAAGGCCTGAATCGAAACGAATTTGTCCGCATTAGCTTTTGATTTTACATATCCCCACAGGAAAAAGTCTAACGGTGTGATATCACACGATCTTCGTGGCCAATCGACCGGGCCAAAACGTGAAATTAAGTGCCTACCGAAGTGTTCTCTAAATAAATCAATTGATTGATGCGATATGTGGGAAGTGATCACGAGCTTCAATTTCAGGCATCAAATAGTCGGTTATCATGGCACGATAACGGTCGCCATTGACGGTTACGTTTGCATCGGCATCATTTTTTAAGAAATATGGAACGATGATTTTACTGGTTCACAAACCAAACCAAACCGTTGTTTTTTCTGGATTAAGTGGCAGTTCTTGAATCTCTTCAGCTTGCTCTTCGTCCGAAATGCGGCAATTTTGATTGTTTACATACCGATTCAGTTGTTGCACAAGCTGTATTTTGTACGCTTTAAATTTAAGATCTCGACGTAAAATGCGTCAAGTCGTTCCGAGTTGCTGCAAATGGCGCCGAATCTACTCTCCACTGTCTTCGTCTACACTTTCAGCTACGGCCGGTATATTTTCTTCACAGGGTGTTGGACATTGTCTATTCGGCCGAATTTTATCCAATAGTAAATGCTGGGCCTCAAAATGGGTGATGGTGTTGCGAATAGTACGCTCGGTAGGCCGATAATGTTGACCATAAGTTGGGCGAAGTGCACGAAACACTTTCTCACAAAACGTAACTTTTCGTAATAAAGTTGAACGATTTGTAAACGTTGTGCAGGCGCAAGTCTTTCAATTATGAAATGCCAAACAATACTAAACAAAAATAGCATGACACGGTTCACATGTGATCTGTCAAAAAAGGCTACTTAAGATAGAGTTTTTAAAATTCGGTGTGTTACTAAAATCTAGAGAAATAAAGTTTTTTTTTTTACAAATAGCTTGAATTTTTTAGCCCTTTCAATATCTTCCATTCCTTTAAGAGTAAAATAATGTTCTAGAAACTTTTTATCTCATAAGCATTTAGCGAAATTTCTTTTCTAACTGTTGCAGATGAAATCAAACGAAGTAAGAAGGTTCTATTCATATGGTTTCCTTTCCCAATAACTTTTTTTCTAAATTTTAATTTCTTTTTTTATATTTTATATATCAACAGCACCGCAAGCTACCTTGTCAATGATAAGTTCTGAAACAAGTCTTGAAACCCTTTTTCCTAAAGTGTTTATATCTTTACAGTTTACTTCTCGAAACGGACCTTGACAAGGAAAACAATGCCTTCACCTGAAACTTCTAAAAAAAGTAAACGGATCACATAAGTAGCTTCTCCTGAGTATAAGAAGCTTAATGACTTATTAAGCCATACAAGAAAGGGCAGCACTATACCCCGATTTTTGTTCTTTTTTTTTTTTTTTTGGTAAAATAATTGTTCCCAACAAATTTCGAAGATTGCCTTGTGTAGGACATTAATACAAAATAAAAAGTAGTTGAAGTGGTACTTGTCCTTGTTTTTGTGTTTTTAATTTCCACTTGATGCTTTTGTTTTTTCTTTTTTTTTTTTTTTGCTTTTTTGTGTTATTTTACAGCGTTTTTGCAATTCCCAACATGTATGTTCATATGAATGCATGTGTGTATGTCTACTTATGCAACTACATATATATGTCTGTGATAATGCATTTTATCTTAAGTTGCATTCAATACTGAACGTCTGTCCTTTATGTCCTTGTATATATATGTTTGAATGACTGATTGTGCAATTTTAACTCAATTTTTATGTTTTATAACATTACAAAATTGAAAAGTGTCATTCAAGGAAATTAAAGATATACACTGTTTGTTATTATTCGTTTATTTTTTTATTTCCCATTATCTTTATTTGAATTGGTTGTCTGCCAGAAAAAAAAACTTAAAAACTGTTACATTTTGCACTTTGTATTTAAAGAATTTTAAAGAAAAAATATATTAACACAATTTCTTTAGGCTGTTGTGGTCAAATTTATTAAGAAAACTGATTTTTTAGATTGTTCTAGTTTATACTCAATATGACAGGACACTGGCTAGTATAATAGGCCTAATTAATGGATCATAAGTCAGCTTTGTAACATTAATATTTCACCTTAATCTGTTACCGTTTCTTTGTAATTATCAACTCTGTCCTTATACTTCTTTCCCAGACTGTAAACGATATACAATAATTCAATTGCTTTAATACATTTTATTGTTTTAAAATTGATTTCAATTCTTATCGGTCTTGTTAAGTATTACGAGGCAAGAACAATAGTGAAAATGTTGTAAATCTAATTAAAAATCAAGTTAAGAATTATACACAACAATCAATAAACAAACAATGTACATATATGTAGATCTAGCATTGAATTACTAATTAGTAACTCACTTGAATAACAAGGTAAAATACATAAAAATCTAACAAAATAATATTTTTTAATAAATTTTTATTTACCTTTTTGCAAAAAAAAGATAAAAAAATGAATACTTATATTTTTATAAAAAACTACAAAAACAACTAAAGGTATCAAATACAAACCATTTAAAAAAGTTTATGAGAAAACAAAAACTTTGAAAAGCAACACTAGAACTTTACACTAAATTTAAATTTTTTTAAAAATAAACACGAAAGGATGATGAATTGAAACAACCTAAGAGTAGCGTTCAACACATTTTTAAATTTTCAGGGATTTTACGATTTTTGTAAAGGCAATAAATAAAATTCTCAACACTGAAGCAAAACCTTAGAAAAGGCCTTTAAGCTCGAATTTGTTTAATCTCTATTTAAGATTTGCCAAAACTTTGCGTGACGTTCAAGACAGGTTTATGCATACTTGTTACTATGTAATGAAAAAAGGCTGTAAGGGAACACTTCAAATGCATGTCTTTTTCTTAAGGAAAGAAAATATTTTCTTAACCTTACGCGACTGGGATAACAGTTGATCTAAGCAGGTAATACGTAGTACTATGATCGATTCACTACCATATTTATTATTTTTGACAATGTTTTTCAAAATCTAGCCTGAGTCGTGCGTAAAGAAGAAATCGCTGGTAGAGAACTTCAATTAACCGATTCAACGCTGTCGCTGGGAACTTCGTCTCTGCTCGTCCACTACCTACAAAATTTTGGGAAAATATCTTGGCCTTTATCAATATAATATCCAGCTGGTGCCAGAATTTAAGCCAATGGATCATTATTTGCGACGTGTGTTCGGTGAATCAATTAAGAACTACCCTACGGGGAAGTGGACTGGTCCAAAACTACTGACGTGAACGGTCCCTTAGGGTAGAGACTGGTTCTAGTTCCTGCACTTTATATGAAGAGAACCTGTCACTTTTACATTGCGTTGCCATTGGAGGGGGCAATTGGTTCAAAACTAACACCATTTAACGGGTTACAAGCCAATCCTATATAAGCAAATTTTGCAATAAATGTTTAAGATCCTGTTCAATCTCCTTTATTTGTATTTACGCGTGTGTGTGCGTATATGTAAACACATGTATGTTATGTGTAGGGACCAGTATTTCCGTTTTTTCCCCTAAACTCTTTAACACTTTTTAACCAGTTACTTGATGTGTGCCTTTTTAACCAGTCACGACCAACAACTTTTGAGCAATTCATGTTTTGTGACTGTAACAGGACGGGTACGCCGACCAATTGACACCAATTTCCCGCAGGGTAATTACAAGCCAAGCTTTTATCGTCTTAAGCGATTAGGTAAATTTCTAGCTTAACTCCTTTTCCCCCAAGAAGATTCGTCACTCCATGTACTACTATTTCCATAATAGTGATCCATTTGGGATTTCAGAACTTCTTTCCTCTTTTGTCAATTTAAGATATGAGCCATTACGAGCGAGTTCGTCGGCGATTTCATTGCGAACTACCTCGCAGTGTCACAGGGTTCAACAAAGTCTAAGGTTAAACAAGTCCATAAATCTACAAAGGAATACGCCATACGTGTTTAAGGACGTAAGGGCTTGCTGTGCGTCAACGTAAATATTAAGCTCTTTATCTTCTGGAACATGTTTAGCTTTCAGATCTGCTGCCCTTCAAGTAGCCAGTAAGTCTATTTGAAACACTTTACACTCATCATATAGTCTAAAGGACCATCTGATGTTCTTTCCCATGATACAGAGCCCAGCTTCAGTGCCCATATCCGTCTAAGATCTGCCAGTGAAAACTGCACACCCTTCGTACAGACTATCAGATCCAACCTCAAAGTAGCCCTTTGAGGAACTTTTATCAATGATGCTAATTTAAAATTGACTTCTGTGACCATAAAGTCCATATTACATTCTCGGCCTATACTAAGTCCTCTGAACCGATTTTCTATAATACCCTAGTGTGGCCAGAAAATTTCCTAGCCCTAACTCGCCTAGTCTAACCAAACTTTCTACCTTTGTTCCTTTCACCAAGTTCTCAATAGGAACTGCGTGAAAAATGACGTTTAGTGCTTAGGCGTACTTCTTATGGCACTAGTTATACCAAGTAAAGCACATTTTTGAACCATAGTAAGAAGCTCCCTGTTAAAGCCCTTTTCTACCACCTGCCAGCATACGGTGCAACTAAACGTTGAAATGGGTTTTACAACCATAGTATAGTACGGTACGCATTAAGGGCTCCCCTTTCTGTGTAGTTCTCTTTCATAATAGTTTGCTATCACGGACTACCCCAAGATACTTAGCCTGAAATTCTACCTTCAACTCCACCCCATTGAGAGTTTAGCTTTAAAAGCCCCGACTTTATTCTTTCTGGCGAGAATAGCTCGTTTTGTTTTGTCAGGATTCAGGCCCAACCCGTTCCTTACGTCTACAAAGAAAGTGCACACAAAGCCGATTGCTACGCCGATCGTTGACCACAATGACCGACCACATCGTCATCATATGCAAAGATCTCCATCACCAAACTTCTTAAACATACCTTTGACCGTTAGGTCAATAGCCCTTCTGGTCATTTCTCTCTTGCAATATTTTTCTTCTGGCCTGGATTTTCTAACCATGTTATCAAGGATGAAAGTTATACGTTTGACTAAAGACTTTTTAACTCCAAGGCTCGCCTTTATCTTCAATTTGTTAAAGAATTTTTATACCCGGAAACGCCGGAAGTGTATAAATATAAAATGTCGTTATTCACTATGGAACAAATTTTAGAACTCTCACTTTCTTTTTATTTAGCTTTTTCTTAAATGATTATACAGGGTGTCTGGTTGCAAATTTGTTTTTTTAAATATGATTATTTCAAAAACCAATAAACGGTGCGGAGGGAGGGTGGTGCCGTTGGATTTATGGATTGTGCGGATTTGTCAGTCACGACGTCGCAGTGGTCGAGTGAGCATCGCGCGTTCGCTGTGGCAACATTTTTAAAGAGTAATGATTCTTACGCAATTGCTGACCGGCAATTTTGTTCAAACTTCGGTATTCGGCGAATACATGATGGCCCAAGTATAAATTTAATTCGTTCGTGGGAGCAGAGATTCCGCGCAACTGCTTCAACTATGAAGACCCCTGGCCAGGGCCCAGTCGATCTTCAAGGACTCCTGAAAACACTGAACTGGTTTAAAGCTGATTACATAAAAATCCGAGATTTTCAATACGTAAACGAGCAGCCTCACTGGGACTTTCAAAAGCGGTTATTCATGAAATTTTAAAAAAGGATCTGAAGTTCCATCCTTTTAAAATTCAAATCGTTCAAGAACTGAAAGAAATTGACTTTGATTTACCGAAAAATTGTTGTGAAACGGTGTTTTAGGGTTTTTGCTCTGAAAATGGAACTTTTTGGAGCGACGAAGGTCATTTTCACTTAAACGGGCACGTCAACAAGCAAAACTGCAATTTTTTCAAAAACTCTCGAGATCAGGCGACGAATGTCAACAGTGAAAATTTTTGACGCATGATTTCGGATTTTTTTTTCCAAACCTGCGAGCTCATCTATTGTACTCTTCACAGAGTTTCAACAGAGCCACAGCTTCGACAAATTTCCTTCGGGAAAATTTCCGCAAAACTGATCAGTTGTTTTGGGGTCGCCTGACCTGACTGCCATGCATTTTTTTAGGGGGGGGGCTACCTCAAAGAGAGAGATTAAAATGACAATTCTGAATCTCTTGTGGCTTTAAAGAAAATTATTCATCGAGAAATAAGCTCAATTGAACCAAGTTTACTGCAGCGTGTGGCGCAAAACACGAGGCTCCGTTTTGAACAGTGTGTTCAACTCGACGGAAGACATCTGGATGACATACTTTTTAAAAAATAAAATACGCATTTCCATTCTATCGTTCAATGATCTTAATAAAACTTTTTGCCAACTATTACGTTTTTTATTTAAGTTTGAAAATATTAATCTGCCACCAGACACCCATTACTACTGCTCTTGTTATTTTCTCTTTTAAAAAGCAGCTAAAAAAGCAATTTACCCATATACCTGTACGACCTACATACAAGAAAATGCAAATCATCACAATATTTGGCAAAAGGGTTTAAAATATTCTTGAAAAAAAATACGTAAAATACGCTTTTTAGATTAAAATCCCGTTAAGGCTTTTTGTATAAAGGCAAAAAGTTACATAATAAATTTCTGAAACGAACAAATATCTTATATTCAACACAATATGTCGCACAAAAAAAAAATCGCACGACTGCAAATTTGCGATTTCGCTACTTATCATTTCTTTAGGTTATTTTTAAAGAACCTTTGAATATTTCTAGCTGCAATCAAGTGATTTGTGGCATTCAAAACAAGCGTCACTCAACTGCATTTACGGCCACAAACAAATTTCAAAGAGAAAAAATATACAAATTAATAGTCAACCACAACCACTTAATAACGTTTTTCAAACAGGGCACTTCTAAACCTTCTATTAAATAGATTGACAGATTTCAAATAAGAAACCAAGAAACACATCAAGTAAAACTAAAAATTCTAAAGAAACAAAAAATCTAGTTTACCAAAAACCATTAGAAAAGTTGTGGCATTGCAAGCAAAGACAATAACAAAAACATGAATTAAAATCCAACAAACTTAGCAAAGTGGTCACTCTAACACTTTCAATTTTAAATAAACATTTGGGTTTAGTCTTTCATTTCATTTTCCTCAGAAATGTTTATTTTATTTAAACACGAATCTAACATCTTAGAGGAAAGTGTTTCTGTATATATTTTTTAATATATATTTATTGTATTCGTATATATTATTTTATTGAAAATAAATTCAAACTTTGTTTTTTGCTTGACGAAACAACCACTCCTCTCTGTTTTACTGCTTTCTTTCCTCATGCCACTTACTTTTTCTTAAGTGGCAATCTTTTAATCTTATTTTTACGTGCCACAAGTCTAATCAATATTTAAAAAGTTTTGCCCAAAAAACTAAATAACAAATTTAGAAGAAATTGTAGAAAAATTAAAAGCTGAACGAAAGATATTTTTAAACTAATAAAAAACGAAGTTCAGATGCTTCAAAACTAGAAGTTTCAAAGGGCATAGATATTACTTAATTCAAAAAAGTGCTACACGAAACCATTTCTACCAAGAAATATATTTTATAATAAAATATTAAAAAAGTATTACAACAAAAAAAGGGTTTTTAGAAATGGCAATAGATTTGTAAAAAAAAAGCCTTGAAAAGCCTTGTGAAAAAAAAACACAACCACCCAATTCAGCTTTAAAGCTCGTAAAACTATTTAAGCCGTAATGATTTCGCTAAAAAAGGGCTGATATAAATTGCCGAACTAGGAAAGGCATATATCATACAAATCGAGAAACCCGGATTTTAAGCAATTCAAAACCGCTGCAAATTAAAAAAATATGTTAAAATAATAATTTTCAAAAGTGGTTTTAAATTTTTTTGCATTAACCCGGTTTAAAACCCCGAATGTTTGCTATTGTTAGAAGTTTTCAAGTATGAACCCCAACCTGAAAGTCAGTTATCAAAAAACCAGGTTTCAGATTTTTAAAATAAAACCGTTTAAAGCATCGGTTTTAATAACTTCGTTATTATATAAAATATTCGGTGTTAAAAAAATCGATACTCATATAATTAAAAAAAAAATTTAAAAATTAGCCTTTTAATAACTAAAAAAATCTTTCCTAAAAACCGGGTTAAAGATATATTATTAAACCCGGTTTTAATAACCGGTTACATATAATGTAAAAGTTTAAAAGTTCAACTCAAAACAAAAAACAACTAATAATTATTTTGTATTTGAACATTTTGTTTTGCTTCTAGTCTTAAAACATAAACAAACAAGAATCGGAATTATTAAAAGTATAACATCACAGCGTATTTTTATGAACGTCACATTTATGGTTTCTTAAAATTACTTATAAAACTACCTCCAATAATTCTAAAACGCATTAGTCTAACAAGGTAGAAATACAAAATTTAAGATATAAAAATATTAATTAAACAAAAGCGTTCTTCTTGGTATGTTTTTATTACACAATGACAAGCACGTATAAAAAACGTAATGAACGTCACGCTTAGTTAAAGAAGAGTTAAAACATATTAAATATCAAAATAAAAATATTTAAGGCTTTAAATCTTTTCTTTTTATTTTTTAAATTAATATAATGATTTTGCCTACATTTGCCAATTAAACTTCTTGAGCAAAATAAATGTATTTAACATCACATCATCAGCTTAAAATTTTTTTCATTTTGTGTGTGTGCGATTTAATGATTTGAAGCTCTTTAAAAAATTTTTTCTTAACTATAACTACCGTTTAAGATGTTATTATCTATATCTTTGTGTTTGTGACGTTCACGACAGAAATCATATAATGCATATTGTTTATCCCTTAAATTAAGCAACGAAATAAAATGCTACCAAAATAAAATACATTTCATATGATTCGATTTTTAGGTATTTTTTTTGTAATAAAAAAAAACTAAAACCCAGGTTTTTACGGTTAACATATAATTTATTTATTTTCAAAATCACATTACATATAAGATTTAATTTATTAAATATCTGACAATTTTTCTACATACAAATACAAATTTAAAACCTTCTAAATATGGACTGGATAAGCCTTGATCCTAGTCTGTCTACTAGGATGTTGCAAGTATTTGATTCAAAATTCATGTATAGAGCCCTAGATTTAAAAAAAAACTCCCAAAACCCACATGAAACTAGTTAATCGATTATATGTAAGTGAATTTTGGTGCTCCTTTTTTTGAAAAGAAACAAACATTTTTTGTAAAACACTACGGTTGTATTTTTTTTTTAATTATCCGATTTCAGCAAACACCCCGGTTTCACGATTATTTTCTAAATTGTCCATATAAAAAACTGTTAAAAAGATCCGGTCAAACTGGTTTGGATAACCTAACTTTTATTCAACCATATAAGAAGCTTGAGTATTTCGTTAGTTTCAAATGTTTTCAACAGCTTCTCGTTTCACTACTGCCAGTTGTTAACCTGTAGCTTCCTATATTTACTTGCCATCTGTTTCCACTTCACTTTTACTTCTAACTTTGCAACTTGTTTTGCATGCTGCAAAATTTAGTGCAGCGACTTTCTTTCTGTTGGCAACAGTTTTAACTATTTCTTGATTAAAAACTGAGGCACAAGATAAAAGAAAAACTAAATTTTTTAAGCTGCAAATTGGATTTTTTTTTAGTTTTCTTTTCTAATTTCTACATTTCAAGTTGTTGTTCTTTCAATTTTGAAGTTTATTAATTTCTGCTTTTATTTGGATTTTTTTATTGAATTTATTGGTTTTTAGCCAGTGGGAAGGCAATTTGTGCTACATTTTAAGCCACAAGAGGTTGCGAAATGGTTTTGTTAAATATTTTTAAACTTAAGAATTGAAATACTAAATAAAATCAGTTGACATTAAATAACAAAATTTTTTAATGAAATTTTTAAACTCAAAGAGAATTAAACAAGCTTATAAGAAATTTAACAAAACAACTATTCTTTTCTAATTTATTTGCTTAAAATTCAATTGATATTAAAAAATTATTAAATATTCTTTTGAATATTTATTTAAAATTTTTTCTAAGCATTTGACAAATTCTTTAATAAAAGGCTATGTTTCTTTATAATAAAATCTTGTTTTTTTTCTTAATCTCAATTGCATAGTTTTGCTTTTTCCTGTTCACATATTATTTCTTCTGTAATAGAAATACTCAGTCTTAATACTACACATGTGAACATATCCTGGTAAGAAATTTAAAATTAAAATAAGAACAAGCTGACACATAATTTTTGGTATATTTTATTTTTGCATTAACAAATGCATTTCAATTAATTTTAAAATAACTAAGTACAGGGTGTCTGGTGGCAGATTTTTATTTTAAAACTTAAATAAAAAACAATTGACACAAAGTTTATGAAGAACATTTGAAGATAGAATGGAAATATCAATTTTTTTTAAAGAGTATTTGATTCAGATGTCTTCTGTCTAGTTGAACACACTGTTCAAAATGGATCCTTGTGTTCTGCGCAACACGCTGCAGTAAATTTGGGTAAATTGAGCTGATTTCTCGATGAATATTTTCCTTAAAGCCACCCGAGATTGGGGATTGTTATTATAAGCCCTCTCTTTAAGGTAGCCCCATAAAAAAATCCATGGAAGTTAGATCGGGCGACTTCGGTGGCCATGGGATATCCCCAAAGCGACTGATCAGTTTTTGGGGTAAAAAATATACCGAAGCAAATTCATCCAAGCTCTGGCTGTGTGTGCAGTCGCACCATCCTGTTGAAACCACGTGTGTGAAAAATACGATGGATGAGCTCACAGGTTTGTCAAAAAGAATTCCGTAATTATGCGTCGATATTTTTCACCTTTGACATTCGTCGGCTGACCTCGAAAATTTTCGAAAAAAAAAATGTGCCAGTTATCTCATGTCTGAACAAGGCAACCCAAACAGTTACCCTGGGGTAATGCAATGATTTTTGATGTTTCAATCGGGGGCTGCGGGTTTTTGGATATCAGTAACGGCAGTCTCGCTTCTAAACGTGGCCGTTTGGGTAAAAATGAGCCTCGTCGCTTCAAAATGGGATTTACGGTGCGAAAACGCTCCCATATCGTTTTACAAAAATGTTTGCTTTTATCAAAGTAATTTTCTTTCAGTTCTTGAACTATTTAAATTTTAAAAGGATCGAACTTCAAATTATTTTTTAAAATTTCATGAATAATCGCGTTTGAAGGTCCCAGCGAGGCTGATCTTTCCCGCATTAAAAGTCGCGGATTTTCACGTAAACTCCTTTGAAATAGTTCAATGTTTCCGGGAGTCCATGAAGATTGGCTGGGCCCTGGCCGTGTGACATTCATAGCCGAATAATATGCGCGGAGTCTCTGCCCCCATGGACGAATTAAATTTACACTCGGCTTATCACGTATTCGCTGAATACCGAACTTTGAACAAAATTGTCGACGTAAGAATCATTACTCTTAAAAACTATCTCCACAGCGAACGCGCGTTGTTCACTCGACCACTACGACATCGTAACTGACAAATCCGCACGATAGATAATTCCAACGGCGCCACCCTCCCACCGCACCTTTTATTTCTTTTTCATATAATCGTATTTAAAAATATAAATTTTCTACTAGACAACCTGTACATTAGCGCACAAATAATTATTTTCTGTCAAGCGTGATTTATATCAATCACACCGCAGTTATCCATCCCTGTTCAAAACACTTTAGAGAAAACTAAAACCCTAATGCAAGACCTGTGCAATTACTTTTAAGCCAAACATCTTTAAAAATATGTAAGTAATTAAGTACTTAGCTCAGCCAAGTTTTAAGTCAGTGCGCCTAAGAAATTAATTTTTCTCTATTGTTATGACTAAATACCTTAACTTAACAAAGACTACAGAGTCGACTACAATAGTTTGTTACTTATTTACGATATTTCTTGCTATAACTATACGAACTAAGTTAATACACACATACTTTTAAAAGCCAGTAGTATAAACTACATAAACAGTACCTTCTCTATTTAAGCTTTTAACCAACCAGCCAAATGGCTATCCTGCCGTGTTTATGTAAGAGATAAAATAAAAAGTCCACAACAACTTTTTCTTTCTTCATTTTATTGCTGCAAATACAAAGTTTTTTGTTTTAGATTTTAGTTTTTATCATTTTCTTTTTTCAATTGTTTAAGCTTCTGTTTGTTTACTTCGTACTTTATTTAATGGTTTTTGTTATCCTTTTTAAGATTGATTTTTTTTATAATTCAGTTTGTTAATAACTCTGTGTTGTTATTATTTTTTTTTTTTTTTGCTACAATAATAATCTTTCTTTCATAACAATTTTATTTGAAAATCACGTTAAATTTAATCCCTTAATCCTGGACTTAACGAGAAAACTAGACCATATGTTTTTGAAGTTTTATAATAAAAAGATTATAAAACAAATATGAATAATAAATATGGTTGGACGTTTATGTTGAAGAATTTTATATAACCGAGCCATTGCTACAAGAGAGTCATAACTTAAAATTAAGAATTTTTAGCTAAAATGTAACAATGTTTCTTAGTAATTTTTGGTTCGATTTTAATCAAAAACAGTTTAAAAAGGCCTGCTGATACTAGCCACAATAATAACAAAAAACAAAATTAAGGGGGAGCGTATTTTTAACATTTTTTTTGATTTAGAGTTTTAAAAAAGAGGGAGTTCCTGATTTTGTATGAGGGCGGTCGCATATTAAAATCAATCCAAAATTTGAGGAACCCTACATTAAGCAAAAAAAAGCATTAAAAATTTACTCAATCTGCTAGCATGCCTACATCGGATGAGGATTGCGTAGAACAGCAAGGGCAGGGCACGTAGGGAGGTCATAGAGTCGACGGAGTATTTCCTATGTATCGGCCCAGCTTTTGCGCAGGCCAGAATCCAAAGTTAGCTTACTTAAGGGAGATAAAAAGGGAATCAACAATTTTTCCATCCCCTACCTCTTTCGGGTTTTAGCTGTAAGAATTACATAGTCAGCCGATCATTTGGTTAAGTGCATGCCCTGCGGGACTTGAGTCTTTTTTTTCCTTAAGATCTTCTTTCGACGTCCCTTCCTCTTACTGAAAAACTGGCAAATGGGGCAATTCCGCTTGAAAACGACCCTCGACTAATTCAGTTGAAAATTTTTAAAAGTACCTAAATTGAAAGAAAAGAAAAGGATGATGGATCTAATGGAAAACCTAACTTAAATAAGGATACGGAGAGTTATGAAAACAACGACTGCCTTCCATACATCTGCACTCGGAGGCCTTTTAGGTTCATTGTACGTTCTTTTAAAGAAAATAGAAAGACACGTAAAGAAGAAAATAATATATAAGACAAATCAAAAGTTAAAAAAGCATAAGAAAAACAAAAACAATTCAAGGCTCAATCTGAACGTTCTCTTTCCATTGACATATCCCTGCGGACCTAATTCCCATGGCCAATCTATAAATGTTCTTTATTTCACACCCCAAAACGTCACTTGGTAATGTTTTATATAAAAGCTTGACTCTATAGTTCTGTAACACAGGCAGTGACAGAAAATATCCTTTTCGTTTCCTATTCCTTCTGATTATCATACATCCTACCATATTCCGTAGCATATGGAAAGATATAGTCGAATACCAAGAAAGAAAAGCAACTCAAGTGCTCATATGAAATTTACGTTTTCTTCTAGTCACTTGATTTATATGATATCCCCACTGATATGTTCCAGTTTAGATCCCGAAACGACTCTATGGTTGTTGAAACGCGGAAAGTAACAAACAACATGCCCTATCGTTTGTTATTCCTCCTTTTTCTTACACAGCTCACAACAATCTCGACTTCCGGGACTCCATTTGCCTATCCCAGTCTCAACACGGCAACATCCACTTATGACTCCAATCGTAGTTCTCGCACCTAGGTTGGGTTAGGTTACGAAGGGTAGTGGCGTGCCCAACTCGCCACCTCTACCCGGAGGCCCTCAGACCCATTGTGAATCTCTTCAAAAGAGTCAAGAGCCAAAAAAAAAAATTAAAGACCTAAATATCACTACCGTTTTCCCAAGCAAAATTCATCATGTTTAGCAGCCATGTCCTGATCTTCTTGGTCGTCCCAAGGGCCGAACGATACGAGCAAGCTTGTCGGTAATTTCAAAGCTTACTACTAATGTCAAGATATCCCGGAACACAAAGAATTTTAATGTTAAAGGAATCCATAATTTCACTTAAGTTCCTCCCTCAATCCTTTGGCAACCTTGACTTGACGCATTAAGCCGTCAAAATACGACATCTACAAGCCTCTTCAAAATTAGTGCTAATACTTTTAACGATTCAAAAGATCCCAGAAAAAGATCTTGTAGTGACTTGGCTTTTTTGATTTAACTAAAAACCAAATAAAGTTGACGGGTGGCCTCCTTGAACCTCTCGGATTTGTCAAAAAAGCCAGGTGGACAACAATTACTTTTGAGATTTAGGTCTCTAGATATCCCCAGAACGTTTTTAGGGTTCAAGCCTCGTTGAATTTATTGTCAGATCCCTCGCTAATTATAATTAACCTTTTCCTTCCTTTTATCTTAGAAGAGGAATTGCCCAAAATAAATAACAGAAACATCTTAGCACCCATTGCTAGCAAAGCGTACTGTGAAAAATTTCGAAAGATATTGATGACTGCCTTAGCAGCCTTAGTGAACGTATAAAAAAATATACGAGAGTTTTTTTTTAGCTGTAAAATATTTTTTCTAAGGAAAAATAAAATGGCTAAAACAAAAATCGCTTTAAATTAAAACTAAGCTCACTTAGAAGGTCTAGAGACGACTCCTCAGATCAATTATTCTATATAGCGATCCTGTGCTATTTTTCTAAGTGATCGTAAAGATTCTAAAGAGAGCTCGAACCAACTACAGCTTCACTTAACCTTAGTAGAGAAATGGGCTTACACTAAGAGAAAAATCACAACTTAAAATCAAAGCCGATCAATGTTAAATTAAAAATTTTGCAACTTTGAGCATTTCAACGTTAAATCAAAATGTAACAACTTTAAATCAAAGTAAAACTACATTAAATCAACGTTAAACAACTTAGAAACTAATATTTTTTTTTAAATCAAAAACGTTTTTGTTAATTTAAAAACATTCAACGTTGAATTAAGCATGAACATCTTTGATTTTAATGTTTTCAAAATTTTAACAAAGTCGGATTTAAATTGAAAATGCATCAATGTTAATTCAAACATTCACATTTTTCAATTCAAAAACGTACAACTTTAGATTAAGAACGAACATTTTTAATTCAAAGTAACAACATCTATAAAATTAATACAAACATTGTTGAACATATTTTCATAGTGAAACAACCTTAAATTAAAATTGTTTCATGCTTAAATCAAATACGTATATTTGATTTAAGGTTGGTACACTTTAATGTAAGATTGTGCGACTGTGATTTAAGGTTGTGCAACTTTAAATCTAAGTGGGACATTTTTAATTTAAGATGGAAATCTTGTTATTGTATGAAAAAAGGAAAGAAATTTTATTCGTGTGAAATCTGCGCGTCGAATCGAGTTAAAGAGTGTTTTTAAAACATTAAAAGTGTATTTTTTAAATTTTTATTAAAAATTGTGTGTCTTCGTAGCGAAAAATAAATAAAAATGGAGAACTTTGAGCTTATCAATGAAATAATATGCGATGATGACGTAGTTGCAATAGGGACACCTCTAGAAAGCTCAGAAGCAATTTATCTTGAAGAGCATTCAGCGGAGTATGTGGTTACAGCAACTTCCTCTGCTGAAGACGATGACCTAGGCAAATTAAAGTCATTATTAAATGAATTTAATCTACTTCAATTGTTGCCTACATTACAAGGTAAGTTAATATTTGTATAATTTAACTCTGTAATCAGGCTTGTGTAAAAAAATATATATATTTTTTCCTTTTTTATAAAAGCTGCTAATGTGACATACAGATGCTTGAAGTATATTCAAAAACATGACCTTGTCGAAGCAATCCCCCACCTAGGACTTCGCGTAGAGTTTAGAGAGAAGTTATTTATGTGGCGTAAAAAAGAAGTATGAATTTTTCTTACTAATTTACTTTTTTTACTTACTTACTTTTGCTGGAATTCTATTATTATGAGCATATGTTTTGATTTCGTTGTAGTTTGGCATTGACGACGAAACAATATCGAACCCAAGCAAAGTTCAACATTGGCTCAATACAAGTGCTCCTTCTCCGTGTTCTTCAAATTCATCAATGAAACGTGTTTTAAATAAGGTAATGTTTTGTTGTAGTATTTTTTGATATAACTTCTACAACTGTTGATTTTAACTAAAAGGATTTGACAGATTTATTAAACCGCACTACCAAGGGACAATCATGTTTAGAATCATATAAACAATCTCAAAAGCTTACCGATAACAACCGCGACGATATAATAAATATTATTATAGAAGAAATTATTTGCAACAAATTATCTCTAAAACCGAATGACTTTTCGGGCATCGTTAATGATATTTGTGAAATTTTTCCCAGTGAAACATCTGCAAAGGTAAAGTTATAATTTGTTTTAAAATCCTTAGTTTTTATGAATAAATTTTAACAGGAATACTATTATATTGCACGTCAGGGCAAAAAGAATCCTAGCGGAAAATTATATTCTAAATATGTTAACGCAAGGTGCAAACATGCTAAAAAGCCTGACCAATCCATTTTAGAATTAAAATGTGACGATAATGATCAGGTAGTACAAATAAATGAGTCAATCGCCTTGGCATTAAAAACATCTCTTAATAGAGATAGCTCTAACTGGCAGGAAGTGTGCGAAAAATGGAAAAAAACATACTATTTAAGGCAGAAAGATTTAAAACAACTTAATAATCATGAGTTTTTGATAGCTTGGTCTAAGTACTCAGATGCTCGAGCTCCTGAACTTGTAAGTAAAATATAATAATTTTATGAAACTGCATATATGTGTGTTTATGTATAAATATAGTTTTTTATAAAATATATTTTAAATAAAAACTTTCTTTAACCTTTTTTACCTAGATTAAAATCGACTTTAATATTATGTACCCGGACAAAGAATATATGCTTTATGAAAAATGGGATATGTTTAAGCAAAAAATCAAAACATACTTTAAAGATAATATTCACAACGTTTATTGTAAGCAATTGTTTTCTCTCGCCAAATCTACTGAAAATAAAGGTAATTATAGTTCAAAATAATATATACTTAAACAAACATGTTTATATGTAAGTATAATTTTAACTGTTGTTTCCAGATGCTGAAGACTACATACTGTTATTACTTCTTACTGGAGTCCTACTTCCGTCAACACGTTTTAAAGATGAAGATGGTAAATTAAAAAAAAAAATAACAATTATCGATGCACAGGAAAGTTTTATTTTTCGTCTCACATCACTCAACAATTACGAAGCTGAAATTGCGGAACGTACAAGCAAGTATTATTTTATTGGACTGACAATTCAACCGTTTATAATTGCTGAAGGGCCCTCTGAAAATACTGTTAAATCGTTTTATGTTTATTTCGATAAAACTCTTTACAAATTTAATTCGTTTATTGAAAGTTTGGATATCTGCTTCAAAATTTTTCATGTCTTTTCACTAAAATATCCTCAAGCATGTGAAGCATCTTGGGTGTTTATTCAAAAGTTCTTTTTTCAAATATCTACAGTTTATGACATAAAATCTGCAAAAATTACATCTCTTTTAACATTTATGAATAACAAATCAGACCAATAAAAATGTATGTTTGTTTCAAATGCCTAGATTCATTTATAGAAATTGACTTGTTAATACGCCATTTAAAATTAAATCATTTTATTGCTGGAAAATTGATTAAACTTATTTGCAAGCAAAATAGATGCAACCAAGCATTTTCAAATTATCCTTCTTTTCGAAAACACTTGAAGACCCAACATGTAAGACAGATTTCAGTAAAGACTAAAACTGTTTTAAATAGAAACACAGATCAGACTAACAGTGTGCATAACCCGTTATTATCGACAGTTTTGGTTCCATCTAGCAGAGTTTCACCAACTATTCCACTTAATAGTACAACATCAAAGCCTCAAACTTTAAATATAATAAAAAATCTTAAAAGTAAACTATTGAAAACATTATTAAGCTTACATGCAAAAAATACTATGTCGAGAAAACAGGTGCATGATATTCAAAATATGATGTGTTCATTAGTTTCTGATACCTCTTCAGCTATTATAAGTGTATTAGATGTATATGAAGTATGTGACGTTAAAAGAGACTTGGAATTACTTTTAAGATTTATTCAAGAGCCTTTTTCAGAACTACAATCAGAATATAAATTTTTAAAATACCTAAAAGATATAAATCTCTATGAGCGCCCACAATGTGTAGTAATTCAACAACAAATAACCGAAAAAACTGTATCAGGAAATCCCACTTTAAACCCAAAAACTGCTGATATTTTCATTTTACCTCTACAATTTCAGTTTAAAAAAATTTTCGAAATTCCTGGTCTTTTAGATATTACTTTAGAATGCACCAAAAAATCTTTTCAGAGTCCATTTTTAACTAACTTCGCAAGTGGAGAAATCTTTAAAAGTAAAAAGCAGCGTTTTGAATCCGATTTAGTTATTCCATATACACTTTTTTTTGACGATTTTCAAATTAACAACCCCCTTGGTAGTCATACATATTCAATATGTGGGTGCTATTTCAACTTTCCTACTATTCCTTCATATTTACTATCAAAATTAGATTACATATTTCATGGCGCTTTTATATCCACTAAAAATTTAAAGGACTGCGGGAATGAAAAATCATTCTATCATTTAGTTGAAGAGCTCAAATTGTTAGAAGAAGAAGGTATTGAAATTGTTACTCAAACTTCCAGACAAAAAATATACTTCGTTTTAGGTGTAATTGTGGGTGATAATCTAGGAATGAATAGTATTTTGGGTTTCGTTCAATCTTTTAATTCAAAAAGATATTGCCGTGTTTGCAAAAGATCAAAAGAGGAAATGAAAATCGATGCTTTCGAATATAGCAACAGTTTAAGAAATTCATTCGATTATCAAAACGACTTGGTGATAGACAACTTTCAAGAAACTGGTGTGAAAAATGAATGTATTTTTAACAATTTAAATAGTTTTAATGTTACTGACAATTTCTGTTTTGACATAATGCATGATTTGTTTGAAGGAATATGTGTTTATGACGTTTGCAACGTTTTAAAAGGGTTAATAGACGATGAAATAATTAGTTTAAATGTTATAAACTGTAGAAAAAAATTTTTTCCATTTGGTGAAATAGAAATGGGAAATAATTCTCCTCCTTTAAGTATTTTAAAAATAAGATCATATAATTTAAAAATGACAGCGGTTGAAGTTTGGTGTTTTATTCATTTTTTACCGTTAATGATAGGTGACATAATACCTACTTCAAATAAGCACTGGCAGGTGTTAACAATACTGCTGCAAATAATTGATTTTGTATTGAAATCAAAGTTCACCGTTGAAGACTTGTCTTCACTTAAAATTTTAATAGAAAAACATCATAAGGCATATATTGATCTATATGGCCCCTTAAAACCAAAACATCATTTTCTCGTACATTACGTAACGGCAATTAAAAAATGTGGTTCATTAAAATATCTCTGGGCAATGCGTTTCGAAGGAAAACACAAGGAAGCCAAGAGTTATTTAAAAAATATTACATCACGAGTAAATCCGTCACACTCTTTAGCCATTAAATCAGGCATAAAATTTGCACACTTTTTATTGGAACATGAATTTTCTTATGACTTGCCCCAAAATTTTGAAGAATATCCAATGTCAGATATAACTAAAGACACTTATTTTAATAAAATATTATTAAACAAAGAAATTGATTTTACACAAGTTATAACATTTAAAGAACTTATATACAAAGGTACAAAATACAAAACAAATTATTATATAGCAAAACAAGAACCTTACTTTAAGGCATTTAAAATATTTTTATTTATTTATCAAAATAAAAATGTATATATTTTGTGTTATCCAATTGTTTTACAGCAATTTTGCAATCACCTTCAATCATATGAAATAGTTGAAGAAGCTTATAATGAAATTTATGCATACAATATATTGTGTTTTGATAGTGCTCCCATGCATTCTTATTGTATTAATAATGGAAAAACTTATATCCGCCCAAAAATGTTAGTTTAAGAATTGTGTTCAATAAAACATACAAAAAATTAATAATTTTAGTTTTAATTAAAAAGGTAAAACGTAAGTATAAAATTCAAAATACCAACCCACTGTGCAGCTGTATCAGTGCAGTTTGCAACTTTAAATCAACACTGATAATTTTTAATTCAAATACGCTACATTTTCAAAATGAGGTTGCTCAACGTTGATTCTAAGTCTTGCAATTTTAAATTAAAAACTTTGCAACTTTGAAACAATGCCGAATATTCTTAAATGAATAATGTTCATTGTGGATTTAAAAATTGGAAAATTTTGTTTTAACGTTGGTCGATGTTGAATCAATTATGAACAACCTTAAATCAAGGTTGAACCAACATCGATTTTAGATTAAAGTGGTTTCTAAGTTGAACGTTGTTGATTTTAAAATTTTCCACCTTGGCTCATTTTCAAAGTTGTTTTTTGTTGATTTAAGGTGGAAATTGTTGATTTTCGGTTGTTTTTTCTCTGGGTGTAGTTATGGGGAATTAATATAAATGAACGGAAGGAAACGTGCTTCCGATTCTTTATTAATAAGCAGGGCAACCTTATTTAGAGACCTTAAATTTAGTCTACCATTGCCTGCCCTTATATGGATTTTAATATTCAACATTCAATAATAAAACAAATTTACTTAAAATAAATAATTTTCAATTTGTGTATCACTTTGCATAAGTTTTCCTTTCACAAACATTTCATTTAAATTTTAAACAAGTTTTAGAATTATTTAAAGGAACCTTTTCCTTCTTTAAGAAAAGTTTTCATAAGCTCAACAAAACAAATATGGTAATTGAAACTCTCTCTTTGAAAAAAATTATGACAAATTCTAATAACAAATATAAAAGTTAGGAAAGGGTCTCAAAAGCCCTAACAAGGACATGAAGGGTGTTATAAAGCAGCCACCTTTGAAGAAAGCTAATAAAAAAGTTTAAGATTTGGGCTTCCCTTCTACATATAATTTTGCCCTTTTTCTTAAACAAGATAACAATAACTTATTATAATAAAGATAACGGCAATATGATACTGCTTTAAATCAATTTTAACGCTTAGTTAATTTTAAATGTGGCGCTTTGGAAGCGCCGCTAATTGTAAAAGTATTTTAAAGAGAAGAAAAAAGTTTTTTGTTGCTTCTGCAAACTTGGGGAAATGTTTGTGATGAGTTTAATGAAAGGAAAATCATTTTTATCAGAACAAATATGAAAGTAAATATGTTTGTGTCTTTAAAAACTTTCATTGGAAAACTTTAGGATTTATAACGAGTTTCTGATTTTCTTTTTCTACGAAACATGTTTATAAGTGGATCATAACAGAAGGACTAAACAAAAATAAAAGAAAGACTTAATTCATACGTATACATTTTTAAGTGCTTAAGGTATTATTACGTGAAGTTTTTCTGCGCTACGTTCTTTCACATACTAAATACACTTCATTTCATATTGACGTTGATACAGATTGATATTAAATGAAAATATTTTTTTTTATATTCATATGTATGCATGTCCTTTATCTAGTCCTTTACGTAGCCTTAGGTAGGGAATTTTTAAACTGCAAAAGCTACGTATAAAGTCACAGAGTAACGAAGATAAAAAGGCAAACAATCACTGAAAAATAAATTTTTTAAAACTTGTTCCTCTTTTTATAAAAGAAAAGGATGATAGAAAACGGTTAAAGCATTTCAGGGCTGACAAAAGATAAGGCATGTAAGAGTATGACGATTAAGCTTTACGAGCCAGGTGACAGTGACATAAAAATATGGAAATTAAATTGCAAAGGATTGCCAGAACATTAAATTGGGCAAGTATGAAGAGTGAAGCCAACGTATCGAAAGGTTGAACGACATCCACATAGCCCCTCTTTTCAGAGCATGGTTTTGGTTGCCCCGATAATTACTTTAATATTAACGAAGTAATTAAAAGTTACAAGATACAGGCCGACAATCAATAAATTGTTGAAATCCTTAAGATATTGAAATTATTATATAGTTCTTAACCTTGAGACAAGTCAGCAAAGGTTGCTTTTCATGGGAACTGAGAAACCATGTGTTTTTCACGAAGAGCCGGGACCTAAAGGACGTTCGGAGTACAATTTATTACTACAACTGGTCGGCGAATCAGACCATGATGTATTAGTTCATATTGCTCCAAAATTAGTTGATTAAGACTGGATAGTAAGTTTCGTAATTGCACGCATAGCTCGGGTATTTTATAAAAAGGCATTTCTAGGTCGTTTTATGCCACGTTTTAAAGCAATAAGGCCGCAAGGAATGACTATCTAATGCCACAAATGCTAAAAGCAGATAGGGTCAGTGTTAACTTGATCTTCTCGATAATAGTCAAATTTTTGGACTATTATCGAGAACTACTGCATGATGAGATGAAAAAAGGGAATTTCTGCCGAAATACTAAGGGGGCAGATACCCGAAGAAGCACTTTCTTAAATAGATTATTCGAGGGTGGAGAGAAGAACGGGACTGGACCTCTTTGTTGAAAACCTACACAGCGAGATCTTCACCACAACCTCTCAGGACACAACACTGTTCTACAAGTGGAGGTGCGAGCAATCACGAAATTGTGTCCACGCTCAGGACACACGCAGGTTTAATAAACGTGAACTTCCTACAGATCCTATCGATCCCCGGATCGATAAAAATTAGTTTTGTCTGGAAGAACTGAATCTATAACAGTGTTGCAGTACGGCTAAGTATGCATTAGAAAATTATCTGGCGACTTAAACAAGAAAACAGCAGGCTGTTGAGGGCAGAAAGCCAAATCTTTCGTTGCAACGAAGGAGTGGGGAGAAACAGGCAACTGTGGGAAAATAAAACAGTCGGCAAAATCACGACAATCCTCTGGGACGACATCCTGAAAGTAAGTAAACCTGAATTAAGCAAGGTAATAAATATGCTGGCGGGTCCCTCAAAATTACAAGCACAGTTCCATACGAAAGAAGTATGGTACAATGCCGATTGCAGAAAATGCAGGGAAGACTTTGATGCAGCATTTTCTTTGTCACTACCCAGCTTTTGCAAAGGCCAATGTCCAACGATTAATGTTCGATGTTATACCAAATGTCACTCACTTGAGAGGTGTAAAACGGGAAACGTTGAGGGAATTCGTCTGCGTCACCGAATTTTTTTGAGCTTCAATCGCCAAACTCTTCACCATTGTTAGGAGCGAATAACAAGCCGCCTACTGACTTAAGTGTATGTCCTGCGGGACTTGATGACTTTATTCAAGGTCTCTGTTTTTTCATATGCATATGCATAAACGGCAAAGGGAAACCGGAAATCCTTTTGGATTCTTAGGTAAAGATTGACATATTAACGCTGCGATGCGAGACCTGATTCGCAGCTTCCCAAAACATTAATGCATTTCAAGTAGTTACCAACCATAGGCAATGAGGAATCTTGAAAATCTGCCCAAACATGACAAGCAACGCAACATTGAAATATTACGATACAAGTCAAACTGTCACGCATTACGTATGTAAGCCACAAGACGGTCAAACGAGTGTTAAAAATTTGAGCCCACAAAAAAGAAAATGAAAAGTAGGACCCGTTTACACACCGAGATAGCAGCTTGATACATATGTAGTAATGGCAAGGAAGCCTAAAATGAAATAAAACTAAAAGCTGAAAATAGATTTCAATATAACACATTAGTGATGGCGTCCTACTTCGCAATGGAATGACAGATTATTTTGAATTAGGCCTCGTTTAAGCAGTTTGCAGTGACCAACATTGTTGCCAGATTGGAATGCTTCTGACTGTTATTATTGGAGATTTTTTAGTCAAGGGTTTTTGTAACTGTGAATTATTCGAATAATTTTGAATTAGACATCGTTTCAGCAGTTTGCAGTGGCCAATATTGTTGCCAGATTGGACTGCCCCTGGACCATTATTTTTGAGGATTTTTTGAGTCAAGGGTTTTTGTCACAGTTAAAGTTCTAGAGAAGACCATTTAATAGGAGAGCTAAACTTATCGAATTAAATTTTAAATAGAGCCCAATTGATTATTAAATATTAGAAACATCAATTAAGAATGAAATCATCAGCAGAATTAAAATCATAAAGACTTTTGTATTTTGTTTCTTTTTTTGCCTCAAATTACATGGAACCGTATTACAATCTTACTATCAATATACTTTTTAGGTACATATGGTGAATGCTATTGGCACCAAAATCGATTGTGAATTATGTTTCTTCTTGTTATCAGTCAATTTTAGACTGCAAAATGTAATGTCCAGCAGCACAGTAGAAGTAAGCTCTTTTGGCCTTCTAAGCAAGAGCTTTGCTTCATAGTCTGCGCTTAAACAAGCCGAACTTGTCTATTTGAGAGCTCTGATCCAGTTAATAATTTGGAGTTGGACATCCCTAATGCAATCCCAATTCGATGTTCCTAATATAAATCACGTTTGCTATCGGGTCAGACTTAAAATAAAAAAAGCAAGAAAAATTTTAAAGGGGAACAATTCGCTTGAACTTGGTGACCAGTTGACATAAGGTGACCACACTTAGCCCCGTCCGAAATTGCACCTTATCGTTAAATGAAACTGCAGAGGCGAAGAGTGTGGTACACCAATTGTTATAATAATTTCCAAACGTAAAAAATATAATTTTTATTCTATATTTGTACAAACATGTTACAAATTCTTTATTTATCAAAAAAAAAATTTTTTTAATAAACAATATAAAAATTTATTTTTTTTTAAAAGAAGTACGGCAACCTCTGGTTTTTGTGCCAATCTTTCTGTTTACTATCATATGTAAATTCAAAAATTTTATCCTCTGAGCAGAAAAACAAGGTTGCAAAGTTATAAAAAAATAATAGCATCAACGAAAACAAAAATATAGCATCATGAAGTTGTATTCATCACTCAAATAGTGAAAATATGCATCCTTGAAATACTAAACTGAACTCTGAACCAGCACAGTGATAAATAGTGACGAAGACAGCAGGAGATTGTCATGTTAACGCTACGTTTTCATGTTAACGATAAAAGTTTACAATTTTAATAAAAACTCATCAAAAAAAAAAAAAAACATATTAACAACTGACAATTTTCTGTTTACTTCGATAGATTTGTTTATGCAGAAAAACAAACCTGCCCTGCAGGGAAAATGCAGAAGAAAGAGAAAGAGAGAGGAAACAAAGCGAGAAGGAAGATAAATAAATGGAAATTGCAAACAACAAACGCCAGGTGAATGGAATAACAATTCTACTGCAGATTAAATAGAAACTTAATATTTTTGTATAAATATTGAATAAAGTTCTTTTTAATGCATACATTTTACAGAGAAAACGGAAGACCAGTCAAATTGCAAGTTTTTATATGAAAAATATTTATTTTAAAAGTTACAGAAAATTTGCTTAGAGTAAATTTAAAACAAAGTTAAGCAATTTTGAAATAATTGTTTGTTGTTTTGAAAAAGTACCATATTTCCTATACTTATAATATTTCCCCCTTTTTGGGACCGTTCTACTTGTTTTTTCATATTAACAAGAGATTTTTTTTCTCAAAAACATTTTGCTGGGTTTTATTATTAATTGTTTCTGATAGAAAAATATTTCTTGTTAGTGAATATGTTTTTTTTTATCAATTTTATAGGCATTGAATTATTATTTTGTAATTTTTCTTGTAAATAGTTTTTCTAGATTTTTATTGTGAAATATT
The DNA here is from genome assembly GCA_963583895.1 of Melanophora roralis. Taxonomy (NCBI): domain Eukaryota; kingdom Metazoa; phylum Arthropoda; class Insecta; order Diptera; family Rhinophoridae; genus Melanophora; species Melanophora roralis. The sequence continues at coordinate 19,878,857 of OY757188.1, forward strand.
AAAGAATATTTGTCAAATAAAAGTAAAATATTTAAGGACTTTAGGGAAATAATTTTGGTTGATTTTTTGATATATTATTGAACTTATCTAAAATTGTACTTAAAATTTTCAAATACGATATGTACTTAGATCTTCTTAAGTCAGGTCTATTCAGATTACTTCAAAAAATCAAGCAGAAAAAAAACTTGTTGTTTTTTAATATATTTTAACATTTTAAAAACAAAGTATCTAGACCCCCGACTAGATGGTAGCGCGCTGGTGTTGCAGTTCGAAGAGTCCCAGGTTCGAATCCCATCTACGGCAAGTACAGAAAAAAATTTAAAATAATGAGTATTAGCTTAAGTCAAAAAAAAAATTACTTTTTATTTGTGGATTAATTTCTTTTACGCTTAAATTAATCTTTTTAAGCTAACATTAAGTACGGATTCCAACCGTAATTAAAATTAATTTTTTTAGCTTAAATTTGGCTAAAAGTAAGAAATTCGTACAAAATAAATTGTTCTTGGTTGTAGAAAATTCTTACTAAACGTACTTTTGACACCATCACGGCTTAAATAAAGTAAAGACTACCTTTACCCCCTTCACATAGTAAAAAAAGGTATGTGAATATAAGCGTGTCATTCCGTTTGTATTTTTTTATTTATTTGTGACCCCATAAAGTATATATGTATATTCTGAATCCTAATAGATAGGGAAGTCATTTTAGCCATGTCCTTCTGTCCGTCTGTGTGTCTGTTAAAAAAGTTTTCCAGAGTCAATTTAGGTACTACGGACCAGATATTAGTGTCAAACTATCAGAAATATTTCTGGGATGATCGTTATTAAAAATGAACAAAATCGGTTAACCACGCATCTAGATATAGACAAAATACTACGACGTTTGCCCCAGGTTTTTTAGAACAAAATTCATACAAAAATTGTAACAAATGTAACCAACTGACAACGCTTTTAAGCATACATATGGATGTGCATAAATACACATTAAGTTTCTGCATGTATGTTTTGACGTAGGTATAAATGAAAGTGGGTTGTTGATTTCGGCACACATTTGACAATTCCAACGCAAAAGAGAGTGAAGACTGTTTTTATGAAAGGAGCTTGACAGCCGTTTTTACTTAATTTGTTTTCTGTTTTTTAAGAGCCATACTATCTGTTGTGTGATTATTGTTTTACTCTTTATATTGTGTTAAAAGTATATATCAGTTTATCATTTCGTTTGTATTTTTTTAATATTTTCTTGCGACCCCATATTATATTCTGGATCCTTAAAGATAGGGAAGTCGATACTATTGTTCAAATGTTGTAAATTTTTTGTTTCGAAAACTGTGGTAGCTGTGTACTTTAAGCTCACCACAAATAATTGTTTGTGTGTAGATTCTTTCATTTAGAGATTTTTCATAGGAAGGACTTAAGGTATTGCAACAGCAAAAAATTACCCTTTGACAAGTCCCAAAATAAAAGTGTTCGTGGACATTAACTTTAATTTGTTAGAGGAGCAAAGGATATCTAAAATATTTACTAGACTTACCACCACCATTTGTATAATGCTTAAAACAATTATTGTAAAATTTACCTGCAAATAGAAAAAGTATTTAAAATGATTACTTCAAAAGTTTTTTTTGGAGATAAAGCAATTATAGTAAGTAAAGATAGGCCCTAATGTTGTAAATATTTTATTAGAATTATTCCGGAGGACGAAACGAGGGCAATAGTCCGTTTGTATTAGGGCTAGCACGTTCCATTCTCTTATACAATTACCTTTTTTTTCAAAAGTACACACAAAAACTAAACCAAGTAATCTGTACTTAAATCAAGCCGTAGCAGTGTCAAAAGTACGGTGAGTACGTATTAGAGACCTGCACCAAGTCCTATTCAAGCTAATTCAAGAACCGCATAATTTTCTAATTCTTGTGTTATTGTGCGGTTAAACGGTTTAAGTGCTGAAATGTAGAGTAGCTAAAACAGTTTTTGTGCTGCAGTGTAGAGTAGTTATGAATAAAGAGTGGTGTCGAGACTGTGGTCGATAAAAAAATTACTGTGCCTATAGTGTGGCAACAACAACAAAGACTTAAGAGTAATGTTGTTGTTATGTTAACAAATAATAATACACACAATGTTGAGTGGGTACATACACAAGCAAACATATACACAAGCAGGCAAATCAATATAAAACTCATGCGTAATTACATTACATTACATACATATGAACATTCAAAATCAACCCCCGTTTTTATAACTATCACACCAGGAACATCCCGCCAACAGTAAAGTTTCGAGATGAATTGAAATGAAAGTGTGCGATCATGATGAATTGATGTGCCGTGGTTGTTTGCTTATATGTGCTTAACTGTGAATATATTTTTCATTTAAGTTAAGTTAAGTAAACAAAAGAGATGGCGAACAATACAACGCAGTACTTAATTTTGTGTGTGCACACGTAAGGCATATGAAATGAATTGAAAATTCGAGATGATGCCTTATTTAGTGTCGTCTTGGGCTGGCCTCTAGTACGGATTTTCTTAAGCCAAGTACGGATTTTCTTAAAACAAGCACAATTTATTTAGTACGAGTTTCTTACTTTTAGCCACATTTAAGCCAAAAAGGGATTGATTAAAGTTCGAAACCGTACTTGATGCAAGTAAAAAAAGATAGATTTGAGCGTAAGCAAGGTTAATTAAAAAATTAAATTTTTTTGACTTACGGATCTTTATTTAATAGGTTTTATATTTCATTTTTACTTCATATACATTTAATACTTTAAATAAAAAGTACTTGGCGTAGGATTTGAACCTGGGACTCTCCGAATTGCAACACCAGCGCGCTACCATTTAGGCAAGTTTTTTTCTGCTTGATTTTTTTTTTAATGATCCGAATAGATTTGGTTTTAAAAAGCTTAAGTACGGATCGTACTTAAAAATTTCAAGTATTATTTAAGTTAAATTTAAAAATAAAGTTCTTGAATTTAGAATGTTTTGTTCTTTCTCTGTAGATAATATACCTTGTATTTAGTACACTGAACCAAAAAGCTACATATACAGACATAGTCATATATATTTACACAAATTAAAAATTTTACTTTGCTTAGAAATAAAACAAAATGTTTAAGCTTTTCTAATAAATTTTTAAATGAAATCTACTCAATTGTAATCCTTAAAATGTACAGTTTATGCTAGTTAAAATTTTTTAGCAAAAAACTTGACGGCTGTTGATTTAACTTACAAAAGAAGCCTAAGCCTTCTCTTTCAAAATTATTTACACACTTATTTTGTCTGTCAAAAGTATTTACACATTCGTGAAATTAAGTTAAAAACGCTGCAATCTTTAAAAAAAACCTAATTTGGTTTGATAGTTAGCAAATTTATATTGCATAAAAATAAATATTTATAGAAAAGTCGCTAAAAAAATGTTTAAAATGGTGAAAATAAAGGAAATTGCCGTCGAAACGCGAGTTGAGATCGCAACGAAGTTTGGAATGGGTTCCTCGGCATCAGACTTGGGAAAAGACTACGGAATATGTCAGAAAACAGTCTACAATTTAGTAAAGAAGAAACAAACCTATGGAAGCCTCCAAAATAGGGTCAGAGCTGGTCGGAACTATGTGACAAACAAAATAGAAGATCGTTCTATTCTTAAAATATTCGCAGAAAATCCAGTTGCAAGTCCGGTTAAAGTTGCTGCAGAGGTAGAAAACATCATTGGAAAACCTGTAAGTGAATCCACAATTCGGAGAAGATTAAGCACGTATAATATAAAGACGTATGTCGTGAGAAAAGTAATAGACATATCTGAAAAAAACAAAAAAAACGTCTGGAGTTTGCCATGGAGTATATCCAAAAGCCAGTGGAGTTCTGGCATAGTGTATTATGGACGGATGAGTCTTCTTTTTAATTTGAAGCGTCATTTAGAAAAACTTATATGAACCTTTCCAAAGGATCATAGCATAAAGCAGTACAACCTATTAATCGTTTCGGAGGGGGTTCAGTAATGTTTTGGGGATGTGTCTCATACAATGGATTTGGAGATCTAGTACCAATACAAGATACTCTAAGCCAGGCAGGATACATAGATATTTTCAATGACCATGCTTTTCCTTCGGCTCACAGATTATTTCCTGATGAAAATAGGATTTTGCAGCATGATAATGCTCCATGCCACAAAGCATGGCCACCAACAACTTTTTTAAATCGAGTTAGACAAGATGTTCTTCCATGGCCACCCCAGAGTGCGGATCTAAACATAATAGAGAATGTATGGGCATTCATAAAAAGGCAGAGATCTATCAAAATGGGTCGAAAACGAGAGGAAACTATTGATGAAATAATAAATCTCTGGAACAGCTTAGAAATCGAGTTTGTACGCAATTTGATTGCATCTATTCCAGCTAGACTACATGCTGTCATAGATGCTGAAGGAAATTTAAGTGGCTACTAACTATTTTTGTTTTTTTTTTTGATGTTTTATAGTGTTTTTTATATTGTGTAAATACTTTTGAATGGTAATAAATTTGTGTAAATAATTTCGAAATATGAGGCGCAGATTTCTTTTGTGTTTTTTATCAATAACTATCAATTTTTTTGCAAATAATTCTTAACTAGCAAAATCTATACACATACATTTACAAATTCGGAAGTTTTCTTGTCGCAAATTCATTCACATAGCTGCCAAATTTTGCTGCTAACTAAACATACTACAAATTTTAATTTGTGTAAATATATTTGACTATGTCTGTATACAAGGACAAAGTCATTGATTTAATGAATGAATAATTTACACAACTCGATCTTAAAGTCAAAATTCTCAAACATTTAAAATTGTAAGGTCACACCCGTCACAGTCTTCAAGTGATCATTCTAAGCAGAAGATATGTTCTTTCAGCGTCTACTTACTATTGTTCGCTTAAAAACATAGCATCCTTGGTTTGGCACAAGTCTGTGTCCCAACCAAAATGTTTAACTGTTCTAGTTAAAATCAAAAATGTGAGAAAAATGGTAACACTCGTCACAGTGGAATTGCCCTTAAACAACTTTTTAGTAATTGATGAAGGGCAGTTTAAAAAGTGTAGATCGCAATAGGAGCAACAACACATTACGATATGACAAAGTTGTTAACAAAAAAATTGATTGGGATTGTATGGAAGGTAGTTTGTGGGCGTGGCTAATGTCAATGTTACTTCAAGAAAGCATACATACCGACTTTGAAGACTTTCGCTCCAAAAGAAAAAGTTTTGTGCAAATAAATTGATTTAGTTTCTATTAGAGATGGGAGTTTGACATTGCCAATTTGGATAATATTCTGTTTTTTCTTAATTTAGTCAATACAGTGCTCGAAGGACCACATAAATTTTTTGTACAATTTTGTGTGAACCCATACCACTGTGGGGCGCTATAAATTAAATTCAGACGCGTAGATAAAGGTATGTGAACAAAATCTTTCTTTCTTTGGTTTTACTTTGTAACAAAATGCTAACTGGATTCCTGTGCTAAGTCTAATTCTTCAAAATTTGTTCTAAATAAGGAACTCAACAGAAGATTGATTACTATTCATTTTCTTTACTTGTTGTAAAAATGTAATCAAATATAAGTACATACGATTTCCATTTTTTTTTAATTTTAAATTACTTTTTACCAATCTTAACCAACTATTCATAGATTGATTAAGGTCCTTCGGATTTATGTAACAGTCTTACTGTCTCAAAATAAATCAATTATGTATTAAACATCTATAAACATATTTTTTTATAAAGAATATAATAAGATATTCAATTTTTTTTTTTTTGGTTTACGTCATTTGATTAAATACGAATAACTTCAAGTGGAAGTTACTTACGTTACAGTAAAATTGTGAGGTTCGTGTATTATGCCAAAAGCGAGCCTGGTTAGCTTGGGGCTTCAATTCCCAAATAATTTTACTTATTTTTACTTCATTAAAAAATTTTCTTTAATACAACTGCGCTTTGGTGCTCTACAAACCTACATAAAACAAGTATAATATGATGCGTAAAGCAAAAAGCATTATACATTTATCGTCAGATTTATTTTTTTATATTTCGTTTAGTTTTTGGTTCTTTCAGACACTTTAATACCATTATATGATTGCTGCAAATATACACTGATAAATTTTTTTTAACGTTGACCATAGAACTACAAAGCCCCTGTAGGTTTTAAAATTGCTTTTTAAGAAAAACTGTTGATAAATATAAAGACTTAAAAACTTAACTTCTGCATGCAGCCCTTACATAGAGATTTAAAATCTTAAACAATTTTAGCGATTTTCAATAAATTTCCCTCTCTCCACAGACCCAGTACAATTTAACAACCTACATGGCAACGATGCGATTTAATCAAAAACGTATTCTCTCAGTCCGTCCATCGATCGTCTGCATACACGCATTCAAGTCTTTGCACAACTGCTGGTAATATTTTCGTGTTTTTGAATAAGTTAATTGAATTGAAATTAATATGCCATGATAATGTTCAACATACAAGCATACAGATGTATTGATGTTCTTGTGTGTTGTATCTTGTAGATTCCATGTACATAAACTTTAATTTTTTTTAACAATAAAGATATAATTTTTTTTTGTTTCAATTAAGTGTGTTCATTAAAAACAAGAGATATGCCACTAAGAACAGAAGAAATAATAGGTTTAATGCCTTAAAAAGAGAATGAAAAATACTGACAGTAAAAGAGTTTCAAAAGATTTTTAATAAAAAAACAAAAAATATAAATTTAAAATGCATTATTTGATTCGTCAACTGCTTTTGAAGGATTACTTTTCTGATCGCTATCTTTTACAAGCTTCTACCCGCTTCAATGTCGCTATTATCCGAAGACCGAAAACCTTGGCAAGGAGGTGCAATAACTATTTAAACGTCTAATAAAACAAAATATATAAAATCCCCTAAAGTTCCAAAATCTTTACGTAAGATTTAAATCTTTCATTTATTTTTAATGAAATTAAAGTTTTGTAACAACTTTTTTGTTTAATAAAATATTTAACACTTTAACAATACTGTGGCTTATGGCAGCCAAACACATAAAGTTCCGATAACTTCAATATAAAACATTACGCCATCAAAAAGCTCCCACATACCAACCCACCCATAGCAATCTTCGTAGAAATTTGCAAAACTTTAACATAGTTTTTAACCAACACAGAAATTAATAAATAGTTAACTTAAACGTACAAACTAATACTGACACACTTATTATAACAAAAGTTAAACAACGAAAACTTTTATTGTGATGATGATCGTCATCATCGACATTAATTAACACATCAAAATTGTTATTTGACAATAAAATTTTCGTTTTTGTTCTAAAAAAAAATTTTGTTTGCCAATTTAAGTTAAAAATGATTCACCGAAATAATTTGCAAAATATCTAAGATAACGTTTCAACGAAAAACCAACACTTGGTACGTCACTTTTGTCAACGTCTGAGAAAAGAATCAACAATAAAAACCTTTTTGTAAATTATTTTTAGTACAACAAAAAAATATGTAAACAATAATATTTAGAAAACATTTAATAGATAAACAAATGGCAAAACAAATAAAAACACTTAAAAATAAAATTCAAAATTAAGTCATGTACTAGGTGGGCCAAAGAAAGTCATTCGATGTTGTTGGCTTTAATTTTTTTCTAAATAAAAAACTTCAATTCTTTTTTTATTATATTTATTTGAACCTTTAGAATTTGGAATATGGTATCGGCCAAATAGGCGCCGTTACAACTGATTGTTATACGGGCGGGCTCGCTTTATGGCATTTTTTATCACTTCGGCAAAACTTCGGGGAACAGATTCCAGGGTCTCGGGCTTTTTCACGTTAATACGGGACAAAAAACCCCACAAAAAAATCTGAAACGGTTATATCGAGCGATCTTGCGGGCCAATGTAAATCGCCAAAACGAGAGATGAGGCGACCTGGGAACACCACCTTCGGAATATCGGTTGTAGCTCGCGCAGTGTGTGCCGTTACTCCGTCCTGTTGGAACCAGATGTCCTTCAGTCCTAATTCGTTCAATTGCGGCATAAGAAACTTTGCTAATATGTCGTTATAGCGCGAACCGTCCATAGTTGTGGTTTGATCAGCGGCGTCCTCAAAAAAAAAAAGGACCGATGACTCCTCCAGCGTGAACAGCGCGCCATGCAGTGACTTTGGCCAGGCGTAATGGCTTCTCGTGAATTTTCAGTGCCCCAGAAGCGATAGTTTTGCTTTTTCACGTACCCGCTGAGGTGTAAACATGTCTTATCGCTTATTATGTTTTAGTCCAGAAAACGTCCGCTTCGGCCTCGAGATTGAGGCTGGCTTAGGCGTGGGTTACACGCTTTTTGCCGTCGACAGGCAAAGCTGATGCGCGGACTGGACTTTGTACTGGAACATGCGCAGGTCCTTGACCAAAATTCCCCTAAGGAACGACCGGCTAAAGGCTAATTGCGAGGCACGGCGTCTTTTTGATGTTTCTGGCGATATCTCGACATCCTCGCCAACATCGGCGATATTCTCGGAAGAACGGACGCTCCTGGGCTGGCCACTCGTGGCAGCGTCTCGTGCGGCCCCATACTCTTCAAGGTTGGTGGCCAAACGGCGCAGTGTTTGCGAAGTCGGTGCAGGACGACCGGGGAATCGTCGACGGAGTTCGCACTGCACCAACACCTTCGGCTGCTCCTAAACGAGGTCAAGTATCTCTATAGTAGACTTTATAGTATTACCCGCCCATACATAAGAGCTGTGTTCCAATTTTTGGTCCAACTGAGGTGTATAAATATGGAGAAAATAAATAGTGTAAAATAATTCCTTCGCCGCTTCAACAAACCAAGACACTTGTAGGCTTCTTTTGACAAGACAAAAATTTGTTTCGTCCAACAGATAACGCACTAGATTTTCATGCCCTGGAAAAAAACGCTATATAAATTGGAAAAATGTTTCCCTTAAGCCATAAGCAATAATCTTTTAGGATGTTAGACTCTATCAAACGCCTCTGAAATATCTAGAGCTACTTCTTTCTTTAACCCAAAATGATGAGTGAAAGTACAAAGAAGGTCAGCAGGTTCCCCATAGAACAGCTTCTACAAAAGCCATACCAGAGATCTTATAAAAGCTCTTGAGCTTTAGATTGTCAACAAGGCGGTAGTAAACAATACTCTACATAACTTGGAGATCGGCGTAACATTCGCTACTTTCCGGCAGGATAAAAAGTTAGCTATTAGACGCACCAGCATCGAAGAGCATTGTTTTAAAACCAGTGCTGGTAGGTATTCTATCTGGTCCAGGAAATTTCCCAATGTTAAGCTTAAACAAATATGTTTGGCATAGTGCTAGACAGTGTTTTAAGCTCGGGCAGCAGTTGGTTACTTTCGGCAAATGTGTCTGCAAGCATATCAGCCAAAAGGTAAACTTTTTTTGCTGCGTTAGTAAATAAAATGTAATTTTGAATAGAGCAGGGACTGAAGGAAGAACCAATTTTTATTTATAGCTTTTAACAATAGACAGCAAAAGCCCTGGAAATAAAGGTTTTAAATTTCAGTAAAATGATACTTTGAGCCATTTTCGCCATGGATTTTGAACTATCGTCAAATAAACATAGTTTCCAGTTGAATTGCAGAAAAAAAAATCATTTATTTTTTAATTCTTTTTAAAATATTTTTTTAAATATCAACCCTATTTATTCAGTTATTACAATAATAAGACATTTTTTCAAATATTTAATATCACATTTACATCTATTCAACCGCCATTATAGTACTGTTGAAAACTTTAGTTCGCAAGTAAAGACTATAAACAAATATTTTCATAATTTTTCAGCTTCTTTTGAATTCTCAGTTTAACAACTTTTCAATTTAAAAAAAAACTTTAATGTTTAAAAAGCAAACAGTAATTTTTTAATGCTTTTTTGATGATGTTCTGTAAGAAATGTTTGACAAACAAGAATTACAGACGTGGGTTGTGTTATAAGAAAAAAAGAAGAAGAGAAGAAGGAAAATAAAAAACTCGCGTGGTACGAATAACAAAGCGAATAAATGTTTGTTATGCTGTCACATTAAAGTATCATTTAATTACATTTGTATGTTTTGTTGTTACTCTTTCCGGTACAATTAGAAGCTCCTGCTGCTCCTCTGTCTGCTTGCTATTGCTTCCTGTTTAGTTGTAAAGGTTTTCCAAGAATATAAATAAAAGTTGGTTTTCAAGTTTTAAGAAAAGTTACATTGCAAAGGCGGATTGAAGTTAAAAGGAACAAAAGATAATTTTTCAAATATGCAAACATACAAAATAAGCGGCTTAAAAACATGACTTTCGCAACAAGATTTAATTGTGGCAATTTTGAAAATTATCAATGAGAGTTTGGTGGAATAAACTTTTGGATATAATAAATAATATTAATCATACGCAACGTGTTTAAAAGACAAGGCAAAGGATGTTTTAAGTGGTTAATATTGAGTGTCGCTGCCTTTATTTTCTAAGGAGTCCACAGAAAAACACTGCCGCCATATGCTAGAGATATGATATTAATTGAGCTAGAATAACTTAACAACTACCCAAAAGTCATCCCAAAAATATAGATCTGTTTGAAATTTATGTTAGAAGTGAGGAAAAAGTAAAGGTGGTTCTTGTATTAGAAGGCTGTACGGACACAGTAGAGTTGTCTGATCGTATACCTCTTTTGAAGGTAAAGGCTAACAGCACTGAGCTGATCGGCAGTCCTGGTTGAGAGTAACTCTAGTCCTAATGCCCGAAGGGAGGGCAAAACGAGACTGGGCATTCTTATTGAAACCCCAAAGACCATGACCACAAAACTGTCCTACAAGCGGAGATACGGGCAATCGCGGAATAATGTCTGTCCTGGCTCACGTCATGCGCAGATTTAACAGATGTAAATATCTGTACAGAAATCCAGGCGTCAATAAGACCAATTATGTTTTCGAACCCCGAATCTAGGGCAGTGTTGCAGTAAAAGAGGATTATAGACGACTACTCGCAATATGGACAGGTTCGCATAATATATGTGCCTGGTCATCAGGGGAAGGTCGAAAAAGTAAGCACAAACGATATTTCGATTAGTGCTAGGGGAGAGCAGGAGAGTGACCTGGTAAGCCCGAAGCCCTTCGCTGCAATGAAAACCGAGTATAAAAAGTGGGCAAAAGATCCCCACAGCGTGAAATGGCACAACAAGACAGTTGGGATATTAACCGAATCCTTTGGGGCGACCCCAATAAGATCAGGCGCAAATTACGGCACTCGATTCGAATCTAAATTTAAAAATTCTCATTAGAATTTCTATATTAAAAGCACTGACACCTCGATCGATGGAGTAGAATTTCGATTCAAATCGAATGCCGTAATTTGCAGCTAGGACTCAGGGCGTTTTGAAAGTGGGAAGCCTGATCAGGGTTAGGTAAGGTAGAACCAGCAGCCGTTAAAGGATACAGCTCACTTGGGTCTGCTTAATTCGGTCCTTTTGTGTTACCTGGAGAGGCAGATAAAATAGGTATGGGGATTATGGAGAACAGAGAGTGCAGGGCATGCAGGAAGGACATCAAAACAATTAAGCATTTTCTGTGTCACTGCTCGGCTTTTACAAAGGTCAGAGTCGGATGTTTTATGTCTTATGTTTTGCCAGATTGGGCTCACTTGGGAGGTGTAAAATGGGAAGTGTTAAGGGAATTCGTTCGCATTACCGAACTTTGTAAACCTCTCAAAATTCTCTTTCCTTGCTAGAAGCGCACAACAAGCCGATAACTGGCTTATTGTAAGTCAAGTGGGAATTGAAATTATCAAGGCCTCAACCGTTTAACCTAACCTAATCTAACCTAACCTAACCTAACCTAACCTAACCTAACCTTACCTAACCTAACCTAACCTAACCTAACCTAACCTAACCTAACCTAACCTAACCTAACCTAACCTAACCTAACCTAACCTAACCTAACCTAACCTAACCTAACTTAACCTAACCTAACCTAACCTAGCCAAACCAAATCAAACCTAACCAAACCTAACCTAACCTAACCTAACCTAACCTAACCTAACCTAACCTAACCTAACCTAACCTAACCTAACCTAACCTAACCTAACCTAACCTAACCTACCTAACCTAACCTAATACTCAGTATCTCGAAAACTATTGCAGCTATTGACGCTAATTCCTAAGCAGAACGAAACAAAAAAGACGAATGCAAAGGGTATAAAAGTTTTAGAATAGTGTATTATAGCATTCCTCCCTTTTCCACTCGTTGTTGCAAAACATTTAGACTAAAATTTTCTTCAGCATTAGAATCTGAAACTAACTGTCAATGATATTTCATTTGCAATCAGCGGGCAACCTTTACACACATTTTCACTTGACATAAACGAGAAATCCTCTTTTTCCAAATAGGCTTTGTACAAGCATTTTAATAATAACAACGCAGATCAAAGCAATAACAACACAACTTCGAAATCCCTGCAAACTTACCAAAAGCGAAGCAAACCGGGCTATTGTTTTACGTATAAACAAAGGCATATTTTTTTTATTAAACAGTAAGTTTGCTTCTAAATATTTAGAGTTTTATCTTAAAAATAAGCGAATTGATAAGAAAGTTATTATTATCTTTTTAACTCATTTTTGTATTTGATAAGCAAATATTATGATGCTTAAAATAGACTTCTGCACTAAAAATATCTTTTTGCATTCATGACAGATACTTTTTCTCTGAAAATAGATTAAAATTTTATTAAAAAAATTATTTCTGCAAAAATTAAATAAAATGTTTAGCATATGAATACTGAAGGTGAAATCCTTTTAAACATTAACTGGGTTTGTGTTTTTCCATTTTATCAATTTTATCCCTTTTTTCTTTTCTTTTTTTTTTTTGCAAACATACCTTAAAGTATGTGTGTAAAAAGCTTTTGTTGTGTTAGTAACTTTAGGTCTTATTGTTTTAAATAAAAGTTTATTACATTCAAGTTTTTTATTGGGATCCACCCACTGTGCAATAAATGTTTAAAAAACGCTTGTAAAAGTGTCATTAAAAGCGTATTAAATCCGTTTTTTTTTCATTTATATTTTAAAATGCAGAAACAAAAAAAAACACTTTAAAATGGCAAATGAGAGAAAAAAAAGAGTAAAAAGAAAGTGGAAAGAGAAATGAATTATGAAGAGGAAAATAAATAAATGAAACCCTCTTTAAAAAAATATGAAAATATGTTTATTTTGCAAAAAAATATATATAAGCACATGAGTATATTAAAAATGTTGTATAAAATTAAATATTTCATTGTGTTGCTGTCACTTTTACTGCTACAGCCATAATGTCAATGTTGCTGAGCCAGCGAGTCATTTAATTATAGCTTAAGTGTACTCTGGTCGCCAAATAAAGGACGAATGGTTTGGTGTAAGCCATAGAGTAAAATATTTTAAGTCCTAAATACAAAAAAAAATCTTTTATGATTTCTATAAACTTTTTTAAGTTTACTTTTTAAATGATTAATTTTTATTAAATTTGACGCCACTACAATTATATTGATGTTAAATGAAAAAATAGTTTTTAGACTTTAATTTACAAATCTTCCTTGATTAAGGCTAACTTCTTGCTGGTTGTTTTTAAAGGCAAAAATAATTTTTAACATTGGAAAAAAGAAAGCCTTGCTAAAAGCAAGTAGACAATCGATACTCAAATCCAAAAAAAAAAAATGGAAAAACCTGTCCTTTTATTAATTTTTTTAAACTGCTTTTTAACAGAACTGTTTTTTCAGCATTTAATATCTAAGTTTTTCCAGTGGAATAATTTTCTTTAAACAATTTTCTTATTTTCTTTAAAAAATTTTTAAATTGGCAGTTTTTTTTTACATGTTTATTTTGATTTTTTTTTCTATTTGTCCTTATTTATTTAAGGACTTAAGAATAAGCTGTTTACTTCGATAAAAAGCACGTGCTTACAAAAAAAAAAAAAAAAAAAAAATAATAAAATAAAAAAAAATATTTAATGTCGCTTTAAACAGTATACAAACTGAGGTCGAGGCAAAGCATATACTTTAAGAGTTTTTTTATAAGGAAATAGAAATAAAAAAAAATTATTAATTGAAAAACAAAAAAAAAAATAAAAGAAAATAGAAAACTTTTTAAATTTAGATCACATTAAAAAATATTTTTAAATTAAGTTGATTATATTTGTCATATGATTTGTGAGCTTTGTAATCCACATGGAATTGCACATGTCTGTTAAAATGGACATTTTACACATGGTTTCCAATTTTTTGCTTTCACACATACATATGAAATTACGTCTGGCATAACCTCAAAACCAATATAAAAAACTTACTTTTACTTGTTGTATAACTAAAAACAGCTGATGCCAGATGCTTTTTGAGATTAATATAGAGCACGCTATAATTGAAAATTTGTCGTACGACATTTACAAATGTATTTTACACAAGCAATGTTTAAAAGCGTTTACACGACATTTGAAAAGTCATATTTAAAATGCATCCCATATAAAATCACCGTGGGTGATACCGAATTGAGCTTCGATATGGCAATAGATTTTTGTTTACAAATTGATTACACAAAACAAGAAAGAAACCTCAAGAAGTCATTAATAGACTCTTTTTACAATATTTTTACTGCAAAAAAAAAGACTTAAGACCTAAAAATAAGTAAGAGCGCTATATTCGGCTGGGCCGTACCTTGTATATCCTTAGACTTTAATCTTTTTGAAAACTAAATGCAGCAGTTTTAAAATCGATGACCATCGTAGTTTCTGACATACAGCATAGCAAAAACTTCATAAAATTTAACTGTGTGTAGTGAAGCTATAATTCTCTTGCTTTTTTATAAAGTAGAGAATGTACTTCAAATACTTTGTAGCAGTTTTGAAGAGCGAAGCTTTTACAGAGTCCGAGATGTAGCATATAAAAAACTTCATATATTTGGCCAGTTTGTATGGGTGCTAGATTAGTTAAAACTGGCCCTAAGGACTCGACATAGGTCGACCCTTATGAAATGAAATCCACTGTGCTCACACTCTTTTGTCAAATGTCACGTGCACTAGACAAGTATACAGACTATGCTGAACAATGTCCTTATTCTCTGGTACACCATAGTAGTCTTGCTTTTTAAAATGAACTGCTGTCCAACAATAATAACCTGTTTTCATCCCTAATATCGCAAAACCAGGAAAAATCCCGTCGCCCCTTTTATTAGGCCCCTCACATATTGTTTCGAACACTCTACAGGAAGTGGCAACCGCAAAAACGATATCTTAGTGTAGAGCTTAAGTGGAGCACGAACGCTTTTAATAAGCAAATGGACCCCTTACTTCGCCAAATTGTCTGCCGCCTAATTTTCCAAAATATCCAGATTGTCTGCAACGTAATTTTCCTTAATATACCTTTGTCTCTGAGCACACAGTTAATCAATGGATTTCGTGCACGCCTGAACAGTTTAGAAGCACCTGAGGTTTGCGGAGACTTGCTTGATCACCACCTGAATATTAATAAATATGTTTACCTGAGAGTTCTCCGTTTGAAAGGACGGGGCAAGACCGATTAACATTTTAGCTGCCGAAATCTCTGCCTGCAATACACTGCAGTCATCATGAAGTTTATAGGACTTGCAGAAGATCGCAGCTCTGATCCTCTATCTTGTGTGTCGCTTAAATTCCAGATTGGTGTTATTCAATCATGCTGTGGCCTATGGACCAATCTTAAGCTTCCTGCTAAAAATAAATACGTCCGTTCTCTTGTAGTTCACACTTGGTCCAATTTTCCTCGCCCACTGACCTTTCCTAGCCTGTGTAGCCTTTCAATACAGAACGGACCATATTCAAATACTTCCCGGTGACTATGACCGCTACATCATCTGCGTACACGGTTACTGCAGCAACTCCGCCTTTTGGTTTCGTAAGAAGCTTGTTGACAACTTGTTTACAGAAGTGGTGGGAGTAGTCTTCCTTGTGGAGAAGCCCACAGAGTATTGCCCATTCCGAACATATAATTCTGCGCTACAGGAGAGTAAATATCCCGTTTTTTTAACCAGTTGGGCGGTTTCCGTCCGTGATTGCTATTGAAAGCGTCTGCAAGGTCATGGAAATTCTAATTGCATATTTAATGTAGTGAAAGGCTTCCCCCTTCATATTGGTTGTCGCAACACTAACCCGAGGCCATTTTATCTTTGATGTGAAAGTCAAGAATCTATTTTAAAGTCTTCAAAATGAATTACGAGAGACTGTTGGAGCTTTTAACTCCTGGGCAAGTGGTCCTTTCTAACTGACTTCGATAGAAATACAACCCTTAATACCCTCCAAAATACCGACACGTAGGTCCATTTCATACATTCTCTGAAGATCCAAACTAACTCAGGAATAATCCGGTCTTTGTGGTCTGAAGCAGTGCCGAAAATATCTCGTCTAGCCCAGGTGTTTTTTACGGTTGAAATAAGTCGACTGCCAATTTCGCTTTCTTCTTGCACACAGCTGCTCTCCGTTCACCCTCTATATTTGCGGCGAATGTTCCCCTTCTATCAAACTTATTGTTTTTCCAAGGTGTTCATATTACACATGCATTATTTTCCAGGCAAAAGCTGTAGAAGTTTCCGATATACAAAACATTAGAATTTTAAAAATTATCCGTTTGTATCGGGACTGATACCTTCCTTTCCCTAATCGGCAACATTTTTTTCTCCAATTTAACTTGCGGTCTTTGAAGTATTCGTGCCAAGTTTTGTGGCAACAGTGGCCATATTTACTGATGTGTATAAATACCAGGGGTATTTCCAATAGTATCAACCGCAGAACGCGGTTCAGAGAATTTGACTTGGCCCGGAACTTTATTTCGACGGACGGACATGGCTCAATCTAAAAATTATAAGAAATCAGCACTTATAAATGTGTATAAAAGACTTACCGAAGAAGTAAATTATTGTTGTTGTTATTGTAAACTCACCTAAAAAGAAAAATAAAGAAGCAAAAAAATTAAAATTTAAGGCGAAATTAAAAAAATATAATTTAAGATCTTTTAATAAAAATTTTGCTCAAAATATTATATATAACTAAAGGCACAAAATATTTATCTTTTAAAAAAAATTACATAAAAGATTAATTTAACTGATATTAATTCCCGTTAATCTAAGTGCTTTTACAGAAAATGAAAATTTGCATGAAAATGTTTAGTTTTTATTCACAAATGACCACCGTTAAATTATATAAAATTCCAAAACACATTACTGCCTTTCCAATTAAAAAGCCTTTGGTGTTATTTTAATCGAAACCATTTGAAATAGTGACTAATCACATTTAACACACAAAAAAATATTATAACAAGAAATTTGCTTAATTTTTATTGTCACAAAGGTTACTCAGGCGATGTTAACTTAATAGTATTCTGATTTGCCAACATTTAATGGCAATAAAAAGTCATAAACCTAGAAGTAAATACAGTACAACATACAACAATCGCTAAAATGGCAGCAACAACAATAAAGCAAAAAAAAAACTGTAATAAAATGTAGAAAAATAAAAATAAAGCAAATTACAGTTTCGCACAATGGGACAATATTTATTATGGATGTCAATAAATAAAATTTACATATTCGCACAATAAAAAAAAAGAAAATAAAAATGTTGAAAGAAAAACAGCAGCTTATGAATAGTTGAAGAATAGAATAAAAGCATTCGACTACAAACTAACGCATTGTTGTATGGGTATAAAAATGATTTTGCAAAATATTTTAAGACTTTCTAGCTTTCTTAGGCAATACCTTAATTTCTTACATGCCTAATCATGACTTGATTTTATACTACGGAGGAAAGTGGAAATAGCAATAAAAAAATCGGTTAAACTATACATTCAAATGAGAATTCGCTATACAGTAGGAGGTTCCTAATCTTTTTTGTAGGGGTCTGACTTTAGCGCGGGATTCACTGTTTTTTTCAAGTTTGCGTCTTAAATTTTATTTATGCAATTTTTTTATTTTAATTTTTTCAATCAATTGTTTGAATTAATAATCTTATTTTTTAGTTTAGAGTTAAAGAAGCCGGATTAAAACCGGCAGAAAAATGACAGTCCATCTGATGCTGGGCTCCATAAAGCAGATATATACAACGTGGGCCTAAAAACTTACCCTGTTGAAAAATGATCTTATCTTTGCAAATAACAAATCTCTTTTGACATTTGTGAACTAGACAGATGTAGAATAGAAGTGAGCAAGCCATTGGGCGATACACTACCAAAGAACGTGGAATAATCCTGTCTATTTTCTTGCGCAACAATTCATCTGTGGTGTTGGCGCAGCGCGAATTCCGTCGCCGGTTCGCAAGTCATCCGGCACCGACTACGCCAAAACTGCACCGTTTGGCCATCAACCTTGAAAAGTATGAGACAACACGAGAAGCTACTAAGAGTGCCGGCCCCGGAGCACCCTTTTTGCAGAGAATATCGCCGCGGTTGGCGAGGGTGTCGAGCTGTCGCCAGAAACATGGACCAGACGCCGTGCCTCGCTATTCGCCATTAGCCGGTCGTCCCTAAGCCGAATTTTGGTCAAAGACCTGCGCCTGTTTCCGTAAAAAGTCAAGTCCGTGCATCAGCTGCTGCCTGTCGACCGCCAAACGCGTGAAACCTACGCCCAAGCCATTCTCAATCTCGAGGCCGAAAAGGATGATTTTTCGACCAAAATGATGATACTCATTTCCCCCTCAGCGGGTACGTAAACAAGCAAAATTATTACTTCTGGCCACCGAAAATCCACGAGTGAGCCATTACACCCGCTCAAAGTGACTGCATGGTGCGCTATTCACGCTGGAGAAGTCATCGGGGAATTTTTTTTCGAGGACGCCACTGTTTAGCGACAACAGTGGACGCTGCGCGCTATAGGGCCATGTTAGCCCAGTTTTTTGTTTCCGCAATTGAACGAATTAGGACTGGAGGACATGTGGTTACAACAGGACGGAGCAACGGTACACACCCAACCGATATGCTAAAAGCGGTGTTTCAGGGCCGCCTCATCTCTCGTTTTGGCGATTCACATTGGCCCGCAAGATGCCCGATTTACCCGCTTCAGAAATTTTTGTGGGGTTTTGAGGTCCCGTGTTTACGTGAAAAAGTCCGAGACCCTGAAAGCCCCCAAGGACAACATTCGACACGAGTGCGAGAATCTGTCGCCCGAAGTTCTCGCCGAAGTGATGAAAAATGCCATAAAACGAGTCCTTATATCAATAAATTGTTACGGCGCCCATTTGACCGATATCGTCTTCCCGACTTGACCAATAAAATTTTAAAGGTTTAAATAAACATACATAATCAAAAAACAGAATCGAAGTTTTTCATTTAGAATAAAAATTAGAGCTAAACAACATCGGACAAAAACAAACAACTTATTTTGGCCCCCCTTGTATAACTGATAAAACCGTTTAAAGATCACGAAGCGTCGAAGTTTAATATAAGTACTGAACGTGCAGTTTCAGTCGACCGAACCTACACGGAGTTGCAAGCATTTATGTATTTATACTTAGTTTATATATGGGTTTCTTTGAAAACAAGAAAAAGGAAGGAGTTTGCAACTGTGTGACTTGTCAAATGGCTTTTGGAGCTGGACGTACAAAGTGACGACATTGACCGCCTCTAACTTGGTTAGGTCTATGACCAATTGCTATCAGCAACTAAGAAAACTTCAGAGCAGAAACTGGGCAATGATTATATTTAAAAGTTGTTTTATTGCATTTTTAAATTTAAACTTTTAAATGACCCACCCTTTATTAGATATTCCTATGTAAAGTCAAATAGTTTTTAACTTTAAGACAACTTTTAATGTTGATTTAAAGGCATACGGGATTGTTAACAAAAAATTACCAAATCAGCATATTTTCGTTTCTATGGGGGTTTCCCACGGGCTATATAAGGTCAATTGCTTTTAATAATTTTCTTTTAAAGATTCCTTAATATTATTCGAAAATAAATTTTCTTTTCGTTAATCTCGTTTTCTTTTTTGGGAATCACTTTTGGCGACAACAAGGATAAAACACATTAGTAAAATAAACACGAAGAAAAATTGTTATAAAAATTGTCAACATGGCAAAAACAAAATTATTGCTAGTTTTAGAATAATAAAATTTACAAAATTTTTTTACACATACACACACATTTAGTTTAAGCAAAAAAAAAAACGTAAAATTACCTTAAAGGGCAATAGGAATAAGAACAAGCATTGTGTTGGATGCTGCTAATCTTTTTGATTTATATTTGAAATAAACCTGCTGTTTTCAGTGTAATTGCATAGCAAGAGCTATAAAAAAAGGAAACTTAAAGGTTACATCGAAAAAAAAAAAGATTAGAGCGATAAA
Source organism: Melanophora roralis (assembly GCA_963583895.1). Taxonomy (NCBI): domain Eukaryota; kingdom Metazoa; phylum Arthropoda; class Insecta; order Diptera; family Rhinophoridae; genus Melanophora; species Melanophora roralis. The sequence continues at coordinate 19,899,170 of OY757188.1, forward strand.
AACGTGAGCATGGACGCATATAAAGGAACATAAAAACTAAAGTTTGAAACAAGATATTTCTTCTTTCCGTTTTTTTGGCACAAATATAACTTTGTACACATATGTATGTGTATTTACAAGGACTAAAACAAGTTCAAGGTAAATATAAAAATAAATTATTACATGCACTTAATGTGCGAAATTATTTCTTTTGGCTGCCAGCCTTAACTACAGCCAACTTAGTTAGACCTTTGGCTATTTGGATAGAATTTTTGCCAAAAGCAAAGAAAAAAGTTTTTTTTTTTTTAAAGTTTTGGCTGTCAGGCTTAATTTATTGTACAATAACTGCAAAAGAGAAAAATATACTCGAAAATATTAGATTAAATCAGTTTTTCTTTTTAATAAATCAATTTTAATAATTTAGCAAATAAGGGTTCTGCTCAATCAAACTCATTGGGGGTGGGGTGGGGGGGTTTTCTTTCATGTAACAGACAGCATTATAAAGCAGTTTTTGTTCCTTCTTAACGAAGCAAAACTTTTAATAGTCTTAATGGCAATTTTTATTTTGCTGTTAAGCAACAAAACTGGGCAATAAAGTTTGAAAGCATCTAACCACAGCTTAATAAACTTTTGATAAATTATCTATTGTTGTTTAACATTTCCAATAAATTTAATTTTCATAAGAATATTATGAAATTTTTTTTTGGCTTAACTTATTGAAGTTTCAATGAAGAAGATTATATGTAAAAATATTTTACTTATCAATTTATTTAAGCAATAAATCAATCTTTTAAATATTTCAAATTAAAGATTTTTGACATTAAAGACAGTTTTCAAATCAGTTAAATTTTTTCTTAATAACGGCGACCTTTTTTAAATGGAGTTTATGTAACTTCATAACTTTATCTTTAAAGTAATTGGCATAAAGAGCAAAAAAGTTTTAGAAGTGTTTGAAAAAACTTATATTTAAGAGAACATTAGCTGTAATTTTTCTATTGGTAAAAAATCTGTTTTTAAGTTTTCATCTTGAAAAAGCTTAAGTTATTAGCAGGGCAACTAAAAACATGTTTCTAATTAAGGATTTTATTCGCATAAAATAAGCTTTTTAAGGAAAAATCTACCAAATATGCTCTAACAAATCGATGCAAAAATTTTGCAAAAATTCTGAAACGGATAAATAACATTATAGATTAATGCGACACACAAAAAAAAATATATATAATTTTACGTTTTTGGTTGCCCTGGATATTTTAATATTAGGGTTGTTGCAAGGAAAAATTGTTAAGAAGTATTTAATCGAAAAGAGTTTCATGCTCAATTATTCAAGAGAATTTATTCCTTAAAATAAAAGTTTTTATTCTTGCTAAATCTGTTAAACTTAAGTTAGATAAATGACAGCAACAAAAAGGTATTTTAACAAAGACGATATTAATAACAAGGCTAAATTTAATTACGATCTTGTTTGCTTTAATTACTATTTTAATTAAAAATATTGTTTTTAAAATTGTTTTCCAACACGCAGAAAAAAAAACATGGTGGAGTTTTGTCACGGGAATATTATTACCAACAATTTCGTCATTGTATGGTTACGAAGATCATTATTATGACTCCCATAACCATACTATATTTGTACTGAGTTTTTGGCGAAAAATTCAATCATAATTATGATTAAAATTATCATTATATGTTTGTGGTAGTTATTATTTTGGACATGGGCAGTCATTATCTTGATTATGGGTTATCAATTAAATGATATGGTTATCATAATATAAGAGCAACATAGGTAAGATTACCCATAATCGAGATTATGGGTACCTCTAATCAAAGTAATGATTACCACAAACTTAATACAACTATAGTATGGTTGTGGCAGTCATAATACTGATCTTCGTAACCATACAATGATGAAATTGTCCGAGATCAAATTTCTGTGACCATGCTTAACTATGTTCTTTCCCTGATCAATCTTCATGGACCAAGGAAAAAGTGCTGGGTATTAGCCTAGGGAAGACGACACTAGTACTCTTCCCAAAAAAGAACGCAGTGGTGGACTTTGAGCCGTATTGCTTAACGGAGTAAATTGAATAAACGTAAGAAATGTCGGATGCCTGGGTATTGTCCTGACAAATAAGTTGCCTTGGAAGACTAGAAAAATTTTTCAGCCCTACTACACATGTCGAAACTACATCAATAAGAAATGGAAGGATTGAGATAGATAGGCTATAGTTTTGTCTGTTAGGAGCCCTTGCAGAGGGATAAATATGACAGTCAAGCTTAACTGAGCCTTGCCTTTGGGATTACACTCTAAGTAGTATTCGCTGATAGGGAGGGCTGGTAAGAGTCCGAACTATTGTTTAACGGTTAAACAGTTTTAAATAATGGATCGATTATGATTATTTGGCACCGAAACTAGTATTAATATTATGGATGCGGAGTTTGGGATGTCTTACAGACTTTGCGTTTTCCAGTCGAGTAACTATGATCATTAAGAGTTCCGTAAAATTGATAGGGGGCATGCGGGAGGGGACGATGGCGTGATAATCTATATAGACAATCAGGCGGCCTTTCAAGCGATATTGACATTTTTAGCTTGTAGACGACTGTAAGTGGCAAAAATGTCGGTACCCAATGTTAGGCTTTTTGGGTGCCGTGTCATTGTGCATTATCGGAAGTGAAGAGGACGATAATCTAGAGAAGAGGAGTTTAGCCTATAATATTGAGTTTCGGTGCAAGATAGAACGGTCACCGTTAGGTTTTTTTAATAGTTCAAAAGAGAAATAGGTCTTGGATAAGGAGAGACAGGGCTGATTCCGAAGTCTCCAGACTTTTAAATGATAAAAACTACACAGAACGAAAAACGGCTTTCTAAAATCAAGAATTTTATTCTTGATTTTATCCAAAATCTTTCTTGAAATTTTCAAGTACGATCCTTACTTACATTTTCTTAAATCAAGCCTATTCGGATTGCTTCAACAAATCAAGCAGAAAAAAACTTTTTGTTTTAATATATTATTTTACATTTGAAAACAAAGTGTCTCGGTGGCCTAGAGGTAACGCGCTTGTACTGCAGTGTAGAAATCCCTGGTTCGAATCGCAGCTTCGGTAAATACAAAAAATTAATTTTTTAAATTATAAATTTAAAGTATCTATAAAATAAAAATAAACTATAAAGTTCTTCTTCTTTAATTAATAAAGCTCCATAAGTCAAAAAAATGACATTTCATTTTCGAATTAATCCCGTTTATGGCTTAAATCAATCTTTTTTTGGCTTACATCAAGTACGGTCCGAACTTAAATCAATCCTCTTCTGGCTTAATTGTGGCTAAAAGTAAGAAATTCGTACTTGAAAAATTTGACTTGGAGTAAGAAATTTCGTACTTGATTTAAGAAAGACCGTACTTACCGGATTGCTTCAACAAATCAAGCAGAAAAAAGCTTGTTGTTTAAATATATTATTTTACATTTCAAAACAAAGTGTCTCGGTGGCCTAGAGGTAACGCGCTTGTGCTGTAGTGCAGAAATCCCTGGTTCGAATCTCAGCCTCGGTAAGTACAAAAATGAAATTTTTAAATTATAAATTAATTATAAATTAATTATAAAATAAAAATAAAATATAAAATTCTTCTTCTTCAATAAAGCTCCATAAGTCAAAAAAATGACATTTCATTTTCGAATTAATCCTGTTTATGGCTTAAATCAATCTTTTTTTGGCTTACATCAAGTACGGTTCCGAACTTAAATCAATCCTATTTAGGCTTAATTGTGGCTAAAAGTAAGAAATTCGTACTTAAAAAATTTTACTTGGAGTAAGAAATTTCGTACTTGATTTAAGAAAAACCGTACTCACCGTACTTTTGACACCGCTATGGCTTGATTTAAGTAAAGTTTTCTTAGATAATTTTTTGTGTGTAAGACTGCCGCCTTAGCCCACGTGCTTTATTTTTAATTTAGTTAGAACGTTCGCGAGGAAGGTAGAAGAGAAAAGTTTCGAAGATAAGGAGATAGAAAGAGTGATCATAAAAGAAATTCTCAAGTGAAGAAAAGAATTAAAAAAAAATAATATGATAAAGTAGACAAACCAGACTGCCCGGCGAGAATCGAACCTGGGACCTCCAGACTGGTAGACTTTAGCACTAGCTCACTAGTTTACCAGGACAACCAAAGGGCTAACTACTAAATAAACTGGCATGCTATGCTTTTTATGGCAATGCATCATAAATAGACTGACGATTGGAAAATGCTACTAAGTCATTAAAATTAATTTTTAAAATAAGGCAACAATTTTTTAATCAGCGCGCATTTTTGCTTACGCAGATTTGTTCATTAAAAAACTAATTAACAGATTCCATTACAACCTGAAATATATAACTTTTGGTGCGGTTAACAACCGAAATTTTGAAGTTTTTACGTTTATTGGAAGTTGGTTCGTTGTCACGATTTTTGGTTTGGAAATATGAATGGTATTGATCTGAGGGAGATGTTTTTGAAAAGGACGGCACTACGACAATCAAAATTTAGCTATAGCTTAATTTAGAGAAATGGACGTGCTAAGGTTGTGGCATTTGACAAACCCCCTTTTTAAAAGTTGACAAAAAAAACTGACAAAGAAAGATTTTATTAAACTGTTTATGCTTTTCCTTTAATAAGGGCTGTGAACCGCCCTTGGCAGTCGCCCTAGGCGAATGTTTGGAGTTGTCCTATTTTATCTTTTCATCAATCCAAAGAGCATCGTTTGAGAAAATAGGAAGCACCAATTTCAACGAGAGTAATAGATGAGTTTTAAAGGAAAAGCTGTATATTCTCGTTTTTCTTGTTACTCTCTGAAAAGCAAATGAAAGGCGGCGTGCTTTAAGCCAAGAAAAATCTTAAAAAAGTCGGATAAAAAATGTTTTTAATGGACTCAAGTAAAATATCCTTAACTTTATTTTGCTCTTCTATACTTTTTTGTACAAAGCGACTTGTCTAAAAACTAGATGGTAATACATTCCGATATACACTCAAAAAATTATTAAAGCAAACATCATCTGTTTAACTAGCATGTTATCCAGAAAGGCAAACGGGATTTCTTTTTTTTTTTTGTTAGTTAGAAGGAAGTTTATTGAACTTAGTCTTTTTACCGCTATACCATAAAACCAAAACCATTTATAGATATTGTTGATTTGTTTCGATTTTAAAAACTTTTTAGTTTGTATGGCAATATGGCCGATTAAAGAGCGAGATAAAAAAAATATTTTAAGAACAAACTTTCATAAAATTTTATTAGTTTCCATATTTATATCATATTAGTATCCTCATAAAAAGTCCTTAATTGAAAACAAAATAATAAAACAAACTAACCAGACTCATTTAAAACATTTAGTGATTGCTTTAATGCTTAATAACTTCTTAATGCTCGATTAAATCAATAATTTTATAAATACACAATTGGAAAACATCTTTCAGGCATATGCGCATATAATATATATGCACATACGAATGTATTTGTAGACCAATTTATTTGACATCCTGCCAGTTAAGTGGATGTGTTTGAACAGTATAAATATGCATGTGTAGGTACCTATATAGTATACGTATATGTGAATATAAACAAATTTTCGTCGCTGTTTAGCCTTGTTTTTCTCTATACAGTTTTTACCAGCAAAATTTTTAGCAAAAATTTTGCAGCCATATTTGGCAAACACAACAAACTACTATTTAAAATGGCGTCTGAGCAAATATGTGCCAAAACTTTAACTACAGTAATAAGAAGGATTTCTCTTTTTCTTTTTATCGGCCAAAAATTAAGTTTTTCAATAGTTTTGATAAGTTTATGCCGTATACAAATAGAGTAAATGAAAAGTATAAACAAAATGCCTGGTAATCAAAAAAAGGATATAACATGTATTTTAACAGTGGGCTAAAGAAGTATGTGAACAAATATTTTATTAAAAATTCGGAAAAGACTAACGGCAACATTAACATCAAATATATTTTTTTCATTTAATATGTATGCAAATTTTTCTTATACACTGTACATATTTGTATTTAGAGTTGTATTCAAGTAACTGTCTGTATCAGGGTTGCCCATCGAGAGAGGATGATTTATGAGAGTGTATGGGTAAAAAAATACAACAATGCAATGTCCCACTGTGTTGTTTTTGTAACTTTTCTTTTTTTTCTCTCTTTGTTATGGTTTTTTTGTAGGTAATCGTGTTGTGTACATATAAAACCCGATTAGTGTTTGCCCCCCGAAAACCCTCTTGGCGAACAATGGTCTGTATAGTTTTATTCTGTCGGTATTTGTATAGTTTTGTATGTACACTTGAGTAGTAACAGCCTTCTTAATGATGATTACATTACCATTTAAGATTTTTTTTACTCATTCTATTTGGGATTTTCATTTATTTTACATTTGTAATGAGTAAGAGTCGATGATGCTGGGTTGCAAATGAACAGTGAATGTAAATTTAGTCTTTAATTTTTATTTTTTACAGTTGTAATTAAGTTATTATTGTCTGTAGGAAAAAAATTTTTTAAAGCGTTTTTTGTTTGTTTTACTTACTTTAAGAAATTGAGAACTGATTAAAAATTTAAAATTTAGTAAATTTTGTTTTTATTTCTGCAGGCTGAACTTCGATCCTTATTGAATTCTTATTTTTTGCAAATGAAAAAATTTATATTTTTTTATTTTTCACTTTATTAGCGTTAGTTTTAGATAACAAATTTTTTATTAAAAAAGTAAGTTTTTACCGTTTAAACATGATCTTGAGGGAAAACGCGAAAAGGGACGAGTTAAACTCTGCCGGAATGACCAAGTCCTTAAAAACTTTCCAAACTCAACAGAGGATATTGCACAATACAAATAATTTTCTAATTTGGAAGATGTCCACATTGGCTGCTATAATGGCCCAGGATAATGCTGAGATAATTAGTGTTTTCCTTCTCTGCAAATAACCAGCGTAAACAGTAGCATATCCCTAAAGGGCCTTCGTAAGGCTTATAGAGCCAAAATAAATGACTTACTTAAGCATATCAATAGTACGTAATTACTATTTTAAAATAATTTGGGGAAAAACGCCACCAATTGACGTAGCACATTTTAAACGTTCAATTTAGAGTCACTTTTTCTAAAATTGCTGGCCGCATGTGACGAATAACCCCAGAAAAGCTTGCCTTAAACACGACAATTGACTTGTCGCGGGCCCATAAAAATAATCGAGAGTTAAAATGAAACGTAAATTTTAAAAACAAAAAATTCCAAATTAAAGTAAAGGAATTGCTGGTTGCGGCAACAGCATGACAATTACCGCTTTTCTTCCTGCTCATACCCCATTTAATTGGTATTAATGCCATCCATACAGCATTCTTCCTGTTCTCCTTGTTCGTAATGCTCTCAGAATGGACACTTTATATTATGCACGAAATTTCTGGAGGCATTTAGTAAAACTCAGCTGGTAGGTTATCGGTGCCTACTGCCTTACCTTTTACGTTGTCATATGGCTTCTTAAATGTAGTCTTTTACGGGTGGTGCTATAGATAGAGTTTGAAAAGGGCCGAATCAAATCCTCTTTATCTTTTATCAACTTTTTTATTTTCGTTGTTTTATTTGTTAAGCATTTCCTTTAGATGCTCCGGCCATCGGGCTAGCCGTTCTACTGGGAAAATTATAATTCTACCGCTTTCATCTTTCTCTGGTAGATTTTCTATAACATTGATGACTGTTTGATACTCCCAATTCTGCTTGGCGGTCTCTGACTCCTTAGGGAAATATTCTTTAAGCTGCTTTGTTTCGTTTCACCAGTATTTAGCTTCGTTCTAAGCTTATACCAGGATCTGAGGTACGGTTTATTTGCATATTTGTCACACCTCTCTTTTTGGCCCGTTTTAAGAAAGTGGGAGTAACTTTTGCAAAACCGGTAACCTCGTAAGCTAGGTTATGCACCACTGACTTGGTAGACATTTATCGCTAGTCTGTGTTTTTGTCTTGGTTGGCCACTAACCCGTTTCTCGTTCTTTCCTTTAAAATTCTTAAGGAAAAAAATTTTTTAATATTTTTTTAGAAAATAATTTCCAATAGTATGCTTGAATCCTTCGCTTTTGTTGCCATCAAGGGCGCTTAAATCGTACATTTACATTAAGATTAGATTGATTGGTCGAAATATGCTTCTCTCTTAGTTAGGTTTTCTACATAAATGGGGTCGTAGCATTTAAAGCAAAAAAAAAAAATAATTAAAAGAACCAGAAAGGACTTGTATTTCTTTAGATTTGCAACTGTCAATTCGACAGAAAAAATCACAAGTTTATGTCTATGAAATGCATAGAATATATATGTTTCTCTATGACCTCCAGCATTTAGATAAATCATAAAAGATTATTATGTTGCAAATAAGAGATGTTTTATTTATTTAAATCTGCTTTTTTGTAATTTGACAAAAGTACAAAAAACATTTAATTAATTAAAAATTCTTTTAATACAGCAAAAGCTGCAGTAGGCGGACAATGACCGCCATCTGAAAAAACATAACTGTTTTGTGACAGTTGCAGCATCCGCAAACCGAAAGCAAGATTTATTTAAGAATTCCTACAAAAATCTTTTATAAGGAAATTTGCCTACAGGAGTTATGTTTATCCCTTAAAACAGTTTTCACTGTACATATTCTTATTTGAGCTTTTTTTTAGCTTAAACTTTTACCAACCAAATAAAAGTAAATAAACACCAACTGTTTTTTTTTTTGTTTTTAATGACGCAAATGATGATTCCTTTCAAAAACTTAATACTAAAGAATAAAAATATATAAACGAACAACAAATACCTAACATCGGCAACATCGTAATCATCAACAAAAACTTTTATGCAAATTTATGTGGTGTTTAAAGGGGGGAAAATTGTGTTGCTTTTTTTATACAAAACTAAATAAAGAAAAAAAAAAACTAAACTGTTTTTTTTTTGCAAATACAAACACATACATATGTATGCATGTATATGTGTACATCTAAATAAAATATGCAGTAAATGCCAACTTCCGTCATTGAGACTCCTAAGCTTATGAGCATTTCTAACGCGCAGCTAAAGCAATGAACTTTTATTCTAAATATGAATGACTGCTTTTGACAAAATCGTGTATGTTTAAATGTCTTTTATGCCATTATTTCCAATTAGGGGCATCACATCTTAGGGGGGGGATAAGATACTTGGCAATAGGGTTAGTTATAAAATTTAAGGTGTTTCAAGTTAACCGATGACGATTCCTTTTGGCATTGTTAAAATTAAGTTGGTTAGGTCATTTTTTCTTTGGACTTTGAGAGTTTAAATACTCGCAAGTACAGGGAGCAAATTACGGCATTCGAATCAAATCGAAATTTTAAAATTCTTATTAGAATTCCTATATTAAAAGCATTGACAACTCGATCGATCGAGTAGAATTTAGATTTGAATCAAATGGCGCAATTTGCCTCCAGGATTAGAAAGTTCCAATCACCAGTTACATTTTTTTTATAGTGGGAGTCCATGAGAAGTCCATATTCAGATGATGGAACATAATTTTTTCAAGTTTTTTTTAATCTCTTCAAATCTTCCAAATACAGAAGTAGTAAAAACTATTCCCCAGCGACATTTTTCCACTATGACCAAAGCCTCTCACACAGGCAGCAGCATCATTTTTTAATACACATTTAGAAAAAAAGAATCAAAGAATTATTAAAGGTATGGAAAGTTTTCATATCTGACTGTTGACTATTTTTGGTTTAGATTAATAAGTCAACTTTACCACCACTTTTTGGCTGCTATAGAATGTGGGCCAAAAGAAATCACCCTATTGGATCATGCTCCTTTTTTTGTAAATGGCGGCCAATGTCAAATCTGTTTTAACATTTGTGAAGTAGACAGATGTAGAATACAAGTAAACAAGACATGGAGCGATACATTCCCAAAGAACGCGGAATAATCGTGTCTATTTTTTCGTAACGACTCGTCTGTGGTGTTGGCGCAACGCGCGAATTCCTTTGTTGACTCCCCGGTCGCCCGGCACCGACTGCGCAAACGCTGCGCCGATTGGCCACCAACCTTGAAGAGTATGGAACCACACGAGACGCTGTAAATAGTGGCGGGACCCGGAGCACCCGTTCTGCCAAGAATATCGCCGCTGTTGACATGTCGAGCTGTCGTAAGAAACATAGACCAGACGCCGTGCCTCGCAATTAGTCATCAGCCGGCCGTCCCTAAGGCGAATTTTGATCAAAGACCTGCGCATATTTCCGTATTTAGTCGAGTCATTGCATTAGCTACTGTCTGTCGACCGCCAAACGCATGTATCCAACGCCCAAGCCATCCTCGATCTCGAGACCGCAGTAGACAATTTTTTCGACCAAAATCATAATGAGCAATGACGCTCATTTCCACCTCAGCGTGTACGTGAGCAAGCAAAACTATAGCTTCTGGGGCACCGAAGACCACAAGTGATGAACGAGATGCCAATAAACCCGCTCAAAGTGACTGCATGGTGCGCTGTTAACGCTGGAGGAGTCGTTCGGGCCTGGTCATCGCTGGTCAAACGACAACAGTGGACAATGCGCGCAATAGGGCCATGTTAGCCAATTTTTTTCTGCCGCAATTGAACGAATTAGGACTGGAGGAAATGTTGTTCCAACATAAGGAAGCAACAACACACACTGCGTAAGCCACAACCAATATTCTGAAGGCGGCGTTCGCGGGTCGCTTCATTTCTCGTTTTGGCAATATACATTGGCCCGCAAGATCGCCCGATTCAACCGTTTCAGACTTTTTTGTGGGGCTTTTTTTAAAGCCTGTGTTTACGTGAACAAGCGAGACCCCAGAAGTCCTAAATACAACATCCGACACAAGTGCGAGAATCTGTCGCCCGAAGTTCTCGCAAAAGTGATGAAAAATACCATTAAACGAGCTCGTATAGCAATCAATTGTGACGGCGCTCATTTGGCCGATATCATCTTCTCGACTTGACCAATAAAATTCTAAGGTTCAAACAGACATAATCAAAAAACGGAATCGAAATTTCTTATTTAGAAAAAAATGAGAGCCAAACAACATTGGATGACTTCTTTTGGCCCACCTTGAAATAAAGTTTTTTAATACAATTTTAATTTCCAAAAGCATTTAGCCAAATTATGTTTTCTTTTCAAAGAAATCATATTATTAAGTTTTAGCACTTTAAAAGTTAACAATATTGCAGCCAACAGAAAGATTAAAAAAATAACTGCTTTACATTTAACTACAACAGCAGCCAGAAATGTACTTAAAGTCCAGTCAATAAAATTAAATCTCTTGGCACTTTTCACACTGACCTAGATTATGTGCTTTTAAGAAGAACAACAAGATTCAAAGATAAATTTCTTTAACATATTTAGTAAAAAAAAAAGAAAAATGAATCTTAAAAAATCAAGTATAAAAAGAAAAATAAATTATCCAAAAGTATTAAAATGGTGTAAAGTATGGGTTTTACGTCAAAAATGCTCCCATTTAGCCTTCAAGCTAAAAAAAAATAAAAATGACATGCCAAATTTTCCTCAATGAATAATGACTGTCATTAAAATGAGAAATTGTTGGGAGCAATAAAATACAAAACAATTAATTTTTGTTTCGTTAAAATAACAAAAGCAAAGAGATTAAAATAATTGAAATATAATTGATTGGTATGAAAAAATTTCAAATCACTAATTATGTTTTAACTCATACAATAATTTTAATTTTAATTATATTTTTACATTGTTAAAAGTGTTAGAGGCAAGTGAAAGAAATTAGGGAAAACTGCCATTTAGCAGAGTTTATTTTTGTGTCCTTAGTGCTACCAGATAACAGTCAACTATAGCCCAGTGTATCCAGTTAAACTAATTCAATGTAATGAGATTAACGTTGCTCTACACTTTCTCAAAAAATGCCAACTAGAAGTCTTGTTTTTCCAACCCCAGATAGTTCCTTCAGAATATGCTCAGCAGTCTCCCTCTTTTCCTTTTCCGGGTTACTAGAGAACCAGCAGTCATCGTTGGCCTATCGCCCTTCTTCTTTCGCATGAAGTGCTGCCCAACAAAACCTTTTGCCATCCCCACTAAAATGCCTTCAATTGCTCTTTCGCAAGCCTAGGAGAAACCTCGTCCCCTCCGGGTCTTAAGATCTTCACATAATTATAAAAACTCTACACGAAGTCGTACTTACCCAAATCTCTGTGGGTCTGACCTTCACAGCAGACTATTACGGAACTAAACTCGAGCACGAACGTCCATTGATTTTTCTAATGGCAATGAAAGCACTTTAGCTTTTTACAGCTCGTCCGCCATTTCATTCTTTTCAATAGCCATGTGTTCACGTGCCCAGTAAGGTTATATTTCCAGCAAAATTTTCCAGTAGAGTCCCTATATCCTTGAACAATTTTAGAGCAAGTGAGGTTTGCGGAGATTGCTTTGATTGCTGCCTGTTTATCAACAAACCTAAACACTCAGCTAATTGTGTCATCAAATATTTGCCTGAAACACCCTGCAGTCGTTCAGACTCTCTTGTATCCAGTTCTATATAGAAGAGCACAGCTTCGACCACGCCCGCCCTTGTACCCTTCTCCTTAACCTTGTAGGCATCCGCAAGAAAACTGTTGGTCCTATTGTCCAGGCAAAAGCATGTCAATCAGCAGAATTTCTCAATAGGCACATTCGGTTTCCTAAGGAAGCCTAGTTTCGGGAACATGTAGTCGCTGCTTCATTTGGCGTTCCCAATAAAACAGCAATGATCATATGACATCAATACCAATAAATCGATTTGGGCGATAATCACTTGCAGTCACCTCTAAATCGTTAATTGGTTATTATTTAAAATTAAATATTTTTGCCTGAAAAAGGTAAAGCGGAAAGAGAATGACAAAAGCACATATCAGTCCAACCTAAAGCTAGGCTGAAGCATTAACTCGACCCAACAACAAATTTTCCAAAGGCGCATTGAATAACATCCCGAGGTACATAGAAGAGCATCACTTAAGAAACACTATTCTAGGAGATATTTAATTTACCTATACATAACACATATAGCAAAATACAGTTTAACACAAGTCAAAATTCACTAATGATTTTGATTTTCTCAGTGCTCATGAAGATTCTTAACAGCACAGTATTATCCAAGTAATGTGCTACGTGGCGATACCATGTAGAGTGCTTTTTACAAACATAGTGTAGTTCGACGCTACTAAATTGCGTTGTCAAAATAAGTCAAAAACACAAATATGTTCAATTGTAAGTAACTAAGGATAGCAATACGGCAATAATTCTCATTTGGTTTATGTCTTAGTTAATATATGTATATAGAAATAACTTTTACTCAGAAAGTTTCCTTATTACAAGTAATATCTGTAATAGATTTCACATACTACTACACTTTGGGTACGAGCAATTGATAGCCAGGCCTTATGGAAATAAATATCCCAAGATACAATGCCTCCGGCTGACCATTTCTATCGCCTGATCATTCACAGCACCTACGGCTGCCTGTTCCTTTAATGCGGCTACGGCTAAATATGCCTTCGCTGCGGCTTTGGCTGTCTATTTCTTTACTGCGGCTAAGCCTGACTGTTCGTAAATAAAGTCACGTAAGGATAAATAACCTAAAACATATTTTAGAATATAGTCATAAGAAAATATTGTACGGTTCATAGAGCCCTAGATATAAGTGGTATTGTGGGTATTCTTCGATTCAGCAAGGTGCCAGATCATCGAACAGTCGATATCAGTCGCATCTAAGTTCCCGTCAGCTTTTCCTGAACCTGGACTGCGAAGTCGAATCGAAACTTAGTTATCACCCAGATATTAATAGAAACAATATTTACGAACCCTAATCATCAATCCAAAGTACTGAAACCGAAGACCACACCAGCCACCTTTTATTTGTTGCCATTACTACTTATATCGTAATTGTATTTGTATAAATATCCCCCCTGAAAGGGAAAATAAGGGACTTCGTATTTGGTACTTAAGGTTAGTGGACTCGTAAGTAGACCCTTTAGGTCACTAAGCTACTTCAGCCGGCGATAAAATCATGTTACAGGATGAATGGGAAAAGTTATGGCGAATACAAGAACATGACCAGAGTTATCTTTAACTTAAAGTAAATAATCGTGTTCCGCAATGCTTATTAATAACACCTGACACGTTGAGGCGAAATATCTTAACATTTACTAAGATCGTCGTCTCGCATTAGTCACAAATAAGTAGATGCGAAGTAAACTCTGTGATTGTCTCTTGTATAACTTGATTTTGAAACCAATTGCGCAGTGCTTCCAGCAAAAATTTAACGCCGTCAAATGTAAATGCTACAAATGATTGTGGCCGCTCATTGGTATATTTAAGACAGCAGCACTTACAAGGATATTAAGGCTGCACTAGTTAAAAGAGAAATTTCAAACTGTGTGAACAAGTAGTTAAATAAGCTGAAACACTTTAAAATTCGCTGGCTCGAAATATCTTATAACATTGCGAACACACTCGTTTGAAGAATTGGAATTGATGTTGATATAAGAACTACAGTTAAGTCTACACGCAGAGGAAAAACATGGTTAACCCTAACCATACTGATAACACTTATATACGTAAACTCCTGACAAGGGTACTCGGGTACCCGTATGTATTTATTTGTCCGTTATTATTTAAATTTATGCCATATAAATACAACGCTTTACGTTTTTAAACGTGGAATATTATTGGTAATGGGTGCAAATGGTGGCAGCAATGATCTTCCTTCCACTCTTTGGTAAAATTACGGTCACCCTTTATACAAAGCATCATTAAGTCGCGCTAGATTTCAGCAAATACTACGCGTAATTCGTTCCGATAATTCATTTACAAGATCGTTACGCACACAAACAGACAAAGCTGCTCCAATCTCAGATGTTTGGAACATGCTGATGCAGAATCTACGCTTCAGCTATTTCCCAGATGAAAATGTGACAGTTGACGAACAGTTATTTCCATTTAGAGGCAGAACAAAATTTACTCAGTACATTCCATCAAAACCAGCTAAATATGGAATTAAAATATTTTGGTTGTGTAACACAGCCAATAGCTATCCTTTGAATGGAACTATCTACACGGGCAAACCACCTGGTGGTCAGCGATAAGTAAACGTCGGAGAAAACATGGTTCTAGATCTGGTTGTTTTTACAAACAATCTGGAATAAATGTAACAAAAGAAAACTTTTTCACTTCACTGTCTCTGGCCAATCGGCTGCAAGTGAGGGGAATAAGTCTCGTCGGCGCTCTTCGGCAGAACAAAGCCTACATTCCAAAAGAGCCACGGCCAAAACCAACAGACGATATTGGTACACCCCGATATGGTTTTTACAAAAACGGAACTATTTTGTCAGTTATGACCAAGAAGATAAAGAGTGTTATCTTTTTGTCAACTATGCATTATAGTCGAGGGGAGCCATCTTTTAATGGAAAAGAAGAAATTAATGACTTCTACAACAAAATAAAAGGCGGAGTTGATGTTATGAACCAGATGTTGTCTAAATATAGCACCAAACGAAAAACTAATAGATGGCCATTGGCAGTTTTTTTAACATGGTTAACGTGGCTGCGTTAGGTGCATTTTGTGTATTCTCTAACCTCGATCCAAACGCAAAAAAAAAAGTCGAAGCTCCCGTCGAGGATTTTTAACATTTCTGGGCGTGGAGTTGGCAACCAAAAATATGAACAAAAGAGCTAGCGATAATCGAATAACACGATACGCGAACGTCCGGGCAGCTCTCGAGCTTATGACAAATAAAACCATTACTACAGAAGTTTTCCAGGATGCTGCAAGCCAACCAGATGCAACTAAGTGGGACAAAACTGGACGATTGTCACTAAAGGGTCGCTGCTACATTTGCGGGACTACTGATCCAAAATCTGATCGAAAAATACCCAAAATATGCGATGGCTGTAAACGGCCAATGTGCAACAGGCATAGCAAAATTATTGCTCCACTCTGCACTGGATTATAATTTTTTATTATTCTTGTATGCAACAATTTTAGTACAAAGTTATTTTTACAAGTAAAAAGTTTTATGTAAAGTTTTTTTTTTAACTAAATAACCAAAAAAAACATCAAGAGTATAAATTTTTTTTCTTTTTTCATACAAAACACAATGGTTGTTTAAGGGTACCCGGGTACCCTTATCAGGAGGGTGGCTCCAGAGCTTTCCCAAACAAACTAAGAGTACTTTAGATGAAAAATAACTGTATAAAACGGTTGTCTTTAGGAACTTAAGGAACCTGAATTTTGTATTTATTTTTGTTTAAATAAAATTTAATTTTAAAGTACGTTCGGGTACCGGGGTACCCGTGTCAGGAGGGTTAGGGTTAAGTATGGTCACGGAAATATGATCACAAACAATTTCATCATTCAATGGCTACGAAGATCATTACTATGACGCACAACCATTCTATAATTGTAGTAAGTTTTTGGTAAAAAACGCAATCATAGTTATGATTACCCTACAACTATATGTTTGTGGTAACCATTATTTGGTAATGGGTAGTCATTATCTTGTTTATGGGTTATTGAAATTATAATACTTTTAGAATGCGGTTATCATAATCTAAGAGCAAAATCTGTATGATAACCCATAATCAAGATTATGGTTACCTATAATCAAAGTAATGATTACCACAAACATATATTGGTAACTTTAACCATAAATATGTTTGAATTTTTCGCCAAAACTTACAATTATAGTGTTGTTGTAACCATACATGGATGAAATTGTTCGTGATCATATTTCCGTGGCCATACTCAACCATGGTTTTTTACTGAGTATAGCACTGGCTGGACTAATATCAATTATTTATTTTTAAGATTTTAAAACATATTTTTATATCTTCAAAATGAAGATTTATTTACAAAATAAAAAACTAACATTAACTTTGTAATTTTAGTTTTTTACCACAAAGTTTGTTTAAAAACTTGTGGTGTTTAACCAAGTACAAAACAAAACCTCCCCCAAATCCAAACCCGCCGCAACAGTAAATAATATAAAATGCTGACAGCAGCAAAAAATAAATTGAAATTCAAGTAATTTTTTTGTTGTTGATATTTTTGAAAAATTATAACAACCTCAAGCTTAATGGAAATTTTAGATATAATTTCCGCGTCCATCCAACTTTGAAATTTAGTTAGCGGATGTCGATTGTTATCCATCATTTGATTATGCCACAACATGTTGTGTTGTCGTTGTTGCTGTTTTTTTTGATATTGTTTTTCATTTTTAGTTCCATATCAGTGTTATGTCTCTTTGTGTCTACGGCTCAGATTCTTGTTGTTATGTCTGTCTGTTTTAATGTAGTTTGGTAGTTTGTTTTTTTTTTTTTTTTTGGTAATTGAAGTTTATTACCTCGTTTGTGGTTATTGCTTGTTCACAAGCTTGTTTTGTTATTGTTTTTGTTGTTGTTACAATTTTCGGTAATTAATCTTTATTACAACAACCAAAAACAATGGTTTTTTTGTAATCAAACCAACAAAAAAACAATTGCAATAAAAATTTTGAAGGTCTTTTTCATGCTTATGCTTTTGTCCATTGTTTTTGTAAATTTATTTCATAAGAAAATTTTGCAGAACTTTATTGCTAAATTGAAGGTTATTACAAAATTTTTAATTTAAAATTAAATTTAAAGAAAATAACTATAAAATTGAAACTTCAGTCTATTTACCCCTGAAAACAATTTTTCCCCTGTTTAAAGTTTATTCGTTTTACTAAACTCGAGTATCACTTTTCAGAAAATGTTGTTCGATCAAAAACCATTCAATAGTATTTAAGAAATAAGTTAATACAATCAAATATTGTTTTCAATAGAATTTTTGAAAAAGTGTAGTCAACCATGAAAGTTTAAAAAAAAAATACACTTAAACACAAGAATTTCATTCAAAAAGTATGGGCAATTTATGTTTTAAATGTTTTAAAATAAAAAAATTTATTTTTGAATTTATCGAAAATCGTAACTGAAATTCGCTGGCGTTGCTGTTCGGAGAGTCCCAGGTTCAACTGTCAGTTACGGAAAGTATAGAAAAAAGATTTTCTAATACAAAATAATTAATATTTGTATATAAAATGAAAATAAAATAAAATAAAATAAAATAAAATAAAATAAAATAAAATTAAATAAAACAAAATAAAATAAAAAAATTAAAATAAAATAAAATAAAATGAAATGAAATGAAATAAAACAAAATAAAATAAAATAAAATAAAATAAAATAAAATAAAATAAAATAAAATAAAATAAAATAAAATAAAATACAATAAAATAAAATAAAATAAAATAAAATAAAATAAAATAAAATAAAATAAAATAAAATAAAATAAAATAAAATAAAATAAAATAAAATAAAATAAAATAAAATAAAATAAAATACAATAAAATAATATAAAATGAAATGAAATAAAACAAAATAAAATAAAAAAATTAAAATAAAATAATATACATAAAATGAAATGAAATAAAACAAAATAAAATAAAAAAATTAAAATAAAACAAATTAAAATGAAATGAAATAAAACAAAATAAAATAAAATAAAATAAAAAAAAATAAAATAAAACAAAATAAAATAAACTAAAATAAAATAAAACAAAATAAAATAAAATAAAATAAAAAAAAATTAAATAAAATAAAAATCCTACAAACTTTCTAAAGGCCACTTCCCGGCAATAGACCAAAACTCAGTCAGTCTAGGGTAGTCAGGTTTAGAAGTTTCTCAATACCAACCAAACTAAAATATTATGAAAATTGGTCTTAAGGTTAGATCCTATTAGACTAGGAATTAAAGACGGACTATTTCATCAGGGAGATCAATTTAAAAAAAAAATTCACCGATTATAATCATTAAAGGGTTGGTTGGGATTCAAAAGCCTGTATAAGGGTATGTAATGGATATGGGCAGTGAAACCAGCGTACTTGGGAAAGGATATCGCATTACCTTTTAGACTTTTTTAAAGATTTTATAGTTAAACCTGTTCCAACGAATAGTGAGGTTACTTTTTATACCGACAGTCAGTGGAATTTATGGACTTTCTTAATGTCAGACTATGTTGAATTTCGAAGAACATTCACGTATTTAGCAATGAAACTGCCGCCTGTCAGTGGGTCACTATTAGATTAGGATATGTGTGGTTTAAGTGATTAATCTTTAATAAGCGAAAAGGAGTGGCTGTTGGGCAGGTAGGGCTATAAGCGGGTGACCCTAGCAAATACTAGATCGCTCATGCTCCTGCGGAGCTTGGGTCTGAGTACTACGATTGGGGTCATAACTGGACACTGTCCGGCTAGGGCAAAGATAAGTAAATAAGATAGCGGCACTATGGGTGAACAGCATTGGAATAACAAGGCCGCAAGTGTAAAGGGCGTAAGATCATATTCGGCATATTGTGCGATAGATTGAGTCCTAAACTAGACAAACAGACAACAGTCGATCAAATCTTACACTTCGCCAAATTCTGGAAAAGATCTTTGAAAGGCAAAGCGACACATACCGTCTTTTTTGTCAACAACGAGACGCCTTTGACACGCCGCTAAAGGAAGTTTTTTTTGAAACTATGCCTGATTATAAAATCCCAGCAAAACTGGCACGTCTTTGTCTGTTGCCTCTGAGTATCACAAAATCCTCAATAAAAAAAGGAAGTCACCACTCCAAATCATTCACCACTACAGGGTCCCAGCTTACCGTGCGACTTCTTCAACATACTGGGGCAGAAAATGCTGAAAAAAGCAGAGGTTAATGAAAAAGGCACAGTAAACACACGTCCTCATTGAATATGCAGATGATATTGATATCGTCGGAAGAATAGATTAAGTGGTAACTGGTGCTTTTTCTACAATTGAGAGGGAATCAGCAAAGATGGGTCTGATGTTGAACGAGGATAAGACTTAACTAAGACTTGCAATTGCTAGGCAAACGTCGCGACGGCAAAAAGGTGACATTGTGAAAGCCGGCAATGACAATGTATATGTAGAAGAGGAGTTTATATACTTCGGCTTTCTAAAAAAAACATAAAACATACTTTTTAAAAACACTTGTATTTGAAATAACGTTTCCAAAATTTAGCCTCTTAAAGCACATTTTTTACTACCGTCCCTATTGTGGCCCCGATTGTCGCCTAAATTATTGTGGTAACTGTCCACAGATGCGTACATACATATGTATGTATGATTGCAGGATTATAGTTAAAAGGTTTGGTCAAATTCAAATGTAAAAAGCCAACAAGCACGAAGTTCAGAACAAAAATTCAAATTTAACTAAAAAAAAAAATTGTCGTCAACATGCGGTACAAAATTTTATAACTGATAAGAGGCAAGCCCACTGACGACAATAAGGTATGTATGTGTGTGTGAATGTTTGTGTGTATGCAGGAGTAATATACAAAAACAACACTGTGCCACACAAACCTGCAAGCCGATTTTTGTGTTCCAGTGCAAGTGTTTCGTAAGTTATCATAGAAGGCAGAGTCAAGTCAAGTCTTGCTCAACTTGTAAATAAATAACATGAAAAATTAAATCTATATGTTACAGCTGACAAATAAGTTCCAACAGTTCTAGGTGGCGTGTTACAAATTGGGGACTAAACGTGTAAAAATTTCGAAAAAAAAAGTTTTAAAAGATGTTTAAAAGTTGCGAGAAAAAATTTCCTTATATCCCTTTTACCTGCAAAGGTCTAACTAAATTTTGAAAAGTTTAAAACTAATAATTTTAATTTCATTTAAATTACCCCAACATTACTTCATAATTCCCGGAAAGAAATAGAATTTTGCCATATTTGGAAAATCAGAAATATAGGGCTTTGCATACAAACTGTAGTATGTTTCATACGCATAAACAAATGTGTTCATGGATTTATTTCGTTTTTGTATGATTCATGACTATAATGTCTTATCACATATTTTTAACAGTACGAAAACTAAAAATAAACAATTTTTGTTTTCATTATTCATTTTGCGGTTGTGTCTGACCCTCCTTTCAGAGCTTTGTGGCCCATTAAGGTTTTAAGTATGGAAATTTATGTTTTAACATTCAGTGTCTTTGGAAATCACAAATACAGCTATTAAACATGCAATCACACATGAATGATGTGCAACATATATAATAAGTTTTGAAAGAAGATAAGAATATATCATGGTGCAAAAATGTATTTAAAAAAATAAATTATTTAAACTTTTTTGACAAATAGCTGTTAAAGTGATAAAAACTAATACATATATGAAAAGGAAAAGTAGAAGGAGCAGTTGAAAACACATTTTATTTTAATAAAACAGTAACAAAACTACATATATACAAGCAGACACTACTGATCAAGTAAATGCAACTTTGTTAGGAAAAAAGAAAGCATTTAAATGTGGGAATTCTCCATGAGAAGTTGTTAGAGTTTTTAATAATATAGAGTCTTATTCATTAGAATATTTTTAATTTAAAACTATCTGATGCCAAATTAAAATTTACCTCTATTCGTAGTTAAATTTTTGTCAGTTGCTTAATCCATGTAGCTCTGACGTTATTTTGACGTCATAAAACTACTACGATTAGTTAAAGGCGAAGTGGTGAAGTTAGAAGTCGAAGCTGCAAAGGGTCGTCCCGTGGCACAAAAAGCAAGTAATGCGAACAACAAAGAAAGATAGAAGGATTAACTTGTGGATGTGTCTCCGAAGAGCACAGATCCAAAGATTATTACGAGATTACTAGAAAGAAGTTTTTTAAAAACCAAAACCCTCAAAAATTTTGACGGCGTACTGACAACATCTAAAACCAAACAATTTGAAGTATGAAGATAACATTATTCTATCCTGCTTTCTAATACACCAACGATATCGACATGTGTCGGTACATGTACAGATCACGACATGCAGTGTCCTGATAAAGTGCAAAGCACCGTAACGGCTTCAAGGTCAAAAAAAGGCGCTTGATGAAGACAACAATGCCCGGGAGATGCTTAAAGCTGACTGCCAACTCACAGCTTAAAAAAGATAATACCCCAAGAAAAGCGACCTCATTTTTTGCAGATGTTGTAGTGCACAATCTCAGACTTAAACAGGATGGCTTTTGCCCACAAGAATTATGCGCCGACCATATCAACAGCCCTCTAATAATAACAGAGCAGTCTGCTTAATGGCTATCCCCACTCTACATGGTATTAATAGATTTTAAAAAGCGTTCGACACTCAGAACGATATATTCAACTTGGGGCGCTCTTGTCTGTATTTATAATATTAGGGCCCCGTGCAGTAATGCAAGACATCGATTTGTTTATGATAAGGCACTGCGTAACCAATTTGAGCGATTCCAAACAAGTGAAGCCCTTTCCAGGCTGAGATTGTGGCATTGACAAGGGCTCCGAAACTAACAGGACAGAACGAAGAGGAAAGAGGAGACGTGACAAGCTACGTCGACAGTCAGGCCGCGCTCAAGGCTCTACAGTGATATTATATCAGGTCTAGCCTTGTGGGCGACAGTATACGTGGTATCTGGACAATCTTGGCAACACGCTGGGTTAGGCTCTGTTCGCTGCCAGGTCATTGTGATGTTGCCGGTAATGAACTGCCGATAAATTGGCGAGGTGAGAATCGCTCCGGAATATTGGGCTGGGTTGTGATCCGGTAAGAACAACAATTGGTATCTATTCAGAATTGATAGCAACTTGGGTCACGGACAAAGTTAGCAAAACCTGGAAGGGCAGGGTTGATTGCGGCATCTCCAGGCTTCTGTGACCCATATTGGACAAAAAGGGCACTGGGGATCTCACAGAGCACTTCGATTTGAGATATATGGCAAGTATACAGGATTGGAACCTCTCCGGGCTTCTGCAAGTTTTGCGAGGATGAGAAGATAAAATCTGTGGGACACTTTGTCTGCCACTGCCCTAGGCTGCAGATCCGCCGACCGAGGTGGCTGGGAAGGCGATTCTTAGATGGACTTGGTGAGGTTTCCGACTGTGGGATTGGAAACATCATAGGATCCATTAAAGAGTTTGGGTGGTTTGGTAAATAGGTGGTTGCAGCGATTGCGCATGATTGACGAACATAGATTTCTTTTGACTTTTTTTCTGACGGCGTTTTTCCTTTCTTTTTAAATTCTTTTATCTACAATGTTCTTTACCTTTTTTATTTCCCTTCTCAACGTTGGCCTGGGCGTGGAGGTGGCGAATTTTATTCGTCCCTATCCTTCTTAACCTAACCTGACCTAACTTGGACGTTGCAATAGATGTTTGCCAGGGATATATTCAATCCCTTCTTCTTCAAAATTTTTCTTAATATTATTGTATGTAATTCTAAGCGAGAAAACAAAAGAATAAGATTGGGGCTTAACCAAAAACAAGTTATAGCCACATGCCAAAAGCCATACTTAATTCCCTTGTAAGGGAAGCTGCAAAAATGGGCATTGGGGGCAGGGGGCATTTAAAGCACACGTCCGTTTGTAGAGAAGATTTAGCTCATCGAATCTCTGGCTGGCCGGTCTAAGACAGGCTAGCCATTCTTTTAATATGACTTGCCCTGCATGGGGCTTTTCAGCATTTTTAAAGTACACCAAGAACAGAATATTTAATTCATGCGTCAAGACGCTGCTTTTCCTGTAAATCTTGGAACGCATCACGGGAGTCAAGTACCCGTTAACCGTTGCTTAGTTAGGATTCTAAAAATATTTAGCCAAGCACTACAACCAATTCGCAACTTTGGCGACAAACAGATCGACGTCAGGTCCATGTCGAAATCAACAACTGCAAATGGCGCAGGACTAGGGCTTCAAGGTGATATTGCTAGAGATGCTTATAGAACTGGTAGAAAATTGCCTTGCGGAGTCAACTCGAGAACGAAGTAAACCGAAAAGGCATAAGCTTTAATCTATTTTAACATCCCTCAATGATTATAAAGGCGTATAAAGGAAAAATAAATAGTATAAGTTAATTCAGATTATTATATAAAGTCAAAAAATATTCATGCGGGTTTCCAAGAATTTGGTTAAAGTCTACTGATGATTTGGTATAAGAACCAATGAAATGCATATACACAAACTTAACTCACAACAAACAACATATATAAATTCAGTAAAATGGGGATCAAATCCTAAATAACATTTAGAATTGTTACAAGAACGAAAGGTTTTGTTTTCGGTAACCCGTTAATACATTAGCGGTAGCCATGGTTATCTAGATGAATAAAGAAAAAAATTAAAACAGTTGAATAACGAAAAACAGTTTGTTGGATTTTTAAAAGAACTTTTGAATGTGTTGGTGTCTTTCTCATAATTCTCAATAGGTTAATTAAGATCGCTACATAAGACAAAAAAGAAATCTTAAGTTTTTCAAAAATTTGGTTGAAATCTAATGGTAATGATATATGTTCATGTAAGAACCAATTAAATGCGTATAGACAAAACTAACCTATAACAAACCCCATAAATAAACCAAGTAAAGTTGGGAACAAATCCTGAATAATATTTGGATTTTTAAAAAAAATTGTTAATATTTTATCTTTCTTAATACAGCCAAAAACAGTACTACCGTTTAAGGAATACTGATGACGAAAATCCGTAGTTAGTTTCGAAAATACACAGATTAAATATATGAACTAAAACGAAAATAGTAAGAGCAAAAATTTTCCTTAAACAATAAATTTAACGAAAAATAACCAGCATATATTTTAAAACTTTTAAAGAAATCTTAATGCATAAAATTGCCTTCCCACTATAAAATGTGGCACAAAATATACTTTTTAAATTAGCCGAATTGGTTCACAAGCACTTGTTTAAGTGTAGCGTTAGTTGTAAACAATTGTGCACTGCCATTTGAAACAATTTGTTTAAAAATATTTTAATTTAACCTTTACGATCTTTAATTAACCGTCCTATAAATACATTAAACTATTTAAGTTAAAAAAAACTGAAAACTAGTTTAGTGCTTAATTGCCGTTTTTGAGTCCAATGACTTTTTTCCATTTATTTAAAGCGCATTTAAAGTAAGGTGTGGCTCTTTTCATTGATCACGTTGTAGTTTATTTTGTTTATAAAAGTCTCCCCATTGAAATTTCTATAACAAAACATGAGTCATGACTCATTGGTTGCAAGTGTTTATTTTGTGTTTAACGCAAAATTATTTTTTTTTTCATTTTTTTTTAACTACAGCTGCAAGTTGTGCAACTTGCATACAAATTTATATTGAAAAAGTGCACAACAGAATGTGACTACACAAACGTCGAAAGAAAAGTAAAATAAAAGAAAACAAAATCAGCAATGACTTGGGGATTTAATTTTTTCTTTATATAAAAAATATAAAAAGAAATTCTTAAGAAATTTGTCTGGAGGTGAATTTAAAGGCAACTACTTCATATGTTAAGCGAAAAGTAAACAAATTAGGAATTTATTTTCAATGATTTTTTTCAAATTCAAAACTAGTAAAGTTTTTTTAACATCTTTGTTATATTAGAGGTATGAACACCTTTTCTCACAACCTTTTAGCTATTTGAAAATTAATTCAACCTAGATAAATATAACTCTTGCGAAGACAGATAATCATATCGATGCTATTAGATTGTATGGGGGATTCTACACCCCCTGCTTCTATTCTCTTTTTTTCGGTCTCAAATAAAGTGTAAATATCAGAGCTATTTTTACAAATATTAGGTCATTAGTTACAACTGGTAGAAATATATGACTTAAAGCGAGTTTTAGTTATATATCAGATGCCACGCCCACTTTTTCCTTAAACGGCATTCTAAGCCTAACTATTTTCATTGAAAGCAAATTAACCACAAAGTATAAAAAGTTAAAGTATACTGGTAGAAATATATGTCTTAAAGCGAAGTTTTGTTATACATTAAATGCCACGCCCACTATTTTCTTGAACGATATTCTAAGCCTAACTGTTTTCATTAAAAAAGTATGAATAGTAAAGGTATACCAGTTTGTAAATTATAACAATAAAAACTTGTTTAAGGGCGGTTCCATGCCATTAATACGTTCTCCTTTGAATATTCGACCCTTACGCTGCGTTCCCACATATCAGTTTTTATTGCTGAGTGCAAGCAACAACACCGGCAGAATCACGGCACGTGAAAAAAGCAATTTCAAGTTTTCTCCAGGTTTTTTAAAAAAGTGGAAATGTTTTTTTAAAAATTTTTTTATAAGTTGAATTAATATTTTATCCATATTTTTTCTATTTCTACCATTTTCTTTCGGGGAGAGATTGAAATGACAGCTAATTTTTTGGCAATAGCTGCTTAAGCTTAGCTATCATTGCGTAATCGATTGCTACATATGACAATTAGCGGTCTACACGTCGCAATCTGTATGAAAGCAATCAAATTTAATAATTTCCACAATAAATATTGCTACGTGTAGGCCCCAAGTAAAAGCAATAAAAATGCAAAATTATATATTGGGACTTTTAAGGTACTTTTGGCAATTTCTAAACCAAAAAACAGAAACATAATTCTAATAGCGTTCCAAAGGTGACGAAAAAATATTAACATGATCAGTATAAAACTACGAACCCATAAAGATTTCAAAAGTCAACTAAATGGGCAAAAAGTAATTATTTACGTTTTTGGTACTTTTTTGATTTTATTAGCATTATAACCCCAGAATAGTGAAATTGCAGACCAGTGACCCACATAAAGGTTGAAACTCAATTAAGTTAGGAAAAAGTACCACTTCCAAACTTTTTGCACATTTTTGCCTGTTGTGAGATAATAAGTGTAGAAATACGATATTATGAACTGTTAGCCCATAGAGATGTATGCAATGAAGTGGGTGAAACGTACATTTTAAAATTCTAGGTATCTTTTTGCCTTTTTTTGATTATAAAACTAGAAATTAAAAAACTAGGTTTAGAAACCCCGATTATGATCAAAAGTCAATTTAATGCACAAAAAATACTTTTTCCCATTTTGGTACTTTTTTAAATTTTTTGAGATTATGAGTCTAAAAATAGGAAATTTAAGGACTATCGATCCATATAGAGTTCGAAAGTCAACTAAGTGGGCAAAAAGTACTGTTTTCATTATTGGTACTTTTTTACGGACCTTTGACCCATATAGAGGTTGAAAGCCAACTAAGTTGACAAAAAGTACTTTTTCACATTTTTGATACTATTTTGGATTTTTCGCTATATTGAGTCTAAAAATATAATATTAATGACTATTAACCCATACAGAAATCAGAAGATATCTAAGCGGATAAAAATTATTTATTTCCATTATCTGGGTCTTTTTTCCAGTTTTAAGATTATGAGTCTAGAAATTTGAATATTAGGTCTAGAGACCCTGATTACGGTCAAAAGTCAACTTAATGCACAACAAATACTTTTTCCCATTTTTTGTATTTCTTGGAATTTTTCGAGATTATGAGTCTAAAAATAGGAAATTAAAGGACTATCGATTCATATAGACTTGAAATATAAAATTACGGGCCTTTGACCCATATAGAGGTTGAAAGCCAACTAAGT
Organism: Melanophora roralis; assembly: GCA_963583895.1. Classification (NCBI taxonomy): domain Eukaryota; kingdom Metazoa; phylum Arthropoda; class Insecta; order Diptera; family Rhinophoridae; genus Melanophora; species Melanophora roralis. The sequence continues at coordinate 19,926,594 of OY757188.1, forward strand.
TGACAAAAGGTACTTTTTCACATTTTTGGTACTATTTTAGATTTTTTGCTATAATGAGTCTTAACACATGAAATTAGGTAATGACTATTAACCCATATAGAGGTTAGAAGTCAGCTTAGCGAATTGAATTATTTATTTCCATTATCTGGGTCTTTTTTCCAGTTTTAAGATTATGAGTCTAGAAATTTGAATATTAGGTCTAGAGACCCTGATTAAGATCGAAAGTCAACTTAATGCACAACAAATACTTTTTCCCATTTTTTATATTTCTTGGAATTTTTCGAGATTATGAGTCTAAAAATAGGAAATTAAAGGACTATCGATTCATATAGACTTGAAATATAAAATTGCGGACCTTTGACCCATATAGAGGTTGAAAGCCAACTAAGTTGACAAAAGGTACTTTTTCACATTTTTGGTACTATTTTAGATTTTTTGCTATAATGAGTCTTAAAACATGAAATTAGGTAATGACTATTAACCCATATAGAGGTCAGAAGTCATCTTAGCGAATTGAATTATTTATTTCCATTATCTGGGTCTTTTTTCCAGTTTTAAGATTATGAGTCTAGAAATTTGAATATTAGGTCTAGAGACCCTGATTACGGTCAAAAGTCAACTTAATGCACAACAAATACTTTTTCCCATTTTTTGTATTTCTTGGAATTTTTCGAGATTATGAGTCTAAAAATAGGAAATTAAAGGACTATCGATTCATATAGACTTGAAATATAAAATTACGGGCCTTTGACCCATATAGAGGTTGAAAGCCAACTAAGTTGACAAAAGGTACTTTTTCACATTTTTGGTACTATTTTAGATTTTTTGCTATAATGAGTCTTAACACATGAAATTAGGTAATGACTATTAACCCATATAGAGGTTAGAAGTCAGCTTAGCGAATTGAATTATTTACTTCCATTATCTGGGTCTTTTTTCTAGTTTTAAGATTATGAGTCTAGAAATTTAAATATTAGGTCTAGAGACCCTGATTAAGGTCCAAAGTCAACTCAGTGGACAAAATTTACGTTTTTTCGCTTTCGGTACTTTTTTGTTTTTTTTTTTTTTTTTTGAGATTTTAAGTCTAGAACTATGAAATTAAAGACTATTAACCCATATAGACTCCAAAAGTCAGGTAAAAGGACAAGGAATACGTTTTATTTAATTTGAGACGGCTAGAAAAACATATGGACAGACGAATGCAAATAACCAACCTAAATAGAAAAGAACCTTTCTCGAAGAAAAACCAACAAAAACTTAAATTTAAATTCATAATTGTCATAACTAAAGTTTATTGAATTAAAAGTTTTTGCACACAACCCTGGCATTGCCAGCATATAGCGGAAATAGTGGCATATTATTATTCAGTTTTTTTTTCTTAAAAATATGAATTTAAATATGCAGCCAGTCAAATGCAAATATCTCAAGCATAGACTAATGCCAATCTAATAAAAATGCACACATTATTATAGGCAAAAATAAAACTGCAAATTTCCATGCTCATAATCATCATTATAATATGACTCTGTGTTGCTATTACTTCCAGGGGGTTTATAAAACGATAAGACAAACAACAAAAACAAAACCCAAAATATAATGCAAAACTATAAAAGACGCGAGACGTTTAAAAAAATATATATAATATTTTATTACAATAATCTAAAAGCATTTGCAAAGAACTAGGAACCAAAATGCATTCCAGTCAGGGTGACCGCAGAGAATTTTAAAAAAGTGACACAAAAATTCGTTTGAAGGAAAAAAAAGTCGCATAAGAAAAGAAGTTTTTTAAAAAATGGATCTCATTCATTTACAAAGCTTTAATTTTATGCTTCTTGTTATTATTTTGACTAAAAAAATTACGTTGTGTTCCTATACTCAAAATTTGGGATCTTATGAAAAATATTTTTCATCTTTCAGCGCAGAGCAGGCCTAACTTTTTTCGTGTTTATTAGGAAAAATCTCTAACAATAAGCTGTTTGAAGAAACAAATCAAAAGTTATTACTTGTTTGGGAATAATGTTGATGTCAGTTATTTTTTCCTTAAAAAGATTCTTTGAATTCTTCTACGGTTTTAATTTTAATACAATCGGTTTAACAGTTTTTGAAAAATTTAAGGTCAAAGTTGCACTTTTGATGTTTTTCTAAGCATTAAGGATGAAACTGCTATTGATTAAAATTAAGAGTTATGGTATTTTTTTATTAAAAAAAAAGGGATATATTTTTTTAGCTCACTGTTTTCAGAACTTCTTATTCTACATAACTGCTATATTCCATTATGATATCTTATTTCACGACAGATTAAAATAATGTTTAACCTTACATTTTACATTAACACCAAGTATAACAAAAAAATGGGGTCAGAAGTCGTAAATAGTACAAAGGAGTTGCAAAATGGTATTAGTTTAACAAAGTTGCACAAAAAGTCGCTGACCGGAAAAAAGGTTGCAAATTGCCATTTTAGTCGACGAACGGTCACGCTGATTACAGTATCAGTGAAAAGAACGGAAAAGAGAGGAGGGAGGCCGGCTTAAGTTTTATAGTGCAGATAGGGAGAATTCAAAAGAGATAAAGAAAATTTTGGGACTCGTAAAAAAACGGTGCTTATCAATTGTCTTGGCATAACAATAATTGTTCAACAAAATAATTTCACGTATTTTTAAAATTTGGTTACAATTTTGTATTTAAAAAATTTTATGAAAATATGTAAGAAAATTATAAAAATATTTAAACAAATTTTTTTTTTGCAAATAAGAAATTGCTTTTGAAACTTTAATTTTATTCCTACTAAAACTTAATACCTTTTCCCTTCTGTTTTTCTTTTTATATTCATGCTCACATATAATAAACTGTCAACAGCGTGAAAAGTGGATACTTTTATTTAAAAAAAAAGTTTAATAACCCAGCTCCTGAATACTTTATCATAAAAGGAAATTATAAAAGAATTGTAAAAGAATAATATAAAATGCAAATAAAAAATGTGGCATACAATTGAAGTTTATAACAAAAAAAAATTAAATCTTTTGAACGTTTATACATTTTTAATATTTTTTATATAGCGTTAGCTTAAATGCAAAACTACGTAAATAACAAGAAAATCTAAAACCGACCTTTTAACATATTTGATGATATTTTATTAAAAGAGATATGATAAAAAATTTTTACAATGCTACAAAAAAGAAACAATTTAAAAGCACTGCCTTTGTAATTAAGAAAATGTTTTTTCTTCTTCTGTAAAATTTTAAAAGATTTAGTTACGTTGTTTTGCATTTCATCTGACGATATACTTTTAAATATGACTCTCTTGTTTAAAGTATACAAAAAAAAAAAGAAAAATTTATAAAAAAAAAACGACCATTATTATAAGTGATCATCGTAGCGTGTATTAGTCTTAAGTTTGGAATCTGCAGAAAACAAATAATTCATTTGTGTAACGACACATTTTGCACATAAATAAATTCCTTTTTGTTTCTTTCTTTGTAGAAGTGATCATAAGAATACTACAAAGTTAAAACAATTATTTACATGCAAGTTGCGTTTAAGAATGTAAGGGTAATGTAACAATCAAAAGGCAATAGGAAATAATTAAAAGATAAATAAATGGCACAATGGCGAAATGGTGACAAAATATTATAAAAACAATAAAAAAAATCATATGGACAACTCCACGTAAAACGGCCCAAACACGAAAAAACCTATTTTAAAAGTAAATCGTTTAGTTTATGTTTGAAGGAGAAAGAAAATTAAAAGAAAAAATTATATAACATTTTCCGTCTTACGCCCTGCTTTTTTTCTGTTCTGAAACATTGATATTGGATCATAAGTTCTTTTCTGTTAATGTTGGCCAGTACGAATGAAAAAAATGCAACATTTTCGCCCCACCCCAAATTAATTAAATGGTTACATTTTGCCTTGTTAAGAAGAAAAAGAATTTTATTTTTTTGAATAAAACTTTTTGACGTTTTAGTTTTTGTAGAAAAATTTCAAACGAAAGCAAAAAACACTGTTAATTAAACGAAAAATTTGGCACAATAAAGTAGCGAACACAATCAAATATATCAAATTTAATTTTATCATGAAAACCTTACATCCATCACAGGATGAATAAGGTTACCGATTACACTTGTTGCATATGTTCGGCGCAAAAGAAAGACTTAGTCCTGGCAAAGTCAAACGGATGTTAACGGCTAGAGTACATCTTATACGGTGGGAGGCATGCATGCAGTGCGAACTAGTCCTATAGAGGCACTGAACATTATACAACAACTGGTTCGTATTGGTCTTCATATAATCACCATATCTGATAGAAGCGCAATAGGTCGACTCCTATGGCAGGCGGGTTTGACTGAGTATATAACCACCAATAAATTTCTATTATGAAGTGATAGAAACTTGAGCAATTGACAAAGTAGGCCAAACCTGGAGGCACGAACCTAATTGCGCGATCTCTAAGCTTTTGTGGCCCAGGCTGTACAGGAGAAGCCCTAACCTGCTGTTCAAGGACAGCAGGGGGTTCTGAGGTGTATAACTGGGGCTCTCACAGGGCACTGCGGTAAGAGTTATATGACAAGTAAATCGAAAAGAAAATCCTAGGACTTATGCAGGTTATGCGGGGATAAGAAGGAAAGACTGTGGAACACCTGGTCTGTCACTGCCCTAAGCTGCAGATTCGCCGAAAGAGGTGGCTGGTAGGACTTGGTAAGGGGTCTAGCTTTGGGCTGGGGAAAATCATAGGATTTATCAAGGGTGTTGGGTTAAGCGCAAGCAGATTGACAAACACTTACGTCTTTTGACCCTTTGCTGTACTTTCTTATTTCCTTCTCTTATTTTTTACCGTTCTATCCATAATTGTCTTTGTTTTTCTTATTTCTATTCTACACTTATCTGAAGGGATTCACAATGGGTTAAGGGACCTCTGCGTGGAGGTGGCGAATTACATTCGTCACTATCCTCCGTAACCTAATCTTACCTAACCTAGTAGCGTAGTAAGGCTAGGGCATAGGGTTATTACAGTTCGAGAACGTATGGCCATGCGAGAGTGTGAGCTAACTGCCCTTAATACGGAGCCAAGTTCTTATCACCCCCAAGAGTTAATGATGCGTGGATAGTCTCGTTAAAAACTATAATGCCAAGGTTTACACAGATAGACTAAGATAGACCCTGGCCTTGGGTCCGGCATCTACTGTCTACTTTTGTCCGTCAAAGCTCATGCTCATAGTTCTTAACTCGTTTACCAATACAAGAAAGAATCCAGTGCCTGTGTTCTGTAACTTTAGTGAGAACTTCTCGCATCGAAAAATTTATAATCGCCTTGTAAAAGACAGGATGAACACGATAAATCTAATTATTTTAACTTTTAACGTTGTATAATGAGAGTTAGATAATAATCTAAGTCACACTGTTAATAATCGGAAGACTATGACAATAAAAAAAATTTTCTCGCAAGTTACAGAACAGGGGGGCAGGGATGTCTAATTTTTTTAGGTTCAGTCTTTTTGTATAAAAACCACTTTGGTAATAGACGGGAGGTGGATAAAATCTAAATCTGTTCTAAATATCTTTTAACCGGAATCAGTTGCGATTCTGGTATCAATTAGAGCGAGATATATGTACATATGTACGTACGTCTTGAAGTAATTAATAGTAGGTGGTGCAATTTGGGCACCTGTATGACATTAATGCAGATAAGCGCCCAAAGATCGAAAGACTGCGCTGATTTCGTCATGTTATGCGAATGAATGAATGAAGATGCTCCAGCGAAAAAGGTGTTTGAACATTATTCCGAGGGAAGAAGAAAAAGGGGACGACCAAAACTCTTCTAGAAAGGCTAAGCCCAGGAAAACCTTTTAAAACTCAATGTCAGAAATTGAAGAATAAGCCGAAAAGACCAAAGTGCTTGGAAATCCATCCTTAGTTCGTTCAATGAACCACATGAGTTGCAATAACTGACTAACTAAATAAGGGAAACTACCTAAGCCTGGCTTGCTAGTGTTGTTTATTGTTATTTAATTAAAACTTACTATTTTGTAGTATTTTTTGCAATTTCAAGTTATTTTTTTAGGTAAAACTGGCAGCTACAGGCCGTGACTTTAGTCTCTTTGTAGAACCTGTGACAGATAGTCAAAGATAGAGATTAATTTATATTGTTGGTAATAATCATCACGTCTTGCTCCCTATTAGCAAACCAACCGCTCTCGCCAATAAAGGATAATAGACTCGATAGGACAAATTTCGGCCACATCTAACAGGCGGTCGAGTTTTCTGCCCACAAAGAGCCTAACAGGAGCATCGTCTATTGCCATTGAAAAGCACAAGAGGTGCTAGATGTTTTCAACCTTTTCTGCATCAGGACTCCTGGAGGAGTCGTTGAAGTTTAGTCCTATTCTACTGGCATTGATGCTAAATCGACAATGACCGGTAACAGCGGCCACGCTATCACTTATCCTCCTTTTGTTCAGGTCAAAGACATACTTGATGGGTCTCGGATCTATCCTTGGCCAGGTTATCTCAGTGGTTTCACACAAAGGTTCGTTAGACCATCTGGGACCTGAGATTCTGCCAGCTTAGGCATCCAAGCAGTTGGCAGGAAAAGAGTGGAATTCAATAAGGTGGCTAATTGCTTCGTAATCCAATTTCGCACTATTCTTTGTCTGTGTATCAGTAACAAAGCCTGCATCTGTTCTGTGACCCCGACCTCATACGATAGTAATGTAAGAATGCATCGTTATCCAGTCCAACCATGTCCAATATTCCCAGACAAGTTGGGATCCAAACTATGCACTAGTAATGGACCTAATAGCGGTTTGGCTGGCGGTGAAAGTCTAGATAGTTTTGCCTAAGATCCTGTTGATAGTAGGCAGTTATACAATTTACCAATCGCTGACAGTTTTATGTAAGTACATCCTTTTAAAATGAGTGTGAATCGTCTCATTTTAAGCTCACCTGTAATCAAATGCTTTTGCTAAAACTTGTATAACTAAAGGTCTCATACACTACTTTCTATTTTTAAAAGCGTGATTCACTTTATCATATGGACCGCACTAAAATGAATTGGTGTAACACTCTAACGACCGCACACCAAAAATTTTTTTACTGTTTGTAACCACAAAAACCGATACTGATAACCCACCTTTACTATTATATTTTGCTCTTTTTTCCACAAAACTTTTCAACTCTAATTGCAATCATATTGCATTCGATTAATTATTCCTATTAAATGTTAAACCAATTAGAATAATTTCTTTTTTTTTCAAAGGGGAAAATTGTTAATTATAAAAGTTTTATAACGTGTTTTTTCCAATATTTTATTATGCTGTATGGCTCAATAATAAAAAATGAATATCCTTTCATTTTCCTTCCTTCATATAATGAGGCGCAAAGAATGTAAATGCAAAAGCACAAAAACATTAAAGGATGAATGGTGAATAATGCATTCTCCAGTTAAGTAAAGCAAAAAATTGCAGATGATGGTAACAATAATTGACTATCAACTATAGAATATTCCTTTTTAGTTTGAGTTCTTTTTTTATTTTCTATCGACCCACTCTTTCTCTCTGTTAGTTAAATTTTCAAGTATTTTTGTTATCAATAGACAGACATGCACATGCAGGCAAAGGAAATTTTTTTAAGTGTGTTGGTTTTTTACCTTTTTTTTGTCTGGGATTTTTGTTAAGCATCGTAACGTAAGAGTTTTTGTTTTTAAGACAGACACACAGACTTATCACCAAGTCTAGGAGTCTAAAAGCCAAAGGCAGTTTTAATGTAGATTAAAATTGTGAATGACATAGAGCAACTACAACTAGAAAACTAAAAGCAACAACAAAGTATTGCAATAATACCCAAAGAGAGCAGACTTTATTAGAAAGTTAGTTGCTAGACGGCAGACAGATTTTTTTTCCTTTTAAAATAAATGACACAAAAATTTAAAAATTAGAAAAAAAAAAAAACAAATAAAAACCAATTTTAGATTTTGGCGATTTCAGGGCGACAATAATTTGTATAACAATAAAAAACCATGAAATATATCCTTGAAAATGGGCTTTTTAACATTGTTTGCAACAAAAAGTTTCTTGCATAAAAAAGCAATTAAAACTTAAAATAGATTAGTCTGAAATTGGTTAAAACAACATTTGTAAGTTGTGATATTTAAATTGCCAAAATATTTGAAAATGAATATTAATTTAGAAAAGTTTTCTTAGTAGTTTTAGGCAAGTAAGAAAATTTAATTAAAAAATCCCAGACAAATATTGCTAATTTGGCGTAGAAAAAGACGGAATTTAATTAAAAAGAACAGAAATTCTAACTTTATTTCCGCAAAATAAGGTTGGCTTTAAATATTTTGAAATACAGGAAAATCATTGCTACAAATGAGGCAGCAATTCAGCTTCCGAACACAGAGTTCCTCTAGGCGGCTGATAGATGGGAAAAGATATTTACCTTAAAATGTGGAAGGTAATGATAACTATTTATTATTCGATCTTAATCTACAAAAATTAGCACAGGGTGCCTGGTGACAAATTTATATTGTTAAATACGATTATTTCAAAAATTAATAAACGGTGCGGAGAGAGGGTGGCATCGTTGGAATTTTCAGTCACGATGTCGCAGTGGTCGAGTGAGTATCGCGCATTCGCTGTGGAGACATTTTTTTAAAGTAATGATTCTTACGTTATTTCTCGTCGACAATTTTGTTTCGGCATTCGGCGAATACGTGATGGACCGACTTTGAATTTAACTTGTTCGTGGGCTGCAGAGATTCCGCGCAACTGTTTGGGCTGTGAATGTCCCACGGCCAGGGCCCAGTCAATTTTCAAGGACTCTCGAAAACATTAAACTGGTTGAAAGCAGTTTACGTAAAAATCCGCGACTTTCAATACGGAAAAGAGCAGCCTTACTGGGACATCCAAAAGCGATTATTCATGATATTTTAAAAAGGGATCTGAAATTCTACCCTTTTAAAATTGAAATCGTTCAAGAACTGAAAGCAAGTGACTTTGATTTACCCAAAAATTTTTGTGAAAGGATGTTGGAGCGTTTTCGTAGTGCTAATCGCTTTTTTTGGAGCGACGAGGCTCATTTTTACCTAAACGGCCACGTCAATAAGCAGAACTTCCGTTACTGGTCTCCAAGAACCCGCAACCCTCCATTGAAACATCAAAAACCATTGCATTGCCCCAGGGTAACTGTTTAATGTGCTTTATCCACGCATGAGGTGGTTGGTTGGTTTTCGTGGTAGTTTGCTACGCGCAAAATGTCAAGTAGAGTCTTTATGACCCCGTTTTGACAACATCACACCACTCGATAGGTGATAAGGTCCCCTTAAACGATGGTCCAAGGGAAAATTGAGTACTAGACCCACCCTGCCGCATTGATGTATCTCGACAGGTCGTTCAGCCCAATCGCAGATACATCCCCTAGGCTGTCCAGTATATGATAGCCCAGGAACTTGTGCCTCTTCACAGCCAGAGCAGGGCATACGCAGAGAAGATAGAAAACCGATTCTTCCCGTTCCCTATTCTTGCAACTGCGACAGTGATCGTTAGACGTGAGACCGAGTCGTTCTGCATGCCTTCCCAGCATCCAATGACCTGTTAGCACCGCCAGCATTTACGAAATTTCCACGCGATTCCGGTTCATAAGTTGCGTAGTACGTCCGACATCGAAAGAGGGCCACGTTTGCCTGGCGACCCTACACGTATCCAACCTCCGCCATCTAATGTCAGCAATGCGCAGAAGGAATCTTAAGATTATGCTCTTAATAGTCAGCAACGGAATTGCGACTGTATTCACATTGGAGATATTCAGAGCAGATCCTTTCTTAGCTAGCTCATCCGCCCATGGTAGCCCCTATGCGCAGGAACCCAAACCAGAGTAATCTCAGACAGCTGCCTTAGCTTAGTTAATTCTATTCTACACTGTCTGACCAATAGTGACGTGGTAGTGTATGATCTGAGTGACAGAAGCGTTGCCCGACTGTCGACAAAAATACCAATATTCCCGCGGATATTTCTATCCTGTAGTAGTTTACAAGCCTCCCGAATGGCAAATAATTTGGCCTGAAATACACTACATCTATCCGGAAGACGAAAAGAAGCATTTACGTCTAGCTCTTCTGAGAAGACACTGGATCCAACGCCGCTGTCCAACTTAGAGCCGTCCGTAAAGACCCTAATGTCATAAGATTCCCCAAGGTTGCCCCTACACAATTCATCCCTGGAGAGAATAAGAACTTCAAAAACCCTATCAAAGTCCGTGTAGGGAGTAATATAGTCAGAAGGTTGGTCCACGAGTGGGGGCAGTCCTTGCAGAACTCTCGCATGCCCATAAGGCCTCGATTTTCAACATCCAGTCGATCTAAGCCTTACTGCACTACAAGCAGCTACGGCCCTAATGTGAAGGGCGATGGGAGCAAGATGCAAAATAGTATTCAATGATTCAGAAGGACTAGTTCGCAGTGCGCCTGTAATTCCAATGCAGACAGATCTCTGGATTTTATACAGCTGGTCCACTTGATATCTACGCTCCGTAGAAGTCCACCAAACCAGAGATCCATTAGTGAGTATTGGTCGTACTATGGCCGTGTACATCCACCTAACATCTTCCGGCACGTGTAGTAGGCTACCGCAGCACTCTCAGCCCTATGCCGGATGTTAAGCTCCATGACAATTTCGAGTCCAGGACGATTCCATGAGATAGTTAGACCATTTTTCTTCAAAAATTCTCAAGACAAGGCGATGAATGTAAACTGTGAAAATTATCGACACATGATTACGGAATTCTTTTTGGCAAACCTGTGAGCTCATCCATCGTACTCTTCACACACGTGGTTTCTCCAGGATGGCGCGACTGCACACACAGCCAGAGCTTCGATGAATTTGCTTCCGCAAAATTTTCCCCAAAAACTGATCCAGTCGCTATGGGGACATCCCATCCTTTTTTGTGGGGCTATCTCAAAGAGAGGGTTTATAAAGAGAATCCCCAATTGTTTGTGGCTTAAAGGGAAAAAATTCGTCGAGAAATCAGCTGAATTTAACCAAGTTTACTACAGCGTTTGGCGCAGGACACAAGGCTCCGTTTTGAACAATGTGTTCAACTCGACGGAAGATATCTGTATGATATGTTAAATTCGCATTTCCATTGTATCGTTCAATGCTCTTGATAAAACTTTGTGTTAATTATTTTGATTTTCATTTAAGTTTGAAAACATAAATCTGCCCCCAGACACCCTGTAGAAGTTCATTAGGTATCACATAATTTTTTTTATTGAGCCTGAAAGCATGCTATGGCCATGATGTAATATTATGCTCTAAATGGTATGCATTAAAAAAAATTAATTTTTGTCTAGAAGTAAAAGAAGGTAGAGAATGACTTTTCATCTGAAAAATATAAATGCTGAGAATTTGTTAATTAATACTTTTTTATTCTTCGCCTTATGTGGATTGGCCTTTTGGAAAATATTTTTAAATCGTGAAAGAATCGTCTGTTTCAGTTAAAATAAAAAGTGCAGCAGCATTTTCAGATACAAGTACGTTTTTCACATTGTTTTTTTTTTTAAATAAATAATAAGTAATAAATGAATTCAAAAATTTTTTCATTATTTTCTGTTCTTATATGGATGCGAGTCAAATAAAGATACTTTTTGTTTGTTTTATGTAGACTTTTGGTTTTGCAATAAGCAACAGCAACAAAATAACCAGTCAACCGACAGGGAGCCATAGCCATTCATATACAGTTAGTTGTACTACTAACATTTTTATATTATTTAGTTTTTTATTTAAAAAATTATTTGAGGGGTTTTTGGGCGCATAAACAGTAAAACGACTACTTTACTATTATATTGCCATTAAACATCATATCATTTCCATGCGACTCAGCTGTGTGGAGAATTATGTGAATGAGCATAAAAGGTCTTTATCCTTTTTGCCAATTGTGAATTATATTTCGCTGCTGGTTTGTATTTTTTTTTAATTTTTTTTTTCTTCTTGTTCTAAAGTGCGGTTTACTTACTTTGTTGATTTTTATCATTTTTTATGTTTTGTTTTTTATTCTATTTTATCCTTGTTTTATTTTAAAAATTCCTACTTCTATTACTTTTAATCATTTACTTAATGTTTGCTTTTTTTATGTTTTTTAATTCCGTTTTTTTCTACCCAAAGAGAGTTGAAAAACATTTTGAATGAATTGTAACGTTTTTTGTTCTTTAGAAAAAAAATGTTTGTAAAAATGTATGTTTTAGTATTTTAATTATGTAGTTTTACATTATGATAATGAGTTTAAGTTTTAAGCAAAAAAAAAAAAGGTTTACAACTCTGTTAACATACCTCTTTCAACTCCAGAAATATCTTTTGCGTAACCTAAAAGAGAAAGAAGAAAAACCAAACAAATTAGATAATTTCCAACAAAAAGTATAAAAGAAAACAAAATGAAATAAAAAAAACTAACAAGACCACAAGGATTTTTTAATTGCAGAAAAAAAAGTTTAAATTTTAGGGTTAAAGAACTTAAATTAGTTTACAATTGTTAACCAAAAAAGAAAAATAGTGAGTATAGGCAACTGCCTATTTAAAGTTTAAAATGATATATATATGTTAAGGGTTACGAGATTAAAGAATATAAAAACCAAATGCTTAAAAAACAGATTAGGAATTAGTTGCCCCAACATTTAGAAGCACCACTTGGAGGAAAGGGCAGCGAGAGATAAATGATGTTGGGTGCCATGTAGAAGAACTAAAGGAGCAAACACGAAATTTCTATCCTGGCTCAGGGCACACACAGTTTTAACGTATGTAAACGTCTGTACAGATAGCTAATCGTCTATAAGGCAAATATGTCTGCAGGCACCTGATCTAGGACGGTATTTCAGTGCAAGTGGATGATAGACAAATATTTGCAGTATGGAAAGGTTTACATAATATGGGTACCTGCTCAATGCGGTGTGTTCGGGAATGAACGGTCAAATAATCTGGCGAATAGGGGTAGAGGACAGCGGGAGATTGACCTGGTGAACCCAAAGCTCTTTGCTGCGACGAGAGCCGATTTGAAAGAGTGGGCTGAAAATGCCCACGGGATGCAATGGACCAACGAGGTAGTTGGGAGATTGACGAGAATCCTCTGGTGCGACCTAAATGGGATCAGATCTAGGTGAATTCTGAAACTTGGGAGGCCTAAACTAAGCAAGATGATAAGTGTGCTCACAGGTCACACGAATTTACGAGCACACCTCAATCGGATGGCAGTTGCAAAGGACAGCTAGTACAGGGCATGCAGGCAGAAAATCGAAACGATAAAGGCCGGCTTTTGCACAGGCCAGAGTCCGATGTTTTAATTCTGACGTTTTGCCATATGTGCCTTAATTGAGAGGTTTAAATTGGGAGGCGTTGTTGGAACTCCTCCGCATCACCAAATATCTATGAACTTCTCCCCCGGGATTCTTTTTACTTGCTAGGAGCGCACAACAAGCCGATCACTGGCTTAGGTGTATGTCCTACGGGACTTAAGGCCTTCTCCTTTTCAACCTTACCTAACCTAGATGTTAAATGAGATTTCAAAACTAATGGTGTTTTCCTTTCTGGTAAAAATGTTACATTAATGCTACCATTCGAGCGGGTTTATGTTCCATTCTAAAAATACATGCAAAAGTGAAAACAGTTATCGTGTTCCTTTCTGAACATGTTGCACAAATAACTGGCAAGAGTGTAACATATCTTACCCCCAATTATATTTCAGGGTAACAAAGTACCACTTTTTACAGCTGTGTTTTGTAAGTAAATACTTTTTTATGCAGACGAGTTTTTAACACAGAGTGCAGTTTTTATTAAAATCAAGCAATTTTCTGTTCCATTGAAACAAAAAAAGTGGACAACTTTTTAAGTGTGTGTGTAAACTGATAAAAATGTTACACATACATATTGTAACATTTTTTTTTAGAATGGAAAACACCATAAGGTTATATAAATTTTCTGATTTACTAGATAATGTTTGCGTTCATTTTTGCGTTGGCAAATAGCGTTTGTGTGTCAAACCCCAATTTAGAGGCATTTAGTAGGCTTTTAAGTTTGGCCTGCAGTATAAAAGGCTGTGTTTTTATGTTTTTGGTCCTACTCTACCCTAAGCAGAGATTAAAATTAAATTAATCTACTTTTTTCGAATGAGAACTTTTTTTCATCAGATAAGATTTAACTACAAGAAAAAAAAAAAGTAAGAACGCTATATTCGGCTGTGCCGAATCCCTTATAACCCTCACATTCCTTTCGAAACCCCGAACTTTTTTTTTTATTTGATACATTTTTCTTGTTTATAAAACTTTTCTAATCTTTAAATAGCGGTCGGTGTCATATTTTAACCCTCCTAGGGTAACTAGGGAAGTTGTAGGGGTTTTAACCTAAATTTTTCAAATTTTGTAAGGCAACCCCCCTAGGGGGAAGTGATAGGTGGTAAAATGTTTTAAGAAAATATTTGAAAGGAAAAATGAGTTTGGGTCAGCCCTAAATTATACCTATCTACGTGCACTCTGGAAGCTCTAGGGGGCATTTATTACAATTTTACCGAACTTTGTATGGGAGCCCCCTAATGCGATGGAGTAAGGAAGTTCTAGGTATATGTTTAAGAGGGGAAACTAATGAGGGTCGGTCGTACACTTTATTTCTCTAAGGCCGCCTCTGGGGAAGTTATGGGCGTTTTTATATCATTTTTGTAAATTTTGTATGGCAACCCCACTGGGAGTTGGAGAGTCTAAAATTGTTTTGGTAATATGTTTGGGACGAAAACCTAATGGGGGTCTTTTATATATTTTATTACTCTAAGGACAACTCCGGAAAAGTTGTAGAAGTTTTTACCCCTTTTTTTAATTTTGTATGGCAACCATGTGCTGTGGCAGCGATTACAAAAAATGTTTAATTAATCTTTGTATGACAGCCCTTTTAGGGGGCAGAGATAGGGCGTAAGTATGTTACAACAAAAAGATTTGTGGGCGAAAATTAGTGGGATGCGGTCTTGCATTGCACATTGTACGTGGCAACTCCGGGGCACTTGTACGAGGTTTTTATGTACAAATTTTAAAGAAATAAACAAAGGTAGTCTTGGTTTGTGACTAAAATCTCGGTCAGTTATTGGGCGATTTTGCTGAATTTCAATAGCGATTTGCTCGCAGATATTTCTGATAGTTTTATACCACCTACGGGTCTATGCGACATCGGGGGGCTTCAAAAAGTTTTAACCATATCACGGAGACGGGCAGACGAACATCGCTAAATAGACTTAAATAGACTATCTATAAGGACCAGATGGATATTAAAGAAATTACAAAGGGAATGACACTTATTTATGTGAAGGGTATAACTAGATGTGCTAAAACAAATCTGTTAACAGATTCGAATTCAGCACACACAGACAATTTTAATCACTAGACACGTTTCGTTTTGTTTTGATTTTTTTTTTTTGCTGGCAAGTGTTATTAATTTTGACTCAATCATTTGTGTGAAGGTCGAGACACTTTTAAAAAATATACTTTAATATAGCTTTTATTAAAGTCTAGCTCATTGCTGTCTGTACGTTTTAAAAACAAAACGAACATATTTTTAAGAATTTATTTTCAAAAAAAAAACTTATTTTCGTTGTTAATTATTGTCAGTAAACAAAGACGCTTATTTTTCAATTTGTGCTAAACTTAAATTAAAAAGCAAACAAAATTAATTCAAATATTTAACAGAAAGCAAAATATTTCTATTACCAATTTGGTGTTCAATTTTATTCCTTTTTTTTTTAATTTAGCAACACTGACATGTGCTCAAGGTTAAAGTTAAAAGTACCTGTTTCGAAAAGAGACATGTCTATTGTCAATATTGGCTCTTTACCCCTTCGTTTACAAATTAGTTTTGAGATTTAATTACATTTTATGCTCCACTTTTTAAAACAGGGTTATTTAAAAAATTTTTTTGAAAACAAAAACTAATAAAAATTGTCTGCTTGCGTTAAGGTTACAAAACAAATAAAAAACTTTTCAAATGTTGATAGTGTTGTTGTTTTGTCGTTAAATCTGTAGTTTTTACTGCTCTCAAAATATTTTCAAACGAAAAATTAAAAAAAAAAACAAAAAATGTATTGTAATTTAAACTGTAAGGGGAAGCGATTGAGACCAGGTGGCAATCAAGTATAGGTGTGTGCTACAGTGTATGTATTTAACTGAATCCTTGATAAATTAATTAAAATCAAAATGAAGCAAATTTTCCTTAAACAACTAAATTTTGCTTATATTCCCTTTCGTTTTAGCCTTAGCAAGAACCCTGATGCAATGACATAAACAACTGATTTTTTAAAACAAAATAGTATTTCCTTAATTTGTTTTTAACGCAGCTATTTCAAAACTGTTTTAAAATCACCCGGAATGCTCCATAGGTATTTTCCTTTAGTTTATATTTTATACCACCTCTTGTCAAAAAGTCATCCATTGCACTTTTTATATTAAAAAAACTCTTTTCTACTGCTTCCTCCGCAATTGCAAATTGCAATTACATTAAAGTTTTTCTGCAAACAAAAAAAAATGAAACCCAGAAAACTTTTAAACGACAGCGATTGCTTTTTCTTCCCAGTAAATCTTGTTTTAACAACTTTTGCAATTAAATGATCGTTACAAGCAGCAGTTTTTCTTTATTTACGTCTAGATTTTTTTTCATCGTTTCGTTTCTGTTGTTTTCAAGCAGTTTTGCAATCAACGCGTTTAAAAAAAAGACATGAAGTTATTTTCTATAGTTTCTTTTTTTAATATTTTCCTTATGCACCAGTGTTTTTTATTATTTAACTTTTGCTTTATTTCTAAAACTGTTCAATAATGTTTTGGAGTATTAAAAAGTTTACAAACTTAACAGTAAAGGAGTAAGAGCGCTATATTTGACTGTGCCGAACATTATATACCCTTCATATTGGCCTTTTGAAACCTCGATTTTTTTTATTTTATCTTTTTTTTAAATATTTCATATTTTATCACTCTTAGGATGACTACGGTAAAGTTTTAATTTTTTTTAAATTTTGTATGACAACCCCCTTAGGGGGTGGAGACAGCAGGTAATATGTGTTAGGAAAATGTTTGCAAGGAAAAGTTAGTTGGGGTCAGTCCCACATCTGACTTATCCACGGGCACCCTGAAAGCTATGGCGGGGATTTATTACAATTTCCCAAACTTTGTATAGCAATCCCCTTAGGTAATGGAGATAGGGGGTAAGTATGTTCTGGCGAGTTTCTGTTTCAAAGGGCTGCCGCCGTAGGATGGTGAGTATGGTTCAATGAAGGGATTTGGTTTGTATAAGAGCACACCTTTACAGCTTTTTGTCAAGAGCACTGCAACCAAGAGTGCTTTCAGACTGAGGTGAGAAGAATCGAAATGCTGCAGGAAATAGCCAAAAATCTGCCTTGTTACCGTATCTTGAATTTAGGTCGGGAACGGAAAAAGATATCCCTGAAGCATAGACATAAGAAAATTACCCCTTGAAGGAAAATCCATGTACCATGATGAGTCTTAGATGGAAACTGGAACTGTACCAGATATACTTCAGATTAGGTGATCACTGCAGTTTGTTCCAAGCGGAGATATTTGAAACAATGCGAGCAGCAGACTTAGCTAACCTTAGCCTGGCACAACTTACCGGTATCCTCACCGGTCATTGCAATGCCAGGACATTAACGGCAAATTGGCAACTATATACGGACGAGTTCGGGGCATTTACTTTGCCCGTGCTCAACACTTGTAGAAAGACGACGCCAGCACTTTGTCAAGTACTTCGTCAACGATTTATCAATTTTTTCGGACTAAAACTTTTTTGAATTTCTGGGATACGCCAATGGCTTCGAATGGCTAACTGGTAGTACCTACCAATTTTGACTATCGCTCTTTACATCTCCCCATTTATATATTTACTTTGCTTTCTACTTATCCCTCAACCGGATACCTTTTTCTCTAATTTTTCTTTTCTTTATACTTCTAGGGTAACGCAATACACTCGGCGGGCATACATATTGCCCGCCGAGTGTAGTGATGCACCACTCTGGAAATGCATCACAGGTCTAAGGTCCTGTAACCCCGGGTAGTAACAGAGACATTTTCACAAATGTCCCATATGCAGGCTCCAAGCCTAATTGGGTAATGCCCAGTTATAACTTCTGTCGTATTCCTTAGGCCAAACCTTCTCAGGTTTATGGGTGTCCTATTGTCTGATAAGCTCGCATGTTCGCAAAGCCCTAAAAACCTATAAACACACCTGTTCCTAGACGCAAGATCAGTCATGTTAAGCGACCATGCCCTTAGTTTCCTATAAAAGTGGCCTTACAGTTTCCTGCTTATGCATTAAGTACAGAAAGGAAATAATGTTAATAATGCTGGAATTCGTAGCTGATTTCGAAAATAAATTTCACTTGGATTTCCTAATTTTTAATTAAAATTTCCAATCTTGTCAATCAAAATTTCAATAATAAATTTAAACCTGAATAAATAGCAATAAATATATGTTTCCTTCTTATATGCAACTCATTATCCCTTCAGCAACGTTGTCTTATATAAGTAAAAACGAACTTTATGTTTTCTACATTACCAACCTACACTTGACGCAGTGCGCGTTTAAGGGGATTAAGGCTGCTTTAATGTCCTTAACAGTGCCCTCTCAGTTCCTTGACAGATGTTTCCCTCAAATATCAGTTGCCCTCAAAATTACCAGAATCCTCTCAGATAAGTAGTCTTTAAAACAATCTGGTATCCTTTCTCATATTATAGACTTCGGCACCGGTGACACTCATTCATATTGGTTCCGTAAATGAAAGCATCACATCCCCTATAAATGCTATCGGTTCCCACCCAGCAAAATCTCGTAGAAATTTTAACGGGTAGTGTCTCTCAAAACTGACCTCCGTAACCATATATTCTTTCTCCGATGCTGTCCAGTCCAGACTCTCCCATGATGACTAAGCGTTCTTCTTTTTTTTCATTCCTTCCACCTTGTGCTGACCACCTATTATCGATTGTAAAATTATGGCTTCTAATGGCAGCAGCGATGTTAAATGAAGCGCTTGCTTGAACCTTGTCTAAAAGCTTCTTATAACATTTATGTTTTACCGGCTTGTACCTCCCACTGCGTCCATAGTTTGGAATATTTCTTACAACTGTTTATTTAGCAAAACCAGAAATGCCACTTCAGAATTCTTAGAAAAAACGAAACACCCTTATTTTCTAAAAATTCCAAGAATATACAACGTACAAACGTTCTTTTAAAAAGCAAAAATTATATTTGAATATTTTTTCAAACTGAACAAAAAAAAATATTTAAATTACTTATATCTTTCATTAAGTAAAAAATAACAAAATAATATTAAAAAAAGAATCGCCTTAAAAACGACAAGGCTTCCTTAGGTAATGATACATCAAAGCAAATAAGAAAATATAAAATACGATTCATTCGTTTGATTTGATTGGAATTTTTAATGTAGAAAATTATCGTTTTATGCTCATCTTTTTTGTGCGTTTTACCTTTTCTTTTTGATATTTCTCTTACTTAATTTTTCCCTTTTTTCAAATGACTGATTTTTTGTAGGACGTTAATTTCAATTTACCAAACTTAACATACATACATATAAAGATACGTTTCTAACAACAACATAAAATAAAAGAAAAAAAAAAGGACAATTATTTGGAAAAAAAATCCATAAAAATATAAATAACACTCTTATTTTTATATGGAAATTCAAAAAGTATTAACATTAGGTTAGTTTATTTTTAAGTGAATTCCCCTTAAACATTAGGTTTTCCCACAAAAAAAATTATATATAAATATACAAGGTGGTCCAAAAGAAGTCATCCGATGTTGTTTGGCTCTCATTTTTTTCTAAATGAAAAACTTCGATTCGGTTTTTTGATTATGTTTATTTGTTCCTTTAGAATTTTATTGACCAAGTTGAGAAGATGATATCGGCCAAATGGGCGCCGTCACAATTGATTGCTATGCAGGCTCGTTTTATGGGATTTTTCATCACTTCGGCGTGAACTGTGGGCAACAGATTCTTGCACTCGTGTCGAATGTTGTCCTTGAGGGCTTCTAGGGTCTCAAACTTGTTCACGTAAGCACGGGACTTCAAAAACCCCCAAAAAAAAGTCTGGAACGGTTAAATCAGGCGTTCTTGCGAGCCAATGTAAATTGTCAAAACGAGAGATGAGGCGACTCGGGAACGCCGCCTTTAGAATATCGGTTGTGGCTCGCGTAATGTGTGCCGTTGCTCCCTTCTGTTAGACCACATGTCCTCTAGTCCTAATTCGTTTAATTACGGCAGGAAAAACTCAGCTAACATGGCTCTGTAGCCCGCACCGTCCACTGTTGTCGTTTGACCAGCGACGTCCTCGAAAAAAAAATGGTCCGATGACCCCTCTAACGCAAACAGCACACCATGCGGTTTTATTGGGCGGGTGTACTGGCTCCTTGTGCATCACTCGTGGGTTTTCGGTGCCCCAGAAGCTTCTTTTGCTTGTTCACGTACACGCTGAGGTGGAAATGAGCCTCATCGGTCTGAAAATTGCCTCTTTCGGCCTCGATATTAAGGATTAAGGCGTATGTTTTACGCATATGACGGTCGACTGGCAGCAGCTAAAGCACGGATTGGACTTTGTACGAAAACGTGCGGATATCTTTGACCCAAATTTGCCTTAGGGGCGACCGGTTGATGGCTAGTCTGTTCCATGTTTTTGCCGACAGCTCGACATCCTTGCCAACAGCGGAGATATTTTTGGCAGAACGGGAGCTCCGGGGCCGTCTCTTGTGGTCCCTTACTCTTCAAGGTTGGTGGCCAAACGGTCCATTGTTTGCGCAGTCGGTGCCGGACGACAGGGGAATCGTCGACGGAATTCGCGCTGCGCCAACACCACAAGAGAATTGTTACGCAAAAAAACAAACAAGATTTTTCCGCGTTCTTGGGGGGTGTATCGCTTCATGATAAACTCACTTGTATTCTATATGTGTCTTGTTCACAAATGTCAAAACAGATTGGAAACTGGCCGCCATTTGCAAAAATAAGAGCATCTTCTAATAGGAGGTTTTTTTTTGGCTCACCTTGTATATAAATTAATAAATTATGGCAAGAAAACAAGGATCAGATTTCAATTTATAAGCCGCTGTTGTTGATTTTGAATAGCAAACTGCTCGCAAAAATGTCCAAAACTTTTATTAGCTTTGCCTCTGTAGGCAATTATGCTGCTCCATAAAACATATTTCCAGAGACGGTCCGATGGACATAGTCAAATAGACTAACGAACCAGTCCTCATTTTAAGGGATTTTCCGGCAGTTTTGGCAGATCGTTTCGGATTTTCTGTAATATAATTTAGACGATTTTTTCGAGTCGCCTTCAAGGGTCGGACGTAAGCTAGCTACTAGCTTAGATTCTTCTGAATTGTAACTACTACTTAAATTTACTTTTACAATCACAGTGGAACTTTTATGGAATTCTTGTCACTGTAAATATGGCTGGAGAGATTTGCAGAGTCATGATCAATGGCTTTTTATTGATGCAAGAACTAAATATGTAGTTACAAAAAAAGATTGTCCACTTTCACACACACCCAAGAAGTGATTCGAAGTCAATCAGTATAACTAAGAGTGAGTCTGAGAAAATTCTTTTTGGGGGTTATAAACATCCACACAAACGTTCCATACCCCAAACACGTATAAATGTAAAACATATGAATATGGTGTAAACAAAATTTTTAAGATTTTTTTCAAAGAAGAACTCGATAATTTTTTTTTAATTCGAAATTGTTTAGCTAAATAATTTATACCTTTATACTTATGTATATGATATGTTATAAAGCACTCTTTTAAGCATTTTAAAGTCATCAGTAAATAAATGTATTTATTTCATTTTCTTAAACATATCTTTACACATAAATTACGCTTCATTAGTTTATTTTTAACATCCATTGTCTGTTATATGTATCTACAACAATCAATGACTTGATTACAAACTCTCGACATTAAGGGCAAACAAACAAGAAAAAAAAACAACAACAAAATGAAGTGAAACAAAATTATTACAGTGAAGAAAAATTATACATAAAAACATTCGAAATAGAAAACAAAATACTTATATTAGTCATTCGTCGTAAACGCAACTCAATTACGTGCCAATGCGTTCACACCAAACAACCCAAATAAAAACTTTACATCAAAGTTTTAACGAAAAAACAAAAATAAAGAAATGAGAAGAAAAAAGAGATGAAGTTTTATTATGGATATGAAAGTTTAAGTGGATGTGGTTCGAAAGGAAATGATGACGAAGATGTTGTGTTTAAAAAACATTTAAACACATTGGATACAGCTGTGGTTGATGTTATTTTTGATTGCAAGTGCGAGAGATATACAAACGTTCATACATATGTACATTCATACGCACAGACCAAGGAATGGATAAACAAAAAGATTGATAAATAAGTGGAAACGAGTATGTATTTGAAAGAACTGGAGAAAAGAACTTAAAATTGTGTATAAAAAGTTGAAAAAAGTCTTGTTTCATTTCCAATTAAACTCCCTGTGGTGGAAAAGTTGTTGAAAAGTGCGTTTAGTAGGGGTATTCCTGAAGTGATGAACACCAGTCACTTATAGGGTACAGAAAGGTATAATACATATATTAAACACACGATCTTTAAGACTTTGAAAGGTATGATATGACAAGAATTGGATTTAAGAAACGCGTTGTTCAGTTGGGAGTCTTTATTTAGGGATGATTGCCTCTGTTAGGGATGTTACGTTCTAAAAAGCATATCTACCCTTTTCCATTTGTGATTTGAAAATCTAGAGATTTCCTTCTTAAAACCCCTACAAATTAATTATTTTTATCTTTCAGTTTCAACTTATTAAAAAGATTAAAAGTTAAAAATTTTGGTAGAATATATTACTTAAAATAAATTAACCAAAACTCAAGGTCTTCGAACGCCTTATACGCCCCAAAAGGGTAACCAGCTAAACCGGTGATCAGTTTGTTGTGCGCTTTTTACAGGTAAAAAGGAGAAAAACAAATAAGAGAAAAAAGTCAGGAGTCTCAGATAGAAGTTCGGTGATGTGGATATGAATTTGTTTGGCGTTTCCTTTGGCGTACCTTTTAAGTAAATTATATCTAGTATAAAATTAGACATGAGGCCTCGGGTTCTTGCTTGTGCTTGTGTGGGCACTAATATAGAAAATTTTTCATCGATTCAATGTCCTCCAGACATGCTCTTCATTATCTGTTAGAAGGTTCCAGAAATTGCCATTTTTTAGGTAAAAGCCCAAGGAAGCCCCTTGCACCCCACAGGACAGTGATGAGCATTTTGTGCGCTTTTTACAAGGAGAACCAAAAACATATAACAGAAAATCAGGAATGATACAAAGTTTACAGAAATACGGTGATGAAAATTAATTAATTGAACGTTTAGTCTTTTACACCTCTAACGTAAATCACATCTGGTATAAAATCCAACATAAAACACCAAATTCTTGATTTTCGTCATCTTTTTTGTATGCCCCGCAATAGCTTAAAGCCCCCATCTGATGGAGGATGGAACCGTTAGTACTTTCATTCTCTCAATTCTTTATTTCACAAATTCTAAAGCCCTTAGTCGTACCAGAATCATTCAAAATGGTTCCAGTTATTTTGCAAACTATGGGCAGTTACTACCTACTCTTTTAAGTTAGCTTTTGTTACATCAAAAGGTGTCTTGTTTCTTTGGGCAACAGCTTGAAGTTTTTTAGCTTTAATCGCCAATCAAGTTTATTTCCTAATTTTATTGTAGTGTCCAGGTTCCCACTTGGTTATCATGCCCCTTGAAATGAACAAAATGAAAAAGATAAAAAAAGAGAGAGAGACCGAATCTCGGCACAGTTTAAAGTATTTAGGTTAGGCGGACGAATTTTCTTAAACGTTTCCCATTTTATACCTTTCAGGTGAATGACATCTGATGAAACATTAGACTTAAAACATCGGAAAATTTCTTGTTCAAACTCAAGGCTATGAGAAAGGAAACGTTCCATTGATTCGATGTTCTACCTGCATGCCCTGCAATTACTGTTCTTCACAACTTCCATCCGATAACAGTTCGATTATGGTTCTTAGTGACCCGCTGGTACTTACACTCTCATTTTACTTCATTTAAGTTTCGTTAATATATTAACTTCCTTATTTCTATCATCATCATTGTTCCATTTTCAAGTAGCAGAGTACCCTGTCTTACTCTTTCTTTTTGGTCTTTCTTGCCACCAAAGGCTTTGTTTGACTAAGGTCAGCCATCAAAAGTTTTCTAACTTCAACTTGAATCGTTAATTTCCAGACACCCGTTCAATGCATGGTGGGAGATTTTTCGAGTAATCATTAATCATTCTCTCGCATTACACAACCTTCGTAGATTTATTTATATCCGACGTTATTACTTTTGCCAACGTTAGACTATCTATACAGATGTTAATGTCTGTAAGGCCGCGTGTGCTCCGAGCCAGGAGAAATATTCCGTAATTGCTCGAATCTCTGCTGGGCTGATTTATGGCTAGGAGGCGAAAGCAGATATTATTTCGCGGTCTAGTCCGGTTATTTTCCTTCTTTCCGCCTTGAATCTATACGTGTAACAACACATTTCCTCAGAAGTCTGCATGTGCTATGAACGAGAAGAAACATTACTTGGTTGCTCTGACGTCTGCTTGTATGGCAGACGTATTATGGCTAGGAGGCGGAAGATCACAGTGTGCGGTCTAGAACCGTTCTTAACTCTGCCTAAAACCTATCAGTGTGACAACACGTTCCTTCGGGAATTTTCCCCAGAGTCTCATTAAACCAAGACTGTCGATCCGAAAGCAGTATCAGGACCATCAAATGTATTGATTGTTTGATTTCAAGCCCCAATCCCCCCATTTCCCTGTTGTCTGCAGGCGTTTTAGGGAAGGTGCTGCCTTGTATCGTATGATGGTTTAAAATGGCTGAATATTTAAAACAGATCCGATGACTTTGCTGTTGTAGTACTAACTGCCCCCACTTTTTCGCGTTAACATCTCCGTTGGATATTTCAAAGAATTTTGCACTTTTTATCCATTGGGCCACTAGAGTATTGAAGCATCGAAATTTTTAAGTATTGTGGTTGGCTAAAAGATTCCACCTTTAACTAAGTGAAAACTGAAAAACATCATTGGGTTCTAAATTGCAATTAGGTAGCTATGAGTTATGCAATAAAGAGGAAGTTTTCACACGGAAACTTAAATTGTTTTCTTTTTTCTTAGTCTTTTGTCATCTTATTCCTGGAAGAGATACACAATGGACCAAGGACTGTGATGCATAACAGGGTTTGTTTCTTTTCGTCCGTTTTTGTGTGTTATCTGAAAGACGTAGTATGTACTTTTAATCGGCAGGCCTGTTTTCTTCAGCAGCTCTTGCTCGCAGAACACGCATGGGCAGAACGTTACAGTCAACTGTGAGTTGTACTTGT
This sequence comes from Melanophora roralis, assembly GCA_963583895.1. Lineage (NCBI taxonomy): Eukaryota > Metazoa > Arthropoda > Insecta > Diptera > Rhinophoridae > Melanophora > Melanophora roralis. The sequence goes on from OY757188.1 coordinate 19,952,057, forward strand.
ATGCTTACGAACTTTTTGTACAGTAATTTTAAAGTATTTTATCTTCAGATGATGAGACTTGTCATACAGCACACGCAACAGTCACCTCACTGAAATAAACATGTGGCAAAAAAATCTTAGGAAATGGATCTGATTAATCAAAAGCGGTTGAGAATTTAAAGCATTATTGCTGAACCACATCTTGATTTTGAACAAAGAATATGTAAAAATTTGACCAACGGGCTTAATATAACGGAGAAGATTTTTTGATTCTGCTACTGTGTAATTAAAGTTTTACTTTTAAAGTGCCAGCAGGACCAATTATAGCTTAATACTTGGTTATGGTCCTTCGAACCGGATACAACAGGAGCGAATTACAATGCTTTTAGAATAAGGGCTCAAATAAGCGTTTTATCAGTTTAGATCCTAATTTACTATCACGACTTGTTTCAAAATCTAGCAGATAGTCCCGTTAGCTGCAGAAAAGTTTTATGTTATTTTCGAAATTTTCCTCAATTTCTCTGACGAAAAAAATCTTAAGGGAATTTTTTTTTATGAAAATTGTATATTTGTACTTTCAAGTGAATACCCTTATTAACATCCAAGTTTCACGAATGGTATATTTTTATTCGTAAAGGTAGTTTTATTAACAGGTCATTTGCCTTTAAGCCATCACTTGCTACTTTTGTAACTACATTCATACTTTTAATTAAAAGAAAAGTTCTTTCTGTCTTCTCTTGCCTGTCCGCCCTTTTGGTTGTCTGTCTGTCATGCCATTACTGTTAAGTACTCGCCTTAATAAATTCTTATTATAAATATGTGGCTAAAACAAAAGAAAGTTTCGTTTTTATTGTGGTTTCTCTTTAAAAAAAACTTTTTTCACATTAATTTCAATTGAGATAAATAAAAATGTTCCAGAAGGATTTCGAGACATTGTCTTTCAGTTCTCTTTTCTGATAATTTATTTCGCTTTAGTGTGTTTGGACCATGTGGTGCATAATGTTTCAGACATGTTTTCTATTTGCTTATTATTAGTACAACAACAAATTTTCAAGACAAAAGAACTTAAGTTTACATTAAATTACACTAACATACCGACAATTTGTTGTAAAATTTTCCTTGCTTGTCTACATGTTATTGTTTATTTGTAAAAATAAATGAAAACTTAAACTTCTTAATTAATTGTGCGTCTGTTACAAAGAGTTTGATGGCTTGGAGCAGTAAGATTTTATAAGTCTGCATGATGTTTTATTGCTTTTAACTCGATTGTTTTTATATCGTTTGCAAAACACTTTGTAAAACTGAACACAGACAGAAATTGTTTTGTTAAACTTATTTTTTTATTTATCTCAAGGAGGTCCAACAAAGTATTTGGACATTAATTGTACTTTTGCGTGAATGTAATGTCTATTGGTGTAGAAAAAAGCAATAGAAATGCCACCAAATCTTTTTATATTAAAAATTGCACTCTCAAAAAACTTGACATAAAAAACAGAACCTCTTGGCAAGGGAATATTCTTTGTTAATGGTCCTTCGAACCGAACCATACTTTTAGGTAAAGTTTTTGACGTTTTTTTAGAGTTATACTGAGGTTGCCGATATTCAGTCTCCTCTTTTAAAAATTTTGTTCCGAAAAAAGCCAACGTGTTAACAACTCTGTTACTATAAACTCGATTGTAAAAGCAAATGATACTTTTGTACTGCATACTTTTCGTACGAGTATATATGTATATATTATCTAATAAACTCCTTAAAGGATCAGAGGGTAGCAAAAACTTTTTTTCCAATATTCTCGATCCATTGCTTGATGTTTTACTTCTATCTAAATAAGGTGTTATTTGGCGTTTTCAGGTATGCGCTGGTCATCTTATCGGTGTATGCCTTGTGGGTTCCGCTGAAAAGCAAAATTTGATATTATCTGTACAGAACAATCTTCGCTTACAAAATTTCTACTTGATTGGTTGCTGCTTAGTATCTGCCCACAGGTTATCTGGTGACTGATACAGATAATGTGCTGAGGATATAAAAAAAAACATTTTTCCCGCCTGTTGATACCTGATAGTAGCAACGATGAAGATACCACAGAACCAATCCCAGAAGACCGTATCGAGTCCATACGGCCTAGCCAGAATGAGGTCAAAATAGCAGTTACCCGGCTAAAGAATAACAAGGCAGTAGAAGCCTATCGGGTGCAAGCTGAATTATTTAAGACCGAAGACGAGGCGAAACGCTGATAAGGCGTATGCATCAGCTTGTTTGTACAATCTGGCTAGAGGAATCCATATCCGAGGACTGGAACATCAGTGCTTTATTTCCTGTGAGACAAGACAGTATGTGCCAACTATAGAGGATTAAGTCTCCTTACCAGTGGTTATAAAATTCTATCCATCGTATTGTGCAAAAGATTTAAATTAAAATTCGACAATGTTACCAATGCGGCTTTAGACCTGGCAAACTCACCATCGACCAGATATACACACTACGCCAAATCCTGGAAAAGACCCAAGAAAGACAGATCGACACATTCCATCTATTTGTTAACTATAATGACGCTTTCGACAGCCCCATACTTTGAAAGGTGTTTAAAGCTATGTCTGAGCTTCGTATCCCTGCGAAACTAGTACGACTCTGCAGGATGACCATAACTGATACACAGTCCACAGTTAAGATAGGCAGAAATAACCCTGAGTCCTTCAGTGCCAAAGGAGGTTTCAAGCAAGAAGACAGCCTTTCGTGTGATCTTTTTAACATTCTCTTAGAAAAGGTTATACGAGACGCAAATGTTTATAAAACTGGCACACCATTTACAAAACAGCACATGTTACTCGCCTTCGCTGATGATATCGACATCATGGGGCAGACATTGCGAGCAGTAACTTCCGCCTTAAAATAAGTCGAAAAAGAAACAGCCAAAGTGGGTCTGGCAGTAAATTCAGATAAAACCAAATTAATGGTATCAACACACGAGACGTCTAGTAAACTTGGGCAGACAGTGGAAGTTGAAAACTACAACTTTGAAATAGTCAACGATTTTATCTACCCTGGAACCGCCATAAACAAAACAAACATCAGTTTTCAGATAAAAAGAAGAACAATATTGGCCAATAAATGCTACTTTGGACTTAGTAAGCAGTTCAAAAGTGAAGCTACCTTCCGACAAACAAAAATCACTTTCTACAAGACACTGATACTACCAATGCTTCTATATGGTTCTGAAGCATGGGTACTAGCGAAAACAGATAAGGCAGTGCTTGGAGTTTCGAGAAGAAGATTCTTCGGAATCTGCGTTGACAGAGAATACCGGTGTCGTATGAACCGTGAGCTGTTTGCCGACATTGACAACGCTACGCGTATCAAAATTCAACCTTTACGTTGGCTATGTCATGTTACAAGAATGAATGAAGATGCTCCAGCTAGAAAGTCATTTGAATGCGAGTCTGGTGATGGATCACGCAGAAGGGGAAGACCGAAACTCCGATGGAAGAATCAAGTCGAGGAAGACATCTCGAAACTTGGTGTCAAAAATTGGAGAAGAAGCGCAGCGAAGCGAAGATCAAAGCGCTTGTTCGGCTTGTGGAACAAACGTTCTGTAATAGCCATCTAAGAAGTAAGTAAGAAAGATTAGACACATTCTTGAACGACATCTTAATTTGCATAATTTTAAACCATTGTTCTGGCGTTATTCTATTATTAATGAAATATCAAACTAACTAAATGTTTTAATAGAGCGGCTAAATCTGAACCGATATGTCATAAGACCTGTTAACAAATAAAGACTCTTTTAAATATAAGAGCCCATGTGGACAACCTGTCACACTTTTTTAATTACTAATACCACGATTTTTTCAGCTGGTGGCAACACCGATTTTTAACGTACGATTTTATTTGCTTATTTTTCTATACATAGTTTGTTTTCTTGTTTATTTCTTAAAACCCCATTCTCTTGTCAAGCTGTCTGTTACTTTAATAGAGCATGTTTTATAACAGTCACGTATATTTGTAATTGTTGTTTTCGTTCAACCTGAAGTCTAATGCCAAAACTAAATTACTGGCATGTTAAGTGCTTTTATATATTTTTGGCTGTTTTTAACATTTCATTATAATTTATGCCAAAAATTATTAAAGTTTTGTAACAAATTTTCTTAACTTTATTACGACGATGATGATTTGTTTTGCTTGTGTTATAAATTAAAAAAACTTTTTCGTCTATTACAATTTTGTTTTACTTAAGTGTTTTTTTTTATTAACATTATATGTTTGTTGTTGTTCTTAAGGAGCTTTTACATAATTAACTACCAACCTATAACCTTAAGACCTTCAAGAGGCCAAGTTTAACTTAATACACTTCATGGGTTAACTATTTTTTTCATTTATTTTACTTGTTTGTTTTGTTATGTTAAGGTTATTATAAGCTTTAATTTTATTGTAATTAAGTATCGTTACCTTAATATAGAAGGGCCCTAACTCGTATTTTTTAAGTCGTTTTTTTTTTTGCTAATTGTGTTATATGAGCAGACTATTTATTGACAACGAAAATCTGGGCTTTTAAATAAATACTAGTTAGGGCCTTTCTATATTTAAGTAACGACATGCTTGACTATGGTTAATAAAACTTTATAATATGATTCATAGATGTATTGTACAAAAAAATACTAAAAGTTTAAAAATTATTTCCCTGTTAACGTTTTTTTATTCTTTAAAAACAATCAAACACTATGGACTAATTAAAAATTAATGTTGTAATTAACTCTGACAATGTTTTGCAATTAAGTTAAATTAAATTGAAAAAAGACAATTTTAAAAGCAAAACAATGTGTGCTTCTTTATCTACCCAACAATAGAAGTAATTAAAACAATATTGATTAACTTAGACAAAAATTTAAGCTAAAATTGCAACTTTAAAAGGAATTTTTATTTTTTTGTCAACTTGATTTTTGTATGATTTTAGGAACGCACAAAAAAAAACCAAATAATCTCTTTTTTTAATCTGAGTGCGGATTTTCTTAAACCAAGTACGAGTTTTTTTTCTACCCGAGTACGATTTACATATCTAGAACAAGTTTCTTAGTTTTAGCCACACTTAAGCCAAAAAAGAATAGATTTAAGTTAAGCCGTACTTTATGTAAGCTTCAAAAGGCTTATTAAGGCGTAAAAGGGGATTACCCAAAAATAAGAGCTAATTTTTTTGAATTACAGAGCTTTACTTAAGAAGAAGAGTTCTATATTTTATTCAAGGCGTATTGATACAAGGTGGCCTTCTAATTTTTTTTTTTCATATGAAGTTTGACGCATCATTGAAAAATAATTTCAATTTTAGTGTTAAACTCCATATAAAAAAAAGCAAAGAGTAAGAGAAAGACTCTCTTAATTTAATTTTTGAAATCACCTTGTATCGATATCATCGCAAAGCGATGAGTGTAAACTGTAAAATTTATCGACGCATGATTACGGAATGCATGTTGCCAAATCTACGAACTCATCCATCGTACTCTTCGCACACGTGGTTTTAACAGGATGGGGTGACTGCACCCACAGCTAGAGATTCAATGAATTTGCTTTGGGAAAATTTTCTCCCAAAAACTGATCAGTCGCTTTGGATACATCCCATTGGACCAAAGTCGCCCGATCTAACTCCCAAGAATTTTTTGAAGGGCCTACCTTAAAGAAAGGGTTTATAATGACAATTCCACATCTCTTGTGGCCTTAAAGAAAAATATTCGCCGAGAAATCAGCTCAATTAAACCAAGTTTACTGCAGCGTGTGGCGCATAACACAAGGCTTCGTTTTAAACAGTGTGTTCAACTTGACGGAAGACATCTGGATGACATACTTCTTAAAAAGTAAATAGAAATAGAAATTTTGTCACCCCCAGGTAACATAATCTGAAGACTCTACAACAAGTGGTTTTAACCCAGACTTCGTTTCCCCGACCATAATAGCATAGTCTGTAGTTAAAGAAAGAGAGCTGATGTAGAACACGAATGTTTATTACTCTTTCTAAAGCCGAACGAACTCCTTGATTTGCCAATTCATCAGCCGCTCAATACCCCTTTTCCCAAACTTGTTAAATATCACTTTCTTCAAAGTTACATCCGGCTTAGCCATGATGCTTAGTTTCGGAACCGTACAGTCGCTGTTGCATTTAGTGTAGCCAATATTCCTGCCGTTCCAATTTGGCACTGTGAACTGTCCCGCAATGCCCTCTGCAAGGTCTCAAATCCAAGATTACATCCACTGAAGCCGTAGAGACGCTATATTAAGCGGGGCGCTAACATAGGATATGTTCGGATTTATTATCTTTAAGAAATATCGGTTGGTTTCTTAAAGGGGGTCGGGACAGGGCAACTATTTCTACGGCTTTTGCGAACCATATGGACCAGCCTTTAGGTTTCAGTTATCGAACCTCTCTAGCCTGTCCTTCTTAAAAGGTTGAGAAGTCATGTTTATGAAGCCAAGTCTCCATAGTGGCGGAAAGGGTTCAAGCGATAATATGGCGTTAAAAACAAATTAATTGTTCTCCTTGTTGAATAAGGCAGCCTTAAAGTATTTAATTGCGCATTGGAGTCGCATTTCCACAAGTTGTCTGATAACAACAGGCGGTAATTCACTTATGTAAGCACATGTATTAGAGGGTAGGGGAAATATCCTTTTTAAAGATTTCCGAAAATATTATATAATTCATTTCTTATCGAAAAAACTTTTAAATTTCGTAGTTGCGAGTTTCTTTAAGGGGTCTTCTAAGACCTTCGGCTGATCGCTATAGAGAATTACTGGTCTGAAGAATGGAATTTATACCTTTCAAGTTTTCTAAAGTAATACTACACTATGTGTCTCTATGTGTTTCTGGGATGGTTTGTACAAACCTTTCGCTTAATTTTAGGATGGGGTGAACTGTGCTTATTCCATTCACTTGGAGCTCTTCTTTTCTAAGGCAAAAACTCTTTGGAAAAAACTTAGTCGTATCATGCCTGAGTATATTGAACAAACACGTTTAGCGGCCCCTTCGATGTGTTCATTAGGGCTCCTTCGGCAGTTTTTATCGGCAGTTTTTCCGAGCAGAGCTTATGCTTATAAAAGCTCCTCAGCTGATTCGCAGTACACAGAGACGTCAACGCTTGTTTATTTTTATTTAAATTAGTGTTTTTAAAATAATTATTATTGCTTTTTATTTACATCTTTGAAACATTTCAAACATTTTTCTATTTAAATTTTAAATTAAGTTTAAAAAAATTTCCAACTAAATTTGTATCTGGCCTTAGGTTAAAAACAACAAACTTATTTTTATAGTTTTTATTTTCTACGAATTTATTTTATTAAAATGTTTATTTAATCTTGTTTTATTACAAAAAACCCCCTTTTAAAACCAACAATTTGTTAGTTTAAATATTAATACGTTTTTATTTTCATAATATTTTTTGTTATCTACATAGAAAATATGCACACAAATTCTTAAAATTACTAACATAGTTTTGTTAAATAACAAAAAAATATTAAAATAAATTTTTGAATTTATCTAAAACTTTACATACACAAAACAAAAATAAAACTTTTATGAAAATTTGATAACTTTACCCCGCTCTAACGACAAAAAAATTAATTAAAATATCTGCAATAAAAATTTAAACAGAAAACTTAATTTAATAATTTTAATTGAAAATACGAATGAGTGTTAAATATTTCATAGATAACCGCAGCAGTGGCAGTAAAAGCAGCTGATGTTTGTGAAAAAAAAACTAGATAAAATATCCAACTACTTACCACACACTGTATTCACATGGCATCTATGTAAGTATGTTTGTATGTAGTAAAGCAGAAGGCTTTCAAATGGACTAACTGTGCGGTACACAACACACGACCAACATAGTATTCATATTTCACAAACCTCATGGGAATCATTAAATATATTCTATTAATAAATATTTAAATTTAAAACAACTAAAAAATATTTTCAAACCAATGTTTATATATGAAATATAAAATTAAATCCCCAAAGTAATGTAATATTTAGCGGATTAAGCATCTACAGACATCAATGTTAACCAAGAGTGTCTTCGGGGGCCGAACATTAATCGGGTTTTACATGTACACAAACAAAAGAAAACTAACAACAACAATACAGATTGATATTGCATTGTTTTTTTAATAAAACAAACAGTGAAACACAACCATACATTCTCATAAATTATTTTTTCTCGTTGGACAACGCTGATTTACATAAAAGTTGAAATTATTTCTAGTTATTTATTGAATTACATATTTGGATTAAAAATTATACTGAATGTTTATATTAAAATCAAACAGTTCTTTATTTTTTTAAAAGTTATTTTTTTACTTCAAAAAATTTTAATTATTATACAGGGTGCCCGCCGGCAATGTATACAACTTTGCTTGCTTAAAATTTTTGATTAAATGAAAGAGAATGGATCTTATTTTGATAAATGATTTATATAATCGCGGCAATTATGTATAAAATACAATATCAGATAAAAGTCCGACCCCTGTTAGCCTCACAAACGCGAGCCCTTTGGAGCATATTTTTCATTGCATTCTCAAACATTTCACGCGGTATTTCATTAATTTCATCATGAATTATTTTTTGTTTGAGTTGCTCTAAGGTTTCTGGTTTGTTTGCATAAGCTTTCCTTTTTAGATATCCCCACAAAAAGAATTTCGGAGCAGTCAAATCAGGCGACCGTGAAGGCTAATAAACATCACCATTTCTTGAAATAACTTGTTGTGGAAAGAGGCCTCGCAGTAATTCCAATATAATCCTGGCTGTATGCGATGTGGCATCGTCTTGTTGATACTACATGTCAACCAAGCCCAAAGCATGCAGTTGTGGCATTAAAAAGTTTTCAATAATATCACGATATCGCTCCCAATTGACAGTTACCGTTACGCCGTTCTCAGTTTCAAAAAAGTAAGGTCTGGTGATTTCTCCTGACCAAACTGTCACTTTTAATGGATCCAACGTGGTTGATGAATAATTTGAGGATTCTCCATTGCCCGGAACTGACTATTCTGTTTATTCACAAATCCATTCAAATGAAAATGTGCCCCGTCACTCATTATGATTTTTCAATAAATCAGGGTTTTCATGGACGAGCTGTAACATTGTGTAAAATTGTGGCCAAAGTTGTTCTTTGAAGACAAAGCTCCTGAGCACGGGCACCGAATTCAGGTTGGTGGATTGTTTTGAACACTTTCTTGAGCGGCAGTACTGTTTTCAGCCCTACTTGCAGTACGTTGTGGTCTATGCTTGGGCCTATCAGCTACAGTCACTCTTTTTTTCGAAATTATTTACTACACGATAAATAGTGTGCCCCTTTGGCACGTTGTTTCTCCCAAAAATTTTAGGTAACTTTCTGATCGTCACAGTAATCGATGATTGGTTTTGATAAAATGCTTTAACGATTAAAACACGTTGGTTTACTGAATAGTTTTTCATAATAAATTTTCCATGCCTCTGCTTCACGATTGCGAAATATGAACTGTCAAGACTAATGTTTGCCGAAATGGCGGCAAAATAAAGTAGTATACCTGCCCGGTGGACACCCTGTACTATTTTTTGTGGCACCACTAAGTCGAACTTATAACACAATTTTATTTTAAAATAAACAAATTTTAATTTACATTTACAAAAACAAAATCCATGCAAAGTTTATGTTTCATAAAAAGTTGTCTAAAATTTTCTTAACTTACAACAACAACACCAATAATAAATATACTCTGGATAACAATTCTAAATGGCTGCCCGTATTAACACTTGCATTATCATCCCCAAAAAAGTTTTGAGTTACAAAATAAAAAGTAACAGCATCTGTATAAGTGTCGTATTTTTATTTTTGCACTTTGCGAATACAACTTCTAAAACAGTCATGCGAATGTGTTGAAAAAAACTTATAATATCAAATGTTTATCGTACCATGACAAACAATTTGAAAATCTTATTATGTGTAGTACGTCTGTTTATGCTTAAAACCATAAATCTGTCATCGAAATATGTTAGAGTACAAGAGCATAATGCAATGCAATACATGAACGAACACGCACTTGCCGGCATTTTTAAAAAGCAGTCGTCGTAACGAATAAGGAACGTAACGTATAACACTTTTAAGCAAGTAAGAGCTTTATATAAGTCTATGTCGAATCTTATATACCCTTTCGCAATGTGTCTAAGTTTGAAAAGGCTTATCTTATCTTAAGTGTACATGTGAATCCACGTTTTCCACCTGATTCCCATGATTAACCCAATGTTACTTTTTAGTTTACACATCGGAACATCGTTTAGTTTTTTAAGAAATCTTTAAGAGCTTCAGAAACATTAAACCAATATGTTTTGTTAGCACCACAAAGACCAATAAATAAGTCGTAGAACTGTCTTCAATTGATGGTCACGGATTTGGCGGTATTGTCGTAGTCTCCATGTCTTGTTAAAGAGTCTTAAACAAGCAGAGAAGGTTCTAATGGCATAATAAAACTCAGTCTCCAAGTTTAATCTTAAAAGAAATTTTTTGTTCAGCATAACCGCAAGACACTTCAAACTCAGCAACATCGCAAATAATTTCTTAAAATGTTGCCTCTTTTAGTAAGATATTTCTTCTCCTTCTCAAAGAATCAGAATTTTATTGGCACGGTTGATGGATTAATCCCTATCCCGACTCTGCAAAGTAGTAATAATCAGGGTGTGTTGTATACGTTTTGAAACGGCTTTGTCATCACAGCCTTTTACTAAAATGATCAGATTTTCAGAGAATCCAAAGCCTTTGTTTTTAAATTTCTTCAAAAACTTGCCAATTACAAGAGCTTAAGAGTAATAAACTGGCAGACGAGCTGGATATACTAAGACATTCTCTACGTACTACCTTTGCGGAATCACTCGCAATTCCAATAGGGATTATTACAAACGAAATCTTAAGACACTTTCTCGAAGTGGTTGAGAGTACGTGGCGTAATCGGGATACATGCAAGCATACAGATATGCGCTAATCGGCAAAATGTATCAAAATTAATTTCATTCTTCACAGGTTACTGGGTGGTATAAAGGAACGAAAGTAGACCCAGACTCCCTGGTAACGACTACTGTCATAGTTGTGGAAATAGGGAAAAGGAGGAGAAAGGAAGGAAGTAAGAGAAATATATTCTGGGCAGATCACCTTTAATTATAATAACCAGCACTCAAGGGATGACCCCTATACATGTATTGCATCATGTTAGTACCAGGAAGGTAGTGTTTGCGCACATTTGATTTAAATTTCTCGATATTAATTTTGACATGAAATACATCTTTAGAAAATTTATTCCGCATACGAATTGTGCGACTAAAGAACGAATTTTGCCTGCAATGCGTGATCCGATTCATTGGCCAGTCGACCACAAATGGTGGGTGTGCTCTTCTTGAAAGACCAGTATCTCGCATAAAGCCCCGGGTTCCGGGAGTAAGTTCCCTGATTTCTTCTGAGTACATTCCATTATAGTATCATCGATAGAACAGTGAGACACACTCCACATTGCGACGGTGCTCAAGCGAATCAAGACAAATACCAAAAAGTCACCAATGAGTACCTTCGCCCGTTTTTGCACGCGGTCAAGTAGCTGCAAAATAGACTGCGGATCTCCAGCCCTTACATGAAAGTTATATTCCATTTTCGTTTGGATATAGGTGGTATAAATGGTGAGAAGATCAGAGGGCGTTAAATAATTCCTAGACACTTGGATGCTTTTTTCAACACAAGAAAAACGTATTTCAACATCAAGAGTTTCTGTCTCCCTAACATTCTTACCATCCATTAATACAAGCGACGCAGCATGGTCCACTGTACGTTTATGTGTGAGAAGAAAACATTGTGTCTTACGGACATAAAAATCGACGCTATTCGCATGGCCTCCATCGGAGATTAGCACCAGATCACGGTTAAGTGTATCATTCATAATCTGCGTCATAGCTCCAATCTCCAAAGAGGTAGGCCTGAAGTCAAATGAGTATGAATGACGTATACTGCTATCGTCATAAAGGAAGATAAGAAATAGATCAGGAGAGCCTTGCAATACCTCTGAATTAATTTTTCAGCTTGTTGAAGGAGATCCCATCTATAACAGCACGAATAGTGCGATCTCTAAAAACTCGTAGAGGACGTTGAACTTCAGATAGTTAACAATACTAACAATATTAGTTACTAAATTAGCCAACCCGTTTCTGGTTCATGTTTCATATTACGCTCAAAGTATTTTGAAAAATCAATAAAAAAAATAATAATAAAGTGGTTCGAGACCGAAACCTGGTGAAATTATTTTATATTTTTTGTAACAACACTTTACCGCATAAATAATAAAAAATTTAAACTTTGAATTAACTGTATTTATATCTTTTTAATTTCAAATTCTAAAGAGCTCTTGGCAAGTAACTTGTGAAAAGTTTTTAAATTTAAAACAATTCTTAACCACATTTTCAAATGCATATAATAATGCATTAAATAACATAAGAATCTTATTTGTTTTGCGGTTTCATATTTCTATTACTTAGTTTTTATAATGTGGGAATTTTCTAATGAAAACATTTGTTAAAAACAAAAAACAAGAACAAAAGCAAGCAGTAGAATTCTAAAAAATTATTGTGTAACATTTAAGATTTTTTTTGCTCAAAACACAAACAACAATTATGAAAAAGTAAACACAACAATTTACAAATTTGCTTAAATATTTTGTTGCTAAATTTAAAAAAGAAAAATTACGTCAAGGTTTGTAAAATGTATTTAGTAACTAAAACTATTTCATTACAACAACTAAGTAACAAACAATAAAGTCTTTGTACTGATTTTTGGTTCATAAAAAAAAACAATATTTTTTTAGAAAATAAAATATTTTTTGTTGAATTTATATTTTGCTTTCTTACAAAGTTTTAGTCAGTGACTGTTTTATTGTTGTTGTTATTTCAAATATTTTTCAGTTGATGCTTTTATGGAAAAATGTGAAAATCATTATTTTTAAGCTTCGCTTACATTTTAGGTCATATATGTACGTACGATTTAAAAAAAAAACCCGAACTGAATGAAAGGCACTCACACACTAACACACTCGCGCTTTTCATAGCCACAATTGCTGCCTCAAACACATATGATGGTTTTAACTTAAGTTGGTTGTTATAGAAAACGCACATTTTTTTTATAGAGAAAATGAAATAATCATTAAAATACAATTATAGCAACAACAAAAATATTGTATATGAAAATAAGCAACAAAAAGATATAAAGAAAATTTTAAATCAAAAACCATGTTTTGTGGATGATGGACATGTGAAACCTGTCAGTTCGTTCGACTGTGTGAATCAAAAGTGCGTTAAAAGCAAACATTAAGTTTTTTTTTGTTTAATCCAACTAAAATTGAAAAATAAACATTGAGGTTTTGATTTAATTTACGTGCATAAAAGGCACCGTAGGTAGTGTTAGTTATGATTTGTTTAAAAATCAAGAGAAAAAATTTAATGAATTGGGTGAGCAGGGGTTGCCAATTATGCTAATAGTTGTGTAATCAAAAGACGAGGAGACTTAAATCGTTTAATCTAACTTTTATTTAACAAACAAGTAGTTGACAATAAAAGAATTTCGTTCCTATTTTCCTACTTAAAGTAGCTGATCTTTTAAATGTCAAATAAACCGGGGTTGTCGCGCATCACAATCGACTTTTTGATCCATTTTTTGAAATTTAGTAATCATTTCACATGTTTTTGTTTTTCTTTTTTAAAACAACAAAAAACTTCAAGATCATCTACTTCGTTACCCGTTAAACCTTTTTTTTAATTTTCAAAACACCAACCGGTTTTTTCTTAATTTTATATATTTAAAACCCGGTATTGGGTAAAATCAAAAACGACAAGTTCATTCCCGGTTCCTTTTTCCCCTTTTTTTCTTTTCGTTTCTCAATGATTTTTGGCAACGCATTGATTTCGATGAATGACAGTCTTAGTGGTAGTCTGGATAAGTCTACCACTAGCTCTTGGTCTGGACGTGATCAATATTCTAATGGTTAAAATGGTAGTTTCTTTTGCTTTTAAGAAGGGATTTGTGATGGTCATACCTTTCGACAGACGTATCGCTTCTCGCTTGGACAAGACTTGAAGAACTAGATTAACCCTGTGGTCGAGGCGTATTTTAGCGGTAATTTAACTCGCACATTGATATCTCACAAAGGTCGTCTAGTATATAGCTGCCCAGAAATCTAAATCTCCAATTCGGCCTCCTTCTTTTTGTTGTTACCACAACTGCGACAGTGTTTAAAAGAAGTCCAGTTTTACTTGCGTATCTATCCACAAACCATTAAAAGAGGCCACTAAGGATCACAATTTTAATATTCCTTAGCGGAATTGTAGCTGATACCGCATTAGGTATGTAGAGTAGATCCGAGTTTTGCCCTGATCTGCCTGTTTATAACTAAAGGGATCTTAATGCGCGGCGCACCTAGACTTAAGCAATAATATGTATACAATGCAGCTTAGAAAACTCTTCTTTACATTGACCAGACCACAAATAACGTAGTGGTGTACGATATTCGTCGCAGCAGTGCCACCTGACTGCCTCATAGAAAGCATATATTTTAATTTGCAATACACACGTGCTGTCTGATGATGATATAAGAAGCCTTTCCCTACATCCTCAAAGCAGGCGCATTTTAGAGCATTCAGTGCTAGTCCTGGCATGATAATTGTCCACAAGATACTGGCAACATAGTCAGAAAGTTGGTCTGGGATCGAGATCATTGTGCCCCGAATCCATATGTGACTGTAAATTTGCAATTGTCCACCTGCCTTCTTATCACATTTTGCGTTAGACTAAGGTTTCACATCAAGTGTATATCTTCTTGTGATGATCAGTTTAAGAAGGAAGGATGACACAATGTCACAGTCTACAAATATCATCTTCTTCGATTTTAATCTTAATCAAATGCTTTTCGAAAATAACGTGTCCGATCATTGATGCAGTCAATTAGTTACTCCGTCTAACTCCAATTTCGTTTGTTGTCTTTTCGATAAAAGACTCTTTAGGCTTCATACGAGACAATCTAAAAGTGTCGTCTGCAAGCATCTTCCCAACTTCATGGAGTTCTCGGAAAGACTTTCAACCCTACCAGTTCATCACCCTACTTTGTGTTCTGGAAAGTGTCAGTGGTAGCATAACCTATCTTTGCAAGTTCGTTGCTACTTCATCTCCAGCAATGTGTATGCGTTCTTTAGCTAACTTCAAGGCTACGTTGTTTACCAAAGCCTATTTATAAAGTTTCAAATACATTCAATCACCACCTTCACATTCGTTTGCCGCATGCTCTTAAAAACCAACTGGTTATTTAGTGCAATCAGTATTTAATTTCCTTGCACCTCATCTTCTAAAAGATGATCCAACACATGGAGCAAACCAAGCATATTTGCCTGATAAACGGACAAAGACTCTTCCAGACTCAAAGCGTAGAAGAAGTTAAGCTCAGATGAGTAGAGTTAAGCACCTCCTGCACCGTTTAAAAGAAAATCATCATTAAAAAGTCTCATGTCATTTCCCATGCACTCACTTTCGAACACTTTAATTCCAACAATGCATTTCTTTGGCATCTAAGTCTTCTCAACCTCGTATTTTGCCAGGTCCATAATCAAAAAGTCAACACATTACACATTTCAATAGGTATTACCTTGAAATTGGGAAAAAAAGTATTTCGCCAACATCAGACCAAAACTGCAAACTCTAGGGTTTTTCAAATCTTGAAGCCACTTGCCATAAAAAAAAAGCCAAAATAACGAATCAATTTCATTCCTTTTATAAATTAACGAATAGATCACATTCTTAGAAATAATCCAGCAGAAATAAATCGCTAGGCCTTAGGTTGGAGTCCAACCAGAATGTATTAGAAGAGGTCGGTCCAAGACAACTTGAAGAAGTTTACTTAAAGATTTCGAACGAACAGGAATAAGTTGGAGCAAAATAAAGAATAAGCGAATAACAGAGTGTCTTGAGGAAATTTTGTAGGGGTTCTATACTCCGCAAGGAGTTCAAAGGACAAAAAGAAGAAAGCAACGAAAATTTTACAGACTTTATCAAACTTAATAAGCAAAAATTTTAAGCAAATTTTTTTATTTTTTACTTAAAAATTTTTAATATTCGTGAATTATTCGATTAACTTCATATTGCTGATTTTTCGCACATAATGTATTAGAATATTAATTATTATTTTACTTATTGAAAAACCTTACCTACTTCCATAATCAACATAATCAAAATTTTTCATAAAATCGAATAACCGAATATTCGCAAGAAAAAACTTTAAGAATAGCCTTTACAAAGACCAAGATATTTATTGTTTAGACATCCTTAAACTATTTAATCTTCTTTTTAGGTATTTTATTGTACAGCTTACCCCTATAAATCTGCCTTTTTCATCCTATTTTATACAGAACATGATGCCTATTGCAAGGGAAAGCCACACACGCATAAACATCGACACACAGAAAACATGTTAAATTAACTAAAGGTTTTAGGAAGTTCAACATTCAATTTAAAAAACATTTGTAAATGAAAATGTTGGGTTCTTTTAAAAGAAAAAAAGGTTTCCATTGACCATTTCAAGTGGTTAGATTTGAGTTTTGTGTTCTTTTTTTTTTTGTTCTCTATAAAAGCATAAATAATGGCCAATGGACGTTTGTTTTTGCTATGGGGAGGTCATTATGTGTTAGAATTCTAGTGAAAATTTGATTATTCATAAACTTTTATTACATTTAATTTCTTTTACAAAAAAAAAAAATACCCCAAAACCAAAAACTGAAATATTATAAAAGAGAATAATTTACTATGCTGTGTTCATATGTGTTTCAAATGCTTATCATGTGTGTGTAAACTGTTACATACATGTGTGTATGAGTGTGAGTGTGTTCGTGTGTGTATATATTAAGCGGAAATGTTTGTGCACTTTTTTTAAATTCTAACTTTTTTTATAATGAAATTATAAAAGTTTATAGTAAATTGTTTAACTTTGTTTTGGAGCAAAGAACTACTGTGTGGTCAGTTTTCCATAAAATTACATGCTAATAATGTTAACAACAACAAGAGATTTAAATTTAAAATTTTAATTTCAAACAATTTGTTGATAAACTGAAATTAGAAAAAAGAATTTTCTGTTTTTTTATAGTTTTATTTAAGGCCCTCGTATGTACAAGTATCTCCTCTGTATACTTTATCATGCGTTCATAGCGACGCACATTGGGGTTTTAGGTATAAAAAGTGAGAATTAATTATATAATGAAATTTTCAAAAACTGATGAAATTCTTGCACTCGATAAAAGTACACAAAATTGTAAATCATTTACAAAAAAAATGTCGTTTATCTTAAATACAATTTAAAAGCTTTACACCTTTAAAGCTGGACTTGTTTGATATTTAAGGAATTAGTTTTTGATACTTTCTGAAGTAAAAATGAAAAATAATTTAATGACATCTTAAACCTTAGGATAGTAATATTTTGACTTTATTTTTGTTTTTTATTATATTTGTTGTTGTTGTTCTTAAATTGGGTTAAGCAAAAATACTACAAAATAGTGAAGTTTAGGATAATTATTTGTAAATTAAGCTAAATTAAGTAAAATCTCGATTAAGCCGTAATACCATTAACAGTTTTAAATAAATTGATAAAAACAATTTCCACATTTTAAAAACTTGGAAGTGATTAGTCATTACTAATTTCTTACTTTTCAACTACTAGTACATACCGTCTGGGTTACTTAGCAGTTGTTAGATAATGAGTTATTTCTTATCTAAAATTTAGGCAAACAGTTTCAGTTTGACAATATCTTTTTTTATTCTAGCTCAAGGTTTTAGGACAGTTTTAACCAAAACATCAAAGGTAAAAACTTTAAATGCAACAATGTGTAACTGGGGTCCCCAGAAAAAGGTTATTTCAATGCCAATAAAATAATAGCTCTTGTAAGTCCCTCTTTGTATCTTTGTAAGCGAGCATGGTAAGTACTTTTTACCTCCCCCTTTGTAAGCGAGAATGGTAAGTAGTTGCTTCCAATGTTATCGACATGTTAAAATAGTGGGTTAGAATGCTAATGAGTAAGAGTTTTTTGAATTTTAACTCATTACAGAGCAATGTAAGTTTTTGCTGGGATACTATTTACTTTTCATAGAAAGTACCCTTTTCCAGCAGTCATATTATGTCAGTTTTTTCAAAAATTCGGAGCTGGTTTTCTAAACTAAATATTGACGAAAAAATCTAAAATAAATAAAGCACGAACTATTTTCGTTTTTGGTACCCAAACCCCCACTGTGCGACATTCGTTCGAACTCTAAAGCCCTTAAAATATATTTTTAATTGCTTCATCCGTCTATCTATGTTGATCTTATAATTAAAATACAGGTAACAGTTTAAAAAAATTTTAATCAAATTTAAAAGTAACTTGAGAGTCCATTGAAAAACTTTTCTAATTTGGGCTGTAACCGGCTTATGATTTCTTTTAGCACCATATATATATTATTTGGATTGAAAAGTTTATAATTTACTTATTAATATTCGTTTAGAAACAGGTGTAGTATCAACATATATGTATATTCAGACCAAATATCGTTAAGGGCTTTCCTTTGCTTATATAATACCGTTTTAAAGGTATGCAAGTACATATGATGCAGCTTTGAAATCCGAAATTTTTTCATTATATATTTTTTCTTAATTATTAAAAAGCAATGGTAAAGGTCATTAGGGCCATTCGTACTGATTTTAGCAGTGCATGTACAAGGACACCCTAATCGGATGGTAGTTGCTGGGAACAGCAGTTTAAGGGCATGCAGGAAGGGTTTTAAGGCTTTCTCTTAAGGTCTCCTCCTTTCAACGTAGCCTAATCTAGTATAAATGTTGAAGAAATTACAGGTTCCTAAAAGTTTAATTAAGTATTATAAGACCCTGGTAGATTTTGCCTTGCCACATAAGTCTTTGTGGGGTTGCCTTTTACCTTTCTCCGATCATTTTTATATTGGTCTAAGAAGATGAAATTTATTTCAACTTTAACAATTCTTTGTTCTGGAATTTTCCTGTTATCCAACAAATCCAAATCTTTATTCCATTTTAAATGTATTTGAAAATTTTTCCACTTATAACCACAACTTTAATGCTGTTGTAGCACATTATTACCAACGATGACAGAAAGATATTAAACTTCATAGGTAACGACTGTAACGAACACTTAAGGTATTTATATACAAAAAAAAAATATAAATAAAAAAATAAATACATAATCGTTGTTGTTTTACTTATTTTTTTTTTTTTTCTTAAGACTTCGACAAGTTGTCAAAGAGTGAACAATAATTTTACAAAACAAAACGAAAGACTTTTTTTCTGCAAAACAAAAGCGTGATTAAGACCCAATTTAACATGTTTCTGACGCATAAAAAACAAACAACTTTTTTAAACAAACCCCTGTACAACGAAGAACTATTCATTCTGTCATGTAAGAAGAAATTAATAAAACTTTGTGTTAAAAATTCTAAGAAACTGAAAAAGAACGTAAAGCAAACAACAAATTTGTTTAAATCTAGAATTTTAAAATAAATTGTGATAACGATGATTAGGAATATGTTCGTTCTGCGCAATGTTAAAAAGGCATTGTGGTAAAAATTAATTTAAAAAAAAATATTTCACTTGAAATAAATATTTGCGTTTTGTTGATTTTTTTAAGTTGTTTAAGGTATGATGTTAATGAAGATACAAGTCGCTTAAACAGCGAGTGTCAGCCAACCTCAAATTTTAAAAAAGTTTATTTGACAATTTGACAAACAAATAAAACTATCCAAAATGATATGTAAACTGGTTTAAAAAGGAGAAGTAGCGCCATCTATCACAGAAAAAAAATACAAAGTTGATTTCAATAAAAAAATTTGTAGCCCCAATTAAACTTTTATCAATTCTTAGCCTGTAAACAAATCAAAACACCTCAGCCATGTCTCAATTAATCAGGGAGTCTTACGGCGGCAACAAAAACAAACACATGCATTATTTTGTTGCAAAACGTCTCCAGCAGTGCCAAAAACCGCTAAAACTAGCATTACAAGTCGACTGACTTAAAACCGGTAGAGGCGCGGCCGTCTAAAAACTGCTCAGCTAGCGCCGATAGTTTTTCAACGACTTGTTTTACTTTTTTGACAGTTCTTAAATGTAAGTAAAAGCGATGAGCTGAGCTCTGGAGACTTCCTGGTGGTCTTGTACAATGACCTCAGCAAGGCAAAATAAAAAAACCGAAAAAAAGATCAACAAAACAGAAAAGAAAAATAAGAAAATATCAAAAAATAAAAAAATAAAAAGGAAACATATAAAAAATTTCAAAAATTTTTTTAACTCAGTCAAGCACTGCACCCGGCACCATGTGATTGCACTGTGGTCGGAAATTTCATTTCGTTGGCCAAAAGTCAAAATGTTTACACTCACAAAATATGTTTTTGTTTTTGAAATCTAGTAGTCAACACTCTAAAACAACCAAAAATTAATTTTGTTATTGTAATATGCAATTCACCGTTATTCGGTGAGTCATCGAAGTTGAATTTGTTTGCTTCATTTGTAAACAGAATTGCGTTCGGTGTTTTATAAAGCTTATTTCATTTGCTTGTAAAAGCTGAAAACAACGCGTGTTAAATAAAAGTTCAAATGGAGAACGAAGGTGATGGTAAGTTTATTAATCTTGTAAAATATAATACTCAGAAATTGAATACTCAAAAAAATAAAATAACTTTTTGCAAAAGTCTTTAACCTTTTGGAATTTATTTTATTTTTTAAGTTTGAGTAAGCTTAACACATTTTGTTTAGGAGTGTTAAGCATAAGATTAAAAACCAAAATTACTTTGAAGTGTTTAGTTTTTGAAAATGTTTATCTCGATTTGCGGTTTTTTGCGGTTTTCGAGTAAATTTTTTTTCAGTCGTAATTTGTTTACAGAATTCAGCAGTTTTTGATATTTGGTTGACCCAGCAGAAGAAAGGAAAAAATAAGGACGCACTAATAAAAAGAAGTATTTGCGACAATTACGGGTAACTTTGTATCAACAGAAATGATATTTAGCTACGGTTTTGACAGCAGCTCCGGTCAATCTCAGTATAAGCAATCTTTACTTGATTAAAGTACATCACGAAATTCTGATTCATGTCTTTTGTCACGAGTGAAACGTATTTAAATTAAAGAGTTTCAAAAAAAATTTTAATATATTCGCAAATACGTGTGAAAATCATATTTTCAATTTTCAGAAAGAACATATTTACTCGTAAGTACCGTATATTTTCTCATTTAGAACTAAAAAAATAAAAACTCAGAAAGAAAAGAAAAAAAATTGTGTGTGAAAATTTTTTTTTAAATTTAGATTTTAATGTTGCTAATTTTTTTACAAAAAAAATTGTTTATTTTATACAAAAATACTTAAAATATACTGCAAACTCAAATTCCAGTTAAAAATTCCGTTATTTTAAATTTTAATAGTTTTGGCCAAGAAAAGTGATTTTTCGACCATAGTGGATTGTCAGGCTGAGACTCTAATCACTAGACACCAGAGACATTGGATTTTCGTTGTCTAAATTCTCATTTAAATTAGTGGCGTTTATGTTTGTTTTTTACTTTTGTATACTCAACAAAAACTGTGTTGCATAGTTGCAAAAACGAAAATACAAAAGCTTTAAACTACAAAATGTCTATGCAAAATTACTGCTTTTTTAAAGAATTTTTTAATAAGCATAACTGCTTTGGTTGAAAATCTAAAAAAAAAAAAATTTCATTGCGACAATTAAATTATTAGTTAAAACTCGTTTTCGTTTTTTAATAAGCGAGTTTAACTGAGAAATATATGGGAATAATTTTTTTTCTGTGCTCCAAATCCAGTCCCACAAACTTATAGAAATCATAAAAATTAATTTCTTATAAAAAATTTAAATTTATTTCTGCCTAAAAAAAAATATTTTTGAATGGCTTTACTGAAAAGTTTGGTAATCTCTGTTTTATTATCTGTTGTCCATTGCTGCTTCTGGTTCATTTGCTTTTTATACGTTTTTTTAAACTTCTTTTTTATCCACAGATTGACATAAGATGAGGTCAATGTCTTGAAGACAACATTTACAAATTGTGTGAAATAAAATCATGAGAAAAACGAAAGGTTCACGCATTTTTAATAAAAAAAATTAATTGTTCAAATAGTTTACATTAACATTAAAACATGTTTGTGATAATTTCACAATAAAAATATAATTTAAATGAGATTTATTTTAAGGCCTAAAAAAATTTAAGCACGATTTTAAAGTTCAATTATACGTGCCTTAACATAACGCCATAGCCATAACTGTTGCCATAAAAACCAAAACTCAATTGTTTTCTATGGATATGGTTATGGCGTAATGGTAAGTCAAATACAGTGTTGCCCATAAGTTTGGTTCGAATAGCTCTTTTCTGTGGTTATGGTAATGTGACGTCTAATTAAACCTTAAGAAAACAAATTCGAATTTATAACGAATTTTTATTTAAAATTTTACTTTCCCTTAAAGAATTGCATGTTCCAAAACCACCCCTATATATTTTGAGCTTTTTTTATGGGTATTGTTATTTATTATAATTTTTGTGAAATATTATTAAAATGTTGAACCTTGGCCTTGAACTCTTTAAGTAGAATTACTTAAGCATGTACATATGTAGGTATATATGACCAAATACGAGTATGTATCTATGTATATACTGCATTTGAGTTAGAATAATGCTGGTATTGTAAAGTAGTTATTTGAAAAACTAAAAACAAGTTGGAGCGCTATATTCGGCGGTGCCGAACTTATATACCCTTCACATTGGCCTTTTTACATATCTAGTCATCTGATGTAGCCAGTTTTTTTTTAAACCGCAAATATTCTAATAAAATAGCTCTGTGCCGGTTTTGAAGTCGATAGCCATCCAAGTTTTTCAAATAGAAGAGTTCAGAAAATTTCAACGTTTGTTTGAGCGATACTCCTTCCAGGCTGCTATTCAACATACAGACATGGTTAAATCGACTTCTCTATTTATAAGGATCCAAAAAATATACACTTTATGGTATCGCAAATAGATATTTTAGAAATTACAAACGGTATGACAAACTGATGTTTACCCTTATCTTATACCATATGAAGGGAGGGGTTTTAATTGTGTAAATGCACTTGAGACTGCATAACGGCAAAAAGGGGTATTTTTTAATTAGTTCACAAAAAGTGGTTCAAATTAGAGCTTGAGCAGGTACTTAATACATACATACAAAAATATGCACAATTTGTAACAAAAAATTATTTTCAATCTCATTTTAAACCGCAAAAAAGTTATTTTATTGATTTGTGTTTGAAATATATCAAAGCTGTTCATATTTCTATGGTTTACGTAAAATTATTGATAAATTATTTTTTTTTAAATTTTGTGAAAGCGAATAAAATCAAGCTTTCTTTTATTAGGCTGCACTTGTAAATTGTTAAAGACAGGGACCGTGATAATTATGCCAAAAAATAAATCTCATTAAATAAAAATTTTTGTTTGATTTTTATAATTTTAATTGAAGAGATAAATTATTTTCTTCATGTAGGTGTTAAGAACAACAAATAATTACTATGTCTTTTATGAAAATTATTTTCTATTAAACATAATGAATTTTGCGTAAATGAGCGAAAGTAACTGCAAAGTTTCCAGAGCATTATGGTAAAGGGTAAACAAAGCAGGGTTTAAAAGTCTGTTTCTATGGACCACTTTTCTGTTTGTTATAGGGCATTGTCTAGTTAATTCTTAGCGTATGTGTGAGTACAAGGCCGAAATAGAGACTGTCCGGCGTCCTCAAAAAAAAATTTGACAAAAAGATGGTATTTGCGATGATTAAAAAATTGCAGTTAATATAATTTGGCATTGAGCTAAATTAATTAACCATATTTTTATTACCATCAAGTTTGTCACGGCAAAAGTTAAAACTCGTTTTTGCCGACAACATATTTTCTATTATCCTTATTAAACAATTGTTATAATTGTTATTATCATTATTTTTACATTAAATTAATTATACATTGGTCAAGTTGGTTAGATTTGATATCACATAGTTTTAAACTTAACGGCTACACTTACGGTGGCGCCATCTTGATGTCGTACACCAATGATTTTTAAAGGAGGCAGACAACTGCTAAATGTTATATTAAACAAGTGTGTGTGCCTGTGTATAACCAAGAAACGGATATATGTATAAAGGCCGGCCAACTAAAGAAAAAGTTAGTTAAGAGGCTGCCTGCAAATAAGACTGAATTTGGCAAAAAGTTTTCGAACTCCCCAGATAAAATCTTAAAGCAGGCATAGCCAAGAGGTAAGAATGTATTTGGTAAGAAGTTTACGAACCCCTAGATAATCCCTTGTTCTGCTTGCGACGTACGGGGAACTGCCTAGCAAGGAGTTAACAAACTCCGCAGATAATTTATTCTTCCGCTTGCGACGTACGGGGACCAAGGAGTTTACGAACTCTTCAAGTAGTTTCATTCCCGCGTACACGTGGACAGCCAATACTGAAAAAACATTTTATAAAGACTTTATGAACTCCCCAAGCCACTTTTTACCACAGGCAGGGCCAAGGGCAGGTGGCGAGGAATTAAAGAACTCCCCACTTAGACCCAATCTTAGCCGTGACTGGTTCGCCCTTATTGTGTCTGTGGTAACAGTACCCTCCGCGTCAGGCTGTAGTAGTGTACTCCGTGCAGTCCGTAACCACCAATAAAGAGACCTTGTGAGTGGGAAACTTATCTTTCTTTTCTGTAACGACCCTAAACACCAATGAGCTTGTTACATCAACCAGCAGAAACGTGTCGTTATAAGTTTTTTACAAACAATAAAATTTTAAAGAAATCTTTCCGGTTTAGTGAGAGTTAACAGATTTTTGCCCATAACAGAAGCATCAGCTTTTATTTAAAAATGCAGAACCGTAGAGATAACAATAAGTTTACTGTCTCAAAGTAAAGAGAATGGCTGAATTCCAAAACGCAGTTTGCTTTGCATCACAAAATTTCAAGTTTTTCCTGAAAGCAAAGATGAGGTTTTTGATAATATCGTCTACTTCCAAATGAGTGTTTAATGCTATATTAATGTCCTGGAAGCACAAAACGTTGTCAAAATTGTAAGGAGTGTATAAGGGAAGAAGTTGAAAATTTGTAATGCAAAGCAAACTGCGTTTTGGAATTCAGCCAAAATACTTATATCGAACTCAATATGGGAATCGGAAGACTAGAATTAGACAGTTCTTGTAAGACTTTAACTTGACACGCAATTTTAAATCATTTATTGCTTTTCTCAGCCTAAAATTAAATTATTTTTATAAAAAAAAAAAATCAATTAATTACATTTTCTTTGTCGTTTTTTCTATCCATTTCACTCCCTATGGAGCTTAGGGCCACAAAATTAATAATTGCATTTTGAGTGAAATTTAAGTTTCTGTTGTGTAACAAATAAAATTAAACTTGTTTTTGAAAAGGTCTCATTATTCTTATTTCTTTTTTTAATGTTGCTTTAATTTTTGTTTTTTATTTTTAACCTTTTCTTGTCCCTTGAAAGCATTAAAATTGTAAATCAAACGTAAGTTGAACAAAAAACCAACCTTAAGTATTAACGATTGACATTCATTTGTAATTAAGTTACAATTTCCAGTCTTGTTTCTTTTCCTTTATTTATGTTTGTGTATCTGTGCTGTGTTTTCCATTATACTTTGCATTTATATATTAAACTTTTTCAAGGGGGTTTTAAATTTTTTTAGCGTTAAATGACCTACAGCGTTTTGAAACAAATATTTTTTAATGATTTCTAGAAAATACATGCCGTGTAAAGACACCTTTAAACAAGCAAAAAGAAAATATTCATAAATCAATCAGAGGAATCAATATTATTATTGGCTCCAGGAAAAAATAATTAATTAAATGAATGTTCTTTTAAGTCCCTGTTATGGACAAAAAAAAACAACAACAAACAATAGCAGTAAAAATACAAATAAAAAATATAGCTTCAGAGGTAAAAGGTCCATTTCTTTTGACTATCATACAATTTGTAAAAAGAATAAAACATAACTGGAAGCAGCGGGTGACATGAGTTGGCTATAATAAAAGCATTTTTCCAAAAAAGTCATTATTCAGTTAAGATAATTAAAAAAGAAGAGAAATATTCGTCTTTTGATTTATTGATTTGAGGAAAGTAGTGGGGGAAAATTTAAAAGAATTAAGTTTCTTTATTAAAGAACTTCCAAAACATTTTCGCTGTCATCTTAATTTCAAATAAAATTGTTTTATTATTTTTTAACAAATTATTCATGAAGCTATGCATCGTAAAAGGTGGGTAAAGGATAGTCATGTGTAAGCAGGCTCGTATGGAACCTATAAAGCCAACTGACAAAAGAAAATTAAAAATTTCTTGAATTACTTGCAATATTTCGCTTTGATTTACTATATTGGTGAACGGAAATGTATTTAAAATATAATAGATTTAAACGCAAATCAATGAAGATGTTTGTAGATGTTATTTCTAGAGGCTAATAAAGAGATGCACAACTATCGATAATCGGCCTATTCGATAGTTTGAGTTTAAACTATCGGTTTGACCAAACTTTTAGAGAAACAAAGTTTTACGGTTTACCAATTTATAGAGCCTGACCGAACTTGATTTTTAAAACCGACCCGGTCAAAAAGGTTAGTTTTAAAAGAACATCAACGGTAATAGTTCCAAAGAGGGGCTGTTGGTTGTGATCTGATAAGAAGTGCAGCTTGATATAACAGGTGTAATATGGGTGTAGGCACGGAAGCCAAGGTGTATATATCATGGAAGACTGTATGATTACAATGTGATCTACCTAGGAA
Source organism: Melanophora roralis (assembly GCA_963583895.1). NCBI lineage: Eukaryota > Metazoa > Arthropoda > Insecta > Diptera > Rhinophoridae > Melanophora > Melanophora roralis. Next base: position 19,978,907 of record OY757188.1, read on the forward strand.
CGGTCTTTGAAAACGCATTGCTTTAAGTCTTCTCCAGACTTTATTGGGTTCCGGGACACTGCGACATCATTGGCTTTATTCGCACGGAATAGACCTTAAGTTTCTATAAAATGAGAAAATTATAAGCCCATAAATAAGCCACTTTTTTAGAAAGATTAGGACGACATGGGCGCATAACGTAACGAATTTACAGTAAAGAAAGATCAGTAATTTTTGACTAGCTAGGGCTATATGGCAGGACTGAGCTGAGGTCAGCAGACACTAGGTTGCCTATGAACTTGGAAAGGCTGAGCCTGGGACTACCATTGAGGTTATTGCAAAGCAGTGTTTAGTTTGGGCTAAGACGATTAAAGGATGAGTGAAGATAAGCAAATCGAAGCCAGAGAGCATGTTGTCCGTCACTACCCGAGGTAAGCAAGTAAGCGATGTTTCGAGGAGAAAACTAAAAAGCATCATTGGATTCAGCATGAAAATCTGGTGACGGGCAGGTTCACACGGGGTTTTTAATTATTTTTCTTTCGCTATTTTTCTTGTTTTTAGTTTTATAATTAAGTTTTACAATGGGCCTAGAAAGTCTCCGAGTACAAAAATATAAGACTTTGTGTTCGTCTTCCCTACCATTCAAAATCAAACCTTACCTAATGCGAGCAGACTAAAGTTTTTTAATCACCTATATTTGAGTGGGAAAGAATTCAAAAACGTTTACATTTGAGGATTGTGTCATCCTGGCTTAAGTATAAAATTTGGAGATAAAATGGGTTTATTACATTGCAAGCTTAAGCATTGGTTAAGTTTATTTCTAATTCAACCCCGCCAATTATATCAAATTGCTAACTTAAATACAGGGTATGAAAGCTCCTCACAAAACACCGTAATAACTTTTTTTCTGTGTAATAAACCTGTTCCGTTTTTATTTTATAGATTAATCTTTAGATTTAACCAAAATGGAGAATTGGAACAAAGAAACAAGAATTTGGATAGTGCGCCGCTTTCACGCTTTAGAGTCCGTAGTTTCCGTCCAAAGAGAATATAGGCGCACGTTTGGCGGCACTCCTTCTAAAGGATGGACTATAATGAGGCCAGTGAATAATTTTGCCGTACGTAGCACAATCGCAAAAAGGCATCATCATTGAGATCCCTCAGTTTGGACGCAGAAAACTATTGCTGATGTAGCTATTGCCATATAATCCCATCCCATAATTTCAACAAGAAGCTTATCTGCTCAAATGGATGTCAGCAGGCAGTTACTGCAGAAAATTTTGTTTCAAGATTAAAACTTATTTCCATACAAGATTCAATTAACTAGTAAACTGAACACAACAAACTTTCCGATCCGCTTGAAACTTTGCAAAATCATTTAAAAGGTGGCAGAGGATGAATACATATTGAAATGCATTTTAGGTCGGGCGAGGCACTTTTTGATCTAAACGGCAATGTTAACAAACAAAATGTTCGAATATGGAGTAATTTTAAACCACAGAAACTTCATTAGATACAATTGCATCCACTTCGAGTCACAGTATGGTGCGTAGTTTCACCAAAGTTCATAGTCGGGCTTTATTTTTTCGAAGAAAACGTTTATAATGTTACGGTCAATAGAGATTGATACTTAAAGAATCCCTTTCAACTCTGTGTGGTTTTAACAAGGTGGGGAACTTGTCACATAGCCCAGTCTGTTATAACAGAATTGCGACGAAAAATTTCCAACAAGCTGATTTAAAAAACATTCCGTTGGCCACCCAAGTCTCCTGACCTTACTGCAACTGATTTTTGTTTGTAAGGCTATTGCAAACAGGAAGTTTACAAAAGAAAACCAACAAATTTGAATGATTTAAAACAAGATATTCATACGATAATTGAGGCATTTTCCGCTCAAACCCTCCAGGCAGCAATGAATAACTTTTTAATAAGATGTCACACATGTGCCACTGAGGGTGAAGGCCATTTAAATTCAATTATTTTCAAAACTTCATGAACTGCTTTAATAACAATTTATCATTTTTCAAATGAATTATTAAAAAATAAATTACATAAACTTTACAAAAATTTTTTTGAGTATCTTAATGTAACGAAATTCATTATTTATTTGCCTGTGGTAAAATATACCGATGGCTGGTATATGGGTCACCAATTTGACATTAAAATTTATTTGAAAATTTTGCAAACTTTATCTATTAAAAAAAATACTTCAACAGTACTTTTACTAATTTAAAAAAATATTTAAAAATTGGTTCTGCTTATTTTGCTATTTTTTTTTTTTTTTAATTTATTTCACTATTAAAAATTAATTTATTTTACAAAAAATCACTTGCTTTAGACAATTTTGCAATTTTGCAAGAAATATTTTTTTTTAAACTTTTTATAAAAAAAATAATTACAAACTCAACTTACCATTTACGATGATGACAAAAATGATCGCTATGAAAATCATTTTTAGGCCACATTTTGTTGATGACATTCTTTGTCTCCTGTTAATGGCCGGAAAATTTTGATGGCAATTGTGATGATGTTAATTTTGATTTTATTTTTGCTGGTCTTGTTGCTGGTCTTGTTGCTGTGTATTTGCTTTTACGTAGGATTTTTAAAAGGATATACACTAGTAACACTAATTTATGGCATTGGTATTTGTTTTTATTTTTTGAATATTTGTATTTTGATATTTTTTTCAGTTCTTGTTTCCTTTTTGTGTGACCGTGGGATGTTATCACCCAATAAAACAAGGCTACAGGAAGTAGTGAACCAAAAAACAGCACACACACAACCGAATAAAATCGTTTAAGATTTTAAAGACAAAAGTGGACAAAAGCCGACGATGGTTGAAACCAAATTTAACAAACAATGTATTTGGCAACAAGAATTTTAAGCCATCAATTGTTGTTTTACTAATGGCTAAAATGGTAATACAAACAATGATGCATAACGAACACGATTGGTTTACAAAATTATGTTGGAGTTTTAGACCGATTTATTTTTGTATTATTTTTTTTTTAATTACGCTTTAGCTAGAATTCCAAATTTTAGTTTTTTGCAAGTTTCTAGTAGAGAGACATTTTGAGCGGGGAAAAATTTTAAGTCCTTTCGAATGTTGTTTTTGTTTAGCATTTACGTTCTACCAAATGTGAATTTTCACTGTTTCATTTTTATTACTTTTGTCTGATAATTTTATCAATTTGGCAATAAACACAAAGAAAAAAAAGAAACGGCGGAAAAGGATTTATATTTTTTCTTAAATTTTAGATTTTGGCAATGAAAAAAAAGAAACCATTGAATATGAACACAATTTTTTAAGGAAGGGAGGGGTAAATTTAGTTTCAGAATAAAACGAGGCAGACGCGAATTCTGCTTAGTTGATACATTATAGAGTTGTATTTAAAGAAATATTTTTTTAAGGATTTTTTTAATCACTTATTGAACACCATTAAATATTTGGTAACAAACACTATTATTTTTATTTTAATTTTTTATTTTTTTAAATTTGGCAGGTTTGTTATATTTTTTGGGCGGTTTTGTTTTTTATTTAATCCATAGAAATCCATTTTTGTTTAGATATTTTATAATACACATTTCATTTAAAACCTGAAAAGAAAATGAGAAAAAATTATTATCAATAAAATAATAAAATGGGAAACTAATTTAAATTTATATTAAGTAAATAAAAAAAGATCTAAAAAGGTAAAAAAGAGTAACTTTCTACCTCCGAAGCTATGCACTAAAGAAAAATAATTTAGAAAGCATCGTTGTCTACTTAAAAAACAACGAATCTGGTACTTTTTTACACTTAAGAAAAAAAGTTATATTTTGCTACATTTTAAAACTTCGAAGTCAAAGGAGATCGAAGCGTAACTCAAACTGCGTACGACAGCCATAAGGATAAAAAAATAAACAAATTACTCTTAAGATACTTTCTTCATTTCTAAACAAACAAACACATAGACCAAGGACTGTAAATAACAATTATTTTCGAATTTTTATTATAAAAACAATATTTAGTCAGCTGAATTGCAAAACCACGTAACTGCATTTTTCAAAATTTTACAGGAGAAGCAACAACATTTTCTAAATTACAAAAACAGTGTGTTTTTCCCGCATACTGTTTCAAGTTTTGTTTTTAACATTTAAAAAATTTATTCTCATGTGCCTTTTAATAATAAAAATAAATTTTATAAAAATTTAAAAATAAATTTTATTTTTGGCAAAAAAAAAAGATAAAAATCAAAAATAATTATTTTTACAAAAAAAATTTAATCAAAAATAATTATAATTTTTTAAAATTTGTTTTTTTACAGAAATAATTTTTTTATAAAAATTGTTTATTCTATGAGGGATACCCCTCATCTTACTCCTAGCAAACAAATTTTTTTCCAAAATGCAGACATTGTTGTGTAAATTCTTCTTGTAGGATATTTTAAGTCGTTAGATGTTATATTATACGAAATATAGCGTAATACTAATAATTTTTCATTTGTATAAGGGGCTTCCCCTCCCCTACTCATATCTAGTTGATTTGTTTTTCTAAAATGTAAGCATTGTTGTACAAATATTTCTTGTATAATACTGAAACTACTTTGCAGCAGGTTTAAGGCCTGTAGCAGTTATAGTTTCTTAAATTTAGAGCATGAAATATTTAACAAAATGTGTGCAATTCTATGGGGTACCACTTCCCCTGATCTTATCCGAAAAATTTTTCTCTAATTTAGTTCCATATCTTCAAAGTATCTGTGCTAAGTTTTGTGCCAGTAGTGGCTGTATGAAATGAGATATAGTGGGATATATGAACGGATTTTGTCCTGAAAAAATTGGTTATTGGTGCCTGATTTGCTGATTTTAGGTAGCGATTGTCTTAGGGATATTTCTGATTGTTTGATATCAAAACGTTTCCTGTGCGACTTTATTTGGCTCCGGAAATTTGATTTCAACAGACACACAGGCGGGCATGGCTATATCGACTTCCCTTTCTATAAGGATTTAGAATATACATACTTAATGGGGTCGCAAATGGATAATAAAGAAATTACAAGCGGAATGACAAACTTATATACATAAACCCTTTTCACTTATGTGAAAGGTACAAAAAAAGGGTTTCGAAATTTACCTTAAATAGGTTATAAATATGGTCAAACCAATTTTAAAATTTGTTTATTTACACAAGTTTTAAAATATGAATATTAAGCTAAATTTGGTTTCTAAATACAATTTTAAGGATTTTTGGCTAAAATTGATTTGAAATGTGATTTAAATGCTCTATGAATATGCCTGTAAATATATTTTTCCCCTTAAATCAACCAAACCTTTTAAAATATTCTTTCGTTGACAAAAGGCATCTAAAAGCCCAAACAACATCGAAAAACGTCCTCTTTTCTTTTTTTTCATAATGAGGTCACATCGTTAACACACATAAATTTATGTAATTTTCTTTGTTATTTAAAATCTCCTCCCTTCCCCTTTTTGAATTAAACAAAAAAGTTTTAACAAAATATTTTTTTTATTTTTGTTCACACCCCTTCTTTTATCAATTTAAGAGTATAATCCAAATTCAAAACTGAAAAACCAGCCACTTCTTGTTATAAAAAGAAAAACAATAAAACCATTATGCTGGTTTTTTTTTTCTTTCAATTGATCTTAACGATTTTGTTTTAAAAATACAAACGTTTCTGTTAGTATATCTCTTATCTTAAAATACATAATTTTATAAATGAAAAAAAAACTTACAATAAATTTTTTTAATGCTTAGAAAAAAAAAGAAAAGAAGATTAGCATGTGTAGTCCCCAAAGGTTTTTCTAAATAAAAAAAATGTTTAAATATATGTTTTTTGTGGGATGCAACAACACTGTTTTGTACAAAAGAAACAACAACAACAAATGGAAACTTAGTTGTTTGTGTTTCACATCATATGTGAATAATTTTAGAAAGTATATCTTTTATGGCTGGAATTAAAGGAATCAAAGAAGAAACACAATCTTAAAATTATTTAAAACGCTTTAAAAGACCTTTAAATCACCTTCATATATGAATAAACTTTTATTTTGTAATAAAGTTATAAAACAAATTTATTTGTTTATTTAAAATGAATTCTTTGTTAAGAAATCATTAAAAAGGAACTTTGTTGTTGTTGTTTTTAAACCCATATAATACGAAATTTAGAGGAAAGAAATTCAAAATCTTTTAAAAAAACTGGTATTTTAGAAACGAATTGTGAAAAGATCGTAAGAGGCATAAAGAAACATAATTAATTGTTGCAGCTAAAATGGGTTACTTTTTCGACCCTATTTCTATAATAAGATACTATGGCTGTATTCCAAAACGCAGTTTGCTTTGCCATAAAAACTTTCAACTTCTTCCCTTATACACTCCTTACAATTTCGACAACGTTTTTGCTTCCAGGACATTAATATTGCTGTAAACACTCATTTGAAAGTAGAAGATATTACCAAAATCCTCATCTTTGCTTTCAGGAAAAACTTGAAATTTTGTGATGCAAAGCAAACTGCGTTTTGGAACACAGCCTATTACTGCCATTTGAAGCAAAATCCTCTTGAAAAAGGTTTTTTTTTTAAACCTATGGTTGATACTTCTAATTAAAAAAACATTAACGATAGACATTTATGAAAAAAAAAAAACAAAAAAAAACAGATTAATTATTACAATCGAATTCATTGAAAAACTCTTTGCCATCAACTACTGTACCAAACAAAAATAATACGGCCCCATACAAATGTCCAACCAGAATTAACATTTCGGGCTATTAATCGCTCTATTATTAATAAATTTTAACAAAATTTTGCACATACTACTATATTGAACTTAAAAGGTTATCGGTCCATTGAGTAATTTTTTGGGTGATAGAAGTTCATAAACATCAAGTATTGGCTATTGGAGAACTCAATATTTAGAAATGTTTTTGATAGAGAAGCCGAATTAGTTATGTTAATACGTCTGCCTGTTAAAAACAATTTCTAAAAGACTAAGAACGTTCTAAAGATCCATTTATAATACAAACACGCCCATCAAATATTCTTAAGCAAATGTGACACGTAACAAAACTTGCTTGCAAAACCATAAAACTCTCAGGCAGCCATTTTAAAACGGTTGTGAGTAGTGACCAGGCTATGAAAGAGAACTTGAGACTTGCGGCCAATAATGAAATCGATACACTGTTTTATGACAACGCTCGACTAAATAATATTATACTTGTTGGGAAGCTTTATTATGCTCTTTTAGTTGTTTTATAAGATGTACATGGTGTCCGCTGGCGAGGTATACTGCTTTGTTTTACCCCCATTTCGGTAAACATTAGTCCTGGCAGTCGTAAAGTAGAGACGTGGCAAATTTATTATGGAAAAATATTCGGTAAACCATCGTTGAAACATTTATTCTAAATCATTCATCGATTAAAGTGACGATGACAAAGTTACATGAAATTTTTGGGAGAAACAACGTGCCAACAAGACACACTAATTATCGTGTAGTGAATGATTTCGAAGAAAAAGGGACTGTAGCTGATAGACCCAAGCATGGACCACAACGTGCTGCAAGATCGGTTGAAAACATTACTGCTGCTCAAGAAAGTGTTCAAAACAATCTATCAACCTCAATTCGACGCCGTGCTTTGTCTCTAAAAAACTACTTTGGCCACAATTTTGCACAAGGATTTGCATTTGTTTTCATTTAAGATTCACTTGAGAAAAGAACTTCTTCCAGAAGACCATTTACGCTGCCGTGCATATGCCAATAGAATGTTACAGCTCGCCCATGACAACCCCGATTTTCATAAAAAAAAATTCAAAATGATTGACGAGGCACATTTTAATTTGAATGGATATGCGAATACACAGAATAGTCGTTTCTGGGCAATGGATAACCCTCAAATTATTCATTAGTCACCCTTGCATCCATTAAAAGTCACAGTCGGATGTGCAACTTGGTCAGCAGGAATCATTGGACCTTACCTTTTTTAAACTGAAAACAGAGGTATCTGTCAATGGGGAGCAATATCGTGATATGATTGAAAACTTTTTAATGCCACAACTGCATGCCTTGCGCTTGGTTTACATGTGGTATCAATAAGACGGTACTACATCGCATACAGCCTGGATTATAATGGAATTGCTGCTAGACCTCTTTCTACAAGTTATTTCAAGAAATGGTGACGTTGATTGTCCTCCACGGTCGCCTGATTTGACTGCTCCGGACTTCTTTTTGTGGGGATATCTGAAAAGCAAGGTTTATGCAAACAAACCAGAAATTCTGGAGCAACTCAAAAAAATATTCGTGATTAAATTAGTGAAATACCGCGTGAAATGTGGGAGAATGTAATGAAAAATTAGCTCAAAAGGGCTCGCATTTGTGAGGCTAACAAAGGCCGACATTTATCTGATATTGTATTTCATAATTGCCGACATTAAATAAAACATTTATCAATATAAGATCCATTCATTCTCTTTCATTTAATTAAAAATTATAAACAAACAAAGTAGTATGCCTTGCCAACGGACACCCAGTGGAGCGCTTTCACTGGGATACCTCTCGCTTCAGACTAGGTTATTCAAAATTGGTTTGATTCATTTTTGACCCCAATAGATGAGAACTTCTTTTGTTACGGAATTCATATATTATCAGAAATATAGGAACAGATTACAGCTAATAATAGTTTATACCTTGAATATGTTTATATTGTTCAAATGTTTTAAAATAAACCAAAAAATTTCGCATTTTAAACCATATGCGAAAAAAACTTGAAAAATTATAGGAGTTGCGCGAATAATTTAAGTTGTTCGAGTCAATCGATTTATCAAATTAACCTTATTCGATTATTCCACCAAAATTATAATTCCAAAATCTATTATTTGCTCGAACAAAATCAGGGCCCGATTGAATGAAAACTCTAAGTTTTACCTATTTAATTCCTGCCCTTTTTATTTAACCCTAGTTTTATTCAAATTTCCCGTTATCCCTGCCTTTTACAAATATTTTTAAAATTCTAATTTTGTCTATCAGGTTGCTTATTGCTTTATGTGTTTAACCCTGTAAATTTCTTTAATTCATCCAATTTTTTTAAAACAGACTTTTTGCAAAAATTCCTTTAAATTTTTTTTTAGTTTTTCCCAGTAAAATTTTTGCAATTAAAATATTTTTTTATTAATTTTATTTATTAATATATATTATGTTATTCATAATAATTTTTTATAGTATAATTATAAATGTTTTTATTACGAGCTTAAATTTTATTTTAATAAAAGGCATAATGCATATTTTAAATGACAAAGTATATAAAAAAATAAGTTCATAAACTTATTATAAAAGAATTAAAAATACAAAGTTAAAAAAAAAAAATTTTTTAGATAATTTTGAGCAAATACATATATTTATATGTATTAATTTCTGTATTTAAAAAAATATGTTGCCCCGTTTGATGTTAATATGTGTTTAGTGCGTTGTGTGAAGTTTAGAGGCAATATAAGCAAAAATAAAAATATTCTTTGTGAATGTATTTATGTGTCTTTACTTAGAAATAAAAAAAGAAATAAAAATTTCTCTTGAAAAATTACTTTTAATAAATGCATGTAAAGCAAATTGTGTTCGATTGCTAAAGTGTTTCTGTATGAATGGCTTTATAAATGATGAAGGGAATTGGTGGGGGTTGGAACTTGCATTCGTTTTACGTGTTTTGCATAATAAAACCAAAACACTATCGAACCTTAAAAACTTAAAAAATATTTTTCTTTTTTTATCGTGTTTAGTTTTTTCGTGCTTTTACATTTTTTATGTTTAGAAATCTACTTCTTTTTGCTTTTACCCAATGTAAGGGTGTGGTGTGAGGCCGCTAGCTGGGATTTACGTCTGGAGAACTCCATGAATTCTTCTTCTAGTTTTTTGCGCGATTCCTCCAATTTACGCTTTTCTTCGGCATGGTCACGTTTAAGCTTCTCAAATTTGGCATGCAGTTCTTTTTCAGACTCTTTTAGTTCGGCTTCCTTTTCCTTAACTCGTTGTACGAACATTTGACGTACCTCTTCCTCTTTGGCCTGCAATTCAGCTAGATGATTTGAACGTTTTGCCTCAAATGTCTGCTGGAATGAAATAGGCTTGTTGTCAGAGTCCACATCGGAGAAACCCATTTCTTCAAGTCTCTTCTGGCGATATAATTCATAGTGTTTGGTATGGGTTTTCTCACGCATATCCTCCATGTTGGTGCGTATTAACATTTCGCGCAACTTTACAAAGTCACAATGGGCTTCATTTTCCACCTGAACTGTTCCCCAAGGGTATTGGCGAGCTCTTATAAGCTTATTGCCCACCTTGATAAATTCCGTAGATCCTACAACTGCAAAAGGGACATGGTCGTTCATTGCAGCATTAGTCTCAGCTACAGTTTCATCCTCCGTAGGGAACTGGTAGATGTGTACCCCATTATTAGACAACTCCTGCATAATTTTTGACTTAAATCTCTGCAATTCCGCCTTTGAAATGGTATCAGCTTTTGCTATAATCGGTATAATGTTCACCTTGCTGTCCAATTTCTTCATGCATACCAAATCCAAACTTTTCAAGCCATGACCAGTAGGGCAAATAAAATACAAACAAACATGAATGCGTGAATCATGACAGGCCACTAAAGATCGTTTAATTTTCAGTTCCTCTTGCAAATAAGCCTCAAATTGAGCATCTATATAGTCGACTACTGCTTTGAATGAGTCATCTTTATTGATTTGGTCTCCATAGCCAACTGTATCACAAATGGTCAACTTCAAACGTACATTACTTTCCTGCAATTCATATGTATGCGCCTTCAACTTGACATTTGGTAGTGTATGAGAACTGGGTGTGGACTCGAAGCTAGTGTTAAACAAAGTGTCCATAAGTGTTGATTTTCCCAGACCCGTTTCACCAATGCACATAACATTGAATACAAAACCATTTTGTACACTTTTATTTACTAATTGATCAGGCAAACTATCGAAACCCACATGTCCAGATTGTTTAAGGGGCCGCAAATGCACCTCTTTCTTTTGATTATAAATTTCCACTTCGGCAGTCATTTTGTTGTAAGCAGTTTTGACAATAAATTTCACTTTACTATCCAAATATGTATCTAATAGAAATGTCTTTTTATTAATCAACACACTTTTATAATTTTTTTAATTAAAATATAAAACAATTCGTTTCTTTTCAGCGTAGTAGTTCACAAACTGACATTTTCAATAAGAATGCATAAAAAAATTAATTTTTTTACTATTCTTTGATTCCCATTTTTCGACGGTAAACTATCTGTCTCTTTCTTTTCTATGTGCAGCCAATTGCAATATTAAAATGTATATACATTTAAAAAGAAAAAGCTATTTAACATTACCAGACTTTTGACAATTTGTTATATCGATTTTGAAAGAGCCGCACAAGAATAACACATAAAAAGAGAATCAAAACAAATGTACTCACTTTCTTTATGTTTATATGTTTGTGCACAGGATGTCTTGTTTTTTCACTGTTTTTAGCTTGTTTACGTTTTACAACTCAGCAAACTAAAAGGTTTTTTTTTAAAATTAATTTAGTTGTTAAATGACTTCGTTCCAAAATAAATATTTTCTTTTAAAAAATTTTAATTTACCCAATGAAAAATTTGTCTATGTGAACATTGTTAAAAAAACTCATTTACAAGGTTGCCATTCCCTTTCGCAATACGGGTATTTTCTTAATTGTACGTCTTGATGAGAAACATTTTTTATGCCTTGGAAAACGTCAAAATCTGTATTTAAAAACCTAATGTAAAAATAATAGATTTTTTTTATTTAGAATTTGACATTTGCCTAGGCATGAAGTTGTCTCGTCAAACCGTAATATAATGGATATCATATATTGAGACATCAATTCATTTAACAACACAAAAAAAAAACTATGTAAACTTTTATTCAAATAGTTTTTCTTTAAGTTATGCTTAGACAAAAATTTGTTAGATCCTAATAATATTATTATATGATTTCTATGGCAAACGAAAAAACGGAAAAATCAGTTTTCGCGGATACTATAATGGAACGTGCTCTGAAGAATTTAGGGAGCTTGTTCCTGAAATCCGGGGCTTGGTGCAAAATACGCGTCTTTCAAGAAGAGCACAACCATTTGTAGTTGATTGGCCAGTGATTTGCACCACGGATATCAAGGAAAATAATTTATTCGCAAAATTCGTATATTGAATAAGCTTCCTTAAGATGAATTTCCTGTCACAAATAATATTGAGAAATTTTAATCAGATGTCCACAAACGCTACTTCCACTGTCTTCCTTCCCATCACCCCTTTTGCTGATACCAACACAATGCAATGCATGTATAGAGGCCAGAACCTGTGTTGATAGTTATTATGAAAAATAAAAATTAAAAAATTCTTTTTTTTTTAATTTTTTGTACACATCCCGTTGTATTTCTTTGTACAATTTCTAGTTAGTTGCTCAAAAAAATTTATTTCATGAAAAACTAAGCCAAACTAACCCTTTATATCTGTTTAAAAAGGCGAAAGATTTTTTATTAAAAAAGGAAAACAATATATGTTTTGACAAAACCTGCAATTTGTTATATTCTATTTTCTCTTGTAACAAAAAATATTTTTTTACTAAAATTTTTGTCTAAAAGTTATCTATATATGCTACATTTTTAATTGAAGTATAAGAATGATTTTTTAATTAACAATAATTTTCTTGGCAACTCTAGCGAAAGCACCACAAAGAAAAATACACTCAAATACAGACAAAAAATCCGATGCTCTCGTAAAGGAATTAAAAGAGAGAGGCCTAAGCAAAACCAAAAACAAATACATGATATTTTTTTCTTTAAGAAAATAACAAAATTGTAAATAAATTAATCAGTAATGTAAATTTAATATAAGTAAATAAATTTAAATTTTTATTTCTTTCTAAAAAGGTTTGAAGAAAGATGAAACAAAAGATAACCTAACAAAAAATCTGGTCCAAAATGCAAAATAAACAAAATCAGCTACACAAATTTTTGGACAAAGCAACTGAATAACAGTAGAAAATGCAAAAAGTATCAATTAACATGAAATAAAATAATAAGATTGGATACACAAGGGTCTTAAAAAAGATGCTGAAAAAGTATTGGTGATGAAAAATATTTACAAATATACCTATACCTTTAGAACTTTTACGTCTTGGACTTGGAGAGTTCATCTATATGGATATTTTATTTATTGTAACATAAAAAATGTTGGATTTAAAGAACATTTTACGTCCAAAGCAATTTTTAACCCAAGGTTTTATTGCACCTATTTTTATTTATACACACTTCAAATCTTTTATTATAATAATTCACTTCAAAATTAATTTACACATTTTTTAAAATTTTCTTTGATTTAATTTTTAAAACTTCACTCACAAAAAAATTTTCTTTTAAATGGCGTTTAAAGCTATGTATGTATGTGCAAACAAACAAGAAAAATTATGGAAATAAACTTATTTTTTGTAGCTTTAATTTTAAATCATCACTTCACTTCTCATCAGCTTAGATTCACACATGCAATTTTTTATTTTGCACCTTTTTTATATCAAAAAAGTATAGCATACACTGCTAGTAAAACTGAAATGTTACAATTCTTATTGTTAATTATTTCGTCCGTCACACGTTTTATTATTATTTTTATTTGAAAAAATCTGTATAATACAGCGCTTACACCAAGTATTACTTACTTAATTCAAATTATCCAAACGTACGCTTTAAAATTTCCGCAGCAACTGAGCGCGTTTTCTTTCATCCAAAGTTACTAAAACTTGTTTGAGAATAATACACTGTGCCAACAACAAATATGATGTTATTTTTGAATTCCCCAATTACACTCATTCTTAATTACCACTCGGAGAGCAATTCGGCTCAAATATGCTCTTCTAGTTTTTATTACGTTTGTTATCGTTCTTTATTTACATCTTGAAATTCTTATGCATACACTGAAAAGCAAAGACGAGCGAAAAGTCTTGACGGCGTTAGTTCCTTAAGTAACGGATGCAACTAAGATTACATGCATAAACTTATTGTTACATCAGTTTTTATTAATTTTGGATTGGAGAAAATTTAAATATGATTTAATAAATATTGTTTTAAACGTGACATAACGGTTGAAAAATTTTTCTTTAATGCTTTTTTAAATTTTTTTTTAACATGGTATGCAAAAATGGTGTTGCATTTAAGAAATTAATAACCTTCTTTTATATAAATAGATTATGTTACAGATGTCACAGTTAACCATAAAAAATGTTTATCATTTAACTGTTAGTGTCGAGTTTAAAAACGATGCCTATCATAGTTGCTATCTCCCTTCAGGGAACAACCAAACTCTTTCTAGTTTTATTGGACACTGTCATAATTGTTTTGCGTACAAATGTCCACAAATTTTTTAGTCGAAAAGATTACCGAACCCTTAGCTGGCGAGGTGCCACGCCCATTAATCACTTTTCGCCCATACACAGCTAAATTATGGATATTACCATTGTTAAAACCGGTACAAAAGTCTCAAGACATCAGCTGTAACAGTTTTTAAGATATATGTAAAAAACTATTTTCGTTGTACGGAAGCTGCCACGCCCATTATCCCTTTGCTGCTTATATTTGGGTGGATTATGGAAATCAATAATTAATTAGCCTGTACCAAACAAAGTTGGAGACTTCAGTTATAATCGTTATTAAGTTATGTAAAAACACTTTTTAATTTGTATAGGAGGTGCCACGCCCACTCAAAATTTAAAAAAAATTAAGCCTATTCTCGTTACAAACAAAAAGAATATTAGGATGATACCAAGTCTATCAAAATGAAGGTCGTTGATTGACTTCCATTTTGAGATAAAATAAGTTGTCTAATAATAAATAAAAAAGTAAAAAAACATGTTTGAACAAAAAATATGATTTTTATTTAATAAAAAATGTTTTAAAAACAAACTTTAAGTAAAAAGGAAACAGAAACAATGAAACAATCTTAACTGGTTTCTGAACAAACATTTGTTTGGGAAATATGGAATACGTTTCCAACATTTAAGATGTAGAAGGGCCTATCAATAACATAAATACAAAAAGGCTCCGGGCTTTGATGGAAAAAGCAACAAAATGCTTTCAGAGCTGCCTTGTACTTCAAAAAGAACTATTTTTTTATTTTTAACGCCATATTACGGCTCGAACATTTCCCGCCAGTATAAAAACTGCCTTGGTAAGCAAGATTCCTAAGCCTGGAAAAGACCCTTCGAAGGTGGAGTTTTACAGGCCTATTAGTCTATTGCCAACTATGTCTAAATTGTTCGAGAAATCGTTAAAAAAAACAAGCTGACCCCGATCCTGACTGACAATAACTGTATTCCAAATCCCCAATTTGGCTTTCAGATTCAACAGAGTACCATCGAATAAACCCACAGACTGGCCTTGGAGGAGAAGAAATACTGCTCCGCGCTTAACTTACCAGAGAATATTTTTAACCTTTTGAAAAAGTCCATAACTGGACGACAATTTCTGACAAAGGAAGGAAACTGCTTAAGCTGTCCTCAACCAATTGGGGTGGGGGTACCTCAAGGGAGTATATTAGGTCCAATTCTGTGTTTGCTTTGCAAAGCAGACATGCCTACACACAATCTTACTCACACGTCGACATTTGCTGATGATACCGCCTTTCTCAGTACTCATAAAGACCCTGAAGAGGTCTGCAACATCACGTATCCCAAGTAAACGAATGGGCAAAGCTATGGGATATTAAAATAATTGAACAAAAATGAATTCACGTTATTTTTCCTTTACGCAAGGAAAACGCCCCCCCATTTTTTTGACAACCATAAGGTGCCTCAACTAATTGAGACAAAATATCTTGGCATTCACCTGATCGCCACCTCATATGAAAGTCACGCATAAATAAGTAGATGCAAAGTTTACACAATTGAAACCTAAAACAGCCCAAATCCATTGGATGAAACTATTTAAATTAATTAATTTTATTATGAGAACTTAAATTTTAGTCTGGCACTGGCTGGACTAATATTATTTACTTAGTTTTAAGATTTGAATACTTATTGTTAGTTCGCTAAAAGCGAAGATTCATTAAAAAAATATGAAAAAAATTAGAAGAAAATATTTTTAAAAATTCTTATTTAGCATTTTTATCAGATGTCTGTCAGATTTTGTGTCAAAAACTTTATATGTTTTACTGACTGGGCAAGCTTTGCAATAACTAATTGGTTAAAGTCATTAAGAATTGAATACTCTTGAAAAATCAGTTAAAATCTTTCTTCATTTTCCAATCATATGTTCTTCTTCTTAAAACAATAATTTTTTTTTTTCATCTTTTATAAATTAAAGTCTACTTTTAGGAGCTGTTATTTGTAAGGATTAAGTTGCGTATTTTTTTTATGTTATTTTAAGTTAAAATGCAATAATTTCTTTTGCGTATGGAATCCAACATTGACTTAAGTACATACATATAATGTTATAGTGGCAATCAGAATGATGGTACATTTTACTTAAAATGTAAAGGTCATTTGGAAGCAACAATGTAAAATGTGTGAAATGGAAAGAGTAAGGAAAATAAAGTATAAAATAAAATAAATTGTTAATGGATCATCTATTGATTGAAGTATATTCATGTATTTTTGTCTTTTAAGCAAATTGTGTGGAAAAAAAATATTTTTTTTAAAGTTGGAAAGTGTGGCAACGCTTTTAAAGTTTTAAGGTCATGTATTTAAGACAATCTAATTACTTCTAGGTTTAAGGAATAAAGTTAATGCTAAAGTTAAAATAAAAACCCCACTTTACATAATACTGGTCGAGTCGGAACTATTTCCTGAGTCGATTTAATAATGTCTGTCCTTTCGTTCGAATGGTTGACTGTCCATATGGACATATGTTACCCTATAGTCAAAATATTTACCAAAAAAAATCTAAAAAAAAAAATCTTATAAAGTATTATGTACTTAACAACCTTCCGAATAAATTTCTGTGAACCTGTAGAGAAATGGAAATGGCATGACTCTGGGGCCAAATCGTCGCATTCGATTCGAATCGAAATTTTAAAATTCTTATTAGAATTCCTATACTTAAAGCATTGACAACTCGATCGATGGAGTGAAATTTCGATTCGAATCGAATGCGACGATTTGGCCCTTTGAATATAAGTTCCAGGGATCTAAAAACCGTCAAAAACATTAGAAGGAAAAATGGTGATTGGACGGTATCTGATTCTGTGACACAGGTCCTATTGACAATGACCCATTTTCTTGAATGACAGGTGACAGAAGAGGTAAAAATGTGATGGATAACGAAAAGATACATGACCTAGATACATTCAAAAACCTAGCGGAGATTATATTAATGAGGCAAAAACTGCATAGGCACTGGACTCCTTTCAGCCCTAAAAATCTCCTGGTTCAGATGGTATTATCCCAGCCCTGCTGCAAATAGTAAGGACGAGAATTTCATGTTTAGCCAGGATTTAAGGGCCGTTGTCTGGCACATATTTCCTTAACATGGCAGCATGGGTTGTCTATATACTGAAGGCAAAGAACCCGATTTACTCGACTTTGAAGGTTCAGACCAATCAGTTTGTCATCGTTTTTTTCTGAATGCGATGCAAAGGCTTTAAGATCTATACTTCAGAAATATACTTGACCCCACGATTTTAAGTGCACACTAATACACCTATATAAGCAAGAGGTCAGTTAAAAGTGCACTGCATGTCGTGGTCAGGCATATAGAGTATAATAAGGTTAACTCCGACTCTACCTTAGCAGCATTTTTTTGGATATTGAAGGGGCATATAATAATGTTAAGCTGAAGTCAGTTAATTGGTCCCTTGTGTCAATTGGTATTTCATCCTTTTTGGTTGATTGATTGGATTGATAAAATTTCTACCTTAACTCAATTCATGCAAACTGGGCCAACTCTTATGGGCTCGTAGCGAACCCAGTATAGATTGAGTTCGTACTATTTGGCCATATCAAAAGATCGGGAAAATCCGCTGACCAATCCTTAATGGCCCAGGGCTAAGTCTCTCTTTAGAATCGCAATTCCTTGGGGTTATTCTCTACCGGAGGCTTTACTGGAAAAGAAGCATTGAGGAGTGGGTGGGAAATCATTGGAAAGAGTTGGACACTAAAGCCTAGTGATATTTCCTGGATATGCACCACGATAGCCTAACCTATAACTTCCTATGGTGGTTTGGTCTGGCGGATTCCTGTCGCAAGGGACTACCACCGTAAGATGTGGAAAAAGGTTTAGTCAAACGCTTTGGTTTTTATTACAGGAGCACTCCACAAGATGGAAAGGATCGATTAGACTAAGATGGAAAGGATCGATTATAATCATTCATTTTATTTGGCTTAGTTCTCTAACCAAAACCTATATGTGCCAAACTTTATCAATATTTTTATAAAATGTTTCCTCTACTTTGATCACGAGAATACAAGGACACCCAGCCAGACAAAAAGGCGGACAGACAGTGTTTAATCGGTTTGAAAAATGATTTTTTTTCTGTATACAAACTTAAAAAATAAACAAGCAACTCTTCAAACTTTTAAGCTATTTTTTTTTAAATTTTCAAACAAATTCCTAACGAGTATGTATTTTAAGGTAAATATTTATATACAAATTTTATTAGTGGTAAGAACGAAAAGATTTTTATGCAAATTCCTTTAAAATACTCTAAAGAATTCTACAACAATAAAATTCCTGGGAATTTACACACACATATGAATGAATGTATGTATGTGTAAATAGAACAACGCATATGAGTACATAAAGTTTTACTTATAAAGGCAGACAGGTGAAAAAACACGTGCATGTATTTGTGGATCTATTATATAAAAAAATGCCCTTGGGTTGATATCAACAGTTTTGTAAAACTAAGGAAATTTATACACACTGTAAGTATACACAGTTTATTTAAATCAGTTTTTTTCTTAGCAAAATATGCAGAATAAAGGCATTAAAATATATCAAAAGTTGTTGAATAAAAAATTTCCAAAAAAGGTAAACCCTAATCAAAATGTATGTACATATATATGTATGTATGTAACTTTATTTGAATTTTTGTATAAAATATAATGGCAAGAAATTTACAAGGAAGGCATTTATAATATAAGCCTTTTTAAAGGTTTTAATTCCAATATTCATTCTCAATTGTCGTTCGGGTTTTTTGTCAATTTTCATTTCCCGATTTTCCGGGAATTTTGTGCGGGAATCCCGGGACATACAAAATCCCGCACTTCAAGTATTTTTATAGCATATTCACAATGTTTTTTAAATTTTTCCTTATTTTTGGTTTATAAAACATTAAATACTAACCCCCATATTCATAAAAAACTAAAGTATGATAATTAAGGGCTTATCTGAGAGATGTTTATGCGAATTGTCAAATAATCCTTTAATAAGCCTACTATAATAATTGGGCCTTATTGTGTTTGGCATAGTCGTGTCGAATGTTTTCGAATTCGCCACAAAAACGACAAGGGTGCTATTCATATAGCATTGGCGTAGTTGTTAGACGGTACCAAAAAACTAAAAACGACTACGTCAACGCCAATCACAATAAGGGTGATTATAAATACGAGCGTAAATATAAAACAAAATCGGATTTTTGCCTAACGAAGACTTTACCGCTGATGTCATTCTACAGTGGTTGAAATTTATTCATAATTACAATCAGGGTACAGTTAAACAGGTAATATCAAGAGCCCAGCTGACTATAATAAATTTGACATTCGTACTTTTCAAATGTACATATAATTTTGTATGAAATTTTAAAATTCCACCGTTGAAACACAAAAAGTAAAGGCAGAGGGCAAAGCTTATGAATTCGCCTTGATTACCTGTTTATGTGTACCCTGGACTGAATTGTTAAGTTTTACTTTGATCTCTTTATATTTTTCTTTTTTTAATTCGTAAGTTTTTTATATGTATGTATTAGCTTATATACATTTTTTTATTTAAAAATAAACAGTTTTTTATTAGTACAACCTATAAATTTTTCTTTATTTGAAGAGCGGGATTCGTAATTTTCTCAAAAACGTTTATTCTATTCAAGCAACAGCTGTTTAAATAATAAAGGCTATAATTGCACTATGAATGATAAAAATATGTGCATAAGCCTTTGATAAAAACAAGTAAGAGGGTTATATTCGGCTGTGCCCTTTACATTAACCTTTCGAAACCCTGAACTTTTTTTTTATCCTCTTTTTGTTATGAAATATTTCTAATTTGGGTCGGTGTCATATTTTAACTTCTTAGGGTGACTACGGGAAAGTTGTAGGGGTTTTGGCCTTACATTTGACCTACCCACAGAAGGTGAAGGAGAGGATTTATTAGAATTTCCCATACTTTGTATGGCAGCTATCTTAGGTGATGGTGATAGGGGGTAAGTATGTTGAAGGAATATGTTTGGGAGAAACTAATGGGGGTCGGTCGCAAACTTTATTTCTCTAGGGCCGAATCCGGGAAAGTTTTAGGCGTTTTTACATCATTTTTGTAAATTTTGTATGGCAGCCCCCTTAGGTGATAGGGGTAAGTATGTTCTGGGAATATGTATATTTGGGAGGGAAGACTAATGGGGGTCTGTGATACATTTAATTCCTTTAAGAGCAACTCCAGGGAAGTTTTAGGGGCTAGAGATAGGGGGTAAAAATATTTGGGAGGAAAAATTATTTGGGGTTGGTCTAATATTTGACTTTGTAGGAGAACCTTGGAAGCTATAGAAAAGATTTTAAATAAATTTTAAAAAATTTAGCTTTGTATGGCAGCCCTGTTAGAGGACGGAGATAGGGTGTAAATATGTTCTACAAAAATGATTGTGTGAGTCGGTTTTACATTGCACCCAGGTAGAGAAAATGAAAAAAATTAAAAAATGCTTCTTAAATATGTATATTCAAAGAAAATTAAACTAACAAACTAAAGCGCAAAACTGCTTCGAAAATCTTTAAAAGGGAAACAATTTTTTAGAGGCGCAATATTCACGGTCAAATTATAAAGAAAAATTAATAGTATCCCATCTAAAAGGCGTTAAAAAAAAGATCAGGTGGCAAATTTGTATAGAAGGGAAATAAAATACTTTGTAATTTAAACTTTCAACATACAAATAATAATCGTTTTGCTTTTGATTTTATATAATTTTCAAAATAATCCCCACATTCATAAAACTTACATAATGTTTATCAAAAGCTTTTTGTGAGCTAGAATTACTAAATAAGGCCTTGTGAAAGACCTTTTTACTTTTTTCTTTTGCCACTGTATTATGTGTTAACAAATTGCTAAAAAGAAAGTGTATTCATCATGTAAATCCCTATAACAATCGTTGCATGCATGTGTTTTCAAAGGTATTTGTAAATAACTGTAAGCTTTGATAACAAATAAAATGAGGTTAGAAATATTTGCAAAATACAGAAAACCTCAGAACAGGGTTTCGCAATATTTTTTAAATTTATTATTTTGCAAAAATTTTGGAAGTATGTACTTTTATCCATAAAATATTTGCCCCAAAGAGCGTGCCCACTGAAAATTAAAGTTTTAAGCTCTCTTATTAATTCTAATATATTTTTATCTTCTTTTTGTGTTTATTTTACAGCGTCTGCTTAAATAATAAATTAAATTTATGAAACATAACACGACCGCAACTTTAAGCAAAAACGGCTTTTAAAGAAAAACAGGCCCACAGTTGAAACGTTGGCTGCAACTTCACCAACTGTCAACTAACTGCAGCTTCACAAACTGTCACTTAAGACAAATTACACTCACCTGTAATGCCGACAACTTTTCCAATTTTTATCCACAATTCTTATTTAAATAGCAGCTTTTGTAAAATATCGGCTGCAAATTATGTAAGCAATCATGCTTTTTCTTCAATTAATTTTTTAACAATTTTATTCATTTTATCCACAATTTTATAAAGATATAAAGTCTGGCGTAATTCAAATTATGTACATTCGCAGATGTATTTTTACTAAAAAAGCTAAAGAAAGGTTAACACTAAAGTTTATAATTCAATTTAAAATATATCTTTCCACGTGTAACACGTGTTCTCTATTTAAAATTATGGCAATTCCTAGAACAACAAACTTTTCTTTGTAGATTTTTGTTTTTTATTTTTGATGTTGTATTAAGGAAACATACATACATAAGTTTATATTCCTCATATGTATTTCAAATTAGACTGAAAACAATAACAAAGACTCTAACTTGTATCCATGTTTATGCACACCTACATACACAAATACACATGTTTGGTTAAGGATTTTAAAATACATATGTATGTATGTATAAAATTTCGAGTTATAGATCTACATAGAAAAGAGCGTTAAAATTTACTTGCTTTCTTTTAAAATATTTTATATTATATAAAATTGCTTTGTCGCAGTTTTTCATTATACAAAATAATAACCAAATTTAAGTTATTCGCAACTTTACATACATACTTGTCTACTGTATGTATGAAAGTATGTGTGCATATGTGCAAACATATATAAATCAGATACACTAAAAACTGCAAAGGTTTTCTAAATATTTACGTTAAGTTGTCTCCTTTCAGTTACAGTTAACATACGATTTGTTGTCCTTTCATTGTTATGTTTTGTTGTCCTTGTTGTAGGATTTAACAATATATAATATTTTTATTTTTTTACTAAAAGCATAAAATCCAAAAATTCTCTAAACATTTGTCGCTTGCAGAACTAAGGGGCATTTTATACATATTTAAAATTTAAATTTATTAGTCGCCCTATGGGCATATGCATGAAAACACGTTCATACTTAAAATAATGCGTATGCGTATGTGTGCTGTATATGAACTCTCATGACCACAGCAAGACAGTGGTATACAGATATACAAAGCAAAAAATTCTTAATTTCTAGGCATTTTAGAAAGGAAAATTTTGTCAGAATTACGAGTCTAGACAAGTTAAAAAAAATATAAGTTTTACCTTAAATCTTAATAATTTTGTGTTTAGTTTTACGTCCCACAGTGCTGCGTACAAAACTAGATTACATGTATTTTATTGCATTTGTGCATTAAACATTTTCACTAGATACCAACATATAAAAATAGAATGGGTCGTTGTTGTTATAATTGTTTTCAAAAATAAAGGTGAATATATGCACACAGTGTTGCCAGCTTCTCTTTTAAAATCAAATAGCATTTCCATTATTATTCTTTCTTTCTCTATAGGTAATACAAAGAAACCAAGCGAAGAAACTAGAAACTTCCTTTAACAGTCCTTTTCTACCGTCTTCCATCACACAGTGCATTTATATGTTGATATGCTTGAATACCCAGCCAACCATATTTGTCAACAAGCCCTAGCAAAATACTATAATGATAATTTTAAAAAAACCTCCAACTTAATTTTTTTATAAAATAAAATTATAAAAAACAAAATAAGTTTTTGAATTTTTGTAATTGCAAAAACCCTTGTACTCCGGCAATACCCCTGTGAAAGTCCAAATGGGACCAGCAGTGAGTGCGTATTGGCTTCGGAGCCTGGAAGAAGTGATGATAGCTTTTTGGATGTGAAAAGCCCAAAATACCCAGAAAATTTTTTAAGCCCTTTCAGGTTTACTTATCAACTAACAACCACCTACTGAGAGTCGGTTTTTAGAATGTAGTTCAACCATATTGATTGCTTTAAATTTTAAGGCGACAATTATGAGCATTACAGGGACAGCAGACCGTTTTGTGTAATCTGTTTTGCATGTCTTAATGTGTAAAAACAATGTTATACCTACAAGAAAAAATCAAATAAAATCCAAGACGCATTTTATCAGTTGGGATTAGCTCTACAAGACAGATAACAAAAACTTACAAATTCGTTCTCGATCTTTTGGAGCTTTTCTTAAGCAGAAAGTCTATAACACGCTTTTCATTCTTTCTTGCTTTATACGCAGTTGTCAAAAATGTTGAATACGTCTATTTTAATATGGCAAGTCACAGAGCATGACGCGTTGACATCATTTGACGCGACGCACGCATGCGTCATAAAGTGTCACACCAACAGACCAGCTATTTTGACTAATAGGCGGAAAGTTTTATATTACTTCAAAAGCTATCGATAAACTTTATTGGAACGCATTTTTTTTTGTTTTGTTATTGTAATGTAAAAAACAAAAAACTCTATCCGTCAAAGCATTGCATGTAACTTGAAACGTAACAACGTGCAAAAAGTTCAGAAAGCTACAACGCATTACGACGTTGACTCGCGCCATAGACTTTTAGCTTTAGAATAGTTGTTGTTTGTAAAAAAGAAAAAAAATACATAAACATAAACAAAATTTTACATTTATATAACGAAATACCGTTACTCAGCTGATTAACCGAGGTCACCTGATATACATACATGCGCCTTGATAGAATCTAGTTTATTCTGATAACGAATTTTCTTAAGCTCTCACTTTGAAAAGGAAATTCTCTTAACAATATTGCCACACTTTCAAAAGATTAATTTAGGCGTTAACGGGATTAATCCAAAAATAAAAACTTTTTTTTACTAACGGACCTACCTTTATTACAGAAAAAAGAGTTTTTTATTTTATATATTTTTGATACATATTTAATATTTTCTGTTTAAAATGTTTTTACTCTAATTGCTGAGATTTGAACCTAGGACTCTTTGAATTACAACACCAGTGCGCTACCATATAGGCCACCGAAACACTTTGTTTTTAAATTTTAAAAAACATTAAAAAAAGGGTTTTTTGTTTGATTTTTTTGAAGTAATCCCGAATAGATTTAGGAAACCTAAGTACGGATTGTACTTGAAAATTTCTAAAGCGATTTATAAGATAAATTCAATAATAATATTTTTGATTTTAGAACGTGTTTTTCTTTCAGTGTACTTTAAGTATTCTTTTTAATATTGCATCAACTAGAATGTGCTCACTTACATATTTAGCATTCACATGCAAAACAGTTATATTTATACTCGTCCATATGTATTTACTTGCAAATTTATAATTATGGACATTTGTGTTATATTTTGGACTATGTAGTTATTCTAGTTTCGTGTTTGTGTGAGTGTGTGTGAATGACCATTATTATATAATTCATCCATTTCTCTTGTGTTATTGTAGTTCATATTCAAATAAATTTTCATTTTGTATAGCCAATGTAATAAAAACATCAATCAATCAAACAAAAATATATGGAACAGATCTTTTGAGAATATGTACGGACAATACAAAACTGAAGACAATTTATTGAGTCCTTAACATGTAAAAGCTTAACTTCCTTACAAATATGTTTATGTTATTTAAACGATATGTTTATTATTGAACTTTTTTTTAACACTAAGAAGATCTTTAGAAGTAATGCCTTGAAGAAATATATTAATTTAAGTATGTAGAAAATAGCGTAAATAACTATAATTCCAATTAAGTGTTGACTCTTTTTATTTATATTTACTGATTAAATTTGTATAAAAAATTTTGCACAAAAATTTATTTTAATACGCTGTTTTATTAAATATTCCTATAGATTAACAGAAATTACTTAAAAGACCGAAATATTAATTAAGTGGGTATGAGACGTGAAGTTTTTCAATAAGTAAGAATGCATATAGATCAACGAAAAAATGAATCATGATTCGAGTCTACTTAGGTCATTAGTATTTGTTGCGGATCTCTGGTAGGTACTAGAGGCCAGCCCAAGACGACACTAAATAAGGCATCATCTCGAATTTTCAATTCATTTCATATACCTTACGTGTGCACACACAAAAATAAGTACTGCGTTGTATTGTTCGCCATCTCTTTTGTTTACTTAACTTAACTTAAATGAAAAATATATTCACAGTTAAGCACACTTAAGCAAACAACAACGGCACATCAATTCATCATGATCACACACTTCCATTTCAATTCATCTCGAAACTTTACTGTTGGCGGAATGTTCCTGGTGTGATAGTTATAAAAAACGGGGGTTGATTTTGAATGTACATATGTATGTAATGTAATGTAATTACGCATAAGTTTTATATTGATTTGCCTGCTTGTGTATATGTTTGTTTGTGTATGTACCCACTCAACATTATGTGTATTATTATTTGTTAATATAACAACTACATTACTCTTAAGTCTTTGTTGTTGTTGCCACACCAAAAGCACAGTAATTTTTTTTTATCAACCACAGTGCCTAACACCACTCTTTATTCTTAACTACTCTACACTGCAGCACAAACACTGTGTCAGCTACTCTACATTACAGCACTTAAACTGTTTAACCGCAAATTAACACAAGAATTAGAAAATTATGCGGTTCTTGAATTAGCTTGAATAGGACTTGATGCAGGTCTCTAGTAGGTACCACATAACCTCATAGATAAGCAAACAATAATCCCAAGCTTGTATTTCAACTAAAAAAGTTAAAACTCAAAGTATTGAGCAACTTTTGAAAAACCTTTATATGCGTATCCTTTTTGTTTTAAATATTGCTTTTGATCAAAAACAAAACAAAGATTTTGGGAAAATCAGAGGCAGAACATTGATATCTGCAATTTATCCTTTAATTTAAATATCGACTATTACAAGCTATGATTTATTTGAAAATACAAAATATCAAAACCTTAATGAAATTTGAGGAAGGATGCCAATACCTTTCATATATCCTTTTATTAAACTTACATTAATAATATTTTATGACGATATAGTTTACAATAAGATCTAAGAAAAGGCATCATTTTAAGCCAGTATATAGTTATTTAGGTACTTTCCTAATACTTCTTTTGCTTCGAATGAATTTATTCAGAAAATCAAAGCAAAGACCCAGACTAACAAAATTTGCTACAAAAATCATCTATTAATAAAAGAGTTAAGGGTTTGAGAAAGATTGGAGCTACATGCCTTAAAATAAAATATTGTCATTGAGAAGAAAAATATTACAAAGAGCTAAAACTCAAGAAAGGTAGGAAATTAAAACTTTGGCCTAAATTTATGTATCTTCTTCTTTATATATATAAAGGAAATCGTTAATGACTGACTGACACACTCATCATCGAACAGCCCAAGCGCGTAAACCTAAAGACTTGAAATTCGGATTGCAGGTACTTCTTTCGATGAATGAATCCACGAAGAAATTCGGGCCCAGAAGGGATAAAAGTGGGCCAAATAGGAAAAAATGAAATTTTAAAAGTACCGGACTTCCAGAAAAAATAAGCTGGCTCTTTTTCGAAGTTTGGACCCTAAAGTGTAAACAAGGGTAAGAACTAAATTTTTATAGTGCCTAAGATCAGTAACTTCTGAACGCATAAAGATAGATATATCATTTAAATTGCATTCGTCAGGCCCTAAACAGGGTTAAAAAAGAGTAAAAGTTATATATCGGTACTTTTAAGGTACTTTTTGTAACTTCTAAGCCAATAGAGGCAAAAATATATAAGAACTGCGTCCGACAGGTCTCGAAAAAATATGAATTTTCAATTAAACCTTTTTTAAAATTTTGGACCTTAAGGCGTGAAAAAATACTAAGAAATTTGTTTTTGTTTTTTTTTTTTTTTTTTTTTTGAATTTTTTGAGTTTTTGATTATAGACATATGAAACAGAGGGATGTGAACGCCAATATTTTTTTTTATAATAAGACGACAAATATGAAGGTAACTACTGTTGGGGAAGACTTTGGTCGAAAGTCTATTAAAAGGTCAATAAGTACTTTTTCACAATTTTAGTACATTTTGCATTTTTTGTTATTATGGTTGTTAAAATTTGTTAAAGTCATTTATAAGGTTAAAAAGAGCTTTTTTTAGTTTTTGGTACTTTTGTGCATGTAATAAGATTATAACTCTATAAATAACAAAAAAAAAATTATGTAATATTTTTAACCCGAATTAAGGTGCAAAATCAGCAAAATGATAAAAAAGTACTTTTGTAACTGTTTGGTCCTTTTTGCATTGTTTTGATTTATTGATTCTAGAAACATAAAATAAAAATCGATTGGCCCTAATTGAGGCAACAAGTACTTTGTGTTAGTTAATATTTAAAACTCCATCGGAAGAAAGTGCATCAAATCGGTGAAGCATTTCCAGGTCAGGTTTTGATGTTTTCTGCCCGATTTTGTACTAGATGTGGCTCCCAAGAGTAGTATTATGTGATCAACGTTGAGGAAACTCGTCCGTATGATAGAATTTCTAACAAATACAATAAGCCTTGCATTTTCTTTAAGATTCACACCAATCAACTATTATCTATTAAGCAATATTAAAAAACTTTAGTCTTTGCCTTAGAAAGATAAACCCAGCAGCCCCAAGGGGATTTAAGCCAAATTATCAGGTCAACCTTATGATCATTAAATACCTACCAAACCTTTTTAAGTGAAAATGAAAGAGCGAACAAAGCAAAATTGTACATTTATAATAACGAGAGTATAAAATAATAAATGAAGGTTAAAGGTTAATTTTTGCTTTGCAAATATTTACTGAATAACATATGTATATGTAAATATGTATGTAAAAATTAGTAGGGTATTTCGTCAAATATTTGCCTAATGTGAACTTAACTTAAGATATGTTAATGTGTATAAATTTATATGTAGATGTTTACATCTTACCACGCTATTTTAATGGCTCTGGTTGTTGTTGTTTGTGTAGTTAATATAACCACAAAGCAGATGTCATCTTAGTAATGTATTGATTGTTATTGAAAACTTTATGCGTAGCAGATATTGCGATACTGGGATTCACAAACAATATGATGCTAATCTTAAGTAGACTTTCTTTAAGAAATATGTTTTCATGAAACTAGAAATCCGCATAAAATATATTTGCTTTAGATTTTTTCAAAATTTAAAACTATAGCCAGTACTAAAATTACTAAAAGATCCTGAAAGAAAGATTTAATTTAATTAAATCATTAGCATATAAAAGGTGTGATTTTATATAAGATACAATCCCCTTACGTATACTTCTTATGATTATTAAATATTACTCATACGCTGGTGGCAGTTTTATATTTTGAAACTTAAAAAAAACGTAATAGTTGATACAAAGTTTTATTAAGGGCATTAAACGGAATGAAAATGCGGATTTTATTTTTTAGAGAGTATGTCATCCAGTTGTCTTCCGTCAAGTTTAACGCACTATTCAAAACGGAGCCTTGTGTTCTGTGCCACACGCTGCAATAAACTTGGTTCAATTGAACAGATTTCTCGACGAATATTTTTCTTTAAGACCAATAGAGATTGGAGACTGTCATTATTAACCCTTAGATAGTAAAGAGTATGATGAATGAGCAATGAATGAGAATTTGGCAAAAAGAAATTCCGTAATCATGCTCCGGTAATTGTCACCAATTACATAAGTCACCTGGAAGCAAATTACGGTATTCGATTCGAATCGAAATTTAAAGATTCTTATTAGAATTCCTATATTAAAAGCATTGACAACTCTATCAATCGAGTAGAATTTCGATTCGAATTGAATGCCATAATTTGCCCCCTGGTCTCGAGAATTTTCAAAAAAAAAATGGTCCAATTATCTCATGCGTGGATAAAGCCAAACAATTTCCCTGGGGCAATGCAATGGTTTTTGATATTTCAATCGGGTGCTGCAAATTCTTGGAGATCATTAATGGTAGTTTTGCTTATTGACGTTGCCGTTTAAGTAAATATGAGCCTCGTTGCTACAAAAAATCAAAGTCACTTTCTTTCAGTTTTTGAAGGATTTGAATTTTAAAAGGATGGAAACTTAGATCCTTTTTTAAAATCTCATGGATAATCGCTCTTTGAAGTCACAGTGAAGCTGTTCTTTTTTGTATTGAAAGTCGCGGATTTTCACGTAAACTGCTTTTAACCAGTTTAACGTTTTTGGGAGTCCTTGAAGATCGACTGAGCCCTGGCTGTGAAGCATTCATAGCCAAGGCAGTAAGCTGGAATCTCTGCACCCACGAACAAATTAAATTTACACTCGGTCCGTCACGCGTTTGGCGAATATCAAACTTTAAACAAAATTTTGGACGAAACATAACATAAGAATTATTACTCTTACAAAATATTCTGGTTATATTCGTACAGCCTTAAAAAATCGGTGCAGTAAAGGTACCAAAGTTGGGAATTTAACTTTTGCAGTAGAAGAACTCTAAAGTTTAAGTTATTGTGGGAATGGCACCGTCTTCTTTTCCTCTTTGCTTAGAAGAATTTAAATTTCAAATATTAAAGAAAACCGTAAAGCCGTTTCGGTGTCATTGCGCTACAATCAAACTTACCCCTCCATTTTATAATACGAGTATATAAAGTGATAAAGGGATTATTTGCGACATTAAACAAACTCTTGTCAGGACTACTAGACAAAAAGAATCGTGGTCTCACTTCTTTTCAGTACATTTAAAAAATAAACGAAGTGCGAAACCAATTGCTTTTATTCAATTATTCCTGATAGTGTTTATTGCCTCAACTGGAGCTAAGCCATTGCACATTGGGAACTTGCTAAGTTATGAGTGCGTATTTCTTCTTGACAAACAAGTGTATTTGACTGTATGGAACTTAAATCCTTTTGCGGCTGTTACTAAAGCTAATGTTTTGTTGTTTTTTTTTTGTATTTTGCCATAACTAAAATTCTAAACCGTAATGCAGCAAATACCACTTTAGCTTAAAAACTGTTTAAAACTCGCACCGAATTTTATTTTTTTTATCATCCGTCTTGTTATTGTTGCTTTTTATGATACATACATACATACATACATACATTAAGGAAAATAGAAATGCCAGTACCCGAATTCTAAAAGCAAAAACTGGTTTGTATCTACATATGTGTGAGTATGTAATTGTGTAGCAGAAATTTTGAAATATTATGATCCCAGCTAACAAAATTTGTCAACATTGTCTGGTCGGGAAGAAATTTCACTTGATTTGTACTAATTTCGTACAGATTTTGGTCGGACTTGTCTGCAAGAATTCTATTTGATTTCGTATAGAAATGTCTATGTTGTTTTTATTTCTTTGTTAAATGTGAAGTATTTTCATATTCTCATTAAATTTCTGCAAGATTTCTATCAGATATCGGACAAAAACATCAGCTCAAAACTTCTTAAGACTGTCCGTAAGATTCCTGTTTGCCCACTTTGAATGTTTTGCGTTTAAAAGTCTATCAGAACTCTTAGGGTTCAGTTTGGCCAACGTTTTTGTCAGATATTTGGAAGATGTCGGACTATTTTGTGGGGCGGTATACTCTAATGGGTTCTTTAGCTGTTGCATGTTGTATGTGCTTGTACAGCAAAATACATACTTAGTGATCGTTTTGTACGTACAAATACATACAATATTTAAACCTGCTTATACGAGGGAGGGCTAACAATTTTTTTTAAACTTTTTTAAAACCAAAACAAATGGAAAATACATATGAAATAAAAGGTTTTTTCAAATAATTTGTTTCTAATTTTTCAAAAATGTTTTTCATTTATCATTATTTATTTAACGAATACATATACGTACTTATGTATATTTACCGCTATACAATAGCTGTTTTTTTGTTGTGCTCGCCTGTTGTAATAATGATGCTGTTGCTAATAGTAATGCGTCAATATATTGCCCTTATAGTGCTGTTTTACCACTAAAATACAAATACACTCAGACCAAATGGCGGTTTTATTTATGTAGTTGTTGTTGGTTTATTCATATTATTTAAGTCTTTCGTTGATTTGCTCTTCCATTAACCCAGTTTTATTTTAAATTGAGGATTTTGGTTGTTTCTTATACATATGCTGTTGGTATGTATGTTTGTTTGTATGTTCGTTTGTATATTTGTATTTAACAATTAAGAAAAGAAAATATTTTTATCAAAATTTTGACATTTCTATTTTGACAACAAATGCTCTTGGTGCTGTTATATAACACATGCCTACATACTATGTACATACATATGTATGCATGTGTACACACATATTGTATTTAAACACTTTCAAATTCAGAATGTATTGAATTTATATGTGCCACTGTCAGCACAACTGTAGGGAACAAAAGTATTAAGTATTTATAATATTTTACTGGTTTCATTTTTTTTGCAAATATTAGGGTAAAACCTGACCTGATTTTTATGAAAAAACAACAACAAGAAAGAGATGATGTTAACGGGAATAGCGTGGATTGTTATTAACTCTTTTATTTTATATCATCTTTATGTTTACGTTTGAAACATTAAATTTATCCTTTTAATTTTTTTTTATTGAGAATTTACCTTTCTTAAAAGTCTTATATAGGGTGTCTGGTGGCAAATTTATATTTTTAAATGCGAATATTTCAAAAAGTAATAAACGTTGCGGGGGAAGGGTAGCGCCACTTGAATTAATGATTGCGCGGATTTGACAGTTACGATGTCGCAGTGGTCAAGTGAGCGTCGCGCATTCGCTGTGGAGACATTTTTTAGGAGTAATGATTCTTACGTAATTGCTCGTCGACAATTTTGTTTAAAGTTCGGTATTCCGCGAATACGTGATGGACCGAGTGTAAATTTAGTTCGTTTGTGGGTGCAGGGTTTTCGAGCAACTGCTTTAGCCATGAATGTCAAACGGCCAGGAAACAGTCGTCGATCTTCAAGGACTACCGAAAACATTGAACTGGTGAAAAGCAGTTTACGTGAAAATCCGCGACCTTCAATACGGAAAAGAGCAGCGTCTTCGGGAAATTTTTTGTGAAACGATGTTGGAGCGGTTTCGCACTATAAATCCCATTTTTCGGAGCGACGAGGTTAATTTTCTTTTTAACGGCCTGTCAACAAGCAAACCTGTCGTTTCTGGTCTCCAAGAATCCGCAACACTCGATTGAAACATTAAAAAACTATTGCATTGCCCCAGGGTAACTATTTGGTGTGCCTTATCCATGCATGAGATAATTGTGAGCTCATCCTTTGAGCTCTTCACAAACGTGGTGTCAACAGGATGTAGTGACTGCACACACAGCCAGAGCTTTTATAAATTTCCTTTAGGAAAATTTCCCCCAAAAACTGATCAGTCACCTTGGGGATATCCAATGGCCACCGAGGTTGCCCTCCCATGGATCTTTTTTTATAATGATATCTCAAGGAAAGGGTTTATAATGGAAGTTTTCAATCTCTTGTGGGCTTAAAGAAAAATATTCGCCGAGAAATCAGCTCAATTGAACCAAGTTTACTCCAGCATATGGCGCAAAACACAAGGCTTCGTTTTAAATATTGTTTTCAACTCGACAGAAGACATTTGGATGACATACTCTTTAAAAAATAAAATTCGCATTTCCGTTCTATCGTTCAATACTCTCAGGAAAAACTTGTGCCAATTATAATGTTTTTTATTTAAGTTTGAAAATATAAATCTGAAACCAGACACCCTGTACATAGTTTTTATTTTACTCTTAAAATGTCAGTTTATGAACATTTACATATGAATAAATAAACCCCTGTAAATTTGTTTATAAACATGCAAAATTTTTATGTAACAAATATTTTGACTGACTTGAGTGAGTGACTGTTTTGCATGTTGTTGAAAGAGGAAACAACGATATGTTTGTAGAAATATGTTAAATAAATCATCAGGTACATACTACAAGTGTCCTGCAAGCTTTTTGAGCCCAAGGCTAAAACCTATCCCTCACATACATTTGTATGCAAATATGTATTTGCATGTTAATACTTGATAGTATTAATATGTATGGGTAAAGTGAAATATTTGCATAAAAGTTAGTCAGTCACCTTAGAAAAATAAACAAACATTTAATATTTGTGTTTTACAATAGTTGCAGAAAAATATATTGAAAAATATTAGTATCTACAGGGTGACCAAGGGCAAGGTATTCTATTTTGTTTGGCCGCCGTTTTAGTAAACATTAGTCTTGACAGTTTCAATTTAGCAGTCGTGAACTAAATACGTGTCAAATTAATTATGGGAAAATATTCGATAGACCAACGTGTTTTAATCACAAAACCATTTTATCAAAATCAATCATCGATTTTTATGAAAAAAATCAAAATGATTGAAGAGGCACATTTTCATTTGAATGGATGTTTGAATAAACAGAATAGTCGGTTCTGGGCAATGAAAAACCCTCAAATTATTCATCAATCACCTTTGCATCCAACAATAGTGGCAGTCTGATGTGCAATTTGGTCAGAAGGAATCATTGGACCTTA
This sequence comes from Melanophora roralis, assembly GCA_963583895.1. Lineage (NCBI taxonomy): Eukaryota > Metazoa > Arthropoda > Insecta > Diptera > Rhinophoridae > Melanophora > Melanophora roralis. The sequence continues at coordinate 20,012,990 of OY757188.1, forward strand.
TTTTTTTAAACTGAAAACGGCGTAACGGTAACTGTCGATGGGGAGCGATATCGGGATAAAATTAAAAACTTTTTAATGCCACAACTACACGCTTTAGGCTTGGATAACATCGCATACAGCTAAGACTGCAATTGAATTACTGCGAGACCTCTTTCCACAACAAGTTATTTCAAAAAATTGTGATGTTGATTGGCCTCCACGGCCGCCTGATTTTATTGCTCCGGACTTCTTTTTGTGGAGATATCTGAAAAGCAAGGTTTATGCAAATAAACCAGAAATGCTAAAGCAACTCAATCAAAATATTCGTGATGAAATTAATGAAATACCGCGTGAAATCTGTGAGAATGTAATGAAAAATTTGCTTCAAAGGGCTCGCATTTGTGAGGCTAGCAGAAGCGGAAATTTGTCTGATATTGTATTTATAACAAAGAAGTATGTATACCTGGCCGGCGGACAACCTGTATGTAGGCCCTATTGCACTACAAATATGTACTGAAATATATTAACTCCAAAAAAAGGTCCGTTATATTAATATGAGTGCGTGATTGCGTTTGAGCAGCTACTGCAGGCTTAAAACACAACAGCTTTTTTTAAAAATAATGCCTAGTGCTCAGGGGATGGCCCCTGCATTAAATTGTGTTGGTGTCAGGAAAATAGCATATGGAAAGGACGATAGAGGGAGTAATGTTTATAGACGTTTGATTTAAATTTCTCAATATTAATATTATTCCAAATACGAACTGTGCGAGTAAAGAACGAATTTTCCATGTAATTCATAGTGGGATTCATGGGCCAGTCGACCACAAATTAATGTGCTTTTCCTGGAAAGACAATTATTACACAAAAAACCCGAATGACGAAAGAAGTAGGCCTGTAGTCAAATGAGTATGAATGGCAAATGAATTCGAAGTCTAACGTAGAAGGTCCTTAAGAAAGATAAGTTATAGAGTAAGAGAGAGGACGGAGCCTTGCGGCACCTCTGAATTGATTTTTAACTCATTGAAAGAGATCCTACCTATAATAACACGAACGGTGTTATCTCTAAGAAAACTCGATATAAATCGAAAAAATTAATCACTGACGCCAAACTCAGTTAGTATAAAAAGAAGCTTACAATGCCAGACTCTATTAAACCCCTTAGATATGTTTTGAGCGCACTCCCCTTTACTTTGCCAAAATGCTGAGGGGAGGTACTCTACTTCTTTGTTACAAAGCCCAGTAAGTCCCCCTTAGAATGTCCTCTACAAAAGCCATATTGGCGACCGCTTAATAAACTGTTGGACCGTAGATGAATAACAAGGTGATAATTAACCAATCTCTCCATAACATTTGAGAGTGCTGAACAAATAGGTATTAGGCGCTAATTTTTGGGGGGTTTTCATCATTTTCGTGGCCTATTTGCGTAGCGAATCTGTATCGGCATTCTTGTAAACACTCCAGTTCTACAATTGTGATTAAGCCATATTTTCTGTCCAGGTCTACTGAAGATCCTTTTTACCGGAGTAAAGGATTTCATTCCCCTTAAAAGTATACTCTCAACCAGTTTTGCCATGGCATTAACATCATTGTCCAAGAAATATAGCTTCCAGTTAAATTGCCTAAAAATCGTTGGTATCCGCCCAACGTACCTTTTCGTAAATAAAAACTTTTCTTCTTCATATGTTGTTAGTACGACCCTAAAAGTATTAAACTATTTTCCCAATTCTCTAAACCCATCAACTGTACCAACACAACATACAAGGTTAGGTTTTAAATTACACAATACTGTATCAAGTTCCTGTTGGATAAATAGTTTTATATAACATAATTATAGTTTTAACTCTCACATTTACCCAAAGGGGTTCACTTACACAGATAATAAAATGTAACACAAGTTTTTAACACAACAACTTTTACAATTCCTGCCAAATTTATTTAAATTTAAGAAAACTTTAATTCACAGCCACTGAATTATAAATTAACAAAAATAATTCTGGTAGCATAATACCTTTATATTGTTAGGAGAAAATAATTGAATTTAAAAACAATAACAACTGTCAGCCTAAATTCTATTGAAACTTTTACTTGAATAAGCATTCAGCTACTTAAAGCTTCTTTTAATTTTCTAGACTTCGCCAGAAAACACAACTAACAGCAACCAGACCCCTTCCTCCAAAATGTTTTTAATAATAAATATTAAATTTCATTAAGTCTATTTAGAACAATAGAAACCAACCTCTTCTTCTTCTTCATCTTCTTTTCCTTCTTCTTTTTCGTTGTGTTTTTGGTCGCCACTCATTGTTTCCTGTTTTATTTCAACACTTTGAATTAATTAGGTTAATATTCTATTTAATTTTATTTCATTTCATAAACAAATAAATATTTATATAAGGTGGACCAAAAGAAGTCATCCTATGGTGTTTGGTTCTCATTTTTTTCTTAAATGAAAAACTTCGATTCTGTTTTGTGATTATAGTTGTTTGAACCTTTAGAACTTAATTGATCATGTCAAGAATATGATATCGGCCAAATGAGCGCTGACACAATTAATTGCTATACGGGCTCGTTTAATGGCATTTTTCATTACTTCGGTGAGAACTTTGGACGGCATTAATACTCATTTTGAATATTGTCCTGGAAAGCTTTCAGGGTTTCGGGCTTGTTCATGTAAACATTTGACTTTAACAAACCCCACAAAGTCTGAAACGGGTGATCTTGCGAGCCAATCGAGAGATGAGGCGACTCAGAAATGCCGCCTTCAGAATATCGGTTGTGGCTCGCGCAGTGTATACCACTGCTCCATTCTGTTGAAACCACATATCTTCCAAACCTAATTTGTTAAATTGCGGCAGAAAAAACTCGGCTAACATGGCCCAATAGCACGCACCATCCACTGTTGTTGTTTGACCAGCGGCTTCCTTGAATAGCCCGATCACTCCTCCAACGGGAACAGCGCACCATGCAGTCACTGGTGTAAAGGCTCCTCCTGCATCACTCGTGGATTTTCGGTGCCCCAAAAGTGGAAGGTTTTCTTTTTGGTCGAAAAATCGTCCACTTCGGCCTCGAAATTGAGGATGGGCGTAGGTTACACGCGTTTGGCGGTCGACAGGCAGTAGCTGATGCACGGACTGGACTTTGTGCGGGAACATGCGTGGGTCTTTGACCAAAATTAAGGATGACCGGCTGATGTCTAGTTGCGAGGCACGGCATCTGGTCGATGTATCTGGCGTAAGCTTGATATCCTCGCCAACAGCGGCGATTCTCTCGCCAGAACGAGTGTTTCGGCACCGGCCACTCTTGGCAGGGTCTCGTGTGATCCCATATTTTTCAAGGTTGGTTGCCAAACGGCGCAGTGTTTGCGCATTCGGTGCTGGACGACTGGGGAATCAGCGACGGAATTCGCACTGCGCCAACACCACAAACGAATTGTTACCCAAAAAAATAGGCACGACTATTCCCCGTTTTTGGAAGGTGTATCCATGGCTTCATAGCTTGTTCGCTTGTATTCTACATACATATATCTCGTTCACAAATTCCAAAACAGATTTGACATTGGCAGTTATTTGCAAAAAAAAGAAAATCTCCCAATAAAGTAATTTCTCTTGGCCCACCTTGTACTTCATACTGTCGTTGTTGTTGTTGTTGCTGTTCACTACAGCTCTTACACTATCCAGGAAGTATTTTTTTGTATCATTTTATTCATTATTTTTTTGGCTACTTTTTATCTTGGTTTCATTTTAATATTAAAACTAAAGAAAATTCCTTTTAATTTGACCAAAAAAAAAATAAAAAAAAAAACAAAGTTGAAATATAGACCAACTCCAAGCAAAAATGAAAATTAGCTTTTCTTTGTGTTTTATTGTTTTGTTGGGGGAGAATACTTGTTGTCATTTGGTTTAGTTAAGTTTTAAAGTTGGTTTCTTTTATTTGCCATTGTTCAATGCAACTTTTCATTGAAAGTTGAACAAGAGATTTTGGTGCTAAAAGTTGAACAAATTTTCTTTATAGGGAAATAAGAAAGACTTTCGCTTGAATTATTTCTTCGTATAAATTAAATTCATTGAAATTTCATTCATTAGACTTAAAGATGATAATAGAAATGCCAAATTAAAATAGAGGTTTCGCAGTCAAATAAATTTAATGTTATCTATTAGATAACAAAATTTGTTTAAATTAACTGAATTTTTTTTCTTTTGATTTTTTGCTGGATTTCGGATCTTTGTTCCTGCAAAATATTTATTCCGGGAGGAAATTTCATGGAGACATATTTGGAAAAACTGGCCAACCATAAAAAGTATGACAAATAATAAGTTAGAACTTATTGGGAACATTAACAAAACTGGTGAAGATACCGTTATATTCTTGGCAGTTATATCCCGAATTTTTGATTTCAAAAGGATACCCAGCCAGACAAACAGACGTTTGGAGGGCTTAAATCCACTCAGAATGTAATTAGAAATCGATTTATGTAATTGAAGGTGCGTCCCAGACTAGTATTTCTAGGCGCTACCAACATCTGCTTAAAAGCATAATACCCTTAACATGTATTTGGCGTGGGAGTAATGAATACCCACATAATAGTCTGATCTTCTTCATTAGGTATACCGATCGACTTCGAATCCCTTCTTGAGTTCATACATGGCTTATTATCAATGCAAAAGTTACATTTTTGAAGATAATTTTATTATTGGATCCCTATTAAAACAAGATATACATAGCAACACATGACAAAATATTGTTTTTAAATAAATAATGATAACCTGGGAATCATTTTAACCCCCATAACTGTTTACGATTGGCACAGTAGCTAACTGGCTGTAAACAGTGTAGTTATTTCGTATAACGATGGGCCTAAAATCACAAAGAAATTAGACTTGGACGTAAAATAGACCAGATCTTAAATCTAATCACTTAAGCTTTAAGGATTCATGTCCTTCTCACATATCCTTAAAATGAAAATTGCCATAATGCAGAGGCAAAAAATGTTAGATTATTGAAATTTTGTACAGACATTATATGTAACATGCCTTTTAATTTGTTTAAATTTCTTTTGATTCCTAGCAAGGACATACCTAGCTTACAGAAATCCTTTTTCAAAAAAGGAAAAAAAACGAGAAAAAAGTTGAATTATTTCAATATTTTAATTAAGCACGAATATTTTAATTCATAAAATATAATTAAAACTGAAAATTGTATCACTTAAACTTTAAGGATACGTGTACTTTCCATGCATCCTATAACTGAAAATCGCCATAACAACGACAAATCGCCAGTTTAGTACAATTTTGTAAACGTATGAGTAATAGCATGCTTTATGACCCGTCTAAAATTCTTTTAAATCCAAGCAAGGATACGCGCAACGCAAAAATTTCCTTTTCAAACAAGTAAAAATGAACGAAATATGAAAAATTGCATTTTGTAATTTGGCAAAAATAATTTGATTGATCAAATTTATCCCTTCAATATATCCTTAATATTATATATGCTCTTACTGAGGTAAAAATAACAAAAGTTTAATGAAATTTGGTACATATATTATCATTACTATGCTGCATATCAAAATTTCTATAAATTCCAAGCAGTGACACACCTAGATCTAAAATGTCCTTTTTTAAAAAAGTAAAAACAAAAAATTTTCTTAGTCAATTGGGCACAAATATCTTAAAGGATAAAATGTAATCAAATATCTTCTTTTGCATTTTAGCATCTTTGAAAATTTTTTCTGTAAAAACGTTGCTATTTGAGCGTGGGCAGCTGTGTAGGTTTGCGTCATATAATCAAAAGTTTCCTTTTTTGCACTTGGGCTGGCACTGAAAACATAGATACCTTGCAAAGTCACCCTTAGTCTCAAAAAAATGACAAAAAAAATAGATTTGCAATATTTTTAAACACAATATAAAAGAAAAATCAACCCGTTTTATCGAAAACTATTTTTGCTTACCATAAAGTCAGTAAAACAAAGATTCAATAACGAAGTCTTAAAGTTAAAACATTTATAATTTTTAGCTTCAGCCGCCTTTGCCACATTTTGCTGCGTTACTAAAGAATTTTTAGGATAAAAAAAATTATCAAGTATATTACAGACATACGCTCCTTATTACAACTTATTCCTAAGCTCTAACATCACATTTGCATTGCTGGAGTACTGGCACGAGATGTTATAAGACCACGTGTGTAAAGAGTACGATGGATGAGTTAGCAGGTTTGGTAAAAAGAATTCCGCAATTATTCGTCGATAATTTTTACCGTTGGCATTCGTGGCATGGCCTCGAGAATTTTTAAAAAAATTGTCAAATTGTCTTATGAGCCTCCTCGATCCAAACATTGAATTTACAGTGCGAAATCGCACCAATATCAATTTTCAAATATTTTAAAAGGATGGAACTTCAGATTCTTTTTTGAAATTCAATGAATACCCGCTCTTGGAAGTCCCAGTAAGGCTGCTCTTTTCTATATTGAAAGTTGTGGATTTTCACGTTAACTGCCTTCAACCAGTTTAATGTTTTCGGGAGTGCTTGAGGATCGACTGGGCCATGGCCATGGAACATTCGTTGCCGAAGCTGTTGCGCGGAATCTCTGCACCCACGAACGATTTAAATTTACACTCGGTAGATCACGTATTCGTCTTTGAACAAAATTGTCGACGTGCAATTACGTAGGAATAATTATGCTTTAAGCACAACTGGAGCGACATTTACGTAAAGGAAAATACACACAAACATTGCGTCGACTTAAATTCGTCATGCATAACGAACTCTGCGGAAGGTTCATTTTTATTTTTATTTCTTTCGCCGGCGGACGACAAATAATTTTGCACAGAGTGACCATTTTTCTATTCATTTTTTTTTTATTTTATAATTAAATAATAATTCTTTATTCTTTAAGAAATATTTTCACTTTTTATTTGTTGCATAAAATACACTTAATATATTTTAAATGTTATATTTATATTTTAAAATAGTTTTTTTAATTAATTTCAATTTTTTATAATAAGTGCTTCTTATTTTACCGAAATTTGGTCACTCTATCATGTGATGTGTTTCAGTTGACGAGTTAACGAAACGAATTTCAACAGACCAACCCGTCGTGTAGTGCGAAATTCGTCATTCGTTGCAGTTGTGTTTAGAGAATTACACAGCGAAAGCGCGATGTTCACTCGACCACTGTAATATTGTGACTGAAAAATCCACACAATCGGTAATTCCAACGGCGCCATCCTCTTTTCCGCACCATTTATTACTTTTTGAAATAATCGTATTTAAAAATATAAATTTGCCACCAAACACCCTGTACCATCAGTACACAGATTTTTAACTAGTACACTCAACCAATAATCAGTTCATGTTCTGATGATATCAGTACTATGGCCACCCTAAACATGACAAAAAAAGAACTCATTAAGCAGGAATCTACTTATTATTTACACAGTTGATTATATAGAGGCTTAAATTATAAGACCCGTATTCATAATACTTATAGTAAGTTTACTAAAAGCTTATTTGACAATTATTCCATAGACATCTGTAAAATAAGCCTTTAATAAACCTCCTATTAGCTCTATGAATACGAGAATAAGTTTTTGGGTCAATCCAAATTTGAAAGCCTTAACAAAGGCCGAATCACTTTAATTTTTAAAATTTATTTTTGTATTTTCTGTAAAATTGCTAATATATAAGTCTTATCTAGTAGGTTCAGCATTAAAATATCTACATTTAGACATTTTGGCTGAATTCCAAAACGCAGTTTGCTTTGCATTACAAATTTTCAACTTCTTCCCTTATACACTCCCTACAATTTTGACAACGTTTTTTGCTTCCAGGACATTAATATTGCTGTAAACACTCATTTAGAAGTAGAAGATATTATCAAAAACCTTATCTTTGCTTTCAGGAACAGCTTGAAATTTTGTGATGCAAAGCAAACTGCGTTTTGGAATACAGCCTTTTATACACACATCTTAATTTCTTGTACTCCTGTTTAGGAGCAAAGGGTCCTTAGTTTTCTTTAAACCTAAACAATGTTTTACATTGAAATATTTTGGGGCACACTTTTTTAATATATTTTTCCATTTTTAGAATTTCTTTAAATATTTTAAAGCATTTCCAATATTAAGTTCCTTTAAATTTTCCTATTAAAGATTTTGTCCTTAATCTTACAACTTTACACCATTAGTGTCTTTTATTAAAAATTTTATTTTCTAAATATCATTTACAGAGTATAGTAATTACTTGTTTATTAAACTTGACTCCATTATTTATTTTTCAATATTTTTAAGTTAAATTAACTTAAATTGATACAGCGCCAGAGGCATTTTCAATATATCAACGTCAAGTTGATAAAACAACAGCAATGTCTTAGTAAAAAGATTAAGATCAGCTCTTGTTTTATGTAGCAAAATATATTTTTTACATTGACACATACATTCATAAATATATGTACATACTTATTGTATTTAATAAACACAATGGTGTACTTACCCTTAAAAAAAATCCTTTATATCTCAAGTTTCCTTCTTTGCCTTCAAGCTGGCTATAAGATGAAATATCCATTCGATACATATTTATAGACTCGTATTTATAATGAAAATGTCTTAAACAAAGAGCCAACTAATACTTGCCTGACTTTATTATTGACTTATAAACACACATTTACAGTGACATATTTCTATAAGTAAGTATTAACAGTTCTTTCTTTATTACTGTGAAAATGTCCTGAATTTAAACACCTCTCTCTTGGTGTTGTTGTTGTAGCTGCCGTATGAAAGTGATTGTTAAGATATTAGTTACTTTGTATTTACTTTGTTCATTCATTGTAAACTGGAATTTTTCATCTATTTATGTTAAAGGTAAATAACAGTTTGGTTTTATTTTTCAGTTTTTACTTCTTAATACATATATATTTGTATTTATCCTCTTTAATCTTTTAGTTAGTATAATAAAGGGATATTGGAATATTTGTATGGGTGTATATTGTTCAATGAAAACGTGAATCCAAAACTTTTATTTTTAAAGAATAATACACAGTAATCGATTTTGCATATGTTGAAACCCTTACGGTACCAGTTTTTTGTGCTCAGTAATTTTGCGATTGGTCCATTCATTATCATAACTCCAATAAAAAGTGTATAAGAAGAACTTGCAAACATACTAGTTTAAACAAAGCTTAAGACCTTTAATTTAAATTGTTAAAAAAGCGTTAAAAGCCACCCTCCTTCCGCACCATTTATAAGTTTCTTAAATAATAATTTTTAAAAATAAAAATTTGCCACCGGACACCCTGTATAATTATGTCAACTTTTTTAATTCACTTATAGCACATAATAAACATAGGAAAGGACTGTGGAGTATAGAAATAGCAAAGACGATGCAACTCAATAAAAAAAATGCTGAATTAACAAAACATTTCTTTTTGAAAATATTTAAGTAAAGCTTTCACATAAATTTTAAAAAAATAGTTTAGCTTTCATTTCAAAAGTTACTTTTATTTAAAAAAATCCAGCTTGAAAAAAAATATTTTTTGTAAATTTTTTCAAACTTATAAAACTTTATTGACTCTGTTTGCTCGTATTATTTTATCTTATTGTCACTTAATATCTAAAATTTATTCTTGTAAAGTCATAGTAATGTGTCCATGTCTTTGTCTGACTGTCTTAATAAATACAAACGTGAATTATTGTGCATAATATAAACTGACAATTTTCATAAAGAATTGCATTACATTTATAAACACTTGGTCAGTTCCACGTAAAACATGCCATATTGGAGAAAATTTTTTTTTTGTTTAAAAAAAATCGATGAATTTACGTCTAAAAGAAAACGAAAATTTTTGAAATATAAATAAATTTGTTTTAACTTTAATTTTTATTTATTTTGCAAGAGCTTAAAATGATTGCATACTGAATAATCAGCTCCTCTTTTTTGACGTTCCGATGAAAATGTCACACCCGTTACATTTTTTAAAAGGAGTTTCCTTAAACAAAAATAGTTTTTTGTATAAAAAGATAAATCAAATACAAATAAAAATACTTCAAACAAATCAAAAAAATAAATTTAATTCTCAAAAAAATTTTACATAACTCGAATTTAAAATCATAATTCTCTCTTTAATTCCAGTTTTTAAGGTGACACCCGTCACAGTCTTAAAGTGATCATTGTGAGCATATATTATGTTCTTGGGATATCTTCTTACTATTATTCCCTTAAAAACATACCATCCTTGGAAATCAAAGGCTTTTTTCGAAGCAAAATTTTGAATTATATAAGTTATAAGCAAAAATATGAGCGAAATGGTCACACAAGTCACAATGGAATTGCACAGTTGTTGTTCGTTAGATATAAATATTTATTACGTATTTATTTAAATCTTAAAAATATCTTTATTGGGATATGTTTGTGTAGATACAAGAGTAACTAGAGTTCTGTTTTGTTGAAACAAATGAAATGTAAAAAATGAAACTGTATGCAACAAACCTAAGAATTTAGGGTTTTCAATCAATTTGGGTTCGTATGTACAATATTTATTTCGTTCTGAAAAACGGCGCTGTTTACGAACCTTTTGTTATCGGTGAACTTTTTATAAAAAGTTTAGTAATCGATAAACTTACTATAGAAAATACTGCTTTTTATTACCACAATCGATTATTTCTCATTTTTGCTAAAAATATCTGCTGTACTTTTGTGAAAATTAATTATTACCCTGATTAAATTCTCAAAAAACTATACATTTTCTTTGGCTTTTATTTAGAACTTTTTTCGTTAAGAGGTGTATATAAACAATTGTAGTTATCGAACTTTTTTTAAGATTATGCTATCGATATAACTTAACAAAATTGTGTGTTATCAATATATATTATACCATAAAAGATATTTATGTTAATAATCAATCACAAAACATTTTTTGGATCAATTTTCAATATTGGAATTCTTTTGATTGAAAAATTTCTCTGCATTAAATATTTTTATCAATCATTAGTTCTTTCATATAAAGCGTTGAAAAAAAATTTAATCAAGTATAGCCTCACAACTCAGTGATTTTGCTTTAAACAATTAATGTAATTGATATATTTTTGAAAAAAAACATTAATTCTTGGTAAAATTGGTATGGCAGATTTTTTAACGGTTTTTTTTCTGTAAGAATCTTTTGTTATCGATTAATTTTCTCTTTAGAGTCCAAAAGCCGTCGATAAAATTTTTAGGTATGCATTCATTTCTTTAAGTAAGTGTAGTAAGTAAGAATTTATGATTTGTTATCGATAACTGCTTTTCTGTTTCATTTTTTTATTTTCTATTAAAATATTTTCTCATTTGAAATTTAACAAAAATTTCTCTCATTTATTAACTTTTAATTAAAAATTTTTTCTTATCGATAAAGTTCTGGTACAACATAAACGATAAAAAATTGCTTTACATTTCTTAAGTTCGATAACAGAGCTGGTCAAGAAAGGAATTTTTTTATTAAAAGAAATTGTTCTCAGTCGATCTGTTTTACTCTTAGTTTTAAAAAACGTTTTTACAAAAAAATGATTATTTGTATTAAATTTACCGATTAAAAATTTGAAAAATCTCCAACCTTAACTTTTTTCTAAACACCCTCTGGTTTTGCCCCTTTATTCGTTACTTTTACACCAGTTAATTTCTTGTTACTCGTATTGAAAAAAATTCTAAGAAATTGACGGTAGAAAAATGTAACAGAATTTTTTTAAAGTTTTTTTCTTCTTTTTCTTGTCTTCTGTAAGAAATAAATAAGTTCTTTGGCTCCCATAGTTAAAAACTGTATTTATATTCTATTACTATTGTAGTGTCTTGTATTCAACTGTTATTTTATACGAAGATTGTATATGAGGGCATTCATCTGTTTCTCATACACTTGTCTGCATATATGTCACAAAAATGTAAGAAATGTATAAGTTTTGTTATTTCAATTGTTACACCCACCAAGAAGAAAAGGTGAATTAAATATTAAACTTTTGAATCGTTTTCGAAAACTATTTATTTATTTTCTTTCTTTCTTGTTGCATTAGGATTGCGTAGCATTGCTAGGTGTGCAGTAGACGTCTGCATGACTATATTCATTTGATTGCCTATACACAACAAAAACAATATTCATTCAAACATTTTTCATTCTATGGGAGATAAATAAAGTTAAGCCAGTTACAGCACAAGAAAGAATATATTGTGTGTTACACTCACTGATACAAGAAGAACACATTCATTTTACAGTTTTTGTTTTGAATGTGTATAAAACTCACTTGAAAATACAAAAACATAGCAAAGTCTCATTACAGTTAGAGTTTTTATAAAAACATTCAGGTATTTTTTCGAGTTAATGAATGTTTAACAACAACAAAAACGACAAATTTGCAAACACAAATGAATGCGCTGAATAATAATTTTTTACACCAATCATACAGCAATATTCACACATTTTATTCAGTATTTATTTATATGAATGTATGGGTAATATTTTGTTTTCGGTTGAAGTGGTTTTTAATTTGCTTTCGCTTGTGGGTTCATTCATTTAATTTTTTTAACATTGAATGAAAAACACTATGTTGTTGAAAAACAAACGAATGTATTTAAATGGCATTTATGTGTAGTCACGCAGACCTCTAGTGTGCAGAGATGTGTATTTATGAGTGTGTGTGTGTGTGTAAAAGTGGATAATGAAACTTCATTTAAATTGGTGTTTTGTTGTCATTTGCTCGCATAAATTTTTTTTTCTTTTTTTAAATAGTTTCTAGAAAAAATTTCAATGATTTTAATAAAAGTTTAATGATAGGAAATACTTCAGTTTTTATCATAACTGTCAGTGTATAGGATTTTAAACGCTTTTACCTACGAAAGAAAGTTCTTCAGTTACAAAAATTTACATTAAACTTAATAATATTTCGTTTTGGTACCTTTTGGCTTCTTTTTGTTATTTCTAATCCCGGATTGAGGTGTAAAGCCTGGTACTTTTCTGGTACCTTTTTACAGTTTTGGAGATTTTAAGTCTAGAAAAAATTTAATTAAGCAGTGTTGGTTCAGATTAAGGTTTGAAGTCAATTAAGCAAGCAGAAAATACTTTTTCACAAAATGAGTCTAGAGATCATAATAGTTTAGAATCAAACTAAGTGTAGAGTAAGTTCTTTTTGCATATTTTTGGTACTTTTTTGAATTTTTAGAGATAATGAAATTAAGGACAATTAGCCCAGATAACGGTTGTGCGGTCAAAAAATACTTTTTCACATTTTTGTGCCCTTTTTTTATTTTTTGGAACGAGGGACATTTTAATATCTTTGGTACATATTGCCCTTTTTTAAAACTAAGCCCTAGAGATATTATTGACCAATATAGAATTCGGAAGTCAACTAAATGGGCAATAGGTACTTGTTTACAATTCTGGTACTTTTTTTGCCTTTGTTTTGAGTGTGATTGAATTTTAAATTTAATTAGGCAATCAAAATGTCCTTTTTCCATCTTCTTTGTTTTTTTATTCTGGGGATAATGAGTCTAAGTATATAAAATTAACGAATATTGACCCATATTCCGGTCGAAGGTAAATAAGACGATCAACAGGTACTTTAATCATTTCTGGTACTTTCTAAAATTTTGTTGAGTTATGAGCCTGCAATTATGAGATCAACGGCTTTTGAGCCAGATTGAGGATTGGGTCGGTCAAAAAGTTCATATTAAAATGTTTTGTACTTTTTTATATTTTTTTGAATAAGAGTCTAAAAATTTTTAATTTTTAGTTTGGCTTTAGTTCATATAATTTCTTTTTTTTATTAGAAGAAATTATTATTTTCCGTTAATGTTGAAAGAAACTTTCAATTTGAAAAAAGCTGATTTTTCTACCGCTACTAGCCGAGTAGAATGCATTTTCGAAAGCAGCTACGCAATTTCATCATCAGTACTCTTTGAACGGTAGTAGTGTATATGGTTGTAAACATCACCTATTTAACTTACATGTAACAGAGAAAAGTATACGGTATCAGTGTTTTCCTTCTGTTTTTTCTTTATTTTGTAAGTTAGGACGAAGTTTAGTTTTCATATAAACTATGCTTTTTTCCATTAAAAGTCTCTTTGGCAACACTTGACTAACGGACAAGCATTTGTCCATCTCTCAGATGGAACGAAACACTATTTATTATTGTATATCATACAATAGGGGTAATCACTTTTTAATTTCTTTTATTGTCAACGACAAATTGATAGAAATTATTAAAGATCATTTTGCACCGTGCCATGTGTGAGTTATATGTTAATTTTTATTTATTGTTGAACTAATTGTTTTTAATACAAATTTTTAATTTTTAGTTTGGCTTTAGTTCATATAATTTCTTTTTTTTATTAGAAGAAATTATTATTTTCCGTTAATGTTGAAAGAAACTTTCAATTTGAAAAAAGCTGATTTTTCTACCGCTACTAGCCGAGTAGAATGCATTTTCGAAAGCAGCTACGCAATTTCATCATCAGTACTCTTTGAACGGTAGTAGTGTATATGGCACCGTGCCATGTGTGAGTTATATGTTAATTTTTATTTATTGTTGAACTAATTGTTTTTAATACAAATTTTTAATTTTTAGTTTGGCTTTAGTTCATATAATTTCTTTTTTTTATTAGAAGAAATTATTATTTTCCGTTAATGTTGAAAGAAACTTTCAATTTGAAAAAAGCTGATTTTTCTACCGCTACTAGCCGAGTAAAATGCATTTTCGAAAGCAGCTACGCAATTTCATCATCAGTACTCTTTGAACGGTAGTAGTGTATATGGCACCGTGCCATGTGTGAGTTATATGTTAATTTTTATTTATTGTTGAACTAATTGTTTTTAATACAAATTTTTAATTTTTAGTTTGGCTTTAGTTCATATAATTTCTTTTTTTTATTAGAAGAAATTATTATTTTCCGTTAATGTTGAAAGAAACTTTCAATTTGAAAAAAGCTGATTTTTCTACCGCTACTAGCCGAGTAAAATGCATTTTCGAAAGCAGCTACGCAATTTCATCATCAGTACCATATACACTACTACCGTTCAAAGAGTACTGATGATGAAATTGCGTAGCTGCTTTCGAAAATGCATTCTACTCGGCTAGTAGCGGTAGAAAAACCAGCTTTTTTCAAATTGAAAGTTTCTTTCAACATTAACGGAAAATAATAATTTCTTCTAATAAAAAAAAGAAATTATATGAACTAAAGCCAAACTAAAAATTAAAAATTTGTATTAAAAACAATTAGTTCAACAATAAATAAAAATTAACATATGAGTCTAAAAATATAAAAAAAAATCTCTTCTGGCACAGATTGAGGTCAAAAATCCATTAAGGTTTTAAAAAAATAAATTTTGCACATTTGTGGTACTTTTTTGTGTTTCTTGAAACAGAGAGTCAACATTAAAATCGAAAATCAATTTGGAGGTTCACTCATTCGGTCTAGGTGTTTTAGTGTCAGATATAAGACTCATGTAAAATATCTGGCGATAACGACAAGTGAGATGAAGAACTTTTTGGTTCATCTTCCTTATGTAAGAGACAAATTTACGACCCTAGTAAGTCAATTTGGAGGAGTCCTTAGAAGTGACTGGGGTAGGAAGGAAAGTTATGAAAATCAAGCTTTAGCTAGGAGGAAAGCTTGGTGCTATGTTGAAAATACGCTTGACAAGAAGTATCACGGGTAGGGTAACGTAAAGTTTTATACGTGTCGCAGTGCTTGTACGATATCGTTAAGACTTTGGCTTTGGTCTAAGTCTGGGCATCTTGCTGATGGGGGAAAGCTCTCGTGTAAGAAAGGGTCTGTAGACCTAAGAAACATACTTACGGAGTGTGTCGACTTTGATGATATGAGGAATTTTTAGAAAATTGGCATTTTTTTAAGTGTCGCGATTAGGATGTGAGCGGAATTTTGGTTTTTAATAGGAAAAGGAATAGGTTTAATTGAGGCTGACCTCAATATGGTTTACTGGTCTTGTGCTAACTGTGCTTCAGCCTGATCATGTGCTTTTGTGTGTCACTTGATTATGGATATGTATCTCGCATTCCAGCTTGTTCCTTCTGCCACTTTTACCTTGCCATCCACCGCTTCGTTTATGTGTGGTACTGTCGTTCCTACCACCGATGGCGTCTGTTGGGTTTTTCTAAAGTGGTAGTAGGCTACCCACAAGAGTAGTCATTGCTCACTAGTGCACGTTCAAATGTTATGTGCCAGTGCCCTGTTATGTGGCCAGGACATCGCTCTTAAACTCTTAAAGCCCTTGCTTTAACCCTGCGGGAAATGGGTGTCAATTGGTCGGCGTATCCGTCCTGTTACAGGTACAAAACTTGAATTGGACAAAAGTTGTTGGTCGTGATTGGTTGAAAAGGCAAGCATCAAGTAACTGATTAAATAGTGTCACAGGGATTAGGGGAAAAAATAGAATTACTGGTCCCTACACATAAACATACAAATACAAATACAAACAAAGTAGATTGAACAAGATCTCAAACAATTAACGCAAAATTTGCTTATATAGGATTGGCCTGTAACCCGTTCTGAGGTGTTAGTTTTGAACCAATTGCCCCCTCCAATGGCAACGCAATGTAAAGGTTCTCTTCATATAAAGTGCAGAAACTAGAACCAGTCCCTACCTTAAGGGACCGTTCACGTCAATAGCCTTGGGCCAGTCCCCATTCTCGTAGGGAAGTGATATGAGGTCAAAAATATTCGAATACAAAAAAATTTTATGCTAGTTTCAATAACCAAAGCAAAGAAAATAAAATAATCCAATACTTTTGTCTTTAAATGCTGTTTATTACTTGTTTAAATTTTTCCAGACAAACCCGTTAATTTTGCAGGATCAATTTTTTATTGACAGCTGTTGCAAATTTTTTATAATTTTTAAATTTCCCTGTTAAATTTTCTAAAAGATAATCTAGCAATAAGTTTACCTTAAACCTTTTACTGGCATAATTTGTGTAATATGGTTACAACGCTTACCTAAACAAGAAGTGTTACATTGTAAAGCGGAAACTACTTTAGACACTCTAGCGGTACATTATATCAAAGTCATACCCATTCATTTCCACACACACTCAAATACACACTCGCACGCAAACGTGACCAAAGATGTTGTTAAGACCTTGTGAGATGCCACGTAAAATTATTTTAGGAAAATGCGAATTTATACCAATGACAAAAACAATTGTATTAGAAGAGGATGGAATACATTTCTAAACTGGTAAAAAAAACAACCATTCCAACACAAACATGCAGTCACATGCATACATATCTACTAGCAAAAATAAGTAAAAGAAGAATTTAACTATAATGGCAGAAATGTGACATTCAACATTGAGTCACGGAAACTTAAATTGAAAATCACGTACTCTAATTTGTACACAAAAAATTAAATGTGGATATACATGTGTATATGTGTGTATAAATATGTTCGTATACAAAAATTATAACATAGATACTTGTATGAATGTATGTATGTGTTATTGCACATGCACCAAATGCATAAATGAATGGCCATCCATTAACTATCACTAATACAAATGAAATTATTTTGCAGTCTGAACTAACGCTTTGAAAAAATATTGAAAAAAAAAATTCACACGAACATTAAACACAAATACTTTTACTTGCTTCTGCTTCATTGAATCCTTTTGTTAAGACTTTTGTATGATGAAGATTTTACTGTAACATTTTATTGTGGAATTTTTGTAAGGGAGTTTTGCTAAATAAATTTCTATGAACGAGTTTTTTGGCAGTTTGATTATAAGAAATGGCCATTAATAAATGTTTAAGTGTGTTATTGCTTTAAGCCAATAAATTAATTTTTTGCTAAAAACAAAATTCAGATTCTTTACTGATTTTGAGATGTTAGGATAAACTACTTATGTCCGACATAGGAAGAATTAAAAAAGTTCTCTTTTTAAGCAACGTAACTTTATACCACATTAAACTAGTTTTCGAGTCAAAAAGTTGCAGACTTGCTTTACCGCGAATTAAATTTTTTTAAAAATACACGCTAGCACAAACAGCGTTGTTTTTTAATTAAAAAATTATTTCCTGATTTTTTTAGTTTTCAAAAACTCATAATTATAATTATATGTTTTGCATGCATGCATTCAATCAATGTTAGATAGTACTCGTGGCGTATGATTAATAAATAATTTTGAATAATTTAATTAACACTTATGCGATATGGTGTCCTACTGGCCATGTTAAGGTATTCCAAAGTACAGTGCAGAGCAATTTATTTGTAATAAAAATATATGATTTCTTTAACTTATTTATTTAACAAAACTTTTTTTTTAACACAGTCACTTGAAATTGCACCTCATTTATTAAATGACTTTTGCCCATTTGAAAATTAAAAAGAAAAAATTTTGATGTGTTTTAAGGAGTTATCTGGCAGTTATTCTATGGAAATTTGTAAATTCTAGTACATAAAAGAAAATGATTTTTCGTGTTAGTTACAACACTTATAATTCAAGAACGGCTAGACCGATTTTAAGAAAGTATCGGAAGAGGCCATAGGATATTTTTTTGAGGGAGGGGGGGCTTGGACTGGGTGAGGCATCTCCCATACCAATTGAACGGGTTTTTTCGCATACCTCAATAATTGCTTTAGCAGAAATTTTCAATTTTTGTACAGGCCAATTAATTGTTGATATGCATAACTGAGCTGAGTATGAGTGGCAAGAGAATAGTGGGCGTGGCACCTCTAATAACACCAACATTTTTTTCTATTAATCTCAATAGCTGTAAAGGCTAACGTCTCCAAGTTTTCTGTGGGTGTTTACGTTCTTAATACGCATATTTTCGCAGTTTTTTTATATATAAGCAGAAACCCTTTAAAGTTTTTATATGTATTTAACGTTTATACACATAAATGAGCTGTTTATGGACAGAAAGAGAAAAATGGGCGTGGCAGCTACGTCAATGTATGGTTATTTTAAAAAAATAGTTGGTAAACCTTAGATTAACTTTACGTTGAAAATGGTTAAACACCTCTGTTTTATCCTAAATACTTTAATATCCATATATCTTGAAAAGATATATCTATAGGCTGTCACTCCTTACGTTAACACGAAAAGATTAGATTATGAAATCGTGTTCGAAAGGTTTTTATTAAATATTACAGCAACGAAAATACATAGGTAAAATAACAAATTTTCGCATGAGCCTTTTTGATATAATAAAAAATAATTTAGCAAGGGCCAGTAGGTAGTTATAAGTGGATTTGGTGCCCAGTTCACTCCATTCCCTTTTCTTTCCACCCAAAAGTGCTTTATCCATGAACTGCAAATCGTTTAACTTTTATGAATATCTCTAGTATCCTGGCTTTTACTAAAGCTGAAAGTAAAGCTGCGGGCGGGTGTTGCAGCCTGGAAAGTACAGAAAAACAGTTTTCAATTATAAATATTTACCATGTATAAAATAAAAATTATATATAAAACTCTTCTTCTTTATAAAAGCTCCGTTAATCAAAAAAAAAAGAGTTTTCACTTTTGGGTTATCCCCGTTTACGCTTAAATTAATCCTCTTAAGCTTAAACCAAGTACAGTTTCAAAGTTAAATCAATCCTTTTTTGACTCAAATATGGCTAAAGATAAAAAATTCGTACTGAATGAACTGTATTTGATTTAAAAACCCCCATATTTTTCCTTAAGAAAATCCGTACTCACGGATTGATTTAAGTTAAGGTGACATGGTTTTTTAAGTGTAAGCACTATCAAAACTTATTTGTTTTATCCTTTTTAACCACAAATTTCACTGCAAAATTTTGAAAAAGTGCCAAATACTGGTCTGTTTATATTTTGTGCAAAATACGACACTCTCAAGTTTTGTTTCTATCGTGTATAGTTTAGAAAAAAAAAGCATTTTGACTCTTCCCTACTTGGCCTCTTTGTACCCTTTTCGGGTCCGAAATACTGTCCGAACATCGGGAGAAATACCCGTGATAAATAAGTCATTAGTGTTTGGTTTTTATATAAGTTTTGGTCACAAAAAAAGATAAACATATAATTGTAATGTTAAAAGAAAAAGCACTTATGTCAACTTAATCCGTTATATATAGACTGAAATAAATTATTAAACTAAGGTGTTATTGCAGTTTATTTCTTTTTCAATCTTAACCTTTATATTTATGTATTATGTATTATTATGCATACATTAACTTGTGCTTTAAAAAAATGCTTTTCCTTAAATATTTAACAAAGTTAATATTCTTTTCTTTTTTTGTGCTGTAAAATACTTATTTAGTAACATTCATTAACCACTTATTTAAGCTTATTTAAGCACAGAAACACAAACAACAAGAAGTGAGTTAAAAAGAACAAAACTATACCACTAAACTAAAATAAGTGCAAGAGAGAATGCACAAAAAAAATTGTTGCTCTGCCAGTATTGATTTTCTTATATAAGGTCAATTACCCAAAGCACCCATCAACCGCATCAACAAGGGGGCAACACTGACAAAAAAAACAAAACAAACAGATAGACAGAATAACAGACATGGAAATAGGCAAACAGTTGTAGGGACATTCAAACATACATTGAACAGATTCGCACAAAATTTTTATGCAATTCTTATAATACATATGTACATACTTATGTATAAAATAGTTCACATACATGCAGATAAGTATATGCAAATATAAGTATGAATGTAAGTATCTACTATATGTGCATTAAACGAATTAAATTTTTACTATTTAGTTAATCTGAGTCTAACAAATCTTTTAACTATTTTTTTTATTATAGAATTTAAGTAAGTACATTAGAGAGGCCCAGACAGACGTAAGCTTCTCACTTCTGTGGGAACGGTTTTTTGATATTGATTTGGCCCATTCTCTGCTGCGAGTCTGCTCTTTTAAACATTTTTTATATTGGGGCACTGTTTTCTATGACAGCTAGTTCCGTTTTGAAATATATAATTTATTAAAATTTATTTCAAAATGAAATGAAATATCTGGGAGTCATTCTGAACAGTAAGGTGTCCTAGAAACCAAACGTGCTGGCGACAGAAACGAAGGCCCATAGTGCAAACGTGCCATTGACAAGACCTGGGGGCAAATGACGACAATCGATTTGAATCGAAATAAAAAAAATCCAAATAGAATTCCTATATTTAAAGCATCGACAATTCGATCGACGGAATAGAGTTTCGATTCGAAACGAATGCCGTAATTTGTCCCTTGGGGTTTAACCCCCCGAATATTACTTGGCTCTATAAGATGGGGATGGAGCTGATTCTTTTCTTTAGAGCTTTGGTCTGGTCTGTGCATTAGGGCGATTCTGATAACAGGAGCAATGAAAACAACTCCATCTAGGTCCCTCTTGACCTAACTCAACTGGCTTCAGCGGATCTTTTAGCGAAAACGCTAGTTCTTAACACTGCGATGAGACTACATGTTTTGACTGAATGGAGACACAAGGAATACGGACACGCAAGTATTATCGGGACTGTCGATTTTGTTACCGATTTGAATGACTACTGCACACCGAAACCTTTTCTCCTTTATTGTTCCATACGAAAGAGGCGGGTAAAACTATCCCTCCAGGACCTGTCAACCTGTTTATATATATGGACGGGTCTAAGGAGAGAACTGGTGTTGGTCGAGGCATATTTAGTCTGGTTTAGATTTCAGAATGAAAGTTCACTGTACTACAAGCTAAACTGACTGTCAACAATATGCAAAGCCACTAACTGGCTACGGTACTAAAAGATATTCGGCAGAAACATCGGAATATTCACCCACAGCCGTGCCACCATAAACGCAATCACTGATGTATACTCTACATCACAACTAGTCTGCGAATACCGGACATCCTTATGCTGGATGGTGATGAATTTAAACATCACTCTGGTGTGGGTGAGAGGAAACGGTTCGAAACTTAATGGTGAAGCATCCCCTTATCTTTTTGTAAGCTCTGCGCAAATAAATACGCAGACACATACGCAGACGGTCCAACGAGCCAAAATATGGAATTACTAAGATAACCTGTTGGGAAAAAGGTCCAAGACATTCAAAATCTCTTCTTTAACTGGATAAACGAGAGGCTGGCGGCACCGTGACCGCTACTACTGGCCGCTGTTAAACTGGTACCCATGCCAGTAGACTGGGACTGACATTTAACAACTTCTCTAAAAGCTGACAGGACGCAGAGAAGACTGGGAGTATACCACCCCGCTTATGCTTCTGTATGGCATTGGAAGAAGTTTACATCAGTCTCTTTGGTACCAAGAGACTAGGTGTCCTGTCAGATGTAGCCAACATTGGTTTACCTAGTCTACCATCCTTTATTAGGGGTAGGGGCTAGGTCAAGGATGAAGACCATTACAAAGCGACTATTGCAAACTTTTTACAATAATTTTAATTTTTTTCTAATTTTTTTTTTATTTGAACCAATCTTATTTAATGACTTTTTCACTTTCTATCTCTCTCTTTCCCAGGTATCACAAAGAGAC
The DNA here is from genome assembly GCA_963583895.1 of Melanophora roralis. Taxonomy (NCBI): domain Eukaryota; kingdom Metazoa; phylum Arthropoda; class Insecta; order Diptera; family Rhinophoridae; genus Melanophora; species Melanophora roralis. The sequence continues at coordinate 20,035,406 of OY757188.1, forward strand.
CGAAGAATCGGGCTCAAGTGGGATTCACCTTTCATCATTTCAATAGCCGACTGTTCTGCTTTACATAACCCAACTTAAACTGACCAACTAACGCTATTTTATATTAATAGATTTATTAAAATTATTTGGATTAAACTGTCGTCTCAAAAAAAAATAAGATAATGCAGTTGACTGCAATTGTAGCCACGTCGCTTTATAGCCTGCTACGCAATATCAGCAATTAAATTAATTCACCATTTTTAATTAACTAAGCTTCTACTTTTACTTTGTACGATTTCTTACTAAGATTAGGAATTTTACAAACGATATGGCAAACCAATATAAAGGGTTTTGATGTAGCGTACAGCATATACACCAAACTAACGAATAAATACCAATTTTTATTTCAACAGTTATTTTAAATGATAAGAGAAAAAAGCAAAATGGCAAACATACATATATATACATACTAACATACAAACATACATAAATACATACAAATGTACATGCAACAGACGCACATCAATGTTGCTGGCAAGAAACATTTTTTAAAGAACTTAAGCAAACAAAAAATATACACCGAAAAACTAGCATTTGCATTTAAAAAAAATTGACTTTCAAATGCATCGTAAACATACTCACACGCACTAATAAACACTAATGCGTGCAAATAACACACATACACACTCATACTATGTTTTATATAGAGCAACACAAAGAAATGCAGACAAAATATGTCATGCAAATACTATAGAATAACATTATTTATTACAAACATAGTTGCCGGCTTTAGACCATCTTCTCATAATACACCATTTCCATAAGCAGCTTTGGAGAGTATGGCTATACAAATACATATATGAAAATATTTAAACATTTTTTTTGTATAACGTTTTGTTCGCATCTTTAAAAAAGTTAAAGAAAAAGAACACAATTAAAAGAAATTTATGACAAACTCTTTCTTCCTTTTTTAATTACTTTAGACTCTTTTTATGACAATTTTATCCCTTAGACAAGACGGTTCGTCTTATCTATATATATAAAGAAATAACGTTACTGAATGACTGACTGATTCATCATCGCACAGCCCAAACGCGCAGAGCTAGAGACCTGAAATTTAGACTGTAGGTACCTTTCCTTATGTTTAGATCCACTAATAGGCCAAATATGGAAATATCCGAAAGTTAATATCTCCTAAACTACAAACGATAGAAACAAAATTTAAAAAGGATCGTATTTTACTCGAAAAATAAGCAAACCAGTGTCTGTCATTTTTTAAAAATTTTAGACCCTTAAGGCTAAAAAAGGGTAAGAACTAAATTTTGATAGTGCCTAAGTCCACTTTGTAACTTCTAAGCGAGTAAAGGTACAGACATAGTTCAAAATGCAATCGACAGATACTAATATGAATACGTTTTTGCCACTTTTTTGAAATTTGGACGTTGAGGGGTAAAAAAGGGGTTAAAAAATGGCTAAAAATTCTATATTGGTACTTTTTGTAACTTTTGAACCAATAGAGATAAATACGTAATATAAATTGCGTTCGATAGGTATTGACAAAATAAGAATACGTTTTCGATACTTTTTTAAAAATTTGGACCTTTAGGCACAAAAAAGGGTACATATTACATATTTGTAATATTTAGGTACTTTTTGTAACTTCTTAAGTAATAAAGGTAAAAACATAGTTTAATTTGCGTTCGACAGGTCAGGACAAAATATGAATATATTTTTTTAATTTTTTTTAAAATATCTAGACCCTAAAGGGCAGACAAAAGAGTACAAATTTGTAAAGTGGTACTTTTTACGTACTTTTTGTAGCATCTGAACCAATAAAGATATAAACATAATTCAAACTGCGTTCGACAAGTCTTGACAAAATATGAATATTTTTTTATACTTTTTAAAAACTTAAGACCCTAGGGGATAGAAGAAAGGGTACAAATTACAGTTTGGTACTTTTTAGGTACTTTTTGTAATTTCTTAACCAATAAAGGTAGAAACTTCATTTAAATTGAGTTTTGCAGGTCTCAAAAAATTTAAAATATATTTTTGGTCCTTTTTTAAATATTGTTCCTTAAGGAGTAGAAAAAATAAGTACAAAATATATAATGGTTTTGTGTTTATTTTGTTTGACATAAAAATCAAATAGCAATATCATTAGAATCTAATAAAATATTTACTGAAGAAAACTATTATTTTAAAAAACTATTTATTTTAAAAAAATTTCTGGGGTGTTTTCTGTGTACTGCTTATTTGGTAATAGTTTAAGAAATAAAAGCACAAAACATCACCTTCACTTAATAAATTTTTAAAACTGCGCTTACGAAGTAGCGGGTCACGTGCTAGTTTAAAATATATCCTTGTATAAATAATTGCTCCACTTTGTGGATTTATTTCAATTTGAATTCTGTTTCAAACTTTTTCTAAAATAATGCTCTTTTGATATTAAAGGAAATGGTGTTAAATGGCCGTATACTACTCTATTTGCCGTATTCAATTTTTCATCTGAAAGCTTTTGAAGTAAAATTTCAGTCTATTTTTTCGCGCTACCAGAGTAAAAAATGCATTTCTGCATACACCAACAGTCGTAGGCCTTCCCATCCGACAAATAAAAATAATAACAATAATAATAATAATAATAATAATAATAATAATAATAATAATAATAATAATAATAATAATAATAATAATAATAATAATAATAATAATAATAATAATAATTATTATTATTATTATTATTATTATTATTATTATTATTATTATTATTATTATTATTATTATTATTATTATTATTATTATTATTATTATTATTAAAAGAGCATTAGCCTTTAAAACACAAAAAAGTATTCATAAAAATCTTAATTATGTTCCATTCCGTTTAAATATAATTCATCGAATGTTAATGACCCCTTTTCTTTTTCCCAACTTATGATCAAGATTGTTTGTGCATGTTTATCTACTCTGTCAGTTGGGCTTTTTAATGTGCTTGTGTGTGTGTATTTACTTTTTTCATTTAAATGTATGCAGTTTTTGGCTAAAAAATTTGTTTCTAATTTTTTTAATTCATCTTTATATGGATGTACTAACATTCATACATTCATATGTTTTGTATTAACTAAGTCGTATAACAATTTACCAACTAGTTTTGTTATAACAGTTGTAGTTTGCAATTTCATGTTTCTTTCTATCTATTTTATCTTCCGTCTCTTTCTCAACGATATAAAGAGGCAAATGAACTTATTTAAATTAAGCGGAAATGAAAATGAAAAAAACCAATTAAAAACAAAAGTTGAAAAAACAAGCACAAATACACAGAAATGTTCTTTATCAATGAACAAGAAACGAGCAAAATAAAACTGCAAAGAATTAAAGCGAAACTACAAAGAACTTAAAACGATTTTTTTTTTCTCTTTTATTTAAAGCCCTAGAGAAAAGTTTTTTTTTGCCATATCTACATACACATACAAACATATATGTGAATTTTCGTATGGATATGTGTGCTTTTAATATCCATGTGGTTTTTGAATCATTGTATTAATGTTTGTTTATGTTTTATTACTTTAACAGCTTTTATGTATGCCAAAGAAATGCAAAACAAAAAACGTTTGTGTGTGCAAAAGCAATTTAATTAACAAATATATGTTTTATATTAAACTTATAATACCCTTAAAAGCATTTTTGGACAATAAAAATACAAAGAATCTGCATTTGTTAGCAGAAGTATACATAATTCTAGGCCTAAAATGAAATTTTTATAATTTCACCACTTACGTAGTAGGGGTTTTACACATTTGCTTTAATTATTATAAAATAAAATTTTGCTTTGCTAATTAATTGCTATCGGTTTAACCACAATTTTGATATCGCATTTACAATTTTAGTTATAAAGCCAATTCATTAATAAAGTAATTGCATTTACAATTTGGTTTTTAATATGACAATAAGTTTGTCGCAACTTTTTTCAGTGTAGTTCCGTAAAGCTCTCTGTTCTCTAACATTTTACTTCCTATATCCTCTTCATTGGTAGCCCAACTAAAGGTTAAAATGTCGCAGTCAATCATAGAAAATTTTTAGTTTGCAACTGTTTATGTCAAGCTTTACAATCACGCCTCTTATAGTTGCTTATTTTATTACACTCAATAAATTTTATTGTTAAAAAAACTTTGGAACTTTTAGCTGTCTACATTATCAATAAAACATTTAGATTCTTAAGCCATTTTTTACAAGTTCGATGTGTAGTTCAGGTTGCCATTATGTGACTTTTACTACAAAATAAAAGGTTATAAAAATGTGTCTTCTTTTTTTTATTATTCCATCAATATTTATAACGGATATAGTGTCCTCTTTGAAGTTATTATACCCTTCACATAGTGATAGGGTATATATCACTTTGTCATTCCGTTTGTAATTTCTTTATTATTCATTTGCGACCCCATAAAGTATATATATTCTGGATCCTTATAGATAGGGAAGTCGATTTAGCGATGTCCGTCTGTCCGTCTGTCCGTCTGTTGAAATCAAGTTTCCGGAGTCAAATAAAAAGATACAGACCAGTTAATGGTGTCAAACTATTAGAAATATCCTGGAGACAATCGCTATTTAAAATCAATAAAATCGGTTCACTATTGACCGAGATATAAGCGAAAACCCAGAGTAACCCATTTTTTGGGGACAAAATCCGTGCATATATCCCTATATATCTCAGTAAGTATAGTCACTCTTGCCACAAAACTTGGCACGGATACTCCTAAAGAAGGGACCTAAATAATGGAAAAAATTTTTTCAGATAGGACCAGGGGAAGGGGTATTTTTTCTACAATTGCACAAATTTGGTGAAATATTTTATGCGCTATATCTCGTAAACTATAACAGCTATCGACTCAAAATGTTCTACAAAAAATAATTGCACGCTAAGGGCTACGCGTTAAAGAAAAAATTTTTTGGGTGGGGGCAAAAAAAGGGGTAGCTCCCATACAAACCGACAATTATTATCAAATATTCGATACGCTATATCTCGGAAACTATAACAGATATCGAAATAAAATGTTCCACAAAAAGTAATTGCACGCTAAGGGCTACGCCCTAGAGGAAAAATTTTTTGGGTGGGGGCAAAAAAAGGGGTAGCTCCCATACAAATCGACAATTATTATCAAATATTCGATACGCTATATCTCGGAAACTATAACAGATATCGAAATAAAATGTTCCACAAAAAGTAATTGCACGCTAAGGGCTACGCCTTAGAGAAAAAATTTTTTGGGTGGGGGCAAAAAAAGGGGTAGCTCTTATACAAATCGACAATTATTATCAAATATTCGATACGCTATATCTCGGAAACTATAACAGATATCGAAATGAAATGTTCTACAAAAAGTAATTGCACGCTAAGGGCTACGCCCTAAAGAAAAAATTTTTTGTGTGGGGGCAAAAAAAAGGGTAGCTCCCATACAAATCGACAATTATTATAAAATATTCGATAAGCTATATCTCGGAAACTATAACAGATATCGAAATGAAATGTTCTATAAAAAGTAATTGCACGCTAAGGGCTACGCTTTAAAGAAAAAATTTTTTGGGTGGGGGCAAAAAAAGGGGTAGCTCCCATACAAATCGACAATTATTATCAAATATTCGATACGCTATATCTCGGAAACTATAACAGATATCGAAATGAAATGTTCTACAAAAAGTAATTGCACGCTAAGGGCTACGCCTTAGAGAAAAAATTTTTTGGGTGGGGGCAAAAAAAGGGGTAGCTCCCATACAAATCGACAATTATTATCAAATATTCGATACGCTATATCTCGGAAACTATAACAGATATCGAAATGAAATGTTCTACAAAAAGTAATTGCACGCTAAGGGCTACGTCTTAGAGAAAGAATTTTTTGGGTGGGGGCAAAAAAAGGGGTAGCTCCCATACAAATCGACAATTATTATCAAATATTCGATACGCTATATCTCGGAAACTATAACAGATATTGAAATGAAATGTTCTACAAAAAGTAATTGCACGCTAAGGGCTACGCCTTAGAGAAAAAATTTTTTGGGTGGGGGCAAAAAAAGGGGTAGCTCCCATACAAATCGACAATTATTATCAAATATTCGATACGCTATATCTCGGAAACTATAACAGATATCGAAATGAAATGTTCTACAAAAAGTAATTGCACGCTAAGGGCTACGCCTTAGAGAAAAAATTTTTTGGGTGGGGGCAAAAAAAGGGGTAGCTCCCATACAAATCGACAATTATTATCAAATATTCGATACGCTATATCTCGGAAACTATAACAGATATCGAAATGAAATGTTCTACAAAAAGTAATTGCACGCTAAGGGCTACGTCTTAGAGAAAAAATTTTTTGGGTGGGGGCAAAAAAAGGGGTAGCTCCCATACAAATCGACAATTATTATCAAATATTCGATACGCTATATCTCGGAAACTATAACAGATATCGAAATGAAATGTTCTACAAAAAGTAATTGCACGCTAAGGGCTACGCCTTAGAGAAAAAATTTTTTGGGTGGGGGCAAAAAAAGGGGTAGCTCCCATACAAATCGACAATTATTATCAAATATTCGATACGCTATATCTCGGAAACTATAACAGATATCGAAATGAAATGTTCTACAAAAAGTAATTGCACGCTAAGGGCTACGTCTTAGAGAAAAAATTTTTTGGGTGGGGGCAAAAAAAGGGGTAGCTCCCATACAAATCGACAATTATTATCAAATATTCGATACGCTATATCTCGGAAACTATAACAGATATCGAAATGAAATGTTCTACAAAAAGTAATTGCACGCTAAGGGCTACGTCTTAGAGAAAGAATTTTTTGGGTGGGGGCAAAAAAAGGGGTAGCTCCCATACAAATCGACAATTATTATCAAATATTCGATACGCTATATCTCGGAAACTATAACAGATATCGAAATGAAATGTTCTACAAAAAGTAATTGCACGCTAAGGGCTACGCCTTAGAGAAAAAATTTTTTGGGTGGGGGCAAAAAAAGGGGTAGCTCCCATACAAATCGACAATTATTATAAAATATTCGATAAGCTATATCTCGGAAGCTATAACAGATATCGAAATGAAATGTTTTACAAAAAATAATTGGGCAAGAAGGCCTACGCTTTAGAGAAAAAATTTTTTGAGTGGGGGCAAAAAAAGGGGTAGCTCCCATACAAATCGACAATTATTATAAAATATTCGATAAGCTTTATCTCGGAAACTATAACAGATATCGAAATGAAATGTTTTACAAAAAGTAATTGGGCAAGAAAGCCTACGCTTTAGAGAAAAAATTTTTTGAGTGGGGGCAAAAAAAGGGGTAGCTCCCATACAAATTAATAATTATTATAAAATATTCGATACGCTTTATCTGGGAAACTATAACAGCTATCGAAATCAAATGTTCTACAAAAAGTAATTGGCATTAAGGGCTACGCTCTGAAGAAAAAGATTTTCGGATGAGGGGTGAAGAAGGGGTAGCTCCCATACAAATTAACAATTTTTATAAAATTTTCGATACGCTACTTCTGGAAAACTATTACAGCTATCGACTTCGAACATTCTACAAAAAGTAATAATCAAGTAATTCATACATTTTGGTGAAAAAGTTGGTGAAGAGCAGGGGGACTAGAACATTTAATAAGTTTTATTAACCTTTAAATATGAATAATGTCGAAAACTTTAAAAACTCTCGACCTCAAATCTTCTTCATCTATTTCTATTATTCATACGAACGTTAAAATTTTGTTATTTTTTCTATGGGCTTTAAAACTCGCACAAGGTTTTTTATTATATTATTTGCAGTACAAAATTACTCGGCTGGGTATATTTAAAGACCAATGTGAAGGGTATATAAGATTCGGCACAGCCGAATATAGCGCTCTTACTTGTTTTTAATTTGCATTACTATATTCAATGTTATGCAATATTTTACTAAAAAAGTACAAACGTAATTATTTCCGCTGCTCATTGTTTTTTAGGTAATGGGGACCAAAATTAAGTTTGCTTCCTTTTGTGATCTCTCTAACAAAATTAAGTCATTAACTGTCTTCTTAAAAAAAATAATAAATGGTTTTAATTACCAAAATGATTTTATCAATTGAAAAATTATTCAAATTCGCACCTATCACCAAAGTGATCCTATCAATTACCTGAAGTTGTAAAAAATTAAAAACTGCAGTTTTTTTCAATTAATGATTTTTATGATTTTGATTAATAAAATGATAAAAAAAATTGTAAAGTCATACAACATGTTAATCAAATCAATTTACCTGTTGATTGAAAAAATATCAATGTTTTGTTTAAATCAATCCTTTAAGTGATTAACGACCCCTGATAAATAAAATATTTGAACTTATCAAAACGTTTATTGAATGAATTTAATTAAATTTTTGATAAAGCTTATTAACAAGGATAACCAATATTTGGTCTCGAGCCCAATTAATCAAATGATTGAACAAAATAATACGTTACTTAAGATTAAGCAGAGATTTAATAAAAAAAAAAGTAATCAAGTCAACAGCCTCAATAATTAAAAATATATAAAACACTTTTATGTTCAAATTCAACATAATACTTTTATCGCGAGGTATGCAGACAATGATTAAAGTGGCAATTGAAGCCACGAGCAAGAGAATTCCATACAAAAAAAATCGAGAAAGATGTGATAAGCGTCGGGATTTCGTTAGTTGACTTCTAAAGGTACGTGCTACTGATGTTGTTAGGCCGAGAATATACGGAATTCGGTTCTGTGATAACTGTTTTTAAAAACCGATGACCGGTGAATTTAATTAAATTTTTAATTAAGCTAATTAACTAGGATAATCAATATTTGTTCTCAAATCCAATTAAGCAAATGTTTGAATGAAACCAAACGTTACTTAAGTTATCAAATTAACAACCCAAATAATTAAAAAAATAAAAAAATATTTGATATTCAAATGCCTCATGATACTTTCGTCGTGAGGTATGCAGACATTAAAACAGCGGCAATCGAATCCATGAGCAAAGCAAATTCCCAACAAAAATCGAAGAAAGAGGTAATTTGCATCAGTTTTTCGGTAATTTACTTCTAGAAGTACAATCTACCGATCTCGTTAGGCCAAAATATCCTGCATACAATTATGTGATACCTGTTTACAAAAACCGGTAGCTTGTAGAGAATATTACAAGAGCCCTAAGGGGAAAAAATTTTCGATATCAATAGCGCGAGCATGCTAGAATACAGAAGAACGAGTGGTAAACATAAAGCTATGCAAAAACCTGGCCTTAAATGATATCGGGATAAAATTTACTGATGATCAATAACTGGTATATCACAACAAAGCAACCCTAGGGTTCGGCGGTTGATTTTCTAAATAAAACGTTTTGCAAAATCACCATAATTTACAATGTTTTAAAATACCAAGAAGTTCGGATTTTTTTTTAATATAAAAAAACACAAAGAAATGTAACAAATTTTTGCACGTTTTCCTTAATCAAATACAATGTGTTATTATGATTTTAAAAATTTTTTCTGTTTTTTTCTGTCAATAAATTTTTTGATTATATAAAGTGTGTTTTAAATTTCTTGGTTATTGTTGTTGTTGTTGACAGCGATTTTGTAGCTTAACAAAAGTGAGTTTCTAAAGTTAAAATTGTTTACAAAAGTTCTTTGAAAAGAATAAATAATGAATTATTAACAACATGATTACTCTCTTCTTTCTACGCAAACACTTACTAATACACCAGCAACAACGCTGAAGTAAATTTGTAAAGATGAAGTACTCGCGAGAGTGTATTATTTCTTCAACTACAAATGCTACATAAATATGTATATGAAGTACATATCAAGAAATAAATAGAGCTTAAAACCACTTTCAGACAAGAAAAGAATAAAAAAAAAAACAATTTGTTTAATTTAAAAATATAATTTCCAATTAACTTTTACCTTAAGCGTAGAAACCTGACAATTGGAAATCTGTCATTTCCTTGCAAAACTGTCATAAGTTGTTGGAAATCCACCTGCCGTTTAAGTATAAAATGTTTAAATTCAGGATTATATGTAAAAAAAATCGGCACTTTAAAACTCATTTTAAATATTAGATAGGTTGTTTTCTATTTTTTTTTTTTTTTTTTTTGATATCATTTAGGAGTTACCAGGGTAGAGAACGCGACATTCGAACGTCATAAAAAAGAAAAATCATACAAAAAAGGGAAAGTTTGTTATTTATTTTAATATATTTTAGTATCAATATAAAGTGAAAAATATGTATATTGTAAAACTTTTTGATTCTAATATACTAACATTCAATATGTTGGCGCGGACGTGACAAAAATTTCAATTATTTATTTTCTTACTTAGATCTAGATGAATTTAATAACCTGTGAATCAGGAAACAATTTAATTTTTGCTTTCCCTTTTAAGGATCTGCTTCCTAAAAAGAAATGTAAAAATAAAATCGTTCACTCTCTTGTTTTTTTATTAGCCTTTGACTGATAGAAAAAGGGGCATAATTTTTCATCTATATTGAAAAAAATTTTTTGTTACTTATACTTTAAGTTTTCTTTTATGAACCTTTCTTTTACTACCCAAAACCGTTTCTTTACGGAAAGTTGCAAAAGAGTTCCATTTAATTGTCTTAGGACCAAATCTAAGCAATCACATGAACAATTCAATATAAATAGAGAACGCGACATATATTGAAAAAAAAAAAAATTAATTTTGGTAACAGCAAGTATTAAAAAAATGTTTTTATTTTATTGTTTCTATGGAGATTTTTTATTTTAATTAAAACGCGAATTGGTTTTTTAACATAAATTATTTAACCATTTGATTTAAACGAACGAGGCGTGTTTTAAGAAAAAGAACGCGACATAAAAATATAGGCAGAATAAAATTTAAAATTAACTGTGATTTGAACTTGGAGTTGTTTAATTGTGTCAACTTATTGTTGAAAGAAACATTTAATGTAATAAGTTTAATCATAAAACAAGTATTTAAATAGTAATTAATAAGGCTTAATACCATTAAAATTAAGGAAGTTAATGCAAATATGTATACAGAATTTGCAGCAAAATTTCCCATTACAGCACCTTAGATATGAATGCTATTTGTTATTTTATGAAGACTTAGATGTGTTGAAGTTTTCACTTCTACATCGCAAAAAAACAATCCTCTTTCTTTGGATTAATTAAACATATTTAGGATTCAGGTTCGCCTTATCTTAATTTTTTATACCCACACTGCGTAGGTGGTATGCGATTATGCAAATGCCTATAATGTCAAAAATTAAAAGTCTGAGCCACATTCATCCGAATGTTCATCTAGGTGTCCATATCTTTTTGTAATTAAAATCAATTCGAGTTTTTGAACATATTTTAATGAAATTAAGATCAGACAAGTATTTTGCATTTAAATCAAATCTATGTAAACTAACGATGATCAACCCATTATTTCTATATTCTTATACAAATGTCCTTTTAAAGGAACCAATTTTGGCTTAAATAAATTTGTCATTTTTTTTGGGCATTATGCCACAAATAGTTAAACCAAACCTTACTCTCAGTCAAAAACTTACCATTGGTCCTATTTAAGTCTTACGAAACAACACATGAACATATTTTAACTAATATTATTTTGAGCTCTTCCTTTTTTATCCTGACGAAACTTTTATAATTCCCTTAAGACTAATATTTATTATAATCAAACTTTTTCATCATAATATAAACCCTCATTATCTATTTTAAGTTAAACCCTAAAGTTAGGATCTTTATGTAATAAAAATATCTTGATGGCAAGTCCCTTTTTTATATTTTCCTGCAATAATCATGCATTATTGAAGTCTATGGCTGTGTACTGTAATACATGCATATTTATGAAACTTATATGTTAAGATACTTTTTAATACATTTTCAGAACATTCAATCTTACACCCAATAAGCATTTTGGCTAAAATTCAAGTGGAATTACATTTGAAATCAAGTCACAATTTCCAATTTCCAGTGTTGAATTACAGTTGAAACACAGTTGAATTCAATAGCGAATCCAGCAAAATTAACCATTGAATTACAGTCGAACAAAATTTTCTCTGAAAATTTAATTATAAAATCATCATCTTCACCGCCGCCAATGATTTTCCATCAACTCTGTGCCATAAATAACGTATGCTTCAAACAAATTTGTTGTTGTTTTTTAACAAACTTCAAACAGACTGGAAAGAGGATGGATTTTAAATGTAATTCAAGCTTGGATTCACACCGGAATTCCAACATTGGAATTCACAAAAAATTTGTGCTTATTGGGCACTTTAAGCCAGCGTTGTCCAACAAGAGAGGATATATTATGAGAACGTATGGGTACTTTTTCCTTGTGTTTATTATTTAAACTACAATGCAATATACACCTGTTTTGTTATTACTTTTATTTTGCTTTGCCCTCTTTGTTATGGGTTTTTGCAGGTACTGTGTTGTGTATATGTAAGACCCAATTAGCGTTGGTCCCCTAAAAATACTCTTGGCTAACATTGCTCTACACTCATATTCGCTCATACATATTTTGGCATATCCGCCATAAGACAACGGATATGGAAGAAACCATTATTCTCTTATTTTCTTATTTACATCTTTATATTTTATTATTATAATATTTTTTTCTTTTTCTTTCTTTTGCTTTAAGCCAATACAGACAATGTAAATAAAAATTTGTTAACGAAAATTATAAACCGTCTCTTCTTTAATAAATCTTTATTTTTCTTTTTTTTTCTGGGTGAAAAAAACTAAAAAAAACTTAAGAAAGATAAACAAAATTCAAAAACTTTTTTTAAGAATAAACGACTAGATATGGAAGAATTCATAAAGAATAAAATTAAAAATAAGTATAAACATATTAAGACGCACACACATTTAAGTATAAAAATGTTTTAAATAAGAAAAAAAATTTGTCATAATAAGATAATTTTCTCAGGGTTTTTTTTAATACAAATATTTATTTTTCATATAATATTTTCAGGGGAAAACAGTAAAACCTAAGGAGAATTGATACATATTACATATTATTGAATACATATTATTTTAAAATAAGGATGTCAATTAGAAACACACCAAGTAAAGCAATGGAGAAATTTTTTTAATATCCACAAATATAAAGTTGATATATTCGGCCAAAAGGCAGTGCCCCAAATAACCTTCAAAATTTAAGGGGAATGGAGTAAAAGAGGTATACAAACCTAAATATGTGTCCATTTCGAAAGCTTTTGGCTTTTGTTTGGAAAGCATAGTACAAATACCAAGTTTGCTGTTTTAAGGTCGATAAAACCAATATTACCCAAGCGATTATGTGGGCAATTGCCAAAAATGCGAATAAGCTGACGACTAATCCTAGAAAACTTTTATGCCCAACAAAATATTTTTCTTGGAATTTTCTTCAACATATCAAAGAGAAAAAATAGCTCCTTTGGAACTTATAGGGATGCCTAGACAGTTTTAGTAAAAGGGCTGGAAAAAGCCAAAAGACCGAATGTCATTTAAACAAAAAAGCAATTGGCGAAGTGACTAACTAGTTGCGAAAGCACAAGATAATAAGCAAGCCACCATCAGATTCCTTAATGCTTAACGTATACTCTACTTTACAGATTGTTCGTAACTGTACGACGTTTTTAAGCAAGATCGACTCTTTGATTACTCTCATGTATAAGCAGGAAAAGGGGGTTAATTTGGGCAACTTCCTTACTAATGCAATGGCAAAAGATGGTACGAAACTTCTTCCTCTGGCATTCTTCTTTTTCTTAAAATTTTGTTTGGATGCAAACGCTGGCCGACTTGCTAGGACTAGATGGTTTAAGAAATCTAATTAAGGAACTAGAAGAACAAATTGGCCGAGGTAAGATTCAAGGCGTTGCAAATGTATTAAAGTCCTAATAGACAGATGTTGTAGAGAGAAGAAGGGCTGGGCGATATGCAAATCTCTCACTTTAAGTTAGATTATATTATGAAGGGTAGTAGCAAGTACAGCTCGCCACCACCACTCGGAGGCCCATTGTAAATCCTTTCAGAAGGGACAAATAGAGAAATAGGAAAGACAAGAACTTTAAAGGTAAAGCGATACAAAAATGAAAAAAGAGAGCGAGAATGCCGTCCAAAAAAAGTCAAAAGAAGTCGGCCACCCAACCCCTTTAAGGAATTCTATGATGTTCCCAGCCCACAGCAAAAGACCTTACCAAGTTCATCTGAGAAGCACCCCTCCACCTCTTTGGGTGAAATTGCAGCCAAGTGGCAGACAAGGTGTTTCAACTTCTTTATATCCTCCGCATCCCCACATAGCTTGCAGAAATCCGAAGATTTCCTGTCCCATTTGCTCGTCATATATCCCACATCGCAGTGCCTTGTGAGAGTCCCCACCAAGGCACCTCGGAAGACCCCTTCTCTTCTTGAGCAACAGGTCAGTGCCCATCCTTTCCAGCCTGGGCCACAGTAGTCTGGAGATCCCACAAGAAGCACTGCCCCTCAAGGTCAGTGCAGATAAACAGACTTAAAAGTTTGTCGAATGTGGCTTACATTACAATATCAAGTCTTTCATCTTTAAGTAAAAATAACGGTAAGTTTGCGAATGAAATTTCGAGAATTTTTTTTATATTTCTAGCTTAGATTTTCCTTCGTCAGACATAACAAAAGGGCCTAAATGGCAGACCCAAGAAGATTGCAGATTTTTCTTCTTTCATTATTGCACCTGTCTGGTTTACCAAACCGCGCTTAAACACATCAGTAATTAAGATGAAACCTTAACGCATCACAGTCCAAGATTTAAAAAAAATGTAAATAATGCAGTTTTATTTTATGGCTTAAACATAACTCAGTCTGTCCAAGGTATCTCAACTGCTCTTTTATGTCGAGTGAGGTCTGAAGAGGTTTCGAACCAAGAAAGGGTTGTTGAAGACTTGAATGATAAGAACGAATACATGCGATATTCGAAAGACCTGTTATTCTTTTTCGACAATTTAAGATCAACTGGGCACGTATCTTGGAAACAGATAACGATATGGATTACAGCCACGTTTAAGGTCGTTTTAAAACACAAGACTAGTGGTTTTGGTTGCTGCTCGTTTTTATTTCAACAAAATGTCGTTTTTATTCTAAACTAGTCGTAAACTAAATGAGAATTATTAGAGGTCTACAAGTATATTGATTATCCATACCGATATGTCACTTAATTTGATCTTTTGAGATTTAAAAGTTGCACAAAAAAATAATTGCGCCGAACTATTTGTCATATTAATAACTAAATTGTAAACACAATTAATTTGTTGTTGAATTGGCACAAACAACTAGGAATGTAAATAAAAAAAATATTTTTGCTGCTGGTAGCTAAATTTTTAAAAAATTTTTAAACCAATAGAAAAATTTCAAAATACATTCAAGTGCAACCGGCTCAACAAAATATGTTGTTTATGGATTTAAGCCATATCACTATTAAGGTAAGTCCTGGCAGATGTCTGTGGAATAATTGTCAAATAAACCTTTAGTAAATCTACTTTAATTTTTAAAAATATGAGCGTTATTTAAAAGTCAATAATTGGCATATGTTGCCATTTTTTCTGTCTATTTGTAACAAAACCTAATAAAAGGGAGTCCCATAGATGAAGAAGAAAAATCATAAATTGCATAGAGAAATTTATTAACTGTGTAAAGGATTATAAGTGACCTGGATCTGCCAGCAATCCCCTGAAATTAAATACCAGTTTTATAACTTTTAAAAGTTTTTTCAATATCTTTCACAGTTCAATGCCATAAATTCGAGTATTTGTAACTGTTCCTTTCTGAATGGCCCATAATAAAAACTTAAAACATCCCAATAAAATACTAAACTTTGGGTTGGAATTTGTATTTTATTGTTTTGTGTTGAGTTTTATCACAGTAATTTATTTCAATTGATTGCTCTCCTTGTTTCCATAAAGTCTCAAACTAGATTCTTAGACTGTCCTTATGTTGCACGCAAAGATTTTTCTGTAAAGATAATTTTTAATCTCTTACTTGTTTTAATTATAACTCTTATGAAGGTTATTTGTGCTCTGATTAAAAATAATGGCATAAAGAAAACAAAAATATTAAAAGCAACTGCAATAAGAAACCATAACAGCAACTACAACCAACACATTAACAGCAACAAATAACTACCCAAAAACTAACCAGATTTCTTGCAGTATTATCCCTCCAAGACAAACATAAATAACTAAAGATTCTCCTTAATAGTACTTCTGTTCGAACTTTCTACCGTTCATTCTTTGGTTTATTCAAGTTTCAGATGCCGAACATTCTCTAGAAATCGAAGAAAATTACAATTTATTTATGTTTTAAGATGGAGTAAAATAAACTCATAAAATAACTTGAGATTAGTTTTATTGTTCAAGTTCTTGGAAAAAAATATCTTGTGTAAATATTCGTATTTTGTTAAGGTAAAATTACAGGAATATTAAAGGAAAAAGTTTTCAAACTATTTATTTAATGTTAAAGAAAAAACAAAACAAATAAAAGAAAACTTGTTATAACATGCCACACTTCGATATTAAAAAAAAAGCAAAACAAAATTTGTAATTGAACAAATTCTTATTTACAAATTATTAAAGTGAATAAATTTCATTGACCTCCCCCTCAAATAAAAACGAAAATAATTTGCTAAAACAAAGCTTAGGGAGAAACGGAAAGCGTAAAAGTGTTATTTATTGTTAAGAAGTAGCAATAAACTTTTAATAATTTTATTAAAAGTTATAAAAGTGTTACTTGTATACATTGATTTAATAAATTTAATTATTTATGGAAAGACATTCAAAAATTGATTAAAAACAAGAACAAGTTTAAGGAAAACAAGTTGGAAGTATGGTAGACTACAAATTAGTCCTCTGCTTCGTAAGTGCATTTTTAATTATTTTCAAAAACAGACTACTTAATGCGAAGAAGTCTTATTAGCACTGAAAAATTAAATTTTAAAAATTTTTAGTGCCATTTAATCCAAAATTTTAAATTTACTAATTCTAAATGAAAAAATTATATTGTCTCACTGACACTAATTACGACGAGAAGCACCTTTTTTGTCAATAGCCCTCAATTTCATATTTGCAGAATTATAAGCAAAAGAATTCAAAAAGTTACCAAAATTGAGAAAAAGTGCTTGTGTTCACTGAATTGAGCAATCAAACTCTTTATATCTATATCCAATTTCTAGACTCATAATCTCAAAAAATTAAAAAAAAAATGATTTTACCTTTTGTCAATTTAGTTAACTTTTGACTTCAATATGATTCAAAAGTCAACTTTATTATTTTTCTACATTCATAACTACAAAAAAGTACCAAACTCGTACTTTTTGCCCACTACGTTGACTTCCAAGTTCAATATAAGTCAATGGCTCCCAATTCCATAACTCCAGATTCATAATTTCAAAAAACACTTTAAAAAAGTACCAAAAATGTTAGCAAAGTACTACCACTATGTTTACTTCCGAACCAATAGCTCACAGAAGTACTCTTTATTAACAAAGTTAACTTTAAACCTTAATATGTGCCAATATATTTTATAAAATTATTCAGGACTCAAAATCTAAAAAAAAACTTGAAAGTAATAAATATATAAAAATAGGTTCTTTATGTTCCCTTAGTTGACTTCCGATATGGGTTAAACGATCCTTAATTTCAAATTTTTAGACTTATAATCTCTAAAAGCACAAAAAAGTACCAAATATATCAAAAAATACTTTTTGTACACTTTTTTCCACCCTTAATATGGGTCAATAGTCCTGTAATTTTTATTTCTTGATTCAAAATTCTTAAAAACGCAAAATAAGTACTAAAACTGTAAAAAAATACTTTTAGCCCTCTTAGTTGATTATTTACCTCATTATAAGCCAACTGGTCTTAATATCATATTTGTAGACTCATTATCTCAAAAAAGGACGAAAAGGTAAACAAAAAATACTTTTCGACCTCTGAATACTTTTTCGAAATCAACATGGGTAGATTGTTCCTAAATTTAAAATTAGAGGCTCATAATCGCAAAAAACGCAATAAGGAACCAAAAAAATATTAAAAAATTGTTTCTATACGCTAAGTTGACCTTTGAACTTAATATGGGTCAATAGTCTTTAATCCTCAAAAACAGTACGTTAAATGTAAAAAAAGTACTTCGTTCACGAAGTTTTTTTTATTAAACAAACAGTCCGTAATTTTATATTTCTAAACTGTCAATCTTTAAAAGAAAGCACCAAAAATGTAAAAAAGTTCTCTTTGCCTACAAAGTTTACTTCCGACCTACATATGGGTCAATAGTTCTTGATTTCATATTTCTAAATTCATAATGTAAAAACTATAAAATCGCCAAGAATTTGAAAACCTTTTGAATTATATTTCTATGTTTATT
The DNA here is from genome assembly GCA_963583895.1 of Melanophora roralis. NCBI lineage: Eukaryota > Metazoa > Arthropoda > Insecta > Diptera > Rhinophoridae > Melanophora > Melanophora roralis. Next base: position 20,053,786 of record OY757188.1, read on the forward strand.
GGTAAAGAAATTTAAAATGTACCTAAAAAGTACCAATATGTAATTTTTCCCCTTTATTAAGCAATTTTAAATTTCCAAAAGAGAACCAAAAATATATATTTTTTTATTTATAGTTATTTATTTATAGTTATTTATTTGAACTTTTTATATTTTATAATCATTTTTGATTACTCGGCTTTTAAGTTAATTATTAAAATTACGATAGCCAAGTATAATGCATTTTCGAATTCAGCTACGATTTCTCGTCAGCTCACTTCCTTTTCGGTACTATTGTGAGTTAGTTTTAACAAACTGTAACTAGAACTTGAATTATATTCATATTCTATATCGTTTAGACCGAACTAAATCCACATGCAACCATATGTTCTCTTATTCTCACTCTATTTGCATTAACCATTAAAAAATTATTTAATTTACTCAATAAGTTAATTAAGACTATTAAATATAAACAGATAATGGTCAGAAATATTTTCAAGAATTTGGTGGAAATTCCACTGATGATTTAGTAAAAGAGTCAATGAAATGTATATGGGCATAATCTAACTAACTATTAGGGTTTTTACCCTACTTTTTCAAATTTTGTATGGCAACCACCTTAGGGGGAAAATATAGGAAAATGTTTGCAAGGAAAAATTAGTTGGATCAACCCTACAATTGACCTATCCACGGGCACCCTTAAAGCTGTAGTGGGGCTTATTATAATATATAAAACTTTGAATGGGAGCACCCTTAGGCGATGGAGTTAGGGTGTAAGTATCTTCTAGGAATATGTTTGGATGGGGAAACAGATGGGGGTAGGTCATGCACTTTATTGCTTTAAAGCCGACTCAGGGGAAGTTATGAGCGTTTTTACATCATATTTTTGTAAACTTTGTATAAATTTTGTATGGCAGCCCCCATAGGTGATGGAGATAGCGTTTAAATATATTCTGAAAATATGTTTTGGAAGGAAACCTGGTGAGGGAATGTGATACATTTTTCCCTGATTTTTTCAGCGAGTAAGTGTGTTTCACGGAAATGTTTGGGAGGAAAAACTGATTGGGGTCGGTCTTACATTTGACCTTTGTAGGAGCACCCAGGAAGCTGTGCGAGCGATTTTTAAAAAACTTAAAAAAACTAAAGTTTGATTGGTAACCCTGTTAGGGGGCAGAGATAGAGTGTAAGTATGTTTTATTAAAAATGTTTGTGAGGAAAAATTAATGGGAGTTGTTCTTACATTGCACACTTGTAGAAACAATTCCGGGACAGTTGTAGAGGTTTTTATGTAAAAGTTTTAGAGAAATAAACAGAAGTAGTCGTGGTTTCTGGCTTACATATATCCCTGTAAGTTATCGGACGATTTTACTCAATTTCAATAGCGAAATTTTCGCAGCTATACGTGATGTTTTGATACTACAAACAAGTTTAAATAATATCAAGGGGCTTTAGAAATTTGATTTAGACAAGTAAACGGACAGACGGGTTTCCATTGCCCAGAACCGACAAAGTAATATACCTTGCCGACGGACACCCTGTATTAATCAGCCAGTCAGATGAAAGCGAGTTGAAACCCAGTGGTCTCAATAACCCATCAGATCAATTGAATTATAATATTTTAATTTCCAACCCAAAGTGCATTTATAATTTAAGGTATTGGTAAATCATCAGCTTAAGTATTTACATTCGAAAGAGATAATAACCTATTCGATGTTATTAACCCAACGTTATTAAAACCTTTAAGTCTTTATTTTAATTTAAACATTTCATATATTTATGCAGAAAGTCTGGACGTTTGTAAAATATTTTATATTAAATATGTAAAGAAAAACAAAATTAAAAAAAAATTAAAATAAAAAACTCTAAATAAAAGTTCTTTGTTGCATAACATTTAGTTGTAAATAAAAGGAATCCTAATATTACTTTGTTTTGTGAAAATAACTTAAACAGTTTGAAGCACAGCATCAACAACCGTAACATATAAATATGTAGATAGCAAGAGCAACAACAACTAAAACTACACAAATTTTAACAAACTTTTCCAATTTACATAAAAGTCTCTGTTGGATTGCGTTAACATGTTGCACAACTGTTATGAAGCAAACAAAGACATACACATATATAATATATAAATATACATGCATGTGTATATGTATAAATATGAATATATGTACTTTATCTATACGTATGTACATATGTATAGAGAACGGCATTACCGATCGACTAATTGATTGATTCATAACCATACAGCCCATACAAGTAAATCTAAAGACTAGAAATTTGGACTGGAGAGGTACCCGTCACTAAGATCAGCGATGAACGCCAAGAACGTGACTCTGCGGATGTTATTTTAAGACTTTACAAGCTTCTTCCCAAACGCACAATACCCCTACCACGTACGTGGTGTGGGTATAACAAGCTTAGAGCTTTTTACGGTTTTCGACATCAAAAATACGCTTTTAGGTGCCTTTCTTGCATTTCATGTGATTTTTAACTCTAAAAAATTGCCACCACTGACTAAGATGGAATTTCAAGAAACTCAGACCCTAAGCGAGCAAAAATTTACCAAATAGGGAAAAAATCCAATAGCTGCTATCTTCCTAGTCACACAAAACAGAAACAAAATTTGAAAAGTTTTATATTTTAAATTAAAAATAAACAAGTAAGAGCGCTAAATTCGGCTGTGCGCCCCGACCTTTTTTATTTTTAGCAACCTTTTTTATTTATGAAATATTTCTAACCCTCTTAGGGTGACTAGGGAAATTGCAGGGGTTCTTACCCTATTCTTCTCAATTTTTTTGTGATAATCCCTTGTGAGATGGACATAGCGGGTAAGTATGTTCTAGGAAAATATTTGCAAGGAAAAGTAAGTTAGTGTTATTCCTACATTCGAGCTATTCACGGGCATCATTAAAGCTGTAGTCGGGAATTTATTACAATTTGTATGGAAGCCCAATTAGGCGATTGAGATAGGTGGTAGGTATATTCTAGGAATATGTTTGGGAGAGGAAACTAATGGGGGTCGGTCGTACACTTAATTTCTCTTATGCCGACTCTGGGGATGTTATGGGCGTTTTTACATAATTTTTGTAAATTTTGTATGGCAGCCCCCTTAGGTTATGGAGATAGAGAGTAATTATGCTTTAAGAATATGTTTGAGAAGAACAACTAAAGGGGGCCTGTGATACATTTTATTCCTCTAGTGGCGCTTCCGGAGAAACTGTAGGGGTTTCGACCTTATTTTTTCAAATTTTGTATGGCAACTCCCTTAGGAGGTGGTGATATGGGGTAAGTATATTCTAGTAAAATGTGTTAAACGAAAAATGAGTTGGGGTCATTTGAATGGCACCCTGGAAGCTGTGGGGGGTATTTATTATAACTTCCCAAATTTTGTATGGGAGCCCCATTAGGCTATGACGATAGGAAGTAAGTAGGTTCTAGGAATATGTTTGGGAGGGGAAGCTAATAGGAGTCTGTAATAAATTTTATTTCTCCTAGGGCGACTCTGGGGAATTTTTAGGGTTTTTACCCTCATTGTTTTAAATTGTCTAAGGTAACTCTGTTATGATCTGGAGGTAGAGGGTAAATATGTTTCACAAAAATGTTTGGGAGGAAAAATTAATTGACCTCTGTAGGAGAACCCTGGAAACTGTAGGAGCGTTCCGAAAAATATACCAAAAAAAATTAGTTTTTGTATGGCAACCTTGTGAGGGGCTGGAGATAGGGGGTAAGTATGTTGCACAAAAATGTTTGTCAGCAAAACTTAATGGGCAACTCCGGGCAGTTGTAGAAATTTTAGAGTTATAAGCAAAGGTTATCTTGGTTTTAGACTTATATCTCAGTCAGTTAGATTTTAATATCAGATTTCAATAAAAACTTTTTCGCAGATATTTTTAATAATTTGATAACACGTACGTCTAATTAACACCGGGTGCTTAAAAAAGTTGATTTCAACAATAACAGACAGTCAGACGGACATGGCTAAATCGACTTCTCTATCTGTGAAGACGAAGAAAATATATACCTTACGGGGTCGCAGATGGATACTAAAAGAATTATTAACAGCATGACAAGCTTATATACATATACGCTTATCACTTATGTGAAGGGTATAAAAAAGGTCTGTATATTTGTAAAACTACAAACTTCAGACAGAACTACATTATATAACATGTTTCGTAATGCACTGACACTTGCAAAACACAAACACATGAGCAGGTTAGAATAGGTGGGTAGTAGGCGAGTCACTTATAAATTCATACATATTTACACATTTAAGTTTTAAAATACATAAATATATTTTGAAATTTTATCTGGATAAAAGTATGCAAAACATATGTTAAAGGTTGTGGAAACTTTTATGCAACTTAAATGTAAGTCACACTTGCCTTACTTTTTTGTGCAAAAAAAATTTTTGAAAGTATGAAGAGGGCGTTAATATTTAAAATTATTTAAGTCTACTGAAGTCTACTTTTATATAGAGATTTAGAAGAGTAATATATGAATTATTTAAGAAATATTTGCAAGTCAAAATTAACTGCGTTTATGTCTCTGCACGAAGTAGTAGTTTCCACACTTTAAGGCCCTAGCCCACGCAGCGGAGTCTACCTTACTATTGTAGAACTTAAGGGGAGCCTGAGTATTCGTTCCGATTTTAATGGGTAAATGAACTTCTTGCTTCGCCAATTTGTCAGCCATCTTTTTCCGCTTAGTAAATGTGCACATCTTGACTGCAAAAAAATTCCTTCGGCATTGCAGTCGAACCGAGGTTTTAAGAACTGCGACTGCAGCTTCAAAGTAATTTTAAACCCATAAGTAAAGAATTTATACGTCCTGTGGTTTGAGCTAAGACCCACCAACTATCCTCATTTCTTCATTATTACATCCATATTTATGATGAAGCGTAGTTTTAAAACCATATCACTTTTAGATTGAGTATTTGTTTGCAGCGTGGTCTGGGGTGCCCAACCCATCTTGCCTACGCTGTGGATAGAGCTTCATGATCCATCTGTACTGAAATATATAAATATGGGGTTTGCTACGTGGTTTGTCACATACAAATTAACCTTGATGATGCTTTTCAATAATATCTTAACGTCCAATTTGAAAGGCACTTCAAGGATTCAGTTGGCCATGCCTTTAAGTGCTTAAGAAATGGTTGGTAGAAAAAGGCGGTCATATCCGCCATACAGATTACTGTCTAAGATATTCCGTGACTGACCGGAATCCTATCTGGTACCAAGGAAGTCAAAGAGGGCCCCCGTAATATTGAGGCCTCCTTCTAGAGTAAGCCGGGTGGTTATATTTTATCCCAAAAGAGGAAACTGATGCTTGAATTGCGCGGGCTTCAGAGTGGTTGCCTTGGCGATATCAACTTTATAGGACGAACATTGCGAGAAGTAACTGCAACCATTGAAAAAGTCGAGAAAAAGGCAGACAAAATAGGTCTAACAGTAAATTAAGAAAAAAACAAGTTAATGGTATTAACGCACTATGCGTCCAATATACTTGGGCAGGCAGGCAGGGGATTTTGAAAATTACAACTTTGAAATAGACAAGGATTTGATCCGCCTTGGAACTGCCATTAGAAAAACAAACAATATATGCTATAAAGTAAAAAGAAGAACAATATTGGCCAATAGATGCTACTTTGGACTTGGTGAGCAGTTTGAAAGCAAAGCCACCTTCCGACAGGCAAAAATCACTCACTACAAGCCAATGATAACTACTTCCCATGCCTTACCTAATATGGATTTGAAGCATGGGTACTTGCCAAAACAGAAGAGGCAATGCTTGGAGTGCTTGAGAGGAAAATTTTTCGGAAAATCTATGGACCAATCTGCTTTGATGGAGAATATCGGTGTTGTATTAACCATAAGCCGTTTGCCGACATTGACATAGTTACGCGTATCAAAATTCAACGTTTACGTCGTCTAGGTCATGTTGTAAGAACGAATGAATGGTCTACAGCTAGGAAGTTATAAAATGCAAATCTGGTGGGGGAAAACGTAGAAGAAGAAGACCGAATCTTCGATGGGAGGAAAAAGTGAAGAAAAACATCTTGAAACTTGATGTCAGACGTTGGACAAGAAGCGCAGAAGATAAAGGCGTCTGAAAATCGATTCTACGTTCGGCTAATGGAACAAACATTCTGCAGTAGCCACTCAAGTAAGTTAGTATATTGTCCAATTCCATATTGAATAGTAAAGGCAAGCAAACAGGCCAGGCCCACCGTTTAATACGGTAACCTTAGGGATCGATCATAGTTAATACGACAGCTTTCACCATTACACTCATCCCTGATTTTGTACGGCAATCCCTTCTGTTCAAATGAGTTCCCGACAGCTCGATGTTAAAACATTTCTAATGTGATTTTTAAAATTTATAAAGGTAAGACGAAGTTGTAAGCGCCGTTCAGCAGATTGCTCGACCATTACTGATACTGTATTGACGTAATCCATATATGATCGTTGGATTGAAATCCAGTTTGTTTAACTTAGGCCTAAAACCTTAGCTTCTCATAAGCATCTGATTATGCGCAGAAAAATCAAGGTTGAGTATGGCCACGGGAATATGATCACGATAATTTCATCATTGTATGGTTACAAAAATCATTATAATGACTACCACAATCATACTATAGTTGTGTTAAATTTTTGGCAATCATAAATTTTTTCATGGGCAGACATTATTATATTATTTAATAAATTATGATCTAAGAGTATCGTTATCATAATCTAAAAGCAACATCTGTATGATAACCAGTAATTATTACTCTGGTTATATTAAATCAAAGTTATGATTTCCACAAACATATAATGGCAACTTTAATAACAACTATGATTGCATTTCTTCCCAAAAATATTTTACAAATATTATATAGTTGTGGCAATCATATTAATGATCTTCGTAGCCATACAGTAATGAAATTGTCCCAGATTACATTTCCGGGACCATACTTAACCATGTTTTTTCTTTGGGTGTAATACTAAACAAATTATCACAAATATGTCTTCTAGAATATACATATAAACAACAAAATATCTTAAATATCAACTTTTAAAGTTGATTTTTCTTTATCTACCCCTTCCCTGCTGTTATTTTGTATTTGTTTGAAAGAAAAAATATATTAATAAAACTTTCTCATATCTATTTCTAAATATATTCGCCTTAATTTACTGACCATTAACATAGAAAACTTATGAAATATTTTTTATCATTCAAGCAGATGAAAGGTACGTTTTCAACCTTCTGACCCTCCCTTCACAAATTAACAATAAAGTTTGGAAGCCGGGCATTTTACTTTCTTTCCATTTAAAACAAAAGAAAAACAATAAAACTTTTTTGAGTTTCTAAGTCTAAAAATGCCTTAATTTACTGACCATATGAAAAAAACTAAAACTTATTTTGAATAAAAAGGAAGAAGAAACCAAATTAAAAGAAAACGAAATATAAATAAACTTGAAAAACTTTACTAAAACTATTGTCGAATTTGAATACTTTACTCAAAGTAGCAATCTTGAGAGCGAAAAAAAAGAGAATATAAACCAGTTGTGGCTAAAGCATTTAATATTGAAGTGGGCCCATCTGTATGTAAAAAATAGAAACCTACATTCTAAAAGTTTTCAAACATAAAAGGAAAACAATCAAGGGGTTTTATTTAGTTTAGTTATTATGGATAAATGGAAATTTTATAAGACTTTTCAAATTTGCGATGCAACTTAAAGTTTCTTTTAATATGTAAAAATATATTTCAAAACCAAAAAAATTTAAAAAATTATCGTAAAGAAAAAGTGATTTTTATGGGTCAATGCAAATTAAAATGGATTTGAATCGATTATTCGTAGAGGAATTGAAAAATTTAAGCTTTTACTAAACTTTTTAGATTTTTATTTTCGACTGTGCCTATTTTTGTATACCCTTTACATCCATCCTCTTGTATCCTTACTGAACCGATGTAGTTATATTGTTCTACCCATGTGGGGTGGGTATTATGCGTTTGTGCAGATGTTTGTCACGTCCAAAAAAAATCTCAAACCCACCTTTAAGTATACCAATTGACTCTGTATCACTTCTTGAATTGATTAAAGCAAGTTCGTCCACCTCATTCAAATGTTTTACCGGAATAAGCATTTTTTCCTGCTGGTATTTTAAATATAAATAACAAAACAAGTAAGAGCGCTATATTCGGCTGTGCCGAATCTTATATACCCTTCACATTGACCTTTCGCAATCTTAAACTTTTTTTTCTGTGTAACCATTTGGGGTCGGTGTCATTTTTTAACGCTCCACGGGTGACGGGGAAGTTGTAGGGGTTTTCATCCTAATTTTTACAAATTTTGTATGGCAACCCCCTTAGGGCGTGGAGATAGGGGGTAAGTATGTTCTAGGAATATGTTTGGGAGGGCAAACTAATGGGGGTCGGTCGTACACTTAATTGCTCTAAGGCCAACTCTGAAGAAGTTGTGGGCATTTTATCATTTTTGTAAATTTTGTATGGCAACCCCATTAGGGCGTGGAGATAGGGGGTAAGTATGTTCTAGGAATATGTTTGGGAGGGCAAACTAATAGGGGTCGGTCCCACACTTTATTGCTCTAAGGCCAACTCTGAAGAAGTTGTGGGCATTTTTACATCATTTTTGTAAATTTTGTATGGCAACCCCCTCAGGGCGTGGAGATAGGGGGTAAGTATATTCTAGGAATATGTTTGGGAGTAGAAATTGATGGCGGTCTGTAATTCTTGTGAACACGCTACATTTTTCAACTTTGAAGATATTTTGATGAAATGTAGAAAAGTTTTTTGGCACTATTGATGAAAGGTTGGTAAATTTTTGATACAGCCCCCATACAAATGCCCTCCCGGAATAAGCGTGTTGAGCTATTAATGACTCAAATATAATTCAGTTTTGACAAAATTTTGCGTAGGGGTCTAACTTTAACCCTCTAGTTAGTATACTTAACATAAGTTTGTTCGGTTCATTTTTTGGTATAGCCCCCAAGCAAATGACCCCACAAAATAGGCATTTTGGGTCGAATATTTCTCAAAATTTTGCACACATGTTTATTTTTATGCCACCAAGTATTCTACTGAATACAAGTATAACACTGAACAGCACAAAGAAAATTACAAGGCCCGGCCTATAATTTTTGATAGAGGAGACAAAATAAAGCCACGTGTATCGGCGTTTTGAAAGTTTACATCTGCATTTCATTTGAGCAGCGGTTGAAGTTTCCCAGCTCTGACACATTCTTATTGTTAATCGGCATAAGAAATCATTTAACCCCTACATTTTAGTCATAAAATGTGTCCAGCGAATTTATGTTAAATGTTACGGAGATCTTTTTAAAGAATATATTAACCCTCCAACTCCTCTAAATATGGGCCTTTTTTGTCCTTTTCTTAAAAAAGAGCAAAAACGTCATTAAAATAGTAATTTAAAGGGTTAAAATGTTTCGCAAATCTATTACCCTTGATATAAGTCTCTGAATACACCAAAACAGCAAAACCAAGAACTATTTTTCCATTTAAAGATAATTTTTATTGTATTTTAATGTGACCAATAGTTGGAAAATTATTGTTTTTCATGAAAAACCCCTTACATTAACAAACCCTCCACCCTCTTTCAAACAAATATTAATGTTCTGTGAAAAAAAATACAAAACCTTAAATTTAAAAGTTTCTTTCTTTCAATGTGTTGAAAAATATGTCCTTTTTCGCAATTTATTTATGTTCATATATATGTATTTAATATAAACAATTTAGGTTATTTGTTGCTTACTTACACTTGGTTTATTTTTGTTCTATATTCTATTGTATTAAAATGGTTGGTTGCTTTTGTACATGTTTTTCTTTTTTGTCTTTTTTTCATTACATTTTTAAAGGATGTATGTGCTTTTACTTTAATTTTGCTTCAGTTAAACTAAAAATGAAACCAATGTCACATGTGTATTTTATTGCTATTACGTGATTTAATGGAGTTTTGTGGTTTTACAAGCATCATTTAGTATCCTTTTATTGGAATATGTATTTAACATGGTCACTGATACAATTTATATGAAAACACACATGAATGCACACATACATACGTAAGTATGTATATAAGTAAGCACACACAAAGTAAGGAGGACAGACAGCTGGCGAGACAATTTATATATTCAACAAATAATTCCACTTAGAATTTATATACAATCGTCCTTACACATTAGCACATACGAATAGCAAATACACACACACAAATAGCAACTAATACAATTGTTTATTAAGGATATAAACTTAACTGTCCAACAAAAAAAAATTACTAAAATGAAAGATAAAAAATAATTAAAAGCTGTTGACTTTAATTTACCAAATTGTAAATTTTTTTAATTTGAAATATTTATGTGCATAATTTCTAAATTAAATAAGAAAAATATTTAGTTTTATGAATTATTTCAATATAAAATTTTTTACCTAATTTAAAAAAATTTACAAGCTTTTTGAACAAATTTGAACTTTAAAAGTTTTAAAAGATTTGTATTTCGTTGTACATATTTTAAAATATATTACTTTAAAGCAAGGTTGGCAACCGTTACCGTAACCGAACCGATACCGTTTAAATACTATTCAAATTTGGTTATGAGTATTGATACCGATACCGAAATAATTTGTTTCGCAAATACCGGTATCAAAATACCGTTTTCTTTGATACCGGTGTCACGATTATATGCTTTGGTAATAAAAATCCAAAAACGCTTGGTTAACATGCACTTAAGAAAATAAAACAGGAGAAAATTCCTTTTGAGAATGAAGCCTTTCTAGGTGCGATGTTCTTGGATTTACATTGGAATATTGTTCTTAAGGGTTCCTTAGTTGAACGGGCAATTGATCATATTGTAAAAGTAAGTGTCAGAATGAACACAAAATCTCAAAACCTTAACATAGCTTCTGATGTTAATGCAAACTGCAGCTCGAGTACATTATCCGACTGTGTAGAAGCAGTTCTCAAAAGTGTGGGAAAAAAATTCCTCTTTAACCCCAAACAATAACAAATTATGTGAGTTGTTAAATGCTTTTAGAAATAAAAAACGTGTAAAAAGGCACACAAATGTTCTTAATTGGTGGAAAGAACAAATTAAAACTATGCCAAAATTATATGATATAGCAAAAGTTGAGTTAGCTGTACCAGGTACACAAGTTAGTGTAGAAAGATTATTTCCAGGGTAAAATATATATGGAACCCTAGCCACAATATGTTAGATGAGGATAGTTTAAATGCAGTAATTGTGATTCGATCAAACACGGAGCTGTTTAAATCAACCATATATTGTGTTCCTAATTATTTACATATGCATCTAAAAAAGTAAATGCTTTTTATATATCTCAAACAGTAAACTTAAATGTATTTTTTTTATTAAATTTTAATTTAAATTTTTTTTTTCATAAAATTAACTTTGGTTTAGAAGTTGAAAAAAATGTTTTTGATATAATATTTTTTTTACCTTTTACCTTAAAAAAGTACAAAGTATTTACCAGGGTACACTAGTACAGGTAGTATCAATGTGAATTCAAAAATTCGCCCTCTGCATTTCCTTTTTGTGTTTGAAAAAGTAAATGTCAAAAAATTTAAAACTTAATACAAAATTAATTAATTACTTATTCACTTTCAAAAATATTTATAGTCAGCTAGGCTCTTGATATAACCTGTATAAGTGTACCCTGGTATTTACATTTTTTTTATGAATACTGATTTTTTATTTATTTTAAAAATATTTTTTTATTATAAAAATATTTGAAATTTTATTTTATGTTCCTATTAGTTTTTAAAAATGTTTTTAAACAATGTACCTACTTCTACAAGTCAGCAATTTATTTCTTTATTTAATATAGTTTTTTTTTATTTTTTGTAAATACCATTAAGTAAGTATCTATACCGATACTGATATAATCAAAATACCGATACCGACATTAAAGAATTAATACCGTTACCGATACCGATATAATCAAAATACCGATACCGAAATGACAAATTTTTTAATACCGTTACCGACACCGTTATTCGTTTCGGCTGCCAACCTTGCTTTAAAGGCCATTTCCACATATAGTTGGTAAGCCCTTTTGTGTTTTTGCAGATGTTCGAACCGCAAAAAAATTAATTTAACTCTCGCCTTTCCATAAACGGACAGACCCAGACTCTCTTGATGATTGGATCATGTACGGTTATTGGTCGGTCCTTTTGGCTGGGAGTTCAAGTATCATTGTCATCAAAGTACAGATTACATTTATTAAAAATATTTTAATGAAATTTTTAAAGAAAACATAAGTTTACCAGCAGAGCTGTTTAAGTCCGGAGGTAAAGAGTTGATAAAGTTCTTTCATAAACTCATCCGTGCTATTTGGCTGGACGAGCGCATGCCCGATGATTGTAGCCTCAGTTTACTATGTTCTGCGCACAAAAAAGGAGACAAGTGTGTTTGCCCAAACTACAGAGGCATTAGCCTCCCTCCAAAGTCATATAAAATTTTGGCTTCATAACTGTGTGGACGACTAAAAGCAAATGTCAATAAAATCATTGGCCCATACCAATGCGGTTTTAGGCCTGACAAATCAACCGTTGATCAGATGTTCATACTTCGCCAGATTCTGGAGAAACCCCAAGGGAAACAAATTCAAACAAATTCGAGCAAAGGTATATCAAACCATGTCTGGCGAATAAGACTCTGCAGAATAACATTGACTGAAACTAGATCTTCAGTTAAAATGGAAAATAATAATTATGAACAGTTGAAAACCAAACGGGGATTCAGACAAGATGATTGTTTATCGTGTGATCTCTTTAACATTCTCCTAGAAAAGTTTATACATGATGCTGCAGTAAACAAAAAAAGCACTATTTTTAACAAAAGCCACATGCTACTTGCTTATGTCAATGATATTGATATCATTGGAAAAACTTTGCGAGATATAACTGCTGCCTTTGCAAACATTAAGAATGATTCAAGGAAAATGGCTCTGGTAGTTCTGTTTTAACGAACAGAAACCTGTTGGATTGGAAGAAACTGTAAGGAATTTGTATACATCAACACCAGCTTGGAAATACGAAGAAAAGTAATGGTAGCAAATATATGCAACTTAGGGATGAGTAAACAATTAAGAAGTACAAACCTTTATCGTTGAACGAATATAACATTGTGCAAGACATTTATATTACTTGTGCTATTATATGACACCGAAAGTGGCGATTAATTCAAGGGAGCCGTAATTAAAATTTTTTGGAATTTTTTTTTTCAAATCGTTAAATATGCATAAAAAGGAATATTCTGAAAAAAAGATAAACGGAAAAAATTTTTTTTTACGATTTTATAGACATTTTTATTTTTCGGAAAATTATAGCTTGTTTCAGAATTTTCGCCGTAATTTTAAAATGGAAAGTGATTTTTTTAAAAATGAGAAGCAAACAAAAGCTTATATTGTCTTCTTTCTAAAAAATAAAAAAAATATATATTTTGCATAAATATGAATATAACTTTAATTTGAAGTCTGAATTTGGGTTTTGAAGGATTTCGAGAATTTTACAACTTTTTTAAAAAAGTAACGAAATAAATTTTTATAATTTTTTTTGTTTATCAATAATTGTCATACACTTAAAAAGAAACTTTACTATGTTCATTCTGACCTTCATCATCATAATCTTCGCTATCATTACTCTCACTTTCATGTACATATTTCTTGAAAAATAATAGGCGATAGCAAAAGCTGTAGTTCGGAATTTGATTATTGTTGCTTTTCTTTCCGCTCATTTTGTTTATTAATACTATATATAAATGGATCTGAACTAAAAAATCTATTTAAAATATCTTCATTCGACTTTTCTCGGCTGCATTTGCGAGCAAAGTGTTCCCTATATTTTTAAAATCCTTATTTCTGGCTTCCTGAGCTTCTTCTGAAAGTTCTCCAATCAGTAAAAGGGCTTATTTTATGATTTCGAGACATGAATTAAAAATGTATGTATTGTAGGAGTCATACAAAACCATTTTAACACTCTCGTGAATAAAGATGACTGATACTTGTTCACGCACCTATCTCCGACAACAATAACAACAATAGTAAGCATTGAACGAACGTTAGTTTTTTTAAATATGTACATGACTTTGAAAAAACACGACTTCAAACAGAAAAATGTTAATAGCAAAAAATGGAGCAACAAAACCGCAAGTTTTCTTTTTTGTAATATCAAGCTAAGGTTTCAATCTTTTAGAAAATATTAGACTCAAAATCCAATCTTAACTAACTTTAAAGTTATGGTTCACGAATCATCAAAAATAGGCCAATTTTGGACCTTTTTTAAAAAAATCGTCAAAAATATTTTCACACATATTTTCAAAAACACTACATAATTTTTGTACACTTTAATACCTAAAGTTAAAGGTTTTATTCTTAAAGTAACACTTAATTAACGTTAAATTTGGAAATTACGAACTCGTTTAATGCAAAATTTTACTTTTTTCGCCTTTTAAAAAATTCCAAACAATTTTGTACTTTGACACGTCACTACGGAGTCAGCTGACAAGATAGATGCTTAAAAATTTACATAGTGATAAAGAATTTTATCTAGTTGCATCCGATGCCAAATATTAATACAAAAACTTAATTTTAAAAATTCAATTAAGCGTCTTTTTCGAACCATTTCAACCCAACGTGCGCTGTATAACCTGTACGACGACACTGAAGTGGTAAAAAACATAAAAATCGAAATATTGCGTTGGTCATGTTGTACGAATGGAAGAAGATGCTACAGCTAGAAAGCTGTTTGAGTACTATCCCAAAGGCATGCGAAGAAGGGGAAGTACGAAGCTCCGTTCGAAAGATCAGACTCAACAACATTTAGCTGATCTAAATATCTGGAAATGGGGAAAGAGCGCAGACGATCAAGGCGCTTAGAGATCAGTCTTATTTCAGCTAAACCCCTGACTAGGTTTCGGAAATCTAGTCAAGAAGAAAATAGGTATGTAAAGGCCTCCGGATGAAACTAATTTCTCCTATTAAAAGCTTTAATAACCAAATAAGCTTGCGAATCATGCATTAAGTAAGCTAAGCAAAGAAAAGTCACAAAGGGACCGAAGAAACGGACCCAAGTGGGCTGCACCTCATTATTTCACCATTTCTGCAGCCGCCTATTCAACCTAAACTAAGCAAAAAATAACAATTAGCGTCGAGGTACATTAACGTTTGATCTTAACGCCCCTGCTTTATGGAAATATATTTAAAATATATATAATTCAAAAGCGTAAGTCTTACCCTATTCTGTAATAAAAATCCTTTAAAGATGCTTTAATAATGACATATTTTCCTTTCAAATTACTTAAATAGTTTTCCTAACATCTTCTAATTCAAAAGAATATTATTACATTCTATTTATTTTCAAAGATTTTTCTAAGATTTCTAATTACTTTTTTTAATATTCTTCCACCATAATTACTTTAAGTAGAAAACTTCTTATACATGAAGTATTTCTTTGATTTAAAGAAATTTCAAAACATTTGTTTTATTTTACTTACTTACGTTTAATATTTCTTAATAAATCTTTTGCTTCTTTGATTAGCAACTTAATTCTAGTTTTGCCACTTAAGCTTTGTTTTTGTTTTTTTTAATATCAACCGAAGGTCATTTCAATTTTTTTTACAGTTGTTGCAAACATTCCAACAACTAAAAAAAAACAAGACATCTCTCATCATCATTCTTGCATTTTTCTTTCGTGACTTTGTATTCAAGAATTATTTATAATCATAATTTATAATAAACCATAATGCAAATGTTTTAAAGCATAATGAAGGAATATTATTCTGCTGAAGTAAAAATCGTCATCTTTTATGCAACAAATACAAGTTAATTAGCTTTTAATTAATTAAGAAAGTGACAGAGGCAAAGAAAGGGTGAAGTAAACAAACTTTTCTTCTTATTCAGGGTACACTTAACCAGGTAATAGCAAGACAGATTAAAAAAAAATGCCCTCTGCATTTCCTTTTTGTGTTTGAACGTGAAAATGTCAAAAAAATTAAATATTATGTATTAAATTAAATATTTGTAAAGTGAATGTCAAATGTATTAAAATCAGCAGGGCTCTTGATATAACCTGTATGAGTGCATTTTATTTTATTTTATTTTGTTCTTATTTAACAATATAACTGTGAGAAATATTTTTCTTAGTTTGTTAACTTTTTTATTTTGCAATTGCAGCAGAGATGGGAAATTGAATATTATTGCTTTTTTACATGAAATAAGAAATATTTCGTAGAGATTTTATAAGCTGCTACAACTCAACTTCATTATTTCTATCTTTTTAAATTTCTGAAAATATAGGTATAATCTAAATTAAACAAGTATGTAAATGTGCATCAATCAAACTTTGTACGGGTTAAATCGATTGTGGCATAAGATGTGTGGAAATTTTTCATATTAACGAAAATGAGTTTCATCCAAAAAGAAGATCTTTTTGGCAAAACCGATACCATTAAAAATTAAAATTCCCAATAAATCCCATCCTTACCCAAGCGTAAATTGATTCATACTATGCTGAATTGTTTGCCAAAATAGAATAACATATGTCTTGACAGATTCGAAATAACCACTGGTTAAAATTTAAACTGGTAGATGGCTATTGTGTTCACTGTTACTTTAGCTTTTGTTTAACTTTTTTTTATTCCTTAAAAACATAAATTCAATTACAACTAGTAAGTATAACTATATGGGCACTGCTACACGTTCAATATATATCGTGATATTTCTAGTATCACGATATTTATTGAACATGTAGCATGCAATATTGATGGATCGCGATCCATATCGCAGAATGGCCTAAAATATGAAATCCAAAATCCGGATCGCGGATCGCGTGATAAATATTGAACGTGTAGCATTTTCATGATATTAAATCATGATATTTCAGTAAAAAGTGTCCCTAAGGTGCCCTATTGAAAAAAGTGCTTTTATTATAATTGTTTTTTTTTAATGTATATACAGATGTTACACTCTCCTTATAACTGAACTTCTTCTTCCTTCAAAACGCTTAAAAAAAATTAAAGTTTGGTAAAAACTCTTAAACAAAAGTAATCGCAATATTATGACCTAAAACAAAATATAACAGAGATATATTTTTACCTTAAATCTTTAATGTAGAGGTAATTGGTTAGGACAGCCGTTGATCCAATTGTAGCTTTTGAGAGGTTGTAAGTTTCTAAATAACAAATATTAAAAATATTCCAAATTACAATATTAACAAAGCCATAAAAAAACAAGTAAGAGCGCTATATTCGGCTGTGCCGAATCTTATATACCCTTCACATTGACCTTTCGCAATCCCATACTTTGTTTTATTTTTAACCATTTTTTTACTTATGAAATATTTAACGCTCCACGGGTGACGGGGGGTAAGTATATTATAGGAATATATTTGGGAGGGCAAACTAATGGGGGTCGGTCGTACACTTTATTGCTCTAAGGCCAACTCTGAAGAAGTTGTGGGCATTTTTACATCATTTTTGTAAATTTTGTATGGCAACCCCCTTTAGAGCGTGGAGATAGGGGGTAAGTATGTTGTAGGAATATGTTTGGGAGAAGAAACTAATAGGGGTCGGTCGCACACTTTATTGCTCTAAGGCCAACTCTGAAGGAGTTGTGGGCATTTTCATATCATTTTTTGTAAATTTTGTATGGCAACCCCCTTTGGGTGTGGAGATAGGGGGTAAGTATATTCTAGGAATATGTTTGGGAGGGCAAAATAATAGGGGTCGGTAGTACACTTTATTGCTCTAAGGCCAACTCTAAAGAAGTTGTGGGCATTTTTGCATCATTTTGGTAAATTTTGTATGGCGTGGAGATAGGGGGTAAGTATATTCTAGGAATATGTTTGGGAGAAGAAATTAATGGGGGTCGGTGGTACACTTAATTGCTCTAAGGCCAACTCTGAAGAAGTTGTGGGCATTTTCATATAATTTTTGTAAATTTTGTATGGCAACCCCCTCAGGGCGTGGAGATAGGGGGTAAGTATATTCTAGGAATATGTTTGGGAGAAGAAATTAATGGGAGTCTGTGATACATTTTTTTCCTCTACGGGCGAGTCCGGGGAAATTATAGCGGTTTTTACCTTTTTTTTTTAAATTGTGTATGGCAACCATGTCAGGGGCTGGAGATAGAGGCTAAGTATGTTCCACAAAAATGTTTGGATGGAAAAAATAATTCGGGTCGGTCTTACATTTTACCTTTGTAGGAGAATCCTGGAAGCCGTAGGAGCGATTTTAAAAATGTTTAAATTAAGCTTTTTATGGCAACGCTGTTATATGTATGAACATATAAAATACTAATAAAATTTTTGTTTTGGGTGTGTTTCAATAATATAGACATGACTGATTCTGTTTTTTTCTTTTTTTGTTGTTTTTTTATTATTACATGTAAAAGTATGTTCTTTGTTGTTGTTGTAGACTCAAAAAAAACGAGGTAGTCTTGGTTTTTATCGGGTGATTTTGCTGAATTTCAATACCGATTTTCTCGCGACTATCTGTGACAGTTTGATACCACATTCAGGTCTATGCGATATCGGGGGGCTTCAGAAAGTTGATTTCAACCATAACACGAACAGACGGTCAGACAAACAGACGGACAGACGGACATCGCTAAATCGGTTTCCCTATCTATAAGGATCCAGAATATATATACTTTATAGGGTCCCAAATGGATAATAAAGGAATTACAAACGGAATGACAAACTCATATATACCCTTATCACTTATGTGAAGGGTATAATAAATCAAAAAAATTTTTGATTTTATAAAAAATAAATGATCAAAGTTTTTAAAAATAGTATTCGGTAGTACCTTTAAATAAAGCTAAGTGTTATATATTTTTAGTTTTTACCTGCCAAATTCAAACAACACTGCAATGTGAAATCTTTCGAATTACAGATACTCTTGCGTATAAGTGATAAATATTACTCATTCGTCTAAGCGATCAGAAATATTTTCGAAAAATAATCATTTTTTTTAATAATTTTTTTAGCTTAAAATAATAGGAATATAAATAAATTTATATAAATCATTTAAATTATTTTTTTTTTAATAATAATTTATTATTACTCGTTTAGATAAAAACAAACGATGGCTTAGTTTATCCCTAAACGAAAACCTTTCCATTTAGAGCAAAGCACACAAAAAGTTAAATTAGCCAGTTTTTAGCAAAATAGGCTGATATCGCACTGTTTTTCAATGAACAGTACACATGGCAAAAAGTCTATATAAATATGCTCCCAATCAACTTTTCTTCATGAAAAAGAAAAAATAAATTTGTAGGTGAGCAGAAGAAGACATAAAAAATTAGGTAGAGAAAAGGATATATTGAAAAAATTTAGTAATGTGTTCACTTCTATTAAATATATTTTGTCTGGTATAAAATCATGCACAAGCTAAGCCAAAACCATTTTTGCTGATTCTTTTCTTTTATAGCACAGCAGTGACATCTTACAATATTTGCCTTATTATATGGATATCAGATGCATATGCGAGCAATATGCGGCTTTTTATAAATTTACCTGGCTTGAAGCTCCATTCGGTGTGAAAAGGCTCACAAAGGCATTTTCCGATCACAATGGATGATTTTTTGCTCGTTAAGGTCATCCTGCACAATCTTATCAGCTTTGTAAATATGCCAAATTAAGACATGGCCTCAAACATCTTTATACGGTGGTAACTGTAGGTCCATACCTCATAAGCTTTCTCCAAGATTTAATGTAGTGTCAATATGTGATCGGTGGTGGACTTACAAGGCCAAACCTTTAGTTTTTTACACAGTATATGTGACAGCATTTTAAAGCCGATGCATAAATAGTTTTTATCTATTTTTTAATGAACAAGGCATAAAATACTGAGGTGTCATTCATCGGGCATATGCTGTGCTAGGCAAATCTACCATATAAGTTGATGCCGTTCTTTTATTTTTCATCAGGTGGATCTTGGTTTTCGGGAGCTTATTAAGGAATAGCAGTCCCGTTTTTCCATCCACTCTAGAGCTGTCTATAAAACAACACATTTTTTCGTGCATTTGCATAAGTGATTCACTCAACCTAGAACCTTCACTTTAGACATAAGTTTGGCCAATAAAATTAATTCCGTGTTCTCTTGAATCCCAAAAAAATTTATTAATGACCAGAGGGCAAATTACGGCATTCAATTCAAATCGAAATTCTACTCGATCGATCGAGTTGTCAATGCTTTTAATATAGGTATTCTAATAAGAATTTTTAAATTTCGATTCGAATCAAATGCCGTAATTTACCCCCAAATTTTTGACCTCTATAAAAATTATTTCCCTTGTTCTGCCACAAGTATTGATTCATAGCGTATGCGGATCTCTGCTGTCCTCGTTTGTATGATTCAGATTGCCTAACTTGTTCCGAGCTTACATGTATGTTAGGCCTTTGGAATGGTTTAAATGTAGCACCTTCTCCTCATTGATCTATTTATTATGCATTCTTAAAGACAGAGAACTTTCAATTAGTAGAGCTGCTTATGTGAAAGCGTTTGTCACTGGGCATGAGAAGTCGCCATGTTGTTGTCAACAGTGGAAAGGTAAAGAGACGTGCTTCCTCAGTTTTTTCAATTCAAATGCGTAAGTATTTCGGATATGTAGTATGAGCTAAATGGTACATATGTCATATAAAACATGGGAAAAATAGACCTGTTAGCTGGCCTTTTTATATGGTTTGACGATTTTATATTTTTTTCTTTGCGGATTTTAAAAACTGATAACAATATGACAATGATTACAAGCCAGAAACGATCAGTTACTTGAAATCTACTCAACTAGTCGAGTTTAAGGCTTTAACCTATAAGCACTTTCTTTAATCAATTATTGTATTTAAGTTTAACGAACTTTTTATTCATAAGTGTTTTAAAAATAGCATTAAAAAATTATTAGATAAAAACACCATTTGCTTTTTAAAACTGACATACGTAAAGTTGTATTACATACTAGCACGTGACCCGCTACTTCGTATGCGCAGTTTTAGAAATTTATTAAGTGAAGGTGATGTTTTGTGCCTTTATTTCTTAAACTATTACCTACAAAACGCAATTTAAATGAAGTTTCTACCTTTATTGGTTAAGAAATTACAAAAAGTACCTAAAAAGTACCAAAATGTAATTTGTACCCTTTCTTCTATCCCCTAGGGTCTTAAGTTTTAAAAAAGTATAAAAAAATATTCATATTTTGTCAAGACTTGTCGAACGCAGTTTGAATTATGTTTCTATCTTTATTGGTTCAGATGCTACAAAAAGTACGTAAAAAGTACCACTTTACAAATTTGTACTCTTTTGTCTGCCCCTTAGGGTCTAGATTTTTAAAAAAGTTTGAAAAATATATTCATATTTTGTCCTGACCTGTCGAACGCAAATTAAACTATGTTTTTACCTTTATTAGTTAAGGAGTTACAAAAAGTACCTAAAAATTACAAATATGTAATTTGTACCCTTTTTTGTACCTAAGGGTCCAAAATTTTTAAAAAGTATCGAAAACATATTCTTATTCTGTCGATACCTGTCGAACGCAATTAATATTACGTATTTATCTCTATTGGTTCAAAAGTTACAAAAAGTACCAATATAGAATTTTTACCCATTTTTTAACCCTTTTTTTACCCCTCAACGTCCAAGTTTCAAAAAAATGGAAAAAAATTATTCATATTTTTTCAGTATCTGTCGATTGCATTTTGAACTATGTCTGTACCTTTACTCGTTTAGAAGTTACAAAGTGGACCTCGGCACTATCAAAATTTAGTTTTAACCGTTTTTAGCCTTAAGGGTATAAAATTTTGAAAAAAATGCCAGACACGGGTCTGCTTAGTTTTTGAGCAAAATACGATCCTTTTTAAATTTTGTTTCTATCGTTTGTAGTTTAGGAGATACTAACTTTCGGATATTTCCATATTTAGCCCATTTTAAACCCCTTCGGGTCCGAATTACCCGAAATCCCGTCTTAGTGGATCAAAACATAAGGAAAGGTACCCACAGTCCCAATTTCAGGTCTCTAGCTCTGCGCGCTTGGGCTGTGCAATGATGAATCAGTCAGTCAGTCAGTCAGTCAGTCAGTAACGTTATAGCTTTATGATGACTAAGAAAGAAATTATTTAAGAGAAAAAATTTAAAAATCGGAAAAAATATTATTTGACCAAACATTACGTGTGACCTTAAAACCAGAAATATATGACCTTGACAACAAGAAAAAAATAAAAACGCAAAACTAAATAAGGCTGATTTTATTGACTAGATAATAAATGCCCAAGAGTTGTTTAAATTTTTCTTTTGTTTTGGAGAAATAGCATTTTTGAAAAAAGAAAATAAGTTATAAATGTTTGTACATATAATAAAAACATGTAGCTAACAAAAGGCTAAAAAAGGCAATAAAAATCCAAAAACTCTACACGTTGATTTAAAGGACATGCTAACAACACATACACAACGAAAAAGTTAAGGTCAAGCAAGTAATAAAGTCAAGGAAAAAATAAAAAAAAAAGCAAAAATGATAAAAGGAATATTTTATAAATCACTTCCTATACTTTTTATTGAATATGTTTTTCTCTTATACTCATACAGAAATATTTATTGAGTGAGGTGATGTAATTTACAAATTTATAATATAAATTGATTTAATATATGAATTGAGAAATAAACTTTAACGTGCCAAAGTATAATAAATGTTTTAAATTTGTTAATGAAAACATTAAGATTAAACATTTATTTTTTAAAACAACTTGTCGGGAATATAGATTATTGAAAGGAGGATAGTGGGAGCAGTGTCTTTGGGTTTTAATTTAAATTTCTTGACTAAAGAAACAATTTTCCCTGTAATGAATGGTGCAATTTACTAGCAAGTGGACCACAAATAGGTGTGCTCTTCTTGAAAGACGCTATATATATAAAAATTTAAGAGAAATAAACAGAGGTAGTCCTGGATTTTTGTTTATATTTCTGGATTTCAATAGCGATATTCTCACAGATATCTTTGCTTTTTTGATAGCATATACGGGTCTATACGCCATCGAAGGTTAGGTTAGGTTAGGTTACGAAGGGTAGTGGCGAGTCCGCCACCTCCACTCGGAAGCCCTTAGGCCCATTGTGAATCCCTTCAGAAGAGTCGAGAAGAAAAGAAAAGAAAAGAAAAACAGTAAGTCAAGCGATTCATAGGTGAGAAAAAAAAAGGATAAAGAAGCAAGAGTACCGTCCGCAAGATGTCTAAGAAAGTCAGTAATCCTAGGCTCTGAATCACCTAGCTGCCCAGCCACCCAACCTCCTTAATGAAGCCTATGATGCTCCCCAGCCCACTGCCAGGGACCTCACCAAGTCCATCTAAGAAGCGTCCTCCAAACCTCCTCTGTCAGCGAATCTGCAGCCCAGGGCAGTGGCAGAGAAGACGTTCCACCGTCTCCAACTCCTCCTCGTCCCCGCATACCCTGCAGAAATCTGGAGAGTTCCTGTCCCAATTGTTCGTCCTGTATCTCACATTGCAGTTCCCCGTGAGAGTCCCAATAATGCGCCCCAAAAATCCCCTGCTCTCCTTGAGCAGCAGGTCAGTGCCCATCCTGTCCAGCCTGGGCCATAAAATCCTGGAGATCCTGCAGTCGGCCCTGTCCCTCCAGGTTTGGCCCACCCTGTCCGTTATCCAAGTCCCTATCCATAACAGAAACTCAGTGGTGGCCTCACCGGCTCACAACTAAGTTCAATATTCCGGGCCGATCCCCTCCTCGCCAATTCAACGGCAATCTCGTTCCCGGAAATATCAAAATGACCCGGAACCCAGCAGAGCCTGACCCTGTGTGTACCCATAATCGTTCTAAGAGCACGTCTGCAGTCGCCCACGAGTCTAGACCTGACAAAATGTCCCTCTAGAGCGTTAAGCGCGCCCTGACTATCAACGTATATTGTTACGTCACCTCTCCCACTCGCGTCCTCCCCTATCAATTCCGCGGCCTTCGAAAGGCTTCAAAAAATTGATTTTCAATCATAACACGGACTTCCCTATCTATAAGGACCAACAAAAATCTGTCTTAATAAACAACAATTTTGACAAGAAATAATAAGCAATATTTTTTTTTTCTCTTAACTAATTAAATAAATCGTGTAATAAATAAACATTAATAAAACCTTTTAATTCTTTAAACGAATATAATACAAAGGCAAACTTACGTTTAGTGATCTAAAAGCTAAGCGTTTAAAGATGTCTGGCAATACCGATTCACTTAAACATCATCGTTACGTAGGATATGTTTAACTGTTTTATTGATACTATAATGGAATGCACCCGGAAGAAATCAGGAAACTTGTTCCTAGGATTTTGTGCGGGATATCGGCTTTCCAGAAAAGCACAACCATTTGTGGTCAAGTCACCAGTAAATCACACCATGGAGTGCAGGATAAATTCGTTTTTTGGTCGCACAGTTTGTATGTGGAATTAATTTTTTAAAAACGTCCTTTCTTTCTATTACAGTTTGTTTTGAAAAATTTAAATCATATGCAAGCCCTACTCTCTGTATCTTTCCTTCCTTTTTTTCCTGGTACAAGCACCATGACAGGCATGTACAGGGGCTATACTCTGAGTGCTCGTCTACTATTAACCAAATTGAACCCCATATGGTAGAAAATAAAACCAGGGTTAAGCGCAAAGCTAAACGCCATGTTCAGTTTTTAACTACAAGCGTTCAGGGTGCAAAAAACCTAAAAAAATTTCAGAAAAACTAAACGTTTTTTTTTTGTTTTAAACAAGACCTGTGTAGCAAATATGTAACATGTCACTCATGTCAATTTTTAGATATTTTAGTATATTCATAGAAGCCTCATTATATCTTAAAATGTTAGCCTGACTTTTTATATTAAGTCTTTACTGACTTCACTTTCTTTTTCTTATTATTATTATTTAAGTTTATCCTTTCTTTTAATTCATAGTCAGAAGCTTTACCACATAAAACATACTCATATATACACATATAAATACATACATACGTAAACCAAAAACCATAACGAGCTTGAAATTAATACGAAATAATATAAAATTATTATTGTATTTGTATATGTGTATTTAAAAGTACATATGAGGCATTCCACATCAGTTGCTTTGTCTTTAGAGAAAACTGTGTGGAATCATTGTCATTGTCCTACTTACCATTGTTATTCTCGGAAAATGGGCAAAAGTGGTCGTTGATAAAAATGAAAATGTATTTCAATTATTTATGTTATTTAAAGAAGTAACATATTTTTAATGGGAAATAAAATATATTTTTACTTAAGATATTTACAAAAGCGAATTTTTGTGTAATTGGAGCACTCTGGAAGAGGTTAAGATTTTAGTTTCAAGAGAAACATAATTTTGAACGGAAGCTGCCATGGGAAATGAGAGTTAAGTGGTAGGGTTGTCCTAATGAAATGTTGAAAGTTAAAACTTAATAGTTATAAGTCATACATTTCAACCATCTAGGAATTGTGAGAGATTTTTAATTTCATTAGAAATTTATTTTGTATTGGAGCAGCCATTGGGAGCAAAGAAAGGGGGTATGTTTGTTCTGAAAAAATGTTAGGAGTAAGAAAATAATGCATTTTAACCCCTTAAGAGCAATCTGGAAGCGGTGCAAAGATTTTCGGTTTATTAAAAATTCAGTTTTGTATAGGTGGTGCAATTGGGAGGGAAGATATGTTAATAGTAAAGAAATGTTAATAGTAAAAAATTAAAAGCAGTGGGTCATATGTATTAACCCTCTAGGAGCACTCGGAAGCGGTGTTTAAGAAATTTGTTTTGGATGGGAGCCCTCTTTGGGAGTAAAAGTAGGGAGTAGATTTGTTTCAAAAAAAATTTTGGGAATAAAAGGTTAATTGTAGTCTGTCATACAGTTCACCCCAATTGAAGTACGCTTGAAGCGGTGGTAAAGATTTTAACTATGGACTAATGCTTTCTGTCTAAAAAAAATTATTCAAGTTATTTTTTCTAAAATAAAAATATTTGAAAACATCGAGTTGTCAGTGCTTTAAGTATAGGAATTCTTATAAGAATTTTAAAATTTCTATTCGAATCGAATGCGACGATTTGGCCCCAGGTGTTTTCAATTAAACAATTTTATTTTTGAAGCTTTTCCTGAATTAAAATTCTTTAAATTTTATTTGATTTTTCGATATTAAAATAAAAAATGTTCAAATTTTATTTCAAATGATTTTATTTGAACTTCTATAATTTAAACATTTTTTTTATAAAAAAACAGGGAAATGCATTTCAAGCACATGGTGTCTGGTGAAAGATTTATATTTTTAAACTTAAAACAAAGCAATTAATGACACAAAGTTTTATTAAGAGCATTAAACGATAGAATGGAAATACGGATTTTATTTAAGATGTCCCCAAAATGACTGGGGGGAATTAATGACACAAAGTTTTATTAAGAGCATTAAACGATAGAATGGAAATACGGATTTTATTTAAGATGTCCCCAAAATGACTGGGGGGAATTTTCCCGAAGCTCTGGCTTAATGTGCAGTCACTCTATCCCGTTGAAACCACGTGTGCTAAGAGTACGATGGATAAGCTCACATGTTTGGCAAAAAAGAACTCCATAATCATACGTTGATAATTTTCACTGTTGACATTCTTCGCCTGGCCTGGAAAATTTTCGATCCAGTTATCTCATAAGTTGATATGGCACACCAACCAGTTACCCTGTGGCTATGCAATGGTTTTTAATGTCTTAGTGGAGGGTTTCGGGCTTATAGAGACCGGTAACGGTAGTTTTGCTTGTTGATATGGCCGTTTAAGTGAAAATAAGAAAACGCTCCAACATCGTTACACAAAAATTATTTCGCAAATCAAAGTCACTTTCTTTCAGTTCTTGAACGATTTGAATTTTAAAAGGATGGAAGTTCAGATCCTTTTTTAAAATTTTATGAATAATTGCTCTTGGTGGTATAAGTGATACTGCTCTTTTCCATATTGAAAGTCGCGGATTTTCACGTAAACTTCTTGTATCCAGTTTAATGTTTTCGGGAGTCCTTGAAGATCGTCTGGGCCCTGGCCGTGGGACATTTATAGCCG
Source organism: Melanophora roralis (assembly GCA_963583895.1). Taxonomy (NCBI): domain Eukaryota; kingdom Metazoa; phylum Arthropoda; class Insecta; order Diptera; family Rhinophoridae; genus Melanophora; species Melanophora roralis. The sequence goes on from OY757188.1 coordinate 20,080,850, forward strand.
AAGCAGCTGCGCGGAATCTTTGCACCCACGAACGAATTAAATTTACACTTAGTCCATTGTCGACGAGCATTACTCTTAAAAAATATCTTACAGCGAACGCATGATGCTCATTTGACTAATGCGACATCGTGACTAACAAATCCGCACAATCGATAATTCCAAAGGCACCACCCTCCCTCCGTACTGTTGATTACTTTTTGAAATAATCCTATTTAAAAATATGAATTTGCCACCAGACACCCCGTATAAAAAAATAATTTTATTCTAAATATACATATGTATATCAGTTCAAAGAAAACAAATGAACAAAAATTTATATATAGCATTTATAAATAAATTTCTTTACTATTTTTGTCAACAAATAAACATTTTTCGTAAGAGTTTTTTAAAATTTTAAATGAAAATTCAAATATTTTTAAAAATATTTATTTATTTTTATCACAACTTACAACTATGGATAAACCTTTCATGTAAATACGTGACTCTGTACGCATACGTAACATACAATACACGCATAAATTGTTTATTACGTATACGTAACGAGTTTTATATTAAAAAGTTTTGGCCTCAATGCAATAGAAGCATTTAAAAATTTCCATAACTAGCTTTTAATCCAAAATCTTGGGGTTTAATATATTTAAATTGTTATAGATTAGAAATTGAAATTGATGGAAGTTGGGAAACTAACTGTATTACAAAGATACTAGAATTATGCGATTGCATTCCTCAAGTCAACGTTAATTCAAACTGTATTAACCTGATACCAAATCGACAGTCCTCCAAAATCTAATCCAACAGGATTTTAAAGCAACAAAGGAACATGTTTTTGTACAGGTTGGCACATGCAAGAACGAAGATTAAAGCCTTCCAGACCACAATCCTACATGCAGAGACCTCTGAGCAACAATGAAATGTTTGACCTAGCTTAGGACACATGTAAGTCCAAAAGCACCAAATCTTGGACAGTGTTTTTATTCAAAAAAATGATAAACGATTACTTTAAATATGACCAAGTACTCACTATACGAGCGCCTAAACAATAAAAGGCAAATTATCTGACAATTAAAGCTTTTAAAAAGCTGGCAATTGATCTGATAAGCCCAAAGCTTTTTGTTGCAACGAAGGTCGTATTGAAGAAGTAAACTTAAATTATCCAGAGGGAACTTTGAAACAGTTGACAAAAGGACAAAAAAAACATTGGGGCAAACCAAATGTGGATAGATTTAGGAAAATCCTTAAACGAAGATGGCATGAAGACATTGAAGTTTTGTCTGTTCAATATGACCGGCACTTAATTAACGTGTAATATTTACACTATGTTTAACAAACGGCAAACTGAGGTGAACAAAAGGTAAACAAGATTTTTTAAGTTAAGAGTTGCCACAGGTAATTAAATGTTTGTTGTATGTAAAGGAAAATATAGTTTTAAAAAGGAAACGGATATTAAACGTAAATAACTGTTATACATGGCGGATAACTAAATGTTTACAAGGGTAAATATACCTACCCAGGCAGAAACAGACAATCAAACCGATTCTGTCCTGACGTTGGGAGAGGACTCTCAATATCAAAATAACGTAAATTAAAAAAGTTAACAATGCTGTCTAGATGTTAAAATGATAACGCCAAATGGGCGTCTTTCGACTCTTGGTTTTTTGTGTTGTAGCAATAGTGTAAATTTAAATTTCCAGTATTAGAATAACATTTTTTATGTTTTTATGTTAATAAGGTAAATGCACAATTTGAGTTAGTTTTTTTTCGTGATGACGTTTGATGCACAGTCAATCTATCCTATTTGGCTTGAAGCATTTGCTTTAAGTTAAAATGCAACAAACGCTTTGTCTTAATAAATTAAATATAAAGGCGCGTCGTGGTGTTCAAATTAACAGTCACCTCCATCTTCTTTTAGATTCTTCAAAATCCTTCCCGTTGCCGTGCACACTAGAAAGAAACAACCCAAAAATAATACCCATAAACTTCAAAGCATGCATAAAGCACCCGGTAGCGCAACACTTAAGTACCACCCATTGAAAACGCTCTTGGCCCCAAATACAGGGGGCAAATTACAGCATTCGATTCGAATCAAAATTCTACTCCATCGATCGAGCTGTCAATGCATTTAATATAGGATCTCTAATAAGAATTTTTAAACTTCGATTCGAATCAAGGAAGGCCGAGTAAAGATTGGACGTAAAATGGCCACAATTGCAATGGGGCAACTAGAAAGTTGGGAAATTTAAGACCCTAAAACTTTGAAAGCCTGAACTAAGCGATGATGGATATTCCGACGGGTCACTCGAACTTGCGATCACACCTCCATCGGATGGGAGTTTCAAAGGAAAGCGAGTGCAGGGAGGACATCAAAACGATATAGCATTTCCTGTGTCACTGCTCGACTTTTGCACAGGCCATAGTGCGATGTTTTATGTCTGATGTTTTACCCCATGTGGCTCACTTGGAAGGTGTTGATTGGGGGGTGTTAAGGGATTTCGTCCGCACCACCGAATTTCTCCCCCTAGATTCTTGTTCCAACAAGCCGACCACTGACATAAGTATATGTATGTCCTACGGGACTTGAGGCCTTTACGGTCTACTCCCTTCAACTTTACCTTATCTAAATAAAAATATCTATTTTAATTTTTTTTTTTGTTTGGGTGTTCACAGTTCATTAATAAACAACTTTTTATTTATTAAACAAGTTTAATATATTTTTTATTCTTAATTGTTTTTCATTTAAGTGTTTCTGTTGATGTTGGTATATTTTTTTAAACGTTACCTTAATATAGAAATGCCTTTACTCTCAACTTAATCTTTTTATGAGTTTTTTTTTAGTATTTCTTTCTTTATTAAGGTAACGATGTTTTAATAAATTTCATATATGTATGTACTAAATAAAGATTATATATGTATTTTGAAGACTACAAATAACAAATAAGAAACTTGTATTTTTATATAAAATATTTTTTTGTTAAAAAAAAAAAAAAAAAATCTGCATTTACCAATCCATTTGCCCAGTTACTTAAATAATTATTAAAAATAAGATTGAAAAAAGAAAAATTAATTAATTATTTTTTTTTTTTATAGAAAAAAGGTTTACAATTGTTTTTATAATTTTTTTAGAGATACAGAAATGATAAAACGGAATATTTATGTAAAATGTTATTGAAAGCATTTACTAATTCGTTTTAAGCCATTGTTTTCTATCTGTGGCTTCAGTACTAACTACTTCATTTAGCAAATTATTAATTTTGTAACATTTTTTTTCGTTAATTTGGTTTCTAAAAGGTAATTATTTGATAATAAGGTTTTTAAAAAGAAAAAAAAAATATTTAAGGTCCAGTCAGAGAGCGAATTAAGTCGGATGAGAGACTGATGAAAATCCATATAATTTAGTGCGATTAATTCATAATTTTTAGAAGATTTTTCAATCTGTATGCATTAATATATGATGAAATATACGCATTTAAATTTCAGTTAAGAAATAAATTGTGTTAACATTATCTCTTTAGGCCCCAAGCATTGTTGCTTGGTACTGGTACACGCCTTTGACCAGCCTCACGTGCCATTACTTCCATTATGCTTGTTGCGGGAAGCCAAGACTGAAAATTTTTTTCAAAGAATTTACTAAAAAATGTTTTTCAAATCTTTTTTTTTAAATAACAAACTTACTCTATCCTTATAGGCGGTGGCTACCACATTACGGTTCGGTTCAGCATCATAGGCCACCGATTCTACACCAAACATTTCACACATCTCATGTACCAATTGTCTCTTTTCACGTTGCATTATGGGAAATGAATGCGATCGTGACTTTTGTTTACTTTCTTTGGCCAATTTTACCAAAGTTGTCAAAGCTTCATGTATTGATTTAACCAAAGCCGGATCACGTTTAGCATAATTGCGTATAAATTCAGAATATTTTGTTTGAAGCTTTTGTGGCAAATCGGGATTGCGTATTTGCAGACCAACTGCTAAGCGGCGATTGCGTTCGAGTAGACGACATTCTTCATTGCAATCTAGTGTTTTGTTGGATTTACTTGAAAGCTTAACTGGAGCTAGGATTTCTGACAGTTCCATATAGTTGCCGCGTTGCATTTCGGCCATTGAAGATGCCAGCTGGGCCGTGGCAATGCGACTGAATTCACGTGCCAACTCGGCGCATGTGCGCATTTGTTTACGATTGCCGCATTGGCATTGAACTTCAACCTATTTGAAATAAAAAATAAATATAGAAGAAGCATAAGAGAAATACATTGTTCAAATTAACAGCCCCTGCAGAGCTTGCAATAGCAAAAAAAAACAAAAAAAGTCCAGAAAATACTGATACAAGCTGTAATTACACTCAAAGAGGATTCGAACATGCTAATGGCTTATAACATCTATATACCTAATATAATTCTCAAACATGCTTTAAACTTACCATTTCTTTACAGGGATTCTCGGGGCAATCACCATCATGACAGGGTGCCATACATTTGTGACCACAACTCGAGCGTGCAGTAGTACAGCTCTGTTTGCAAATCTCACCAGACACTGTACACGCACCCTCGTGACAGGTCTTTATGCACGTGTGACGACCACAAGGCAGTGGTTTTTTACAAGCCAAACCACATGAGAAGCTTTGCTGAGAACATGGTATGGTTCTACGTTGTTCATGTTGGCCAAAACACCATTTAGAGGTGAATATCATACAAGGAGGACAAGTGGCAGCCGAATGGCAGTTATGTTGAGGCGTATGCTCGCAAGGATGTTTACGAGAGCAAGGCAACTTGCAAAGAGGACGTTTAGTGCCACAGGGAACTGGGGGATAGATAACTTCAGCGCCACACTCACAAAAGAGCTCTTCGAACGAGGAACGATAACAGGGTGGACAATTTCCACGATGACAGGGCTGATCGCATTTGTGTTTGCCACAAGACAGTGTATAATTACAGGGCAGTGGACAAAAGTGGTCAATGTCAATGCAGCATTCTTGATTGCATTTGTGTTTGCCACAGGAACGTTTTTTTGTGCAGCGTTTTTTGCAGCGAGCATCATCGGCTCGTGTTGACAGCTGGCGACATTTAATCATTTGATCCATATGACCGCAACGGCACTTGACAGCAGTCTGCTTGTTGCATGGAGGACAGTTACCCAAGTGGCATTTGGAGGTGCAATGATGGGGATTGGTAGCTTTGCCACATTTCAAAGTCTTGCCACAAACAGCCTCACACACGGGCACAGGATCCAAACAGGATTTGCGTTGTTCGGCCACAATAGGCATTTTGCCACAGGGGCAAGAAGTTACATTGTCAGGGCTTAATTTACAGGTTCTACATTCATTGGGATGACAAGAGTCTTTGCACTTATGGTTGCCACAACTTAAATCCCCGCCGCAAAGTTTACCACAAGAATAGTTGTGTTTATCGTGAGACTCGCGAGTGCAAGTTACTTGCCGCTCTTGCTTTAAACAGTGGCATTTCTGATCAACCTTCTCTTTACAGGGGGGGCATTTGCCCTCATGACATTTCTCCAAACAAGTGTGCAATTCACAGTTCAAAAGTTTTTCACATTTAGAGTCACATTCAATGGTCTCTTTGATATAACACTGCATGATTTGCGATGTCTTGCCACAGCCACATTCACGTTTAACTTGAGCCTGACAAGGAGGGCAAGGCCCTGGATGACATTGTAGTGTGCAGGCATGGGAACAGCCTTCTATGCGACCACATACTTCACCACACGAATGAGCAATGTCCTGGCGATTGTTAGAAGGATTTTTTAATTTGCCACAAAAACAATAATAATCGCGAGGAACATCTTTTTCAACATTCTGGCAAGCAGGACAACGCCAGCCATCATCTGATTTCGAAGAAGAAGCCCATTTTATAATGCACTGCAAGTGAAGTATATGATAACAATTGTGACAGGACCAAACCCCCTGATATGCCTTAATAGGCTCTACACAAACTAAGCACTCTAGGCGCCTTGTTTCAATGTCTCTAATAAGTTTTTCTCTTTGCGAAAGTTTTTCGTTTTCTTTATCGTAAGCCTTTTTGGGTGATTTTTTATCAGGCGAAGTCATTGGACTGTCTTTGGCATTGTCATTGGAATATTTCTCCTCCACACGATAACCATTAATGCGATCTCGATTACGATTCCAATCATCACGCCTTTTATTGCTGCGATAACTATCATAACGCTGATGATAATCATTGCGCTGTTGGTTACGCTGGCTATGGCCACGCTCAGAACGTTCACCACGTTCTATATAACGTTCGTAACGATCTTCGCGTTCTTCATTGTCCTGGGAACGTTTGCCATTTTGATAACGTTTCATGTATTTGTTTCTATCTCCTCCTGCTTTCTCTTGTATGTCCAATGGTTTTGGTTGCTCTGTTCCAAAATTACTATGGTTAGTAGAATCACGTTGATTTTTATTAAAAGCTCCAATTGATTCATTAGCAAACCCTTCACTATGTTGCTGATAAAAATGATCTCTTTCCTTGTGTGTTGTGGTCAAAGAAGGTGTAGAACAATTTGAATTCGAAGCTGAATCATTGTTTGGTGGTTTTTCCTGTAAATTTCTTGAAAATCTTTCCACATTCCTTTCTAAACGATTATTTCTACGATTAGTCTCCTTCTCATATTTATTCTTATTACCCCCACGTCCGCGATCTTGTCTCTGTTGCAAACGTTTTTCTTCTTTTTCAAAACTATTGTTCATATCTTTAAAATTCTCTCTGTCCTCACCTTTTACCTCTTTTAGCTCAACCCCATTTTCATTTGCGTTATTAGCAACGTTTTCCCATTGCTTTTGACTATATTCTTTTTCAGTTGTTTCGTTTAAGGAAAGTTTATCAAATCTTGGTACAAATTCGGGAGCATTGGCTTGCAGCTTAGTATTTTGAAAATCAAAACCCGTAGCAAACGGATTCGCATAATAGGCAGTATCGTTACTATTCAAGTTAGCATAAGTGTTATTGGTATCGTAACAATTCTGATTAATTGAGTATGATTTCGAAGGGTTATTCATAGCTGTTGATGTTCCCATTTCTGGGTCAATATTATGATTCATATTATTAAGGTGCTGCAACCCGCTGTGATTATCAACATTGACAAATGTTTGTTGTGGAAAAATTGGAGAAAAATACTAGAAAAAGAGAATAAATATAAAATATTTTAAATGTATGAAAAGTAAAATTTAAATTTACAAAAATTTTTTAGGCCCAAGGTTGCAAATAATGTTGTCATCAAGTTCAATACATTTAATTGTTACAACAACGCAACATGTTCTTTCATACTTCGTCCTAATTTTCGTTTTTTTTAACCCTTCTCTACACTTCAGTTTAGCTTCTATTATCGCTTTTTCTAATCTTTCACTGTTGGTAACACAAAGAAACCAAATAATTCGACCCAAGTGAGCCGTGTCCTTTTCTTCAACAGCTGCCTGTTTAATCTAGCCGTAAGGCTAAAGCCAAAAAATTCAGTGTTCGTCAATCACGCGCAGGCGCTGAAGCCACCTATATAGCCAGCCACCTAGCCCCTTTGATGAATTCTATGATGTTTCTCAGGACACGGGCGGAGACCTCACCAAGTACATCCAAGAAGCCACCTCCCAGCCACCTCTATCGTCGAATCTTTAGCCAAAGGCATTGGCAGACAATGTTTTTAACAGTATCTATCTCCCCCTTATACCCTCGTAACCTGCAAAAGGATGGAGAGTTCCTATCCCATTTACTTGTCATATACCTCACATTGCAATACCCTGTGAGAGACCCAATTATACACCTTAGAATCCCCCTGTTCTCCTTGAGCAGCTGGTCGGTGCCCCTTCTGTCCAGCCTGGATACAGCCCTGTCTTTTTAACCTTAGCCCACTTTGTCCATTACCCAAGTCCCTATCAATTCAGAATAGAAACCCATTGGTGGCCTTACTAGCTCACAGCCCAGCTCAATATCCTAAGCCGTTCTCCTCCTCGCCAAATTATCGACATTCTTATCACCAGCAACGTCACAACGACGCCGCACCTAATAGGGCCCAGCCCTGTGTGTCGCAAAGATCGCCCTGAGAGCACGTCTACAGTCTTCCAAAAGTATAAACCTGACATAATGTCCCTCCAGAGCCCTGAGCGTGGCCTGACTATCGACGTAGAATGTCACTCCCCCTCTTTCCTCTGCGTGCCTCCTAACCATTCCGCGGCCGACGTCAACGCCAGAATCCGTACTCCCGTATCCACGAATAAAAATAAAACAAGTTAAAATATTTTAGTTCAACATTTTTTTAAGAAGCGTAATTAGCCGTTTTGAAACTATAAACCAAATCTTTAAAAAATGTATTTAAATTAGCAGATAATTTATTTTTTTTAGATGCATTCAAAAAAAGATTATACATTTAAACAGGTATTCATTTTTTCGAGCAAATAATAAATTGATTTTGGAATTTTGATTTAGATCGATTAATTGATTAAGGTTTTTTAACAACTCGAATAACTCGAAAAATTCAAATTATTCGCAAGACTTCCAATTTTACACATTGGAAATGCTTTTACTTACGCAAATTGTTTTTGCACTCGGGAATGTTATACTACAACAAACATAGGAAGGTGTAGCAGGTAAGAGCGCTTTAGCCGGATGGTTTAAATCGTGTTAACCCTCAGACTAAAAAATGGTAGGTACACACTTTTCAACATGTTTGTACAACCAGGCATGTTTTATTGCTAGTTGCATAATAGTTTGTATTCGTGTTAAGAGTTTAATTTCGTGTTGCGTTCGGGATTTCAAATACATATATGAAAAGATTTTATTTTGTGGCTACTAGGGAATGGTAAGCATTTTTTAAGGTAAAATCGATTCTTTGGGCTCAATAATCGATTTCAGTATAAAATCGCCAGCAAAAAGCAGATTACAAAAAATCGATTTTTATGGGGTCAAAATCGACTTCCGACTATAGATAGTCGAAGTCGATTTTGACCCCTAGTAGGTACTAGAATAATGGTTTTCGCCACTAGCATATAATATTGTCAAGCGACTAAATTAATCAAAAATAGGTATGTATTCTTACTCACCATGTCAATAGGAATAAAAAAATTTTACATGTACAAACGGAAACTTTTGTTTATGCTTACGTTATATTGTTGGTGTTTAAGCTGATGTTGATTAGAATCTTCACTTATAGCATGGTTATTAATATTGTTGTTCTTGTTATGGTTTAAAGCTCCTATATTATTTATAAAACTAAAAACGTCATCGTATTTGTTGCAATTACTTTGCTCCTCTGCTTTACCGAACTTATCTTCCAGGGAAGACGACGCAAGTGATTTGGTTGGGCGAGATGAATTCAAATTATGTTGTGCTATGAATTGATTGAAATTTACATAATTATTACTGGTGTTTGGCTGCTGAGACTGATTTTCAAATTTAAAAGACAGTGGTGTGAAACGATCAGGGGCTAGAGAATGACGATGTTGATTCGGAGTGTTGTTTAGATCACTGCTAAAAGTACCAAAATCGGGCCAAAGCTGTGATAAAGGTGGCTGGTTCTGAGATGATTGCGACTTTGAATTTGACATTTTTTACATTTACGATGACTTGTAAGGCTGCAGGGTTTAGCGCTCTACGGGTAGTAAAAGCACGCTATAGTTGGATTTTATACAATTCTTGTCCACTTTATTTTTGGCCTTTTTCGGCCATTATATCTGAGAATTGCGTTCAGAATTAAGTATTTTTTTGAAACTTCTGCCTTTGTAGGCGAAATTAAAATAATTTTTATATAGATCGTTTAAACTATTTTATCAAAAAGCTTAGGCCCCACGTATTGTGTTTAAATAGAGGCTGGAAACACGCGAAAGAAATTAATTTCTTCGTCTTTTTTCTGTTCTTCGTTTCACAGACGCTCATAAAAGAGCACAAACACACGAGCTTTTATGCTGAATTTTTTTCTTTTGGGCTTTGATATCGGCAACGTTTTTTAGAAAAATATTTTAATTTCACATTATTTAGGCAGATAACAAAAAAAATATTGTGATTACTATTTTAAACGTTTAGTTATAAAATTACATTTCTTTATTAAATTTGACTAGCCCATACGCAATCTTCTTTTCCTTCCTTTCCTTACGACTTTCGTTTTTGCAATTTCACAAATTGTCATCATTCATTTAACGTTGCCAGATGAGTAAGTTCAAATCATGGTTGAATAAGAAGGTGGGAACGTCCCTAAAACAATAACTTCCTGTAAAATGTCAGCATGTATTTTGTTGTTGCTAATTCCAGCTTGGTTGTCGAAAATCAAGGTATATTCAACAAGGTAGGGACAACTGATCAGCTGACTTCTATTACCGCCATATGTTATCTAGCTTAGCTTGGACACTTGCTTATGTTGTACAATGGTTGTGTTTACTGTGGGTATGTGTGTTCGCTACATTTTCGACAACCAAGCTGGAATTAGCAACAACAAAATACATGCTGAAATTTTACAGGAAGTTGTTGTTTTAGGGACGCTCCCACCTTCTTATTCCACCATGTCGAAAATGTAGCGAACACACATACATACAGTATACACAACCATTGGATAACATAATCAAGTGTCTAAGCTAAGCTAGATAACATTTGGCGGAAATAGAAGTCAGCTGATCAGTTGTTCCTACCTTGTTGAATATACCTTGGTTCAAATCATGGTGAAATAATCGTACCAGGTGGTGTTACAAGCACAGCTGATCTAATTTTTTCATGCATAAATCGAGGCTGGGTAGTCAAAGTTGTTTACTTTTACAAATCTTTTTTTGACAACAGAGCCAACGAAAACTACAACAAAAACGAAAATTATATTCACCAAATTTTGTTGTTGTAGAATCGACACCACCTGATACTCATAATTGCGCCATGGTTCAAATGATACATGATTAGTTGCATGATACAACTAATCAGGTAATCTCGTCCCCAAGGTATATTCAACAAGGTAGGAATAACTGATCAGCTGACTTTTATTTCCGCCATATGATTTCTAGCTTAGCTTGAAGACTTGTTTATGTTATACAATGGTTGTGTATACTGTGTGTATGTATGTTCGCTACATTTTCGACAACCAAGCTGGAATTAGCAACAACAAAATACATGCTAAAATTTTACACGAAGTTGTTGTTTTAGGGACGTTCCCACCTTCTTCTTCCACCATGGATGGTAGCATGGTACAATTAACTTACAAGTTAGTATCGATTTAACAGCTGACTATTTTTTGCTCGAGCTTTTCCACTCGTTATATCTGTCACACAGTACGTTTTTTGACATAAATGGGGATGCTTTTACAACAACTTCAGAAATTTGGTATCGAGTTTGTTGTAGTTGTTGCCGGTGCGATAATACCTTGTAAGGTAATTGTACCATGGATGGTAGTTTAAGCACAGTGATGCAAAATATTTAGATGTAAAATAAGTCAATAAGAGCTAAAAGAAGCTTAATTTAAATATTGAAGCTTTTTCCGTTTTAAATCTATGAATGTATTTATTATTCAATTTGTAATAGAAAAAATAAAAAATAAACACATTAAATACACATAATTATATCACAGCAGCAATTGATACAAATGTTTATCAACATTAAAAATATGGCCATACACATTTACATATAAATAAGTTAAAAGAACCATAATTTTCAAAAAGAGTAACATTTTCTTCTTCCGGCCATAGATTTGTTTTAATATAATATTTTGATTTATTATATGTTTCATTAAATTAATTTTTACAAATACGCTTGCTGGTAACTCTAAGATTAACTAGTAGGTGATACACCTCTGTAATATTTTATATGAATTAAACTATTAACCGTGTTCAAAGCCGTGCGGTTTCTTATTTTATTCTTAAAAAATTCATAGCACTGAATGTTTTTTCCACTTTAGCATCAGAGTATGGACACGATAATATTTTTAAAACAAACAATGATGCACTTCGATCAAAAATTGGTCAGTTCTATCTAAATTTTTCCACTGGTACTTTTATAACACATTAAGTATTTTCTGAATACTGCAAAAGAACATTTTTTACGCTAAATGCCGAAATTTATTATAACATCTTAAAATTTGTTGGAAGCTTTGCCCTAATTTTATATATTAGAGTGAACTGTATTAAATTACGTTTACCGATATGTTTATCTGATTATGATATAATGATTTTTTTTGTCAGGCTTTGTATTAATTGAATAGTTTTGTTTCTTCTGTAAATGCCACAGAGACAAAACAATAAGGTAAAAACGGAAAAATTTACTATAAAATGCAAAAAGTGCTGTTTCCACAGTTGAAAAAAGCTGTGTTAGCTCCTCTTTTTAAAAAAGGGCGAAAGGAAAAATTTTTGAGTTAGAAGCAATTAAAAAGAGTTAAATCTAGCTCCAAAATAGCTAAGTTGGCATCGGTGTTTAAGCCACATTCAGTGGTTTAAACAAAAATGTATATTTTACATATGTCGCTGCACACTGCAAAATTGATATACTTCGTGTAAATGCGTTCATTAATTGCTTATGTGAATATCAAGGTAGATTGAACAAGGTAGGAGTAACTAATCAGCTGACTTCTATTTCCGCCATATGTTTACCAACTTAGCTTGGCAAATTTTTTATGTAACATAATGGCTGTGTATGCTGTGTGTATGTGTGTTTGGAACAGTTTTGAAAACTAAGCTGAAAGTGAGGATGTTGTTTTAGGGACGAGATCACATTATTCCACCATGGTGAATACTATTGTAAGTGCGAACTCGCACGATTCAAGAAAATAAGACTGCATATTTTTCTTTTCTTCTTTGAATTCTTATTGGAGTTCGCACAATACAAGTCTTATTGCTTAAATTCTTTTGATTTTTTCATGGCTATCCACACACAACAGTGTTTTTTTACATTTTCTTTTGTCCACCAAATTTAAGCAAGCTGAATTGCAGGTACAAGCAAGTCTGCACTCATTTAATTTTACCTCACTCGTTTGTCCATACTAAGGAATGGTAAGCAAAGTCTAAAATCGATTTTACGATCAACTATTTTGATCTCGATTTTCAAAATTTAAATAATTAATCTGAAAATTTAAATACGCACACACAACAGATATACATATTTAATTTTTAAGGACGAAAAGTTATTTTTAGTGTACTGAATACTGAACTATTTTTTTTAATTGTTTAAAAATTTTTCCAAATCTGACTGCATTTTAGTCAAACATTACAAATTTTAAAAAAATACATTAACTCTTCTTATTAACACAAGAGTTTTCGGTGCAGATAGTTAAAAAAAATTGTGTTAATAGAATAATTCTTAAAATTTATAGCATTTAAAATTTTTAAGTTAAAATCGATTTTTTTGGCTCAATAATCGATTTCAGTATAAAACCGTCAACAAAAATACGATTACAAAAAATAGATTTTTTTGGGGTCAAAATCTATTTTCGACTATAATCGAAGTCGATTTACCAGTCCCTAGCCCATACCTAATCAGCTTAGCTTAAATACTTGGATCGTGCGAATTGGAACTCAGGGTCATATCATGGCGGAATTAGAAGGTGACCACGTCCCTACAACAACAACTTGTAAAAATTAAGCATGTGTTTTGTTGTTGCTAATTCCAGCTTGGTTGTCGCAAATGTAGCGAACACACATGCACACAGTATACACAACCCTCAAATAACATAAAAAACATGTTGGAATAAGAAGGTGGGAACGTCCCTAAAACAACAACTTCCTGTAAAATTTCAGCATGTATTTTGTTGCTAATTCCAGCTTGGTTGTCGAAAATGTAGCGAACACACATACACACAGTATACAGAACCATTGTATAACATAAACAAGTGTCCAAGCTAAGTTAGAAATCAGATGGCGGAAATAGAAGTCAGCTAATCAGTTTTTCCTACCTTGTTGAATATTCCTTGATAAAAAATTTTCCAAGCTAAGCGAGAAAACATATGGCGGAAATAGAAATCAGCTGATCAGTTACTCCAACCTTGTTCCATGATGAAACTATGTGTACCAGGTGGTGTTACGAGCACAGCTCATCTACTTTTTTCGTGCATAAACCGAGGCTGGGAAGTCAAAGTTATTTACTTTTACATACCTTTTTTTGACAACTGAGCCAACGAGAACTACAACAAAAATGAAAATTATATTCACCAAATTTTGGTGTTGTGGAATCACCACCACCTGATACATTATTTCGCCATGTCTTGTTCAATAAACTTTGGGTCATATCAAGGTGAATTTATGCATCAGGTGGTTGTAATTCTACAACATTGTGGTGAATAAAATATTCGTTTTTGTTATAGTTTTCGTTGACTCAGGTGTCAAAAAAGATATGTAAAATAAAAAAAAAATTTACCAACCAAGCCTCGATTTTGGAATAAAAAAAGTAGATCAGCTGTGCTCGTAACACCACCTGATTACCATAATATCACCATGGGTCATTTGACACAATTTTCCATTAGAAGGCGCTCTATTGCCATCTGATAAAGCATCTGGCTTCAGCTGTTTTGAAAAAATAACAAGGAAAAGGAATTTTGCAACAAAATTTCGTGGTTTTTGTATGTCTTGTGGAATCTATATAAAATAACATTGTTAACTTTTTTATGGATGTAATTTGACACAAAGCCATCACAAAAACCAAGAGCAAAAAATGCTCAGCTGTGTTTTTGACTTTACCTTGTTATACCCTTCACATAAGTGATAAGGGTATATATAAGTTTGTCATTCCGTTTGTAATTCCTTTATTATCCATTTGGGACCCCATAAAGTATATATATTCTGGATCCTTATAGATAGGGAAACCGATTTAGCGATGTCCGTCTGTCCGTCTGCATGTCTGTCCGTGTTATGGTTGAAATCAACTTTCTGAAGCCCCCCGATATCGCATAGACCCGAATGTGGTATCAAACTGTCACAGATAGTCGCGAGAAAATCGGTATTGAAATTCAGCAAAATCGCCCGATAAATGACCGAGATATAAGCAAAAAACCACGACTACCTCGGTTTCTTGAGTCTACAACAACAACAAAGAACATACTTTTACATGTAATAATATAAAAACAACAAAAAAAGAAAAAAAACAGAATCAGTCATGTCTATATTATTGAAACACACCCAAAACAAAAATTTTATTAGTATTAGTGTTCATACATATAACAGCGTTGCCATACAAAGCTTAATTTAAACATTTTTAAAATCGCTCCTACGGCTTCCAGGGTTCTCCTACAAAGGTAAAATGTAAGACCGACCCGAGTTATTTTTTCCATCCAAACATTTTTGTGGAACATACTTACCCTCTATCTCTAGCCCCTGACATGGTTGCCATACAAAATTTTAAAAAATAAGGTAAAAACCGCTATAACTTCCCCGGACTTGCCCGTAGAGGAAAAAAATGTATCACAGACCCCCATTAATTTCTACTCCCAAACATATTCCTAGAATATACTTACCCCCTATCTCCACGCCCTGAGGGGGTTGCCATACAAAATTTACAAAAATGATATGAAAATGCCCACAACTTCTTCAGAGTTGGCCTTAGAGCAATAAAGTGTACGACCGACCCCTATTAGTTTACCCCCGCAAACATATTCCTAGAACATACTTACCCCCTATCTCCACGCCCTAATGGGGTTGCCATACAAAATTTACAAAAATTATGTAAAAATGCCCACAACTTCTTCAGAGTTGGTCTTAGAGCAATAAAGTGTACGACCGACCCCTATTAGTTTCTTCTCCCAAACATATTTCTAGAACATACTTACCCCCTATCTCCACGCCCTAAGGGGGTTGCCATACAAAATTTACAAAAATTATGTAAAAATGCCCACAACTTCTTTAAAATTGGCCTTAGAGCAATAAAGTGTACGAAAGACCCCTATCAGTTTGCCCTCCCAAACATATTCCTTAAACATACTTAGCCCCTATCTCCACGCCCTAATGGGGCTGCCATACAAAATTTACTAAAATGATAAAATGCCCACAACTTCTCCAGAGTTGGCCTTAGAGCAATAAAGTGTACGACCGACCCCCATTAGTTTGCCCTCCCAAACATATTCCTAGAAAATACTTACCCCCTATCTCCACGCCCTAATGGGGTTGCCATACAAAATTTACAAAATTGATAAAATGCCCATAACTCCTTCAGAGTTGGCCTTAGAGCAATAAAGTGTACGACCGACCCCTATTAGTGTCTTCTCTCAAACATATTCCTAGAACATACTTACCCCCTATCTCCACGCCCTAATGGGGTTGCCATACAAAATTTACAAAAATGATAAAATGCCCACAACTTCTTCAGAGTTGGCCTTAGAGCAATAAAGTGTACGACCGACCCCCACTAGTTTGCCCTCCCAAACATATTCCTAGAACATACTTACCCCCTATCTCTACGCCCTAAGGGGGTTGCCATACAAAATTTACAAAAATTATGAAAAAATGCCCACAACTTCTTCAGAGTTGGTCTTAGAGCAATAAAGTGTACGACCGACCCCTATTAGTTTCTTCTCCCAAACATATTTCTACAACATACTTACCCCCTATCTCCACGCCTTAATGGGGTTGCCATACAAAATTTACAAAAATTATAAAATGCCCACAACATCTTCAGAGTTGGCCTTAGCGCAATAAAGTGTACGACCGACCCCCATTAGTTTGCCCTCCTAAACATATTCCTAGAGCATACTTACCCCCTATCTCCACGCCCTAAGGGGGTTGCCATACAAAATTTACAAAAATGATGTAAAAATGCCCACAACTTCTTTAGAGTTGGCCTTAGAGCAATAAAGTGCCCGACCGACCCCTATTAGTTTCTTCGCCCAAACATATTCCTAGAACATACTTACCCCCTATCTCCACGCTCTAATGGGGTTGCCATACAAAATTTACAAAAATTATAAAATGCCCACAACTTCTTCAGAGTTGGCCTTAGAGCAATAAAGTGTACTACCGACCCCCATTAGTTTGCCCTCCCAAACATATTCCTAGAACATACTTACCCCCTATCTCCACGCCCTAAAGGGGTTGCCATACAAAATTTACAAAAATGATGTAAAAATGCCCACAACTTCTTCAGAGTTGGCCTTAGAGCAATAAAGTGTACGACCGACCCCTATTAGTTTGCCCTCCCAAATATATTCCTAGAACATACTTACCCCCTATCTCCACGCCCTAATGGGGTTGCCATACAAAATTTACAAAAATGATAAAATGCCCACAACTTCTTCAGAGTTGGCCTTAGAGCAATAAAGTGTACGACCGACCCCTATTAGTTTGCCCTCCCAAATATATTCCTAGAACATACCTACCCCCTATCTCCACGCTCTAATGGGGTTGCCATACAAAATTTACAAAAATGATAAAATGCCCACAACTTCTTCAGAGTTGCCCTTAGAGCAATAAAGTGTACGACCGACCCCCATTAGTTTGCCCTCCCAAACATATTCCTAGAACATACTTACCCCCTATCTCTACGCCCTAAGGGGGTTGCCATACAAAATTTACAAAAATTATGTAAAAATGCCCACAACTTCTTCAGAGTTGGTCTTAGAGCAATAAAGTGTACGACCGACCCCTATTAGTTTCTAATCCCAAACATATTTCTAGAACATACTTACCCCCTATCTCCACGCCCTAATGAGGTTGCCATACAAAATTTACATATATGATAAAATGCCCACAACTTCTTCAGAGTTGGCCTTAGAGCAATAAAGTGTACGACCGACCCCTATTAGTTTGCCCTCCCAAACATATTGCTAGAACATACTTACCCCCTATCTCCACGCCCTGAGGGGGTTGCCATACAAAATTTACAAAAATGATATGAAAATGCCCACAACTTCTTTAGAGTTGGCCTTAGAGCCTATTTAAAAATTAGAAATATTTCATAAGTAAAAAAAATGGTTAAAAATAAAAAAAGTTTGGGATTGCGAAAGGTCAATGTGAAGGGTATATAAGATTCGGCACAGCCGAATATAGCGCTCTTACTTGTTTGGTTTTACCATAGTTAATTTAGCAGCCACACACTTACGTGCATGATACAAAGAATCAGGTAGTCTCGTCGGCCCAGCTGATTAGTGCCAAAATGTCAAAAATATGCTCTCCCTGTGGAAATAAAACAACAAAAATTATTACTCACAATTTTTTTTCTATGAAGTTTTGTTTGACAGGCTGGAACGAATTTGTAGTTGTTGCAGGGACGAGATTACCTGATTAGTTGTATCATGCTTACGTGGCTGGGCAGAAAAACAAGCCGACCGGCTCAAGCCGACGGCGACGGCGCAAAAATTTTTTCATACAGCGCCGACGCCGTTTTTGTCGGCTTGAATCAGCTCAACACAAGCCGCCGTTAGCATGGTGAAATGTATATTATACTTCCTTTTTTGATTTTTAAAATTTTTTAAAGTTTATCAAATGTTTATATGACCAAGTTTTCTACCAAAATCTTTAATACATTTTTAAATGGACTGTGACATATATTCAGTGTGACCATATTAGCTTTTTTCGAGGTTAATTTAGCTTAATTTTTCTTTATTTAGCCCGAAATATTTACATTTAGTTTTAAGATTTTTTTTTAGGTTTTTTTGAAAATGCAGTTAGCTTTTTAAGTAGTTTCATTTAGTTTCAATAAATTATACTTGGAGCTAGATAAAGATAAAAATTTGTCGTATTCTATTTTATGCTCAAAAATGTACAAAAACTGATGTCTTAAGTGGAAACAACTTTCAAAGTGTATTTCTGTCAAAAAATCGAGTCAAACAGGACCGAAATCAATAATACCTTTAATTTTTTAAGAAAAAAACAGGCACAATGAAACATCGTAGGGTCAGGTAAATTACACCATTTTTATAGTATTAAACTACATTTGTTGAAAATCAAGTTCTTTGTAAATTTTGTTTTTTTTTTTTTTTGCAGAAATGATTATTACATCATTTGTTTTTGAAGAACGGGAATTTTTTAATTTTTATACAAACAAAAAATAATAATTCCTTTTATAACTGATCTTTATAGATATCAAAAAATACATATATATTTTATTTTAATTTTTTTTCACAGTTATTACAGTCATTGCTTTTAGATACTAACTGAGGCAAATGACAAAATTTGCAGGTTTTTTTTGTAAAAAAGAACGAATTTGTAAGTGATTATTTATATTTAAAACAAAAACAAAATTTTGTTTCACGTAAATATCTTATGCACAAATTCGTTTATTTATTCCAAAACAGGCTTCTAAAAACTTTTTTTAGAAAGTTCTTGTATATGCATATCGTCGTTGTTAAGTTATTGTGTTCTATCGAACACACAAATCGTATACTTATAGAACAGAATAACTTAACAACGACGATATGTATGTATATGAAAATTGTTTTTTCTTACCTAACGTATAGGTTTACTAAGTTTTTGTTAATAAAAGCCAAATTTTTATAGTAATTTTTCTTTTTAAATATTTTTTGCACACAAACATTTCGTCAATATTATGAAAAATATCTAAATATGTATCTGGTTACACTGCATATATTGTAAAATTAAAAAATTAAGCTGAAAAGTCAGCCGCCGCCGTGGACATAAAATAGTACTGCCGCCGCCGACAATTTTGCCTCGGCCTGTTTCTCTGCACTGGTGCTGGCAAGGAGTATTTAAGATATTAGTATACCCTGGGTGCTGGTTTTTTGTTCAACTAATCTTGTGTCTTTTTGGCTTTGTCTGATAATCAAAAATGTTTTTTTACAAAATTACTAAGGAAAATATTAAGAAATATGAAGAAAAATGTGTTCTTTTTACCAAACCTCGTTTAGTTGCTCTTTACGATTATAAATACGGAGAGACAACTAATGCCAAAAGGATGAAATATTTTATAATTCCAAAACCAAATTGTTATCCTATCGATTTAAATATTGGATTTGACACATATATATATCGAAATCCAGAAATGTTTTTAAGATTTCTGAACATTTCTCTCGGCTATGAAATGTCATCTGCGGTTAAAGGAGATCGCACTAATACCGAAAAAACAAAAGTCATTACACGTCGCGGTACTTTAGTAGATTTAATGGAAGCATTTTATAGAAAGCATTACATGGATGAATTAGTTTTTAGATTATCGCGCTATAATGGAAATTTGTATATGGTAGTCGATAGAATACGGGAGTCAGAATTAGGAGCAAAAAAAAAGCAAGTTCATCATGGAATCTTGGAACATTTATTATTCAGTGGTAAATAAAAAAGCTTTTTTATTAAATGCCTACGCCTTAGTGATGTCAGACTTTTATATTGATACATTTTCCTTTTTGCATGGATTGCGTTTGTAAAAGTCACTGTTGGGAATAAGAAAGTACCTCTCGTTACGTCTTTCAAGGCGGATTCATTGGAAAATAAATTCGCCTTGGTCTCAATCACTGATGACTTCGGCAAAGGGCAGAGTAACCGCATTTATTTCAAAACAAATTTAACTGCTTTAGCTTTTATATGTAAACAAAGCTATATGGCAGATAAAAAATTGGGAAATGTAAAAATTTAATGGCAAAAGTTTTAAAAGGCATAGGTTTAAAGTTTTATATAAATAAAGCTATATTTACACTACCTGATTTACCATCTGAGTTTCACAACTAAGGCTCATTTGTATAGTGTAATAACATGTCTATTTTTATTTGTTAATATTTTTGTCTAGCCTCAGTTGAAAATAGAACGTTTTCTATTTTCAAATTACTTAACGTCTGAGTTTTAAATTTAAGTTTTTAAAAGTTACCGGATTAAATGCTTGTTTTTGTATTGCTATACACTTTATATCAGTTTAACAACTTTTAGAATTAGCGGACTTATTATAATTTCTTAGATGTAATGTAATACTAAAAATAAAAATTTCAAATTGTTTTTTGACACTCATAAAAATTTAAACTTATTTTTTTGACACTCAACTCAGATGAGAACTTAGATAGTGTAAATATAGCTTAAATAAATAACATAAAAATAAAGTAAACTGGCTACTGAACTAAACTAACTTAAGCGCTATATTTGGCTGTGCCGAATCTTATACGTAAAGTGTAAGGAATTTTGTTTGATTCACTGCTACACATACTTAGGCATAGAGCATATAATAGGACTAACGCATATTGCAGTTTTTATATTTTTTAATTATATTTTTAGATTCAGCTGATAAGTCACCAAACATCAATAAACCCTTCGATGAAAACATTGCACTAATTGGGGTTCACCGATGTCACTTTGGAAAATATGATGTTATATATTCGGGTCAAATGCAGGGCATCATATCAGATACTAACATCGAAGATTTGTAAGTAACATGAGACTTATTACATATATAGATTCAATTCAAGCATTAATTTTTCCCCATTAAGTGAAGACTTTGATGCTCTAAATGATTGCAGATTTGTTTTGACAAAGCAAATGTGGAATAATTTTAAAACCAAAGACGAAAAATATTTAAAATATTGGTTAGAATGTTATCTAGCTAATGTACAAGAATTGTACGTTGGCGAAAAAAATCGGGATGGAATAATTGAAAACCCCATACAATATAAATTAACTAAAGACTTACCAAAGGTAGTATTTTAGTTTCAAAATTTCAACTATTTTCATAAATATATTAAAAAATGTATAAAAATCCTTTTAGAATCGCTACTGGAATCCATCGATTTGTACAGGATTTTTATATGATTTTTTGCAACATGTGGAAAGGCTTATGTCGGATGTCGACTGTTTAAGCACTGTTTATGTCTTTAAATACGATTGTAAGGAAAAAGCCTTTAGTTATGAAATTTTTAATGGTAAAAACGAAAAAACTTTCATTTCCGAAAAGTATATGGAATTCTGCAAGAACATTTCTGAAAGTTAGATTCTCTTTGTTTTAAGTCCTATTCTTTTACCTTTGTTTTTTATACTTTTATTATATAATCGAACCTAAGGTGCATCATTTTTATACTATTTTTATGTTTTCTTTTTTTTGTTTAATTTCCCAATCGGGGAAAAATACAAAACTTAAGCTATTAATTATTTTATACGAGTATGATTTACATATATGTACATATTTCATTATAAATAAAATTTAAAATACGTAAATTTATAATCATTTTTATTTGTTTAGAAGTTACAAAAAGTAAGAACCAATAGGGTAAAGGCTCCTAAGTTCGGCATTCACCAGTAGTCGGCACTTTTTAGTTAAAAGCTAAATAACTAAGAACAACGGTAGTTATATAAAAAATGAAATTAAACTTAAATTTAACATACACTAATTTTTCTTTATGTAAGGTAAGAACATAAGTGAGTTAAGTATTTTGACCCATTTTGATCCTCATTCAGTGACAGTCTTTGAACAGGTGCAGTAGTGTGTGTTTTTTTAAGTAATTTTTTAGTAATAAGGTCAACAAAAACAAGTAAGTAATGCTAAAAATTTAAATAATATTATTAACAAAGTTGGTTTTTAGAGTAAACGTTTGTTTGAATTTTGCCCCTTTCATAAATTTTTTTTCTAAAAAATTAATTGTTAGCTTAATTTAATGGCTGCCGACATTGGGAACTAAAATTTCTATGATTTTCTTTAGTCGGCATAGTAGTGCCGACTTTAGGTAAACTAGCTTTTTTTAAAATAAGCTCAATTTTACAAAAATTGCTTGTTACTCACTTCTCTCTTTAACGGTTATTAATAAATTGGTTTTAAATTTAGTTTACCCAATATTCGGCATAGTTTTTATTGAGTAACAGAGGATGTGCCGAATATAAGAGCTAGGACGTCGTTAAGTCGGCAGTAGTATTAACTTGTCTAAATATCCTAAAGAGTAACATTTTAAGATTAAGCATGGATAATTTTATATAGCATTTTAGAATTTTCAATATGAACAGATCGGGAAAAAAGCCCATACACAAATATTCTGAAGAGGCATTAAGAAATGCTCTTTGTGAAGTAAGAAAAGGCGCGATCTCAGTATTAGGTGCCAGCAAAAAATTTGGTGTCCCGCGTTCCACCATGCAGGACAGGTTATACGGCCGCGTTCCTGAAGGTCCCAGGAGAATGGGTCCCCAAACCGTATTGTCTTGCTCCGAAGAAAACCGTTTGGTAAAATGGTGCAAAGACCTAGCAAAATGTGGATTTCCAATAAAAAGAGAAGACTTACTTAACACGGTTCAATCAATAGTAAATGAAGATAAGCGCACTACTCCATTTTTGAATGGTCGTCCTGGAAAGAAATGGTATTTAGGGTTTTTGAAACGTCATCCCTCTCTAGCAATAAGGGAGTCAGAAGGAATTAGTAAGGGACGAGCGGCAATCACAGAAGTTGGCATAAGAAAATGGTTTGAAGAATTAAAAAACTTTCTCACCAAACAAAATGCATTAGATATTCTAGATGATCCATCTAGAATATTTTATTTGTTTATAACTATAAACAATTAAAATTTTAAGTAACGTTTCAATAGTCAGGCACGTACATAATTAATAAAAAAGGGGTTTTGGAAAAACAGGAAGAGCAGGTACTACCTACAAAAAATCTTGGACATCTGGAACCTATTTACTGCCAATCTCCATCTGTATTAACAACTAATAATAATACTTCCTTTAAGCCTATTAATTGTTCTAGTCCCATTTTAACTGAGCCTTTGGATAACATTCAACCGTTTTTAGAGAATATAGACTGTCCTTCTCCAAGCTCATCAATTGCCAGCAAAAGATCCCTTTTCAAGTCCTTCGAATATTCCCCAAGCACAGGTAAATATGTTGTATTTATGTATATAATTTGCAATATAGGCGCTTCGTTAATAAGAAGCAATTCCATATCACCAGCATTCAAAAACCATTTACATTTTCCAAAACCATTAACTTCCAAAAGCTCGCTTTAAAACCCAAGGCCCCCAGTGCTATATCTGCTCTTGCATGGAGGGTCCATATAGAAGCAAAAGAACGTGAAAAAAACGATAAAGCTGAAGCAGTAAAAAAAAGAAAACTTCAACGTCAGCAAAGAAAATTAGAAAAGGATAATTAAGAAAGGATATCGAAAACAAGTTTGTGGCGCTTGTAAAGAGGATTTGGACAGTGACGCTGAGGATAATGGTCTTAAAAACGTAGGATGTGATACTTGTCCACAATGGTTTCATCTTAAGTGTACCAATTTAAAAGAGCTGGCATATGAGGATGTAATTGGGATTGACTTTGGGTGCAAAGAATGTAATGGCAAGGACTGAAGTTGCTAACTTATATACAACTTTTAATTAACAGGCTTTAATATGTTTTTTTAAGAAATGAATTTGAAATAAGTACAAAGAATTTTCAGTTTTAAAGTACCAGCATTTTTTAATTTATCGCATATCTTAATAATTTCATAGATATTTTAATACAGTACCTACCTACATATACATATTTATATTTGTTTTTTATTTCCTCTTTTTGTTGGTTTTTTTTTTTAATTTTATTAATTCAAATATTGGTATGTTTATTATTTCTTTATCAAAATGCAATGCCGACAATTGGGTCACTAATTACCGAGCTTAGGGAAACTTGTGCCGACTATAGGTAAAAATCGTATATTTTTGAAAAAGCGAAAAATACTTAAATAAAAAAATAAAGTGCTTGAGAACAGACAATTGAGTCTTAATCTAAACTATTTCCTTAGCAACAATCCTCATTTCAATAACATGTTTGCACTCATAACAGCACCAATTTATAAACCGAAAAAAGTTAAGCTGCCGACCACTGGTGCCTTTACCTATGTAATTGTTACTTTTTTTTCTCTTCCTTAGGGTCTAAAATCTTTTTAGTTTATGATACTTAATATTCATATTTTATCGAGACCTTTCGAATGCAATTTAAATTAGTTTTCTACCTTTATTGGTTTTGAAGTACCAATATAAAATTAGCAACCTATTTTTCTGTCTCTTACGGTCTCAAGTTTTTAAGAAGTTTTAAAAACATTCTTATTTTAACTAAACCTTTTGAACGCAAATTGAATTAAGTTTTTACCTTTATTTGTTATTAAGTCGCAAAAAGTACCTAAAAAGTACCATTATGTAATAAAAGTGGTTTCAGACGATATGTATTTTACACATAACTAGTCACTTTTGCAATCCACAAGTATTTGCATATGTCTGTCAAAATTGTCATTTTACATACGGTTTATAATTTTTGCTTTCACACGTACATATGTTATTACATCTGACATAACCTCTAAACCAAAATAAACAACTTACTTTTCCTTGTTGTTATTCTTAAAACAGTGGATGACACATGCTTTGTTAGATGAAAATAGAGCACGCTCTAATTACAAATTTGTCATATGACATTTACATATGTGTTTCACACATGCAATGTTTAAACGCGTTCAGACGGCAGATATCAATTTCGCAATGCGAAATTTGACAAGTCATGTGTAACATACATATCGTCTGAAACCACTTTAAGTACAGACGTGTCAAATGCAATTGAAATTAACCCTACCAGAACAGTGACAGTCATTTGACCGACACAGATGACCGGTCATTCGCTCATTATTTTCTATCATTTTCTTAAGGGCGATGTAAAAAATTACCGAAACTTTGTGTACGTGTGATCTTGCATCTCCCTCGCACCTTTAGAAATGAAAGAAATATTGGTAACAAATGACCGAAAAAAAATGTTTAAGTGTTAGTTTCGGTCACAAATTTCTTGTAGGGTGGTTAAGCAGTATAAAAAGTACTAATTTGTACCCTTTTTTCTGTTCTTCAGGGTCCAAAATTTCAAAAAAGTATTAAAACTATATTCATATTTTTTCCAAACGCAATTTAATTTTATCTTAATTACACGGCATTCAGACTATGTTACTTGTAACAACTCTTATTTCGTTTTAAAGTAACTTCCAACAACTTTAAGCATTTACATTATGTTACTACAAACTTGTCTCTTTTTTATGTATTGTTTTGGTCATATATAGTATTCTAACTAAAAACTTTTTTAATATTTTTAAATAAACACTTAAAAGCTAATATGGAATGACTAAATATGGGGTTTCAAAGCGGAAGACACTTGTTTTTTTTTTGTTCTTTCTAAGCCGAATACATAAGATATATATATAGTGTACATAAATACATATAGTATATTTTAGGTGTGTTATGCCGTAGAGTATTACGGCTGAAGGACCTTTATACACCTTTCATTTGGTACCACTGTTTTGAGATTATATGAAATTTTAGTCATACTCAAGGTATATTCAACAAGGTAGGGACAACTGATCAGCTGACTTCTATTTCCGCCATATGTTATCCAGCTTAGCTTGGACACTTGCTTATGTTGTACAATGGTTGTGTATACTGTGGGTATGTGTCATGGTGGAATAAGAAGGTGGGAGCGTCCCTAAAACAACAACTTCCTGTAAAATTTCAGCATGTATTTTGTTGTTGCTAATTCCTGCTTGGTTGTAGCGAACACACATACCCACAGTATACACAACCATTGTACAACATAAGCAAGTGTCCAAGCTAAGCTGGATAACATATGGCGGAAATAAAAGTCAGCTGATCAGTTGTCCCTACCTTGTTGAATATACCTTGGTATGTGTGTTCGCTACATTTTTTTTTTCTGGAATTAGCAACAACAAAATACATGCTGAAATTTTACAGGAAGTTGTTGTTTTAGGGACGCTCCCACCTTCTTATTCCACCATGGTCATACTTATGCAAACGAAATTTTTAGGTTTTGGCTAAACGCCTTTATAAAAATCGTCAAATTTAGGGCAAAAATCGTCCAATCGTCAAAAGCCATTTTTTGTGGCCAAAAAACGTCTAAATGACGATAAATCGTCAAATCTGGCATCTATGCACAGAGTGCAGTTTTTTATTAAAATCAAGACATTTTTCTGTTCCATTCAAGGCAAATTCATACAAGGTAGACGCAGGCGAAAAATTCGTACCTAAAATGTCAAACACAAATATGGCATCATTGAAAAAAAAAACACAAATTATTTGTATATGGCATCATTAAAAAAAAACACAAATTATTTGCAGAAGAAAAACGTGAATAAAATTAATTTTACAGTGTTTTTTTTTGCACAAAGCACAAGAACGCATCTTTTGGTTTTACTATTTGTTAATTAAAAACACTTTTTTAAATTTTTAGTTTAAAAATCTAACCGACGCGTAATTTTTTGAAATCAAGAAGAAGCACATATACAAACTTTTGACACATTACGAGGAAAATTGCACGAGCAAAAAATAGTCAGCTGATCTGTCAAGACCACCTTCTCAAGAATTCGCCTTGGTTCCATTGTAACCATGATACAACTAATCAGGTAATCTCGTCCCTGCAACAACTACAAATTAGTACCAGCGTGTCAAACATAACTTCATAGAAACAAACGGTGAGTAATAATTTTTGTTGTTTTATTTCCACAGGGAGAGCATAATTTTGACATTTTGGCACTAATCAGCTGGGCCGACGAGACTACCTGATTCTTTGTATCATGATTGTAACAAATAAAATGGACAACCATGATACAACTAATCAGGTAATCTCGTCCCTGCAACAACTACAAATTCTTACCAGCCTGTCAAACAAAACTTCATAGAAAAAAAACGGTGAGTAATAATTTTTGTTGTTTTATTTCCACAGGGAGAGCATAATTTTGACATTTTGGCACTAATCAGCTGGGCGGACGAGACTACCTGATTCTTTTTATCATGTGGACAACTTTATAAGTGTGGGTGTAAACTGATAAAAATATTACACATACTTATTGTAACATTTTTTTAGAATGGAAAACACCCTTAATTACATTTGCATTTTACACGTCTCGACAAAATATGAAGTTGCTTTTTTTTTTTTTTTTTTGAGAAATTTTGGACCCTTAGAAACAGAAAAAACGGTACATATTACATAATGGAACGTTTTAAGTATTTTTTGTAACTTATTAACTAATAAATCGCGACGTGAGAACCAGAGGGTTCTATCTGGCTTTTTCAAAAATGTTCAGGAGAGCATTTTTAAAGTTCGGAGTTACTTTTATACCATTTAAATAATAAATATGAAAAAGAAAGCACAAGAAAACAAAAACTAGTTCAGTTATTTATTGGAATATAAAATTTGTTTCATCAAAAGTTAAAATAAAACACAAGAAAAATTAACTTTTTTAATTACAGATTTCAGATAGAACCTTTTGGAACTCAAACTATAAACTTTTGAAATAATTATTCATATATAAATTTTTTTATGCGATTAAAAAATGTTAAAATAAGAATTATTCATTTCCTTAATGCAATATAAAAAAACATGTGAAAAAAAAGTTTAAAACAAATACCAAAAATTAATATTCTTTAATGTGACCCTGCACAAAGAACCTTTTGGTTCTTAAAAATTCAAATTTTTTTTTCAAAGAGTTTATCTAATTAAAAAGTGTTAAGTATTTTATAGTTATTAATAGTTATTTAGTTGTTATTTAACATTTTTAAACTTTTAGAAAAACTAACTCAATCAATTTATTATATTTTTGGAACACCATTGAAATTTATTGCAGATAGAACCTTTTGGAACTAAGTGCGTCCACTTTTTTTGCATATAGAACTAAATGGCTCTGTTATTATTACTAAAATTATAAGGGAAAATACAAAAGAGTTTTATTAAAATATAAAAACTATTACAAAGAATAAATTCCAATGAAAAAACGCAAAAGTGAAAAAATGCCAGATAGAACCCTCTGGTTCTCACGTCGCGAAATGTAAAAACTTAATTCAATTTGCGTTCGAAAGGTTTAGTTAATATATGAATGTTTTTGAAACTTTTTAAAAACTTGGGATCCTAAGAGCCAAAAAAATAGGTTACTTACATATTTCATATTGGTATTTTTTGTAACTTCCAAACCAATAGAGGTAGAAACTTTATCTAAATTGCATTTGAAAAATCTAGATAAAATATGAATATCAAGTATCAAAAATTAAAAATTGGAGATTTTAGACCCTAAGGGAGAGAAAAAATGGTAAAAATTACATATTGGTTCTTACTTTTTGTAACTGCTAAACAAATAAAAATTATTATAAAATTACGCATTTTAAATTTTATTTATAATGAAATATGTACATACATATATGTAAATCATACTCGTATGAAATAATTAATAGCTTAATTTTTGTATTTTTCCCCGATTGGGAAATTTAAAGTATAAAAATTATGCACCTTAGGTTCGATAAAATAATAAAAGTATTAAAAACAAAGGTAAAAAAATAGGACTTAAAGTAAAAAGAATCTAAGTTTCAGAAATGTTCTTGCAGTATTCCATATACTTTTGGGAAATAAAAGTTTTTTCGTTTTTACCATTAAAAATTTCATAACTAAAGGCTTTTTCCTTACCATCGTATTTAAAGACATAAACAGTGCTTAAACAGTCGACATCCGACATGAGCCTTTCTACATGTTGCAAAAAATCATATAAAAATCCTGTACAAATCGATGGATTCCAGTAGCGACTCTAAAAGGATTTTTATACATGTTTTTATATATTTATGTACATAATTAAAAATTTGAAACTAAAATACTACCTTTGGTAAGTCTTTAGTTAATTTATGTTTTATGGGATTTTCAATTATTCCATCCCAATTTTTTTCGCCAACATACAATTCTTGTACATTAGCTAGATAACATTCTAACCAATATTTTAAATATCTGTCGTCTTTGGTTTTTAATGCTTTCCATATTTGCTTTGTCAAAACAAATCTGCAATCATTTAGAGCATCAAAGTCTTCACTTTATAGGGAAAAATTAATATGTGAATTTTATCTTTATAATAAGACTCATGTAACTTACAAGTCTTCGATATTGGTATTTGATATGATGCCCTGCACTTGACCTGAATTAATAACATCATATTTTCCAAATTGACTTCGGTGAACCCCAATTAGTTCAATGTTTTCATCAAAGGGTTTATTGGTGTTTGGTGATTTATCAGCTAAATCTAAAAATATCATTAAAGCAAATAAAAATATCATTAAAAAACTACAATATGCGCTCATCCTATAATATGCTCTATGCTTACACTTTAGAACAGAGAAAGTTTTTGAAAGGCATAGTTATAGGTATGGATATATTCATGAATATAAGAATCATTTTAAAGGCCCGATACGCAGAGAAAGTTTTGTTACCGAAGCCGGTGTCCATTATACAGTGAAGGGCATAATGCTTGAGTTTCGCCAAATGCCAGCTTTACAGAAGAGCTGTTTTTCAGCGAAGCCTGTGTTTGTTAGACTTTTATTTTTTATTGCACTAATTTAGTACATTTTGTTGTAATATTATCTGAAAATTGTATTCGCATTTCAGGACCGTAACAATCAAGGCATATCCATACAAGGTGGCCGCAAGAAAGAAATTCAGAGAGTCGTTTTCTTATTCTTTTTTTTACATGGAGTTTGACACTAAACTTGAAAAATTGTTCAATTTTGTGTCAAACTTCATATAAAAAAATGATTAAGAGAGCGACTTTCTTTAATTTTTTTTTATTGCGACCACCTTGTATGGATATGCCTTGGTAACAATTATGCAAAACAAAAATTTTATTTTATAATTTTATCATTATTTTTTTAACAGAAATAATTGTTTTTTGGTTTTTATTTCCCAACAGCAATAATTCTTATCTTAAGATTAATTTAATTTTTTTTTTGTTTTTGACAGAAATAATTATTGTTTTCTTGATTAAAAACAAAGTTTGGAGTTTTAAAGGCCAATGTGAAGGGTGTATAAGATTCAACACTAGTCGTAAAATAGCTCTGGTGAGGTAAAGATCTCACGCATCGTTGGTCATTATATATTAAGGACAACCAGGCCGTCCCTTTTTATCGCACTTGGAGAAATTTGCGTCTCACTTTGGCATGTGGGGAATTGTTTGGCGTCACATAGCTGTACTGCGATACAGTTATCGGAGGCTTTTATGATTGTCTGCATGCAAAAAACATTTTGAATATATGGAGGAGAACCACTAAACTCAAAAAAAAAATTTAAACATTTTGATTACATGGAGGAGAATCACTAAACTCAATTACAAATAATTTACGTACAATAATTTACAAATACCTTGTGTTATCAATAAAACGCTACAAGGGTTATACTTTTGTCAACCGTCATTTTCTTCTTTTCCCTTTTGATATGTAATTAATAGTTAGTCTCAAATATAGTGTCAACCTGTAACGATCAGTGCCTTAATTAAAACTTTAAAATAAATATATTTCCTTCTTAAATAAAAAACGTTTCGGCCTCATTAATTGACAAATAATTTATTTACGGTTTTAGTGTGTTCTTATAGTTCAGAAGTGGGATTACCAAAATTTTTAAAAATTAAAGTTAACGTTGAAGGGAAATTTTAAAGTTGTAAGGTGAGACTCCGGTAAACATTTACCGTTATTCGGGTGCTGCGCTGACGGCTTGGTAACATGTGCAAGAAATACCAAGAAAGAAAGAGAGAAAGTAACGAGTAAACGAAACAAACGAACTAAACGAAATAAATACAAGCGTCATAACGAAAAAAGAACGAAGTGATTTATAATAATCATAAACTTAACGAAAAACGAATTGATTTGCAATAATCAAAACAAAAACGAAAAACGAAGTGATTTATAATAATCATAAACTTAACGAAAAACGAATTGATTTATAATAATCAAAACAAAACGAAAACGAAGTGATTTATAATAATCATAAACTTAACGAAAAACGAATTGATTTATAATAATCAAAACAAAACGAAAAAAAAAACGAAGTGATTTATAATAATCATAAGCAAAAACGAAAAACTAATTGGTTTAAAGTAAACGAAACGGAAAAAAAAAACGAATTAATCGAACGTAAGCAAATAAACGATATTCACACACGGCAAACAAGTGAAGTTAAAGTGTTAAACGAAAAGAAAACAAAAGTTAAATTACACACGGAGCGCAAAATCAACAGTGTTACGGGTACTAGCTATAGTAAACAAAATAAACGAAACGATGACGAAATTTGTGAAAATTAATACACTAAAGTGCGATCAGTTAAAAGAATTGTTGCGTGTAAGCAATTTATCGACAGTTGGACAAAAGAGTGAACTCGTGTTACGGTTAACAGATTATTTACAAACAGACGAAGTAGAAATGGAAGAAAATATAAACGAAAATGAACTGCTGAACGGTATGCAAAAACAATTAGACGAATTGCGGGCAACGATGCAGAGTGTAATGTCGTTAGTGCAACAAAATATTAATGTAAATGCAAACGCAAACGCAAGTGTAGCAACGCCGAGTCGTATAAATTCGCCGCAACGGCGTGATATGAACAATGACGGATTTCGAAATAGCGAAGCCGCGATGGCAAACGATAATATACGGGCGGTAAGAAATATCGCGTCGGTTAAAGAAATTGGGGAAACAATACCGTTGTTTGACCCGTCTAAAGAAACAATTTCAGTCGAACAGTTTATTTCTCGTGCTAACAAATCGTTTGAAGCGTATCAGTGGAACGAAAAATGTTTTCTTCTTGCCGTTTATTCTAAATTGGCCGGCCCCGCAAAAATGTGGTTTGACGCCTCACCGGACATGTACGTAAGTTGGTCAGAATTCTCTTGTGCGTTAAATGCGGAATTTTCAAGTGTTAGTGACGAGGCAGAAGTTCATTTTAAAATGATTCAAGCCGGTAGAAAATCAAACGAGAAAATTATCGATTATTGTTTCCGTGTAACTGCGCTAGGTAAACGTTATAATTTAACGGAGAGTGCTATAATGAAATACATTCGCGAAGGACTTAATAATCGGGAGATACAAAAGGCAATTGTAGCCACGCGATTTGAAAACGTTAAAGAAATGCGCGAAGCGCTCGACGATTATGAGAAAAATTTTATGAAATACGTAAAAAGCGATGTAAAAGACAAATCGGTAAATAATAAAGAAAACCAACACAGTGACACGAAAGATATAAAAAAACCAAACTTTGTGTGTTATAATTGTAATGAAAGTGGTCATATATCGTCGAAATGTCCGAAACCACAAAAACGTAAAAGATGCAACGATTGTCATAAAGTTCATCCACGAGGTGAACCAGAAAATTGTGGGAAAAAACTTGCTAGTGTACGTGAAACGAACAGTGATAAAGTAAATTTTATAAAAGACGTTACGATTAACGACAGCCAGTTAAAAGCGTTAATAGATACCGGTAGTGATTGTCATATAATTAAAAAAAGTGTCGCTAAAAAGTTCGCGTTTACGAGAAAACCGTGCTTTATGAACATAAAAGGTATTTGTGGCGGTCAAAAATTTTCAAAGGAAACGATGATGCTGCCAATTGTGATTGACGGCGTAAAACTCGATTTAGACTTTCATATTGTAAACGACGAAATGATGACGCATGAACTATTAATCGGTCAGAACGTTTTTGAGAATAATAGCGTCCGAGCCGAAATAACTAACGGTCAAATAAAGTTTGTAAATGTAAATACACGTGAAAACGAAAATAACATAGTCCCGGTACGCGATACTAATAATCTACCTGTAAACGACAACGAAATTAACGTATTAAATGCCGATAAAAAGTCAAACGAAACACAGCTGCCTGAACGTATCCAAAATATATTGGACAAATACGATGATTTATTCGTCACGAAAACGTCAGATATTGGTAAGACAAACTTAGTTACATTTAGTATAGAATTGAATTTGCAGGAACCTATTGCTCAAGCACCGTTCCGGGTGCCTGAACCGAAAAAGGCAATGGTCTCTCAAATGATACAAGAGTTGCTGGATAATGACATTATCGAAGAATCTGACTCAGCATACGCTAGCCCAATCGTTATTGTAAAGAAAAAGGACGGAACAGATAGACTTTGCGTAGATTATCGACGAATAAACCAGCACATGCGAAAGGAGATGTACCCTACCCCAAATATGGAAGAGCACTTGCAACAGGCAAAACGGTACAGCTATTTCACAACGTTAGACTTAAATAATGGGTATTATCAGATTCCCGTCGAACCGACAAGTCGACAATATACTGCCTTTATCACGACTGACGGCTTGTACCAATTTAAGCGCATGCCTTTTGGCCTTAAAAACGCACCCATTGCGTTTCAGCGTCTGATGGCGAAGGTTAAATCCAAAACGAAAAACGACGATATGATTCATTATATGGATGATATCTTGATCGGTGGCAATAGTGTTGACGAAATGGCGGAAAAACTAGAGAGAGTTTTAGCAGTATTAAAAGAGTGTGGTCTTACGTTAAAACGGACTAAGTGTGAATTTATGAAAACCACGATCGAATATCTGGGTCATCAGCTGAATCCTAGTGGTATCAGCCCCGGAACGTTAAAAACGAACGCTATAACTAACTTTCCTAAGCCAATGAACATAACGGAAGTGCGC
Source organism: Melanophora roralis (assembly GCA_963583895.1). NCBI lineage: Eukaryota > Metazoa > Arthropoda > Insecta > Diptera > Rhinophoridae > Melanophora > Melanophora roralis. Next base: position 20,115,147 of record OY757188.1, read on the forward strand.
CGATTTCTGGGACTTAGCGGATATTTTAGAAAGTTCGTCCCAGGTTACGCAATCATAACTGAGCCCTTACGTAAGTTGCTTTGCAAAAATATTCCTTTTAATTGGACCGATAAACAAAACGACGCTTTCGAAAAAGTAAAGACAATTTTAACGTCATCCCCTGTCATGACCGCCTACCGTGTTGATGCAGAACATGAAGTTCACACTGACGCAAGTTCAATCGGACTTGCTGGTGTCTTGGTGCAAAAGGAGGACTCTGTTTTTAAAGTAGTTTGCTACTATAGTCGCTCGACAACGGAAACGGAACGGAAATTTCATAGTTACGAACTAGAAACGCTAGCGGTGGTAGAATCTTTAGAGCGTTTTAAGTATTACATATCAGGTAAAACAGTTAAGGTGGTTACCGATTGTAGTGCCGTTAAGTCAACCATGCAGAAACGGGAAATGATTCCCCGAATAGCGCGCTGGTGGTTAAGAATTCAGGAGTACAGTATCGATTTAGAGTATCGATCCGGACAACGCATGTGTCATGTTGACGCTTTAAGCCGAGCCCCTTGTGAAGATGCACACGAGATGGATGAAGCATCATTACACGTTCACAAAGCCGAAATCGACAACGCAGATCTGCTATTTAGTATGCAACTTCAAGATCCCAAAATACGAGAAATAGTACAAAAGTTACACGCCAACGACAAAACCGTACGGAACGAATACATGTGTGAGAATGGACGTTTGTTTCGCAAAGGTAATAGAAACCTATGGGTTGTGCCCAACGCATTGCGATGGAGACTCACATATGACGCTCACGTAAACTATGGTCACTTAGGAGTGGACCGCACCATAGAAAAACTCCGAGAGTTAGTTTGGTTCCCCCGAATGAGGAATTTCGTGAAGTCATTCATCGGTACGTGTATCGAATGCGCGTTCAACAAAAGGCCTGCTGGTAAAAAGGAAGGTGAATATCATTTCACGGATATGGAGCCTGTCCCTTTTAAAACGGTTCATATCGATCATTTAGGCCCTTTTCCGAAAAGCAGCAAAGGTAACGAGCACATACTGGTCATAATCGACTCGTTTACGAAGTATGCCATGTTGTATCCTGTCAAAACGACATCCTCGAAGTACACTGTCAACAGCGTCAACGACTTGTCATCAACGTTTGGGTTCCCACACTGTATTGTGAGTGACCGCGGTACCTCATTTACGTCCAAAGAGTTTGAGAAGTACTGCAACGATAATAATATCAAACACGTATTGAATGCTGTGCGAACTCCCCGTGCAAATGGACAAGTAGAACGATTAAACCGTACGATATTATCGATGTTACGCCCGGCTACGTCAAACGATCGTCACTGGGACAACGAACTACAGCGGATTCAATGGAGCATTAATTCGATAACGAATAAAACGACTGGCCGTACCCCACACGAGCTTTTATTCAACTTTAAGCCCCGCGATTTCCTGGGCAACAAACTTGTCGCGATACTCCAGTGCGAATCCCCACGAGATGAAACAAATTCAGACGATATTCGAAACAACGCCGTAAGCCGTATTAACGAGCAACGAGAAAAGTCGAAGCGACGATTCGATCAATCGCATGCTAAGCCACACGTATATCAACCTGGAGACCTGGTGTTGGTAGAAAATGAAATTCAAAGCACCGGTACCTCACGCAAATTGGAGCCTCGTTATAAGGGCCCATTTATCATCACTAAAGTGTTACCCAACGATCGTTATGTTTTAGAAGACCTTCCAGCATCATCCCGTACAACGCGCCATTATAAGTCAGTCTTTGCGTCCGATACTCTGAAGCCGTGGTGTCAGCTGCCTGATGTCAACTTAACCGATTCTACTCTGGATATTGATGGCGATTCAGAAGACTAGCATCGAGGACGATGATTGCCAGGAACGGCCGACTGTTATCAATAAAACGCTACAAGGGTTATACTTTTGTCAACCGTCATTTTCTTCTTTTCCCTTTTGATATGTAATTAATAGTTAGTCTCAAATATAGTGTCAACCTGTAACGATCAGTGCCTTAATTAAAACTTTAAAATAAATATATTTCCTTCTTAAATAAAAAACGTTTCGGCCTCATTAATTGACAAATAATTTATTTACGGTTTTAGTGTGTTCTTATACTTGATCAAAAACAAAGGATCCAGGCCGTCACAGCTTCCTATTCGAAGGCATAGGTCGACTGTTTTCGCTTGTCTGGATCAACGTGGGACACCCTGGCGCTTTGGTTATGTACCGCTAAACCATGGTGGAATAAGAAGGTGGGATCGTCTCTAAAACAACAACTTCCTGTAAAATTTCAGCATGTATTTTGTTGTTGATAATTCCAGCTTGGTTGTCGAAAATGTTGCGAACACACATACAAACAGTCAGTATACACAACCATTGTATAACATAAACAATTGTTTAAGCTAAGTTAGAAAACATATGGCGGAAATAGAAGTCAGCTGATCAGTTATTCCTACCTTGTTCAATAAACCTTGAACTAAACTTTAAAGTTAAAAAAAAAACAATAAGATTAAACACACCTAAATAAAGCGCTTAAGTTAGTTTAGTTCAGTAAACTGGGTTTTATTTTATTTATTTGTTCATATAAAACTTAAAAACTATGCGTTTTAAAACTGTCCATATAGCTTTGTTTACATATAAAAGCTTTAAACAGTCTATTTTTTCTAGTTTTTTAACCTTTTTAATGTTAATAAATAAGTCTATTTTTTTAAGCTTAGGTCTATTTTAATATTTATTTTTTTGTACAATTTTTTTCTCAATATTTCGCCACTCCGTTAGGTGGCATCAAAATATTTTAAAGTTTATATAAAAAATTTGTTAATATTATAATCGTTATTAAAAAAGCCAAAAGCTAATTTTTTAAACCAATATAACAAATATAACAATTAACTGAAATAACCTCCTGATGATGCCACACAACGGAGTGACGAAATATTGAGAAAAAAATTGTACAAAAAAATAAATATTAAAATAGACCTAAAGCTTAAAAAATAGACTTATTTATTAGCTTTAAACAGTTAAATTTGTTTTCAAAATGAATACGGTTACTTTGCCCTCTACCGATGGTTGAGACTAGGGAATGGCAAGCAAAGACGAAAATCGATTTTCGATTTTACGATTAATCGAAGCTCATAATCGATTATAATTCAAAGTCGACTTTTATTTTGATGCTATATCAAAATAGATACCCTCAAAAATGATTTTTAAGTAAGTAAATTGTACTTTTCCCAAAAAAGGTATTATTGGAAAAGGAGTACGTACATATTTAATGATTACAAAGAACGCAGGTGATAAACAAATTCAGATAGTTTAACTTCATCCATACATAATTATATACGTAAGTGCAAATATCCATTATAATTTCAATGTCAAAATTTATACAGTGAACTCGCGAAAACGTGAACTAATTTTTGCCAAGGGTGTTCATGTTTTCGATTTTGTTCACGTTTCTGATTGGATATGTTTTAATTATTTTCTAACGAATTTAATTTTTTTTATCAATTTATTGTTACTAGTTCAATAACATCCAAATCTAGTCAAAACTTAACAACGCTTTAACCCGAAAAGTCCAATTTAAAAATTTTAAAACCTAAGTTTTTTGGGTAATACATAATTGTCTTATTAATCTAACCACAAAAATCAACCTTTTGCAAATAAAACTATGTATATCGCTAATAGATCCTTTTATTGCATAATTCGGGGACTCCCAAAACTAATAAAATTAATGTAAACAAAACTTCAGAAAAAACTGTTCACGTTTTAAAGCTTTCAATGTTTGTTCACGTTTTAGAGTAGTTAATGTTAAATAAAAAGTGTTCACGTTTCTGGATGTTCATGATTCTGGATATTCACGTTTCCGCGAGTTCACTGTATACGCACACACAAACAGATATAGATATTTAATTTTCAAAGGCGATAAGTTATTTTTAGTGTACTGTGAACTGAACTTTTTTTTCTTTTTTAATTGTTTAAACATTGGAGAATGAATGCAATTTTAATTAACTTTCGGTGTCAAATATTACAAATTTTAAAATAATACACTAACGCTTCATATTAACACCTGAGTTTTTGGTGCAGATAGTTTGGAATGAATTGTGTTAAAGGAATAATTCTTAAAATGTATGGCATTTTAAATTTTTTAGGTAAAACCGATTTTTTTGGATCAATAATCGATTTCAGTATAAAATCGTCAACAAAAAGCCGATTACAAAAAACCGATTTTTTGAAATCGATTATTAAGCCCAAAAAAATTGATTTTACCTAAAAATTTTAAAATGCTATAAATTTTAAGAATTATTCTATTAACCCAATTTATTTCAAACTATCTGCACGAAAAACTCATGTGTTAATATGAAGCGTTAATGTTTTATTTTAAAACTTGTAATATTTGACGCCATAAGTTAATAAAAAAGTAGTCAAATTTGGAAAATATTTTAATCAATTAAAAAGAAAAATTAATCAGTACACAGTACACTAAAAATAACTTATCGTCTTTAAAAATTTAATATATACATATGTATATCTGTTGTATATGCGTACTTAAATATTCACTTATTTAATTTTATACGTTGAAATTATAACGGATATTTGCACTTAAGAATATAATTATGTATGAAGTTGAACTATCTGAATTTGTTTATGACCTGCGTTTTTTGTATTCATTTAATAGTTACGTACACCTTTTCCAACAATACCTTTCTTTGGGAAAAGTTCAATTTACTTACTTAAAAACCAGTTATGAGGGTATCTATTCTTTTTAATATATCATCAAAATAAAAGTCGACTTTGAATTATCGATTATGAGTTTCGATTAATCGACTTTGAAAATCGAGATTAAAATAGTTGATTGTAAAATCGAAAATCGATTTTCGGGTTTGCTTACCATTCCCTAGTTGAGACTTATGCGAATTGATTTTCCAATGAATTCGTCTTGATAGAGACGTAACGTGAGGTACTTTCTCTTATTCCCAACAGTGTATAGTTGGGCATCATCTTTCTTTTCAGTGAATCGTTCACAATCGGTCAGAAAGGTTTAAGGAAATAGTTCGTTCTTTTCGTTCATCTTTCTTTTATGAAAGATGTTTTGTGTGAAAGATGTTCTGTGGGAAATATGAATGACCGACTGAAATAAGAACGAAAATGGTAATATTGAGTGTTAATTGATAAACAAAAAAAGGAAATTTTTTTGTAATAAATAATTTAAAAATATGTTTATAATAAAAAAAAAATAAATGTGTGGGGCATGAAATACAAGAGATGTGTGCAAAGAGTTTAATTAAAATAGTTATTTCATTATTGATAAAACTATTAATCTAATAAAGAAAATAACTTGATAACAATTGTGTGCGCCAAATGAAAAACTGTTTTTATTTTCGGCCACAGTGACAGACTATCGTTCAAAAGACGCAATTCTGTGTGAAACATGAAAGGTGAAAGATGAACGAAGAAAGATTTGAAGGAAAGAGTACGAACTATTTCTCATCTTTCCTTTCACAGAATCGTTCAATTGAACTAGTTCGTTCATGACCGACACAACTCTACAGCAGTGAATTTTTTACAAACACAATCCATGCAACAAGGAAAATTTATTCATATATAAGTCTGACATCACTAATGCGTAGGCATTTAATAAAAAAGGTTTTTTATTTACCACTGAATAATAAATGTTCCAAGATTCCATGATGAACTTGCTTTTTTGAAGGTTTTAATTCTGATATCCGTAATTCATCATCCACTACCATATACAAATTTCCATTATAGCGGGATAATCTAAAAACTAATTGATCCATGTAACGTTTTCTATAAAATGCTTCCATTAAATTTACTAAAGTACCGCGACGTGTAATGACTTTGGTTTTTTCGATATTAGTGCGATCTCCTTCAACCGCAGATGACATTTCATAGTCTAGAGAAATGTTCAGAAATCTTAAAAACATTTCTGGATTTCGATATATATATGTTTAAAATCCAATATTTAAATCGATAGGATAGCAATTTGGTTTTGGAATTTTGAAATATTTCATCCTTTTGGCATTAGTTGTCTCTCCGTATTTATAATCGTAAAGAGCAACTAAACGAGGTTTGGTAAAGAGAACACATTTTTCTTTATATTTCATAATATTTTCCTTAGTAATTTTATAAAAAAACATTTTTGCTTTTCAGACAAAGCCAAAAAAGACACAAGATTAGTTGAACAAAAAACCACCACCGGTGCTGCCAAAGGTGATACGATCGTATATTCATGGTAGAATAACATGGTGAAATTATTGTACCATGGTAGAATAAGAAGGTGGAATCATAGTTGCCAGATAATTTTGGACCAATATCGTCAAATCATTGGTAAAAAATTGTCAATAACAAATTTAGGAAATCGTCAGAAAATCGTCAACACTGAAATTTATGTTTTTGACTACGTTTTTACTTACAGATAGTTTCGACCAAAAGTAGTAACCAAGGCACATTCAACCAGGTAATAGGTGTGTTCATTTACAGAAAATTTTTCGATAATTATTACCATGATACAACTAATCAGGTAATCTCGCTCCTGCAACAACTACAAATTAGTACCCACGTGTCAAACGAAAGCTCATAGAAAAAAAAACGATGAGTAATAATTTTTGTTGGTTTATTTTCACAGGAAGAGCATAATTTTGGCACTTATCAGCTGGGCCGACGAGACTACCTGATTCTTTGTATCATGATTATTAGCAGCTAGAGAACCAAAAAAGAGCGTAATATGTTCAGAAACAAAAATGTTTCTGATAATTTCTACTAGTAACAATTTTTTTTATCAGAAATTATTCAAACAGTCTTTCTGTCACTATGCTTTGAAAAAAAATTTTAGTATTAAATTTTTATAAGTTTACAATAACAAAATACATTTGCTTGCAAGTTTTGACTATAAAAGTTTTCATTACTTTTAAATATATTTGAGAGAAATATTAAAAATATTTCTTTTTACTTCTAGTTGCTAGTAATTAATGGAAAGTTATTGAACACAACTAATATTAAGAACCCAGCTGATTAAAATCAATTTGACATTTATACGAAATAAAAATTTATTTTATATGGAATTTTTAATTTTTCTGACATTGTACCGTTCAAACACAAAAAGGAAATGCAAAGGGCAAATTTTTTTAATTTGCCTTGAGTTTACCTTGTTGAATGTGCGTTAAATGTCAGAAAAATTAAAAATTTCATATAAAATTAAATTTTTATAACATAAAAATGTCAAATTAATTTTAATCAGCTGGGCTCTTAATATTACCTGGTTGAATGTGCCTTGAAAAGTATTAAAATGGGTTTCAGACGATATGTATTTTACACATGACTTGTCAAATTTTGCAGTGCGAAATTGATATCTGCCGTCTGAACGCGTTTAAACATTGCATACATATGAGAAAAACATATGTAAATGTCATATGACAAATTTGTAATTAGAACGTGCTCTATTTTCATCTGACAAAGCATGTGTCATCAGCTGTTTTTAGAATAACAACAAGGAAAAGTAAGTTTTTTATTTTGGTTTGGAGGTTATGTCAGATGTAATTACATATGTACGTGTGAAAGCAAAAATTATAAACCGTCTGTAAAATGACAATTTTGCAGACATATGCAAATACATGTGGATTGCAAAAGTGACTAGTCATGTGTAAATATCGTCTGAAACCACTTTAAGAAAAAGTAAAAAAAAAAAATACTTAGGCTTCTTCCCAAAGTAGGTCCTTTAACAAATGTGCTTCCAAATCTAATTCGCATCTTTTAATTAATAAAGGTTTTACCAAATGTCCCATAATTACTGTTTTTTTTTTCCTTTTAATAGCTTTTGCTTCATTTTGGATTTCTTTTTGTTGTTTCTGTTTATTTCTAGAAGTATAGCAATTATTGCAAATATCCATGAAATTTGCCTATTCCATTGAATTTTGTATTTATAATACGTATACAAAAATTTCAAGAAACTACTTTCATGTGTAAATGCAGCATAATAATATAATAAACTGAAATAAAAACAAGGCAGAGCGCTATATTCGGCTGTGTCGAATCTTACAAACCCTTCACATTGGTCTTTTTATATACCCAGCACAGTTTTAAGGCCAATAAAACACTTTACAAAATTTTAACGTTCGTATGAATAATAAAAAAAAATGTAGCAGGTTTCAGGTCGAGAATTAATAAAAGTTTTCGACATTATTCGTATTAAAAGGTTAATAAAAGTTATTAACTTTTATAAGATGTTCTAGTCTCCTGCTCCTCTCCAACTTTTTTTGTCAAAAATATATGAATTATTTGATTATTACTTTCTGTAGAACATTTGAAGCCGAGATATAACGTAACGAAAACTTCATAATTGGTAATCTGTATAAAAAGGGTAGCTCCTGTCCCCACCCAAAACATTTTTTCTTTAAAGCGTAGGTCTTGTTGTCTAATTACTTTTTGGGAACATTTGATGTCGATAGCTGTTATAGTTCCCGAGATATAGCGTTTCAAAAATTTCATTAAAATTGTTCATTTGTGTGTGGAGCTACCCCTTTTCCTGCCTCACCCAAAAAATTTTTTCTGCAAAACGTAGATCTGTTGTCCAATTACTTTTTGTAGATAATTTGATGTCGGTAGCTATTAAAGTTTTCAAGATATAGCGTATCGAAATAAAAATTGGTATTTTGTATGCAAGCTACCCCTTTTCCTGAATCCCCCCCCCCCCCCCCCCCCCAAAAATTTTTTCTTCAAAGCGTAGGTCTTGTCCAATTACTTTTTCTAGAACATTTAAAGTCGATAGCTGTTTTAATTTTTTAAGATTTATCGCATGAAATAATTAACAAAATTTGTGGAATTGTAGAATAAATACCACTTCCCCTAATCCTATGTGAAAACAATTTTTCCCTTTTTCAGGTCCCTATTTTCGGAGTATCGGTATTGAGATATAAAGGGATATATACACAGATTTTGTCCTAAAAAATGGGTTATTTTGAGTTTTCGCTTACATATATCTCGGTAAATAGTCAAACGGTTTTGCTAAATTTTAATGGCGTTTGTCTCCAGGATATTTCTAATAGTTTGACACCAATATCTGGTTCGTATCTTTTTATTTGACTCCGGAAACTTGTTTTCAACAGATGGACATGGCTATATCAACTTCCCTATTTATTAGGATCCAGAATATATATAATTTATGGGGTCGCATATGAATAATAAAAAAATTACAAACGGAATGACAAACAGATATATACCCTTATCACTATGTGAAGGGTATAATAATCACTATGTGAAGTAGAGATGAGCGATATTTCTGTATCTGTGATTTTATACCTTTGACTTGCAAATCACTGGTACCGACAGTGACATAAACTGTGAAGTAACTGCTACTGTTACTTTTAATTTATTGTGTTACTCAAATAACATTTTGACATATAACGACAGTGACATAAACCGTGAAGCAAGTGTTTCTACTATAGTGTTACTTTTAATTTATTATGTTACTCAAAGTAACATTTTTAAATATTGTGCAGTAACTCTTACCTGCGATGTTACTCTTATTATGTTAAACTTTGCAAAATGTAAAGTAACATTTTTGTGCTTCATGTTTACATTTGGTCATAGCAGATAGGTGTCGTCAGAGACCTGCGCCGAGCACTGTTTGTACGCGGCTGCGGATTAAATTCGGCTATGAGCCGAAAAATACTTATACATAGTTAGCTAAAAAAGCACAGCTAACAAAAATAGAACTTTACACGAGAAGCGAAAATCTTTGTTAGGGTACAACAATAAACAATTCGCTCATTTGCGCAAACAACGCCGTAATCAAAAAAATATTTCGAAAAAAAATGCGTACGAAGTTTTTAGTTTGCTCGCATTATATAGAAAAGAATAATAAAAATTTTTTACACGTTATAAGTAGAAAAATTTTCAATATGAAACTTATGTACGACATAAAGCAAAGCATAACAAACAATTCTGAATCGTTAACTCCAAAAATGCATTTCTAGAATTACGACATTTGAGTAAATGAGCGATATATATAAATCTTTAGCTGAAATTAAATTTTAGTTATTATGATCAGGCTTTTTGAACTTCACTTTCAATTATCAAGAAATAAAAATATTTTTGATTGGTGGAGTACAAATAAATATAAATATCCAAATCTTTCTCAAATAGCTCAAGAAAATTTTTGTGCATTAGGATCGTTAGTTCCATGCGAGAGAATATTTTCAAAAGCTGGACAAGTCGTAAATGATCGACGAACGCGTTTAAACAAGAAAAATAAAAACAAATGTAATATTATACTTAGTTTTGTTATGAACATATGTATATAGCTAAATTTATGTTATTTGTTTTTATAGGTTTTAGTTAAAATTGATTTCAACTATTTTTATATATTTTTATGTTTGGAATCTATTTAACAAGAATTGTTAGCTGCTTTTCTAAATTAAAGTTTTACCTCAATATTCCAAGGGAGCTTTTAAACTTATCAAAAGGTATAAATTTAAATTTGGTATCAAAATTTTGTTTAAAAAATATTAATATAAATATGGAATTTATAGGGTTTGTTGTTGGTTAAGTTTATCTATATGCATTTCATTGGTTCTTACACCAAATCATCAGTAGACTTCAACCCAAATTCTTAAAAAACTCATGAATATCTTTTGTCTTTATATAATAACCTCATTAAACAAAATGAGAATTACTATAAGCAACTAAAACGTTCAAGTTTTTTTTAAGAATCCAACAAACCAATATTCGCTATTCGCTTGTTTTGATTTTCTTTTTCCCCTTACATTTGAATAACCATTGGTTAATACTAAATGTATTATAAGGGCTACCGAAAACAAAACCTTGTTGTTTAACAACACTTTTAAAATATTATTTAGGATTTAATCCCGATTTTCTTGTATATTTATAGGGTTTGTTGTTGGTTAAGTTTGTCTATATGCATTTCATTGGTTCTTACACCAAATCATCAGTAGACTTCAACCCAAATTCTTAAAAAACTCATGAATATCTTTTGTCTTTATATAATAACCTCATTAAACAAAATGAGAATTACTATGAGCAACTAAAACGTTCAAGTTTTTTTTAAGAATCCAACAAACCAATATTCGCTATTCGCTTGTTTTGATTTTCTTTTTCCCCTTACATTTGAATAACCATTGGTTAATACTAAATGTATTATAAGGGCTACCGAAAACAAAACCTTGTTGTTTAACAACACTTTTAAAATATTATTTAGGATTTAATCCCGATTTTCTTGTATATTTATAGGGTTTGTTGTTGGTTAAGTTTGTCTATATGCATTTCATTGGTTCTTACACCAAATCATCAGTAGACTTCAACCCAAATTCTTAAAAAACTCATGAATATCTTTTGTCTTTATATAATAACCTCATTAAACAAAATGAGAATTACTATAAGCAACTAAAACGTTCAAGTTTTTTTTAAGAATCCAACAAACCAATATTCGCTATTCGCTTGTTTTGATTTTCTTTTTCCCCTTACATTTGAATAACCATTGGTTAATACTAAATGTATTATAAGGGCTACCGAAAACAAAACCTTGTTGTTTAACAACACTTTTAAAATATTATTTAGGATTTAATCCCGATTTTCTTGTATATTTATAGGGTTTGTTGTTGGTTAAGTTTGTCTATATGCATTTCATTGGTTCTTACACCAAATCATCAGTAGACTTCAACCCAAATTCTTAAAAAACTCATGAATATCTTTTGTCTTTATATAATAACCTCATTAAACAAAATGAGAATTACTATAAGCAACTAAAACGTTCAAGTTTTTTTTAAGAATCCAACAAACCAATATTCGCTATTCGCTTGTTTTGATTTTCTTTTTCCCCTTACATTTGAATAACCATTGGTTAATACTAAATGTATTATAAGGGCTACCGAAAACAAAACCTTGTTGTTTAACAACACTTTTAAAATATTATTTAGGATTTAATCCCGATTTTCTTGTATATTTATAGGGTTTGTTGTTGGTTAAGTTTGTCTATATGCATTTCATTGGTTCTTACACCAAATCATCAGTAGACTTCAACCCAAATTCTTAAAAAACTCATGAATATCTTTTGTCTTTATATAATAACCTCATTAAACAAAATGAGAATTACTATAAGCAACTAAAACGTTCAAGTTTTTTTTAAGAATCCAACAAACCAATATTCGCTATTCGCTTGTTTTGATTTTCTTTTTCCCCTTACATTTGAATAACCATTGGTTAATACTAAATGTATTATAAGGGCTACCGAAAACAAAACCTTGTTGTTTAACAACACTTTTAAAATATTATTTAGGATTTAATCCCGATTTTCTTGTATATTTATAGGGTTTGTTGTTGGTTAAGTTTGTCTATATGCATTTCATTGGTTCTTACACCAAATCATCAGTAGACTTCAACCCAAATTCTTAAAAAACTCATGAATATCTTTTGTCTTTATATAATAACCTCATTAAACAAAATGAGAATTACTATAAAACTTGAACGTTTTAGTTGCTTATAGTAATTCTCATTTTGTTTAATGAGGTTATTATATAAAGACAAAAGATATTCATGAGTTTTTTAAGAATTTGGGTTGAAGTCTACTGATGATTTGGTGTAAGAACCAATGAAATGCATATAGACAAACTTAACCAACAACAAACCCTATAAATATACAAGAAAATCGGGATTAAATCCTAAATAATATTTTAAAAGTGTTGATAAATATGGAATATTGTTTTAACTACATACCTATTGAAAATTAATAGTTCTTATTTATAAATGTTTTGAATTCTTATTTATCGTTTTAATTATTTTTCCAATGCGTGTTTCAGGAGTTCGTTAAAACGAAGAGATTAAAATAACTCTTTTACAAGAAGTGAAAAATGCTAAACAGTGATCACCGTCACTGTTTAAATAACCGGTGATTTTAAAATCGCATTCACCATTAACGACATTCGCAAAAAAATCACGGGATCGCTCACCTCTAATGTGAAGGGTAAAAAATAGTACTATTTGGTTGAAAAAAAATACCAATTTAGAAGTTTGTTGGTACGAAATCAATTTCCTCATTTATTATCCCTGCTTTACATCGATGAAGTGGTTTAATTAAAATTAAATAAATAATTAAATAAAAAAAAAAAAATTTTAATCCTAAATTAAATATTTGAAAATAAAAAACAGCAGACATGGCAAAAAATGCACCACCTTCACAAGATGTGCAGGTAAGTATTACAATATAAATTTTTGAAAATATGTTAATATATGCTTTCGGAATACTAAAGATTCTTTTCTTATTTTTATTTTGTTTTAATATATAATGTTTTTATTGTTTTAGTATATACAATTTAAATTGCATGACAAGTTCACTGTATTTCACGCAGAAAAAAATGATAAAAGTTTGGTTAGTTTATTGGCCGTATCATCTGCTAAGGGTTTGTTATTTGCCGGTAATCCCATTAGCAATCAACTGCGGGGTATGTATGTGGGAGAACAATTGCTATGTAAATGATCGTAATGTATTATTTTTTTTTTTTTTTTGGATTCAGTTTTCAAGTTGCATGAAATAGTTAATTCAAAAAATTCAGGCCATGAAGTAAGCGTGCGTACAGTACCATTACCAGGAGAACCTAGAGTCTTAGCTTGCAGCTGTGACGGTACAATGTTGTGTGTTAATTATGTGTTGAATAATACTGGATTTTTAATTATCTATCAAGTAGATAGTTTTGTAACAGCGGTAGGTTGTTAAGTTTTTTTTAATATAGTTTTTTTAACATAATAATTTTTTTTCTAAATTATTTAAAGACGGTAAATGTTTTGTATAACATACCTGTTTCACCTGAAACTAATGTTTTCGCTTTGCAATTACTCTGGAATCCGGTAACTCCCAGTAACATTGCTCTTATATTAACAGATGGTTCGTTGGTCATGTTCACGTTTAATAATGGACAATATGAAATAGTTACTTTAGGCAAAGAATATCAGGTCAAATCTGGCTGTTGGTCTCCTAAGGGTAAACAAATTGTTTTAGGATTTGCCGAAGGAAAACTACAACAATTTAAACCAAATCTACAACCTGCCCGAACTATTTGCTGCCCACCTGGCTTATATCCGGGACCGTTTGATTGTATAGCAGTTCACTGGCTTTCCACTTTTCAATTTGCAGTAATTTTTCTGCAAAGAGGTCAAAATATGTGCCCTTCATTGCTTATCGTTAATGCCCCCAAAGCGGGTCAACCTTCCTATATTAATTACTACGATGTTTGCTATAGTGCTCCTGGTCCACGCATACAGCAGTTATCATTTAATCATATTTCACAATGGAATCTTTTGCTAGTGATCTCCGCTAACGGGGTGGAAGTAGGGGTATTGGGCACTAGGGACTCGGGAGAAAGTCCAAGTTGGGTACAATATACTCTGCTGGATGAGGCTCGCATAGAAATGCCACTGACAGAGTCAAAAGATGAGACTTATCCAATGGGGTTTGCCTTGGATACTGCTTGTTCCCATCAAATTGTTATAGCCGAAAAAAATATGCCAGTTATGCCTATGATTCATGTTCTTTCAACACATGGTCAATTGGTTTCTTATAATTTTTTAAATTTAACACCGAATGCTGTCGACGTTTGCTCACCACCACCACCTTTAAACGATATATCTGTCCAATTTTTTGCATTAAAGGATACGATATTGGCAAGCAAATCTTTAACGACCTTAAGCCAAAATAAACCAGCCGCTAAGGACTTGTCTTTGTCCTCTAATGCGGTAGCGGTTTCAAGCTCAGGCGATATGACCTTTATGTTGGCTTCCAAAATTGTCACATCGACACCGACAATGGCAAGTATTATAATATTTTGTACGCATCAACAATCATTGAAATTATTTTCTAGAAGGAAAAACCCATGCCTTTGTTTGGCGCTAAACCAGAAGCTGAAAAATCTGCGGAAGGTTTTGGATTTTCACAAACAACCTTAACTCCTTCTGCGCCAACTACTTCAGCCAATGTCAGTAAACCTCTACCACTTTTTACAGCTTCAGCCACAACTACATCCACATTGGTACAAAATTTACAGCAGTTTGGAGGCATGGCTGGAGGAACAGCTTCCGGAGGATTTACGGGAACAGGTTTTATAATAAAAAATATTCAAGTTAAATAAATTAAAAATTTTTTTTTCAACTTTCCAGCTAAGAGTGACGAACCAACAAATCAATCTTTTACCCTACAGCCAGCACAACAATCAGCCAACACTTTTAAAAATCCCGAAGTCAATAAACCTTTATATACAGTACCGGCTACATATACACTGCCTTCTGTACAACAACAGGCGGCTAAAAAAGAAACAAAACCGACAAACCTAAATGCAGCAACGAATGTTATGAACCTTAATACAGTAGAAATAGATGAAGTGGTTAAACAAATGATAGTTATACAAATGGAAGCCTTTGAAATGGAACTAAAGCAAATACAACAACAATCCAAAAAATTAATAGAAAATGTAAGACAGTTTATAAAAAAACTGTAATTTTAAATATTTTTTAAACAAATTTTTTTAAGATTGGTTCACCTGATAAGATGAGATTGTCTACCAGGCAATTAATCGAATTACAGGAAGTTGTTGAACAGGCTAAAGGTCATGAGTTTGAACAGGATGTACAAAGTTTACGACATTCCATGAATGAATCGTATGCCATGTTGGCCGAATGCCGTACTAAATTAGAACTATACAATAATCCTAAGTAAAAAGCAAATCATATTGTCTCAAATTTATATAAATATGCAGCTTGTTTTCTGTTTTTGTTTTTAGCTTGGCACGTTTATCAGCCATTTCACCAACAAATACCACTAATCGCCGCCAGTTGGCTAAATTACAGGTCTATGTTGCCTCAAATCAAAATCAATTGTTGCATCTTAATCAATTAATCGATGACCAATGGTCTCAGTATCAAGATGTTGTTCGTCGTAATTCGAAAAATCAAATGCATATACCGTGCTTGGATGGCATTTATCAGCGTATGTCAAAATTAAAGGATTTATTGTCAAGACAAAGAACTAAATTGAATTTTATTAAATCCAAATTAAAGCAGAAGGGTATAAATTTTAAAACTCCTGGTGATAATGATGTAACAGCAATTGCAGTGGGTACTTTAACGAAAAATCAAAGGTAAATCAGGCTAAATAATTAAGTTATTATCTTTATGTTCTTTAAAATTGGATTACGAAAATATGTATGCATAACTCTGTCGTTGAGGGAAAGCTTTGAACGAGCATTTCCGGATATCTTTGCAGGTAAAAGAAACAGCTAGTCTGGTGGAGAAAGAAGCTCGGAAAGCAACTGACTATGGTAGGAAGGTTTGCAGTTTTACAGGGCAAAGCTTTTAGGTTGGACTAGGAAAGTTCCAGAATATGCTTCAATACATATAAAGGGCATCGAAGAAGGGTGCAAAGGGCCTTATGGTCAAAGTACTGTAAATGCTATGCTTCCGTAAGCGAGATGTAAAGATTCAGAAGGTAGAAATTACAAGGTGGCAAGCTTTGTGCCACCTTTGCTTGATGGGGTAATATGGGTATTGTCATGGAATACAATTTATCTTGGAGGGCGAATGCGGAGGAAAAGGCTAGGCAAAATATAAACCTACTATACCTGTAGAAACTCGGTAGTTAAGAAATGGGGGTCACAACCAAATATGGTGAAATTGATTCCCAGCAAAAAATAATGGATGTGCTTCTTTAAAAACCATATTTCAAGCACACCCCAATATGCTAGTACATGATTTTCAGGTTTTCAATATTTAAAGTGGATTTTAAAATTAATTAAAAAGCCACGCTGTAGAATTATATTTTTTTTAGGTCCAAAAATTTTTTCTCTAACAAAAGTGACTTTTTCCTCACATCTTAAATGTACAAAAATGTTAAACGTAAACAACATTTGTTTATGGGAATTTTTTTGGCATCAAAAATGTTGATTATATGCGGTTTAAATTCTGTAAAAATGAATAGCATCCCTTCAATGACAACCCTATGTAAAATGAATTTGTTTTTCCCCAAAACTTGAAGTGCTTCAAGTAAGCTAGTTCTGGGTTCTATTCCAACCAGATACCCTGGCAAGTCTGCTTCATTCTTCTGTTCTTTCTTTCTTATCCTTCTCTTAATTTCTTCTTTCCTTCTATCTCAACCTATTCTATTTGCCTCTCCAGGTAACACAAAGGGGCCGAATTAAGTGGACCCAAGTGAGCTGTATCCTTTCCCTCAATGGCTGCCTGTTCTACTTAACCTTAACTTAACCTCACTTTTTTACTGGGTTACACATTCGTTGTTAGACCGATTCTGAATTACAGTATTCTCGTTTTCTGGAAGGTCGTCTCCTGGGGCAGTCGGGATTATACCTTGTGTAGGTTTTACGGACGGGGAAGACTGGAAAATATTTAATAAACTGTTTGAAGAAAGGATAAATTAAGAGAAGGATTACAAAAAAGAAAAATAAAATTAAGGAAACTTACTATGGCTTCTGGTGAGATCAAACCCACAACCCCCAATTGGTAGACTCGTGCACTTACCACTGGTCTACGATGGACACTAACCTTTTCCATCTCGCCCTGTTTTTTTGTTGACAGCGTCTTTTTATCTTTCTACATTCTTACAATTTCTTGTACACAATTGACCCAGGAGGTCCCCAAATGTTGGGGTGCGAGAGGGTTTGTCTCTTCATTACCCTTCGCAACCTACACTTTCCTCAGTTTTATACTTTACAGTACCATAAGTTCTCCTATTATGATCAGTGGACAGGCTGGCGATTGGGATAGCTTCAGAGTAAACTTCAATTGATACAAAGAAAATCTAGGAAAAGCTAAAGGCCTTCGTAGTCACAGTATTGCGAATCCATAGAGTCGGTAAAAAGTTTTTAAGGTCCTCGAAGATATTATCCAATGACCTAACGTTTCTAGAATTTATCCAAAGAACGGATGGCTCTTGGACTCTAGTTTGGAGACTTCAGAACTACTTATGGAAACACACTTTCTGAGCTGTAAGAAAGCTTAGGAGCAAACAGGGGTAGATGGTTCAGAAAAGGTTTTTTTTCTTTTCCACTTTTTTCTGAAGGGATTCACAATGGGCCTGATGGCCTCCGAGTGGAGGTGGCGTGTTTGAACTCGCTACTACCCTTCGTAACCTAACCCAACCTACTGGGTCTGGAACAGGAGTCAGTGGAGAAACTAGTGACGAATGAGAAAGTGAAATGGGCGATTAATATCTTTGGGGCCTATAAATCCCGGCCCAAGAAGGATTATACCTTATATGCTACAGAACGTTTCGAATCAATTTTTAACACTGCTGGTAATCGTGTGTAGACCATCCGCCCTATTTTGGTTTGTAATTGGAAAGTTTAATATAATGATTACAGCCAAGCTTGCAAAAGAAATTGTTTTCTCTTACAACTTTGTGTTAATTTAGTTGACAAAAACATCAACAAAACTACAACTCGTCAATAGCAGTTGTTTGGTTTAGTTGTAATCAGCATACATAATGTTACATTACAACTAAGATAGAATTCAGTTTTAAACCATAATAAGGGCCCATGTCTTTTTTAAAGTTGTATACCAGGAGGTGAAGAATGGTCTGGGTAATTTTTATACCCCAGTCAGGTAGGATAGGCCACTCGAAACCAAAGAAATTCAGACCTATCAGTCTATCGTTAGTTCCGCTTAAGACGTAGGAAAGATTGGTAGATCTTCCTCTCAGGAATTTAATTGATATTCACACAATTAGCATCATTACCATTAGAATGCTTATCTCAAGGGTAAATCGATTCCACTTCATGATGTAGCTGGTTATGTAGAACGGGGACTGCATGATAGGAAGTATCCTCTAGCGGCATTCCTGGATATAGAAAGAGCCTTAAACAATTGTGAAAATGTTGGGGCTCTAAGAGACCTAGGAGTCAAAAAGTGCTTAGTTAGATGGATAATCTCGATGCTTGAAAGCAGTGCTATAAATTTTAGGCTGGGAAAGGTGGATTGTAGCAGGGTAGTGCCGAGGGAATACTACAAAGTAAAGTTCTTTCACCCTTATTGTGGCTTCTAACATTCAACCGTATATTGAGAAAGTTTAATGCTGGAGATAGAAAGATAGTTGCATATGCAAACAATGTGGACATTCTAGGTAGGAGAAAGTTTCTTCCAACAGTCGGGAAGCTGCTAAAATCGGCGTAAGGTGAACTTTTTTAATGGGCGTCAGAAAAGGTTGGGCTTGAAACCGGACAAGACGGAACTTCTCTTCACCGGTAAGAAGCCCAACACAATCGGGCGGAGTTGAAACTGGCATGTGAGGCTAAGTTTCTTGGAATAATCCTTTATGGTAAGTTGTTATGCAGAAGGAATACTGAAAAAAAAAACCAAAACGAGCCTTCATATTCCATTGAAAATAGCTGAAGTTTGCAACCAAAGTTGATAAACTGGATTTGCACAGTGGTTGTAAGACCTATTTCGTCGTATTTTTACCTATTTGACGTTGCACTGTTCGGTGGAAGGAGGGAACATCAATTTGTCCCACAGACTATCTGATCAATAAGTGTGTTCTAGCCGAAGATACTTACCATTTTAAGGGCAACGGATTTTATAGTGAAACATGTTTCAAGGGATAGTGAGGTTCCTATTTATCTTGGCAGTCAGGAGGCCCATAGGGCATTTAAGGCGCATTGCATCAGCTCTAGGCTGGTGAGGGACTATAGAAAGAAAGGCGATTGATAATACTATTGATACCTCATCTTCAGACTTTGTTTGGTTCCGGGACACTGCAGCGTAGTTGGCTACGAAACTGCCTAAAGGCTCCCTCGTACTGGCTCGGCCCTGTATGTGACATATAAGGAGGAAGCTGCGAAACCACCAATGAGTCACTTTTATGGGAAGATTTGGAGGAGTGACTGCAGGGTGGCTAGGTCTATGTGTCCGGAGCTGAGCGCAGCAGACGCTAGGGAAGAAAAGGCCTATGGATGGGCAGATGAAATCGCGGTATTCCAGGTTACTGTAGTATGTGTGAGAATAAAGAGAGATAAGAGATGATAGAGCATGTTTCCTTGCCCGAGATTGCAGATCTCAAGTGTCAAGTAGTTGGGTAAGGATTCCATGAAGACTAGACGATGGTTGACACTGTAAACTGAAAAACAATATCATTTTGTTCATTATGGAAATCAGGTGGCTAGGTAATAGGGAGTAGAGATGGGATTATCCTTCCTTAGTTTTGATTTTGCTGCTTTTTTTACTCTTTATTTGATATATTCATTTTCCTTTTTTTACTTTTTCTTGAAGAGACTGGGGATGTCTCTTAGGGCTTATGTATGGATTTGAGTTTACCGATAGTATCGGAGATATTTTCTAAAAATTTTCTAATCATTCGACTTTCCTATTTAAAGATAATATGTAATTGATGGAAAAATAATAATAAAAAGTATTGTAAGAATTAAAGACAGAATAATGTGCAGAATCTTGTAAAAAAACACTGAATAATAAAAAAAAATTAAAATGAGAAAATTCTTTTTTTTTTTAGCACAATGGAATCCTTGGCCGATTCTATTTTGTCCATCAGTCTGTCACATGTTGTTTCTAAGACTCATGCAAAATTATCAAATGAAAAATTGAATGCCATACGTAGTTTTACTAAACGTCAGCAGCAGATTGCAATTATAAAGCCAAAACGACCGGATCGTATTGGATTGAAATCCGAAGTTATTCTAGAAACAAAATTGGAAACAGAGCGCAAACAAAAAGAAATAAGTAAGAAACAATTGCAGCAACAGCAACAACTGTATAAACAACAACAACAACAACAACTGCATAAATACCAACAGCAGCAGCAGATGCAAAAACAGCAACAAGTTCAAAAGCAACAGCTGCAACAAATGCAAAAGCAGCAACAACAAGAGCAGCAACAACAACAACAACAATTCGCCGCCTACCAAATGCCCATAGCATTACAAAAGGTTTTGCCACCTCAAACGCAATTACAACAACAATTAACAAAACCTCAGGCTAAAACATCCTCTTTCCATACACAGCCGCCGGTATTGGCTAAACCAACAGCTTCCAAACCTCAAGTTTCTACACAACCACCCTCATTTATAACACCAACTTCATCAACAGCAACTAATTTATTATTTGGCGGTAATAGTTCATTTGTTAAAACATCTGTCTCCACGCCAGCGGCAAAGACGGAAGCAACTTCCAAACCCTCAGCAACATCTACACCCTTTAGCGGTTTTATTCAAAAGCCATTGATGCAGCCAGATGATTTAGGCAGCAATGATGGCAAAGAAAATCAACCTGCACCCATTTCGTTTGCGGCCAAAGTAATTAGTGGCAATGATGCTGCCAAGCCTTTTGCTAATTTAGGCAATCAAACGTCAAAACCAACAAATTTAGTAGCACAAACAACACAGCAAGGATTTACAACTGCTAGCACTAGTGGATTTATGGCTTTTGCCTCAACAAAACCAAACGCACAAGCAAACAATCAAAATGAAGACAGTTTTGAAAAAGCTGAAGAAGCTCCTAAACAATTTAGTTTTTCTGCAGCAGCAACATCCGCAGCTGCTCCGGCTTTTGGAGGTTTTATAAGCACCAGCAAACCTGCAACGACATCTGCTTCCATTTTAATGCCTCAATTTGGTTCTATCTCTAGTACTACAATTTCTGAAACTTCTACAACACCCTCTGCATCTTCTGCATTTTCTTTTATATCTACGACAGCGCCTACCTTAGCAGCTGCTAATAATCAATCTGAAACTATATTAACATCGTCTCAGCCTTTAGCAGCTGTTACTGCTGAAGCCACAGGCGTTAAAACACCAACAATTAGCTCTGCATCCAACACAACTGCAAGTGTAGCACATGCAACAGTAAGGTAAGTACATTGATGATATTAAAAGCACAATGTCCTTTAATTGTATATGTAAGTTGTATTGATTGATTTGGTAATTTCAAATGAAAGATTTTGTTATAAACCATTTAGGATAAATTTTTATACCCAAGTCTGGTAGGTCACTAAAAACCGCTTAAGATAGATATATCTTCCTCTGAGGTCTCAACATGATTACCTTTGAAGGTAAATTTGTTGAGAGTGCACAACATGATGTGGTTTGTTATATGGGACAAGGCCTTTATGTCAGGGGATATACTCTGAGGGCGTTTCTAGATATAGAAAGAGCCTTGAACAATGTAAAGATAGAGGCGAGAGGTGACGGTTTTAGGGACCCAGGTTAGGTAGAACAGGCAGCCGTTGAATGAAAGGATACAGCTCACTTGGGACCGCTTAATTCGGTCCCTTTGTGTTACCTGAAGAGGCAGATAGAATAGGTTGAGAAAGAAGGAAGGAAAGAAGAAATTTATAAAGGGATAAGAAAGAACAGAAAAAGAAGCAAACTGACCAGGGTCTCTGATGGGAATCGAACACACAACCCCCAGACTGGTAGACTTGTGCACTTACCACTGATCTACCGGGGCACCCCCAGGGACCCAGGAGTCGAAACAATTTTTTGTCAGTTGAATAAGTTTGATGCTCTAGAGCAGGGCTAGAAATTCTAGGACAGGAGCGATTGTAGAAAAGTATTGTCAAGGAGGGATTTGTTTACCTCTTGTGGGTTTTGATGGTAAACGGTATATTGAGAAAGTTTGATGCTGGTTATAATGGTCAAGGGAAAGTTTCTTTTAAAGGTCGGGCAGCTACTGAAATTGGCGATGTTTGCAATTTTACTTGTAGGCGTCAGACAAAAATTTGCGCGTGAGTCGTAACAAAATGGATGTATTAGTAATGAAGAAGTCCTGATAACTAGAAAGCAAAGGCTTGGGGCTTTCAGAAGTCAGTGGAGCTGTGTTGAAGGTATCATGTGAGGCTTAATATTTTGGGGTTGTCTCTCAAGGTAAATTTTCTTGAAAGAGAAATACACAGGAAGGTGTCAAGAGGGTCATGGAAATATTTCATAGGAAAGAGCTAGGGCTGGTTGTAAGACCAACTTCAACGTATGGATGCACTGTGTGGTAAAAGGCTGGAGGAAAATGCTGTTATAAGAAGCTTCTTTTCTTGGAACCGATAGTGCCATGAGAAGCACTCTTCAGGTGGCACTAGGCGTCGTACTTTATACGGTACCTACTTAGTACTGGGTGTTGGAATTGGCGGCAAATTAGGCAAGCCAGGATTAGAGAAATTTATTAATACTGGTCACACTTGGTTATTAAAGAAAATGGGTTCTGA
The DNA here is from genome assembly GCA_963583895.1 of Melanophora roralis. Classification (NCBI taxonomy): domain Eukaryota; kingdom Metazoa; phylum Arthropoda; class Insecta; order Diptera; family Rhinophoridae; genus Melanophora; species Melanophora roralis. The sequence continues at coordinate 20,138,398 of OY757188.1, forward strand.
AGATCTAAGTATAGACCGAGTATCTAAGACCAATGGTAACCCTGGGAGGGATTATTTGTAAGGATCTAGTAGTCTGTATGGGGATGTGCAGTTTTCACTGACAGATCTTTAATGGATATGAACACCGAAACCGGCGTCTATATTATGGAAGAGGATATCAGATATAATAATTTGAAAAAGGTAGCGAATTCCAGACAAAGATACTGGCCATTTGAAGTGCGACAGATTTAATAGTGGAACATGTTTTAAGGGATAGTGAGATCATTATTTATGTTTAACAATCAGGCAGCACCGAGGGCCTTAAGAGCGCATTGCATCAAATTAAACTATGCCCTATTCCTGGACACTGCGACATAGTTGGTAATAAAATTATCGATGAGCTCGCTCGCAGTGGCTTTTGAGTTGACATATAAGGTGGACATGCACGAACAACATTAGACTTCAGTGTGGAAAAAGTAAAAGTAACTGTAGGGTAGTAAGGGATATATAGCCGGTGCTGAACTCAGCAAGCACTAAGTTCTTAATGAACTTGGGGAGAAAGGCTCTAAGGGCCATAACTAAGGTCATAACTGATCACTGTCCGGTTAGGGCTAGGGCGAACAAATGGGAACGTGGCACTTCAGATTATTGTGAGGATGAAGAGTAATTAGAGAGGATAGAGCATGATGTATGCCACTGCCAGAAAGAGCAGAACCATAGAGTCAAGTGGTTGGGTGAAAGATTTTACAAGGAACTAAGCCATATTTCCAGGTTTAAACTAGAAAACATTATTGAGCTCTTTATGGGAACCAGGTGGCTAGGGGAAAGACAATGGCGAAGGGGATGTCACTCGGGGACTTGAACTATTTTATCCTTTTCCAAACTAAGAATATAGCTTCCTTGATTTTCTTCTCTACTTGATGTCTTATTTATCTTATCTTTTAACTGAAGGGACGCACAATGAACCCAGGAGCTCCTCGAGTGCTGATGTAGAGAGGATGGGCCTCTCTATTCCTCATCCTTCGCAATCTAACCTTAGTAATTTAAATTACTCCAACTCCTTTCGTTTTTATTGATGCGTGATATAATTTCCGGATGTCCTATAGTATCCTGTAACTATATTCAGTCTGATGCACCTCGAAACCCCTTGAAGCGCAGATTTACTGTCTAACAATCCTTGACTTGACTGAGTTTGAACTCAGTTCTTGAACAGCGTCATGAATGTCTGTATATACATGGCCGTGCATTTCTCACGCATTTTTTTTGTCCTGTTTGATTAAATAAAAGTGTCTTATTATCGCTTATATCTTCGCTTGGTAAACACTCCCTATAAATTTTTTGTATCTCCTCCAATAAAATATCCTCTCGACTCGTTTGAGCAGGTCTACAAGTTCTTTGATATTAAGTCAATCGGAAGTTGGTTAAGCAAAACATAATGCAATTTTGTCTAAGGTAGATTAAGTGCACTATGTTGGAAGCAGAGCCCACAGCCATGTTAAGGTGACAATCAATCGTTTTTGTTAATTTTATTTTCGAATAATCTTTTTTTTTTTGAATAACAATTAAACAAAATAGATCATTTAGGTTACTCTACCAAAATTAATTGTATAATAAATGATTAAAGTTGTACTCTTAACAGCTCGGAGGCAAAAAATACTACTGAAGTGTCCACGAAAAATGCAGCAGCGCCGAATGTTACAGCAACTCCCTTGAATTTGTCTGAACCAAAAGCAGCAGCAGCTACATTAACTTCAACCACTACTCCGGTTTCTTCAGGCACCACAAGCGATCCTACTGACTCTATATTTAGTTCCCTTAGCATTTGTAAACCGAACACTGGTGAAGCAGGAGCTTCTAGTAAACCTGCAAATATTTTTTCTGGATTTGCTGCGGCTTCTTCAACACCTTCTACTCAAGCATTTTCCTTTGCATCAGCAGGTGGCACTGGAAATGGAACCAAATCCTTTTTGAGTGCAACAGGTACAACGGGAACAGCGGCTAGTACAGGGTTTTCTTTTGTTTCAACTACGTCCACCGCTTCAACAACGGAAAATGTTTTGGAAAAACCCGACGTAACCAAAACCACTGCAGAAGGTACTTCCAGTGCTGATAGCCACACTACAGCAACAGTTACAGAAGTAAATGTTTTACCATTCTCAGCAGCTGTATCATCGACAGCTGTTTCATCGACTTCTTCTATAACTACATCTCCACTTTCTTTGAATACAACAGTTGCAGCAATAACCTCCCCGGCTAGTTCACTATTTAGCTCACTTTCCATGTCGTCTTCAACGACTTCAACAATTGCGAACACAACAGCTGGTAATATTTTCAGTGTGGCATCATCGATGCTGGGACAAACAATATCAGCTGCCACCACAAGTACAGCTTCATCAATATTCCAAGATGGTGCCGCAGTTACTTCATCAGCACCTTCATTTTTCGGCTCAACAGCTCCAGGCGCTGCAGTAGCTGCTACCTCTGGCCCATCTTTGTTTGGAGGCTCCGCAACTGCTTCGCCTCAGTCTACCGTTGGTTTATTCAGTGGCATACCCAAGCCAGAACAATCTGTTTTTAACACAGCTGCACAACCACCTGGTGCTGGATTATTTGCTAACAAACCTTCAGCAGCTGCTGGTGGCAATATATTTAGCGGCGGATCACAATCTGCTGCCCCAACAGGTGGATCCATATTTGGCGGCACTAGTACTGCAGCCTCTATATCTTTTGGTGCCACAGCTCCAATCGCTAATCAAGCTGACTCTATATTTGGAGCGGCTATGGCTGCTACTAAACCTTCAGAGGGTGGAAGTATATTTAACTCGCCCACTCAACAAACAGCCTCTAGTGGCGGATCCCTTTTTGCTAAAAGTGCTTTTAATGCAGCAACAGCAGCGGCACCACAAACTTCGGGCAGCATATTTGGAGGTCAATCGCCTACTTCAGGAAATTTCGGTTCATCTGGAGGCTCAATTTTTGGAGGTTCAACATCTGCTAACATTTCAACAACGGGAGGTTCATTATTTGGTGCAGCCGCAGCATCTACGGCAGCACCTTTTGGCTCAACTACTGCTTCACCTGGGTTTGGTTCATTTACGCAGCCATCGAATGCCACTGCTTTTACCTCTCCCTCTGCTGGTAGTTTCGGTCCTTCAGCGGCCACTGGGTTTGGTTCGCCGCAGCAGCAATCCGCTTTTGCCAAACCTGTTTTTGGAGCTCCTGCTACATTTGGTGCTCCCCAGCCAGCTTTTGGTGCCGCATCACCAACATTTGGTGGAGCTCCTACGTTTGGCAGCCCTAAAGGATTCGGCTCATTTGCTTCAACATCACCCACATCCATTGGTTTTGGTGCTGCAGCCCAAGGTGCCGGAGTTTCAAAGGGAAATATTTTCGAAACACTGGGCTCTCAAGACTCTGGTTTGTCGTTTGGAAATTTGGCTCATGCAACTCAGGCGCAACAACCGAAACCTACTTTTGGAGGGTATGTTTAAACTGTCATTTGAAAAGACTTGATTTAGAATTGAAAATGTTTTTCTTTTGTTTTCAGCTCCTCCTTTATGAACTATCGTTCTTAAATGTTAACAAATACCATTGAGCATGTTTTTAAGATATTTTAAATGTCTGTCATCTTTTTTGTGTTCTTTAATCATATTTGTATGTATTGCTTTCGTCTTTTGGTATCCTTTAATAAAAAATTTGCTACAAACACGTTTCTTAATTTGTTTTTTTGTACCATTTGAAAGCATGAGTACATGGAATTTATCATATATAAGGACTTCAAAGGATTTTTGTCTTAAACGTCACGAAGCAAAAATACGCAAACAAATCCGTTAAGATGTGGAGCTAGTGTAAATTAAAACTACCTGCGTTGTTTCAGATCTTGTTAATAATTTATTAGGAACATAATTTTTCGAAAGACGAACAAACAAAAATATATTTTATATGCTGGTGCGGCACATCTTAAAAGTGACGTTCAATGCATTAATCTCCTAAAGTTGCTTTAGAAATTTTTTTGCCAATTTCCTTAAACTGCTTTAATAAATAAAAAGATACATATGAAACTGTTTGTTGCGACGGCTCGTTTGCCTCGCTTTTGTAAATGGGATTATTCTGGTGGTACACCAGAATAACTCAATGCTTTGAAATTTCTGTATATTATTATCCTGGTAGTTCACCAGAATAAGGTTATAGAACTTAATGAACGTAATGATCGCATTTATTAAAAATGTTCATGCTTATATACTAAATAATTTACATAAACAAATAATTAAAATAAAATTAAAAAATAAAAGAAATTATATGTAAAGAATTTATGTGAGCCGGAATTGCTTACATTTCATTAAAATGTTTTCCCACAGATAGCCAGCGAAAGCGTTGGATTTCATACTGTCTGGCTGGTAATTTGAATAGCACCTGCAAAATAAATATTTTATGTTTGCATGTGCAGTCAAAACGAAAAGCTGACACATCAATTCTCACGCTTTGGCTGACTAGACTGTGGGAGAATCAAAACAGATTTGAATAACAAAAATTAAGGGAGTTTATTAAATTTCAATTCTATTAAGATTTGTTTTATTTTGTTGCAAAATAAAAAAAATCATACAGAATTAACATACTGCCCCCCTTAGGAGGACCGGGAAGAATAGTTAAACAGCTCACATAAATCAATACCGGGAACCTAATCTAAGCAGTGTCAAGCTGATGAATCCACTGAAATGTCCCATGAGGACCTTGGAGCAGGCTGCGGCACTGCACGGTGAGCGTTGACCTTCTTCTTTCGTATGTAGTTTCTTAGTAGGATGATGAATATAATTAAAATGAGCGCCAATCCAAAGTAACTGGCTGTCAAACTATGTATTTCATGATGGCTTGTCGTTACTGGGATATCGCGTAGCTGTGCTTTCACTTCTGCCTGTAATCGGTTCATTTCCTCAATACTTGAACGGTATATCAAAGATTGCGTCAGGTTGTCCACATCATGCAATGAATTGAAAAATGACATCCCGTTGGATGTATTGGATTGATGGAGAGTTGATGTGATGGTTTGATAACTGCTAACCGTGATCATCTCGTTTTTTATAGTACACCCTGCTGGGAGTGTTATTAACCCCGTACCTTGCACAAGCTGATAGCTGCTCTTTCCATTGCAAACTGTACTTAATTTGAGTTGTTGATGGGTTGCGACGAGCCATTGATTCCTTTCAAACAGTTGATGCCATACGTTGTTGTTAGCTATTACTTCTATATTGCAGCTTGAATCAGATTCATTATTGAATAAATGTATCTCGCAGCTGCATAGTGGTGCACCCTTGTGGTAAGTAGCTTGGACATTTGGGCACAAAAGGGTATTGCGCTCCAGTGTATTGCAGCCAAGAAGTTTGCTGTCATCTGTTGGGAAATATATATCACGATGAGCATTAAGGGCTATCATTTTTGATGTCGGTATGATAGCTACTAATGAATTGTTTATTACTTGTGGGACTGGTGTAAGGTAGAATAAATCATATTCATTTTGATTTGACAAGGGAATAAACAAGGTGCAGATGATGTGCTCATTGGAGATTGATGCATGAGCTGCCGCGATGCCATATATATGAATGATATCAACTACTGGTAATGTTAAATCTGTTGGAAGATTAGCCTTTATGTTACCCACTTCAGTAGCAAATTGTTGTGGGGTTAGCAGAATAGGGCTGATCCGGCCATGATAAGTATCAGCCAACAAGTTAATCATAGAGGTGTGCATTTTTTGAACCTTGTCCGCTATTATAACTAACTGGATGCTTAGGGATAAAATGAGCTGCGAGCGTTGGTCATTGTCTGTGCGGTTCATGAGTTTGATGATTTTAAAGTTGATTTTTTCAAAACCATTTTGAGTCTGAGCGTCAGTCTGCTTCATTAGGTTAACGGTAGAGTCCAAGAATGAAGTTTGATTCCGCAGGAGCTCTTGTAGACGGGCTTCATCGTTTTTGATACCGTTGATGGTGTCGGACATTTGCTCCGCATATTTTGAATCCAGAACACCGAATAAGGAGTTTGCTACGTTGCCGACAATATCTATTGCGCCTCGTTTTTTTCGTTTAGCAAGATTTTCTAGACCAGCATGCATGTCGTTCTGGATGTTGCGAAAATGGTTTATCAGTCCGGTACATTGAGTGTGGATATATGAGTAATTACAGGCATTCGTCAAGGCATTGGTCCCGTTAATCAAAAGCTGTAATTCATTATGAAATGGTGCCAGCTCAAAATATATCAGAAGTTTCCACTCTGAAAGAACTGGTTTGATTTTACCAATATGTTCGAAGTGTATACCAGGGTTGTCTTTAATCTGAGTATAAGTGACTTGTTGGCACGTCACTAGTGGAAGAAACAATGCTAGGATCACGAGTATGCCTGTTGTGGTCAAGTGGCCACGTTTTGGAGTTAGAGAATTTTTGTTAAAGTCGCTGGGCGCGCCTCTTCGTTTGAGGGGTTGTGAATTATCTCTTCCTTCATCGTCATCTGGTTCTATCGGAAGAGGAGCGAGTAAGTGGATGGCTCGCTTAATGACCCCAGTTGATGTTTTTACCGCCGCTGTCCTGACCAAGCCATCGGGTCCAGGAAATGTTTCAACTACTTTTCCGAGTCGCCAGTTCATGACAGGTAAATTATCTTTAATTACGACAATGGTGCCGAGCTGTAGGTTTTGTGATTTAGTTTGCCACTTGCTACGCTGCTGGAGCTCATTAAGATACTCCTGTGACCACCTTTTCCAAAACTGATGTTTTATTCGGGAGACTAATTCCCAACGTTTTGCCAAGGTTGAGGATGTTGTTTGTGCAGTCGCGTCAACCTGGGCCGTGAGAGGCTCCCCAATCAAGAAATGACCCGGTGTCAATGCAGCGTCATCATTCGGATTACTTGGTAATGGTGCAATTGGCCTTGAATTCAGGATTGCTTCAACCTCTATGACCACGGTTTCCATTTCCTCATAAGTCAGGGATGCGCTTGATATTTCTTTGACCAAAAGACCCTTGGCGGATTTTACAGCAGCTTCCCATAATCCACCGAAATGCGGAGATCGCGGAGGGATAAAATGGAAATTAATGTTTTTAGTCGCGCATTCTCGCTGGATATTTTCCTGAGCTGTTGTAGAAAATACAGCAGTTGACAATTCTGCAAGTTGATTTCGCGCTCCTATGAAGTTGGTAGCGTTATCGCAATAAAGGTTTTGACAATGCCCTCTTCGACTTATAAATCTCTTGAGGGCTCCAATGAATGCATCGGTTGTGAGATCCGTTACTAGCTCTAGATGAACTGCCTTTGAAGAAAAGCAACAAAAAACCGCAATATACGCCTTCTGAGGTCGTTTTCCTCTAGTCTTGAAGTGTACCCATATTGGGCCGCAATAGTCAACTCCTGCGTTGATAAAAGGCCTTGCGGGTGTCACCCTCGTCTCTGGCAAATTTCCCATGATTTGTTGAAGAAGCCTTGGTTTTGATCTTGCGCACTGTATACATTTATGGACAGCTTCCCGAGCCAAGTGCTTTCCCTTAATGGGCCAGAAGCGTTGTCTTACGGTTGCAAGAAGCGCAGTAGGACCGCAGTGTTTATTCTCCCTGTGTATGGATTCGAAGATTAATCGGCTGATTATGTCATTGAACGGCAAAAGCATGGGGTGTTTGGCATTATAACTCAATGCGGATTCTTCTAGCCGACCTCCGACTCTTATGATATTATTCTCATCTAGGAATGGTGATAAGCTTTTAATCTGACTCGATTTTTTCAGTTCCTTCTGCCTTTGCAAATCTTGGATGTCTTCCTTGAAGTTCGAATGTTGTGTAGTTCGAACGATGATAACAAGAGCATCGTGAAGCTCAAAAGGGGTAAGAGTAGGCCTGTTTTGTCTTTCTTCCTTGCTACTTTTGGCGTTTTTGACGAATCTAATAACATATCCGATAATTCGTTGAAGCGTTTTCAATGAATTCCTGTGGTTTATTCTGTGTAGCAAGTTTTCACTATCAATCGATGCTAGTAAGTTGTGAGGGATTTATTTCCTTTCAATAACGGCTGAGTCAGAAGTTGGACTAAAGGCTGAAGGCCAATGTTTTTCGTCTCCGTGAAGGAAAAATGGCCCGTACAACCAGTGGGGTGTCTGTTGTAGTTGTTGTGGGCCTAAACCTCTAGATATGATGTCCGCTGGGTTGTCCTTGGAACTCACATGTCTCCATTGTTCAGGTTTCGTGCTCTCCTGAATAGAAGCTATTCGATTTGCAACGAATGTATGAAGGGAGGATGATCTCGAGTTTATCCAGTTCAACACTATTGTTGAATCAGTCCAGTAGAATGTTGGTGTTGTAATCATGTCCAATTCGTGTTTAACTTTTACCGCCAAATTAGCTCCTAACTGGGCAGCACATAATTCTAGCCTTGGAAGCGTTTGTTGCTTAAGAGGCGCTACCCGAGATTTTGCACATAACAAGTATACCACTATCGTTTTGTTTGGTAAAAATGTTCTAATGTATATTGCTGCCCCATATGCCTTTTCTGACGCATCGGAGAAGACATGAAGTTGTGGTTTGTGTGAAATATTACCCTTATATACATGTCGCTGGACTTGAAAGTTTTCGAGTTCTTTGAGATTGTTCCGAAAGTTTCGCCACCGAGAGTCAAATTCGGAAGGCACGGCTTCATCCCATGAAAGAATCAGGCTCCACAGCTCTTGAACAAACATTTTCGCTCTGACAACGACAGGAGATAGGAGACCCAGTGGGTCAAAAATGCGTGCCAAATCTGAAGTGACTGTCCTTTTGGTTACAGCTTTGATTGGTTGTACGTTGACCTTGATTTTAAGTTGGTCACCTTTGGGTAACCAGGCCAATCCTAATGTTTTAGTGTAGTTGGTTTCCTCTGCGGAGAAATCGAGGCTGACTTCTTGATCACATTGAACGTGATTGGCGCTCCATTTTCGTAAGTTAAATCCATACCGCGCCATGACTTGCTGCAGTTGGCGTTGGGTGTCCAAGGCTATACTTAAGCTGTCAGCTCCACCCAGCCCATCATCAACGTAAAAGTTCTTCTCCAAAAAATTGGCTGCTAAGGGAAACTGGAGTTGGTTCTCCCGGCTTATTTCTTTCAAACATCTGATTGCTAGATAGGGTGCTGGCCTAGTTCCATAAGTAACGGTATTTAATGTGAAATAGTTGATGGGCTCGGTGATATCCGGTCGCCATAGGATTATCTGGTATGGCCTATCCTTGGGATGGATCGATATTTGGCGAAACATTTTTTCTATGTCTGTTGTGAATACGAAGCGCGGTAATCGAAAGCGCAGCAAAATAGTGAATAAGTCATTTTGTAGAGGTGGTCCAGTATGCAGAATATCGTTTAACGATTTTCCGGATGACGTTTTAGAAGAGGCGTCAAACACAACTCTAATTTTAGTGGTACTGCTTTCGGGTCGTAATATGCAGTGGTGGGGAATAAAGTATTTTGCCCCTTCCACCTTGTCTATGTCGACCTTGGTCATGTGGCCTAATGCTTCATATTCCTTCATGAATTGTGTGTATTGATGCTTTAACACAGTGTCTTTGGATAATCGTCGTTCCAATGACAGGAATCGATTGAAGGCGATACTATGTGACTCTCCTAAAGAACTTGGTTCAATACAAAATGGGAGTCTTACTATGAATCTTCCTTCCTTGTCACGTGCAGAGTGCTGGTTAAAATGCGCTTCACACTGTGCATTTTGCGCTGATAATTGACGGTGTGTGCTATCGACTTCTTCCAGTTTCCAAAATCTCTCGATTGCCTGGCTCATCTTGTCTTCTTCAGTCAGGACCCCACATAAAGCTGTTGGTAGATGCTGGCCAGCCACTCTTCCGGATACCAGCCAGCCTAATATTGTATTTTGCAAGACTAGGAGGTTATCGGAAAGTTTAATCTGTCCAATAGCAAGTAGTTGATGATAATATTCTGCTCCTAAAAGAATATCGACTTTGTCTGGACGATTGAAGTTTGGGTCTGCTAGTGCTATATTGTTGGGAATAGGCCACCTGTAAATATTAATATGCTGCGAAGGTTGAGGAGCAATTATTTGTGGCAACACAAATGCCTCCAAACGTGCTGAAAAATTGTTGAGTCGAGATTGAAGTGTAATGTTGACTCGGTTTTGAACATTGGTCTGGTTTTTTCCGATGCCATTTATAGAGATAGATGCAGGCCTAGCAGGGAGTCCAAGCCGGGTAACTAATCTTTCTGTAACTAGGTTGACTTGCGATCCTGAGTCGAGAATCGCCTTGCATTCGGTTTCCAGACCATTCGCCTTAACTTTTACCAATGCTGTTCCCAGTAAAACATAGGGCCTGGGAGTTGCAGAATTCACAGCCCTGCCTTCTACTACAACTGCTGGTGTAGTGACGAGGGAAGCCGCTTGTTCCGATAATTGATTACTAGTCGTGGCTGGCTCAGTACAAGGTTTACGTTCGTCTTTGGTTGATTTAATTGGCAGATTAGAGGAATTTCCTTGTTCTGCTGATGTCGCAATCTGTCGTGAGTTAGGTTCAAGGTGAACCAGCGTATGGTGCTTTTTCCCACATTTTTGGCAGCGGCCTGCGATTGCGCATTGTTTGGTGGAATGACTATTGCTAAAGCAGTTTACACATAACCTTTGCTTCTGTACCAGGTTAAGTCGCGTATTTGGGCTAAGCGATAGGAATTCCTTGCATCGATATAATGGATGATTATCTTTCTTGCAATTAATGCATTGTCTGCTTTCGAGTTGGGGTTGTGTAGTAAGCGCGCAAGTTTTAGGAAGATTGACGGCAGCTTTCTCCTTATATCCCATTGCTTCAAGAGTATGGAAGTAGTTCTCGATGAAGCTTAAAAAATCGCTGATTTTTTGTAGCTCCTTAGGCCTGGCAATTGTTTGTTCATATTGACTGTGTACGGGTTTGTCCACCTTTTTAACTAAAAGGTGGATTAGAAGTGGATCCCATGACGTAGTCTCGAGACCCATGTTGGATAGAGCTGCTAAGCACTGCTTTGTTGTATCATGTAGTCGCTTAAGAGCGTTCAAAGAGCCAGCACCAGATGGTTGATCTAGTAACCTTTGAATTGCTGTAGCCACCATAACCCTTTTGTTATTATAGCGGTTTTCCAGCAGTAGCCATGCCGCTTGGTAATTTTCTCCCGTAATCGCGAAATGAGCAATGATATTAGCTGCTTCACCGATTACGTTATTCTTTAAATACCACATTTTGTGAGCGTCGGATATGGGTTGCTCATGGATAATTCTGGTAAATAGATCAGAGAAGGAGGTCCACTTCATATAATCACCATCAAATTTGGTGATGTCGATTGTGGGTAAGGGCAATGACGGTGATCTAGCAACAATGCCCGAGGTGGCGGAGTGGAGGTGTTTAGTAGCACTTGTGAGCGGGATGATTGCTGTTTGGGCTTCTTTTTCGAGGTGCACATATTTCGTTGAATTATAACCAACTTGATCTGGATCAGGATATTTGTCCAGTACCTCGTCGTTAAGCTGTTCCACTTGCTGCCACAGGTGGGTAATTGTGGCCTTTTTTATCTCGTAGTAGGTCATTTCTTGGTCGCTCATTTGAAGCCCTTCTAGTTGACGGGTTAGAGCCGCCATTTTTCCCAGGGACCGGCTAATGAGGCCATCATGACCCTCAGTTGCACCACCACTTGATCGTTCGGTGTTTGAGGTTGAGGGACCCTGAGGTTGCTTGGTGTCTGATGCTCGACCTTGAGTCTCAAGCTCACGTTCTATCAGTGTGATATACTTTGTTGCCATAGACCTTACTTTGGTGTAGTAGTCAGAAACAAAGTATTCGTCAGCTGTGTCTACATCCTTCGAACTTCGTAGATTGTTGTCCGCATCCTCGAACTCTGCCCAAGCAACCTTGAGCCTGGCCAGTCGTTCTTCATAGTAAGCAGTCGTCTTGCGACTACTGGAATCCTTGTTGAGGTTCCTTATTATGATGGCGATGCTTTCGCCGATTTCCTTCAGCTTCTGGAGAAGCTTTTCTGAGGGTTCCATGGTATGGAAATATTGCAGGTTGGGTTCCTGTCAAATGTTGAGTAAATGAACCGAAGGTTGCAGGTCCTGTCACGGTCGCCAATGTTTGTTGCGACGGCTCGTTTGCCTCGCTTTTGTAAATGGGATTATTCTGGTGGTACACCAGAATAACTCAATGCTTTGAAATTTCTGTATATTATTATCCTGGTAGTTCACCAGAATAAGGTTATAGAACTTCTAAAGGAGTTCTCAAGGTGGTACACCAAGAGAAGCCGATCACTAAGTTAATTAACAAGAACAGTCGTAAACGTAATGATCGCATTTATTAAAAATGTTCATGCTTATATACTAAATAATTTACAAAAACAAATAATTAAAATAAAATTAAAAAATAAAAGAAATTATATGTAAAGAATTTATGTGAGCCGGAATTGCTTACATTTCATTAAAATGTTTTCCCACAGATAGCCAGCGAAAGCGTTGGATTTCATACTGTCTGGCTGGTAATTTGAATAGCACCTGCAAAATAAATATTTTATGTTTGCATGTGCAGTCAAAACGAAAAGCTGACACATCAATTCTCACGCTTTGGCTGACTAGACTGTGGGAGAATCAAAACAGATTTGAATAACAAAAATTAAGGGAGTTTATTAAATTTCAATTCTATTAAGATTTGTTTTATTTTGTTGCAAAATAAAAAAAATCATACAGAATTAACAGAAACAATGATTTCAAAATTTATTCTTCATTAAATAATGCTTTTCTTTTCCGAAGCTTTGCGTGACGTTCAAGACGTTTTTGCAAGTACTTGCCGTAAAAGAACACTAAATGTATTGAAATTCTAAATATTGCTGTCGCATAAGTAAATATGATTGTAATTAACTAATATAGAGCCGTAGTTCCCCTTTAAGTTCCAACTGCTTCAAAGTTTTTCCATAGACCGCATGATGTTGGTGGCCAATGTTGAATGTCAAATAGAGGAGTGTAACATCAAATATTCAATCCGCAATCCGCATTGTGAATAATGCCTTGGCTTGATTCTTTGCACTAATTAATCCATGCGGGCAAGGATAAAACATTGTGACACTTAAAATAAGCGGAAGTTTTTTGAAAATTATCAATTTCATTTTCGAAAAAATTATCTTATGCTTGAATAGTTACCCTGGGGCAACGCAATGGTTTTTGATGTTTTAATCGAGGTTTGCGGGTTCTTGGAAACCAGCAACGACAGCTTTGCTTGTTGACGTGGCCGTTTAAGTGAAAATGAGCATCGTCGCGCCAAAAAATGGGATTTATAGCGCGAAAACGATCCAACATCTTTTCATAAAAATTTTTGCTTAAATCAAAATTACTTTCTTTCAGTTATTATACGATTCGAATTTTAAAGGATGGACCTTTAGATCCTTTTTTTAAATTTAATGAATAATTGCTCTTGAAATTCCGGCTGCTCTTTTCCGTATTGAAAGTCGCGAGTCCTTGAAGATCGACTGGCCCCTGGCCCTGGGACATTCATAGCCGAAGCAGTTGCGCGAAATTTCTGTACCCACGAACGAATCAAATTTACACTCGGGCCATCAAATATTCCCCGAATACCGAACTTTGAACAAAATTGTCGGTAAACAATTACGTAAAATCATTACTCTTAAAGAATGTCTCCACAGCGAACGCCTGATGCTCACTCAACCACTGCGACATCGCGACTGACAAATCCGCACAATCGTTAATTTCAATGGCGCCACCCTTCCTTCGCACCGTTTATTACTTTTTGAAATAATCGTATTTAAAAATATAAATTTGCCACCAGACACCCTGTATATTGAGTCATCTGATTCAGCCAAGTTGTTTCCAAACTGTAAATATTAAAAAAAGGTTTGAAGGCGATAACTACCCTAGTTTTTGAAATAGAAAACTTCACGAAACTTGATCGTATATATGGGTGATACTACCTGTGCACTTATTTAACAAATTTATAATAAAGAAACCATAATAAAACTACCTGGTAGCAGTTCCCGAGATACTTCCTATTAAGTGTTTTTGTAACTTTAGAGGGGCGAATACTTTTAAAAATCGAGATTAAAAATGAAACATTTTCAACATTTAAGGAGTGTCATCTGGCGATCACCTGCTTAAACGAAGTTACTTGTCGGAAATTTTACGCAAAATGACGCTAAACGAGAAAAATTAATTTTTTGTATATAATAAATATCGATCAATAGAAAGAAGAGAAAAATTTTTCATTATTTTTGATTTTTTTTATTTCAAAAATTTGGCAACAGTTAAAAATTGCCATGTCGGATGATTTTTGATTTGCCGCACGTTACATTTTTAAACAAATTAAGTAAATTGATTAATATATGATAAATGTGTCGTTTTTTTAATTTTAGTATCTCGAACATTCTTAAAGATATCAAGCCTTAACTTTGCTTAAAGTCCACAATTTCAGAGTTTAATAAATATTGTTTGGCTTAGTTATTCACTTTTTTGTATATGAAGTACGATGTCAAAGATATTACATATTATGTTATTCTAAAAATTGCAAGTCAAATTAAAAACACAATAAACATAGATATACGGCAAATAGTAACGAAAAAGAATTCTTATACAAAATCTAATAGATTTCTTTGCCGCATTTCATAAACGAAAATACACATGTAAGTGTTGAAGATGATCAAATGCAGCACAAACACTTTTTATTAAATAAAATTTGTAGGAAGTTTTATTTAAAAACTAATGTATATATCGTTTTGTTTATTTAAAATCTAAAAATCGCACCAGTGCCGCAAACCAGTAATAATCCGACAATATAATTTGCATATTTATTCGTATAAGAACATAAGTTTAAATTATTTTTTATTTTTTCTGCTTAAAGTCATGCTGTTTTGCATTGAAGCAAAATGCTTTTTTAAATTGTTGAATTCTACACGCTCTTCCTCTAATTTTCGTGCAGTTTCGTCTAACTTGCGTTTTTCTTCGCCAAACTTCTTCTTCAACCTATCAAAACGTAAATGTAATTCTTTTTCGGTTTCTTTCAATTCATTTTCCTTTATCTTAACACGTTGTACGAATGTTTGTCGAATTTGTTCCTCTTTAGCCAACAATTTACTAAGATGATTGGAATGTTTTGTTTCAAAAATTTGCTGAAAGGAAATAGGATTATTGTCATTGTCTATATCAAAGAAACCCATTTCTAGGAGACGTTTTTGTCGATACAACTCATAGTGTTTGATATGAGTCTGTTTGATCATATCTTCCATGTTGGTGCGTATAAGCATTTCTCTGAGTTTGACAAAATCGCAATGATTTTCATTTTCCACTTGTACCAAGCCCCACGGATATTGACGAGCTCTTACATGTTTGCTGCCGATTTTAATGAAATCCGTACTTCCAACCACGGCAAAGGGTATATGCTTATTCATGACGCTATTCATTTGGGACACAATTTTATCATCTGTAGGAAATTCATAGATTTGTACTTGATTGCGTTTTAATTCATCCGCTATTGTCTGCTTGAATTTTTGCAATTCCAATTTCGATAAAGTATCAGCCTTAGCAATGATGGGTATGATATTCACTTTACTATCCAGTTGCTTCATACACATTAGATCCAAAGATTTAAGGCCATGACCTGTCGGACATGTAAAGTATAGACAAGCATGTATGCGACTGTCATGAAAATCGGCCCATGAGCGTTTAATTTTCATTTCCTCTTGCAAATACAATTCAAATTGCACATCAATATAGTCCACCAGCGATTTAAAGGAATCAAATTTGTTAATTTGATCACCATAGCCCACTGTATCGCAAATGGTTAGTTTAAGGTTTACATTACTCTCCTGTAATTCGTAAGTGTGGGCTTTTAGCTTAACATTTGGCAAAGTATGAAGACTGGGTGTTGCCTTGAAACTGGTGTTAAACAAAGTGTCCATTAGAGTTGATTTACCCAGACCCGTTTCACCAATACACATAATATTGAATACGAAACCGTTTTGTACACTTCTATTAACCAATTGATCCGGCAAACTGTCAAAACCCACATGACCAGATTGTTTAAGACAACGTACAATTGTTCCATTGACATTTGGTAAAACTGCTGTTTTTGAAGACATTGAAATTAATATTTTAAATATTTTTAAATGTTTCTGCTTTAAGAGATCGTTAGCTAATGATGAGCTTAGTTTTAGTTTGGTTAAATATTTTAATTAGTATTACCTGTTCGCTATTTAAGTTGTTGGTTTTGCTTATACAAATTTTCTTAGAATTCATTTTCCTTGAACGGCTTAGATATATAAATAAACATTTTTACATTATTTTCACTTAAGATTTTAAAGGGCAGGTAGTTAGTGTAAGCAGATCTTTAAATTTTTCAACTCGCTAATTAGCAGCTGCAAGGTTTTCCTAGCAAATAAATACACATAATTCTAATATCTATGGCCAAGAATTTTGTGTTTAAAATATCATAAAATAATTTAAAATTTATTAGAAACTGATAATTAACCCGCCACCTCGTAAGCGAACCTATTTTCCTAAAACCAACACAATGTAATGCATGTATAGCGGCCATTCCCTGAATGCTGGTTATTATATTAAAAAAAAAGCTCAGCCTTTTCAAATATGATTTTATACCAGGGACTGTAAATAATAATATTTTTCGAATTTTCAATGAAAAAAAGTATGTACAAGGAAGCCTTAGAAAGAAGAAGAAGAAAGAGAGAAGTACACCTTGATGGTACATTTTGATGGTATTGAGCAAGATTTTTTTAAAAATCAAATGCTTTTTGATTGATAATTATTATTTTTTTTTTGCAAAACAATAAAAATCCGAAAATAATAATTATTTTTTGACAAAAATTATAAGAATCGAAAAATAAGTATTATTATTTGATTTATATTTTTTTGCATAATTATTACGATTTCTGTGTAAAACAAAGTACTAAATGTGAAAGAATAAAAAGTAAAATTTGCCTGATTTTAACCCAATATTAATCCAGGAGCTCTAATTATATACTTCATATTAATTTGTCATTCCCTTTGAAATTCCTACAATATAAATTTCGGATCCCATATGGTATATATATTCAGGATCCATATAGTCGACTAAATGTTGTCCGTCTGCTTAAATCAAGTTTCCGGAGTGGAATAAAGGACGGACTTTACCAAAAATATTTCTAGGCAGAATGCTATATAAAATCAACAAGATTGGTTAACTGTGGACCGAAACATAAGCAGAAACTTAAAACAACCCATTCTCTGTAGAACAATATCCATGCATATATTCCCATATACCTCAGAAAGTTGTCACAAAACTGCTCATAGACACAAAAAGTTCTATTGGTTATATTTCCTTTAAAAATTAGTATAAAACCAACTAAAACAAGTAAAAGTGCTATATTCGGCTGTGCCAATTCTTGTATAACCTTTACATTGCCCTTTCCAAACCCCAAACTTTTTTTATCAATTTTTTTATTTATGAAATACCTATTTCTATTTCATATTTTAACTCTCTTAGGGTGACTGCGGGGAAGTTTTATGGGGTTTTACGCTATTTCTTTCAAATCTTGTATGGCAATCCCCATAGAGGGGGGAGATTGAGGGCAAGTATGTTCAAGGAAATTGTTGTATGGAAGCCCCCTTGGGCGATGGAGATAGAGGGTAAGCATGTTTTAGAAATATGTTTGGGAGGGAAAACTAATGGGGGTCTGTGATACATTGTGATACATTTTATTCCTCTAAGGGCGATTTGGGGGAAGTTGTAGGGGGTTTTACTTTAATTGTTTTAAATATTGTATGGCAACCCTGTTAGGAGCTGGAGATAGGGTTCTACAAAAATGTTCGTTAAGAAAAATTAATGGGAGTAGGTCTTACATTGCACCCGTGAAAAGGCAACTCCAGGACAGTTGTAGAGGTTGTGATGTAAAAATTTTAGAGAAACAAACAAAGGGAGTCTTGAATTTTTTCTTAAATCCCCGTCAGTTATGGGGCGATTTTGCTGGGTTTTAATCAAGGCTTATTCATTACAGGTGGGAGCGGTTAATCAGCTGAGTAACGGTATTTCGAATGTTTAAGTGTCAACATTTGTTTATGTTTATGTTTTTTTTCTTTTTTACTAACAACAACTGTAAAATCTAAGAAAAGCTCAAAAGAGAAGAAGAAAGAATTTGTGAGTTTTTGTATTTGTTTCTGACATTCGTACATCAATTTTAGTTGTTTTTGCAGAACCCCTCCCACCTGTAACGAATGCGCCTTGGTTTAAATAGCGATTTTCTTTCAGGGAATTTCTGATAGTTTAATACCACTTACGGGCTTTTGATTTTAACCATCAGACGGACATCGCTTAAGGACCAAGAAAATATATACTTTATGGGGTCGCAGATGAATATCAAAGAAACTACAAACGGAACGATAAACTTATATATACCCTTATTACTAATGTAAAGGGTATAAAAATGGTAGGTAGAATGGCAGTAACTAAATTTCTTAGGTAATATTTCTAAAGTCTTACGTTTTTTACTAAAAATTTAGTAAAAGTTACTAATAAACTTTTCTAAGCTAACATTGAGTCCAAAATACACTATCATTATAGCTTTAGTAAACTTAACAATATTCCCTAGATAAGTTTTTCAAACCAAATTAGTTTTTAAAAGCTTTTATTAAGTTGCACCTGTTCCATTGTCCCG
Organism: Melanophora roralis; assembly: GCA_963583895.1. Taxonomy (NCBI): domain Eukaryota; kingdom Metazoa; phylum Arthropoda; class Insecta; order Diptera; family Rhinophoridae; genus Melanophora; species Melanophora roralis. The sequence goes on from OY757188.1 coordinate 20,157,070, forward strand.
GTTTTCGATTAACTTGAAACTTTGCACACACATAGGGTTTTCGGGACAATACAATGTAATGATTCGAAAAGTGGGCGGGGCACATAGACCGATCGGGAATTTTGCACGATATTTGCCTTTGAAGAGAGCATACCCATTTTTAGTCGACTGGCCAGTGAATCGCACTACGCATTACAAAAAAAATTCGTTCTTTAGTCGCACAGCTCGTGTGTGGAATAAACTTTCAAAACATGTCTGTAATCAGATGTCCATAAACACTACTTCCTCTATCCTCCTTTCCATAATATATTTTCCTGATGCTAACACAATGCAATGCATGTATAGAAGCCATACCCTGAGTACTGGTTTTAAATAAATGCCTTTAAATAAGCTGGAAACACACCTAAATACGCTCGATCGAAACTTCTTATAGCATAGGGGACACACTCGTTTGAAGAGGAGGCACTCAGACGAAACCATTGGAATTGTTGTACACCTTAAATTTTATCTAAAATTTTAGTCTGGCACTAGTTGGACTCATGTTCATTATTTAGTCTTAAAATTTGAAATCTCTGGCGCAGAAAATATGAATAAAATAATTCGTTGCTTTAGAGGGCGAGGTTGATATCTGCCATATACTAAACACTATAAACGAAAACCGTCTTGCTTTAAGCATCTTTTAAAGGGTTGATAAGATTCGTCATATTCTATATTGGTTTAACTAAAATACCGCCATTTCTTTTTAAATGCGTCTTCATATTTTCCTTTCATATACTTCATTCAGCAATTGACAGTTCGACCATTACTTTATTAATTCATTGCCAATGATGTTTAAAAAATTTTCTTTTTTGCATACACCTTTAATCAATACTCGCAGGTACTTAGTTTTAAGAGCAGGTAAGTGTTTGAAACTTCATTTTTTATTTTAAACCACCATGTGATTAAATTGTATTTAATTTCCTCTTCTAGACTACAATTGACTTTTAAAAACCAGTTTAAAAATCTCCATCTTTTTATGGGGTTTTTTAAAAATTTTAATAAACATGATTTGCATAAAATGTAAAAGGTGCCCTGTTATATACTAAAGAAAAACTGGTTATTTTAAAGAAAGAGGCAAATAGGCATTAACATTCTCTTGTGCTCTTAAATTTTTAACAAAAATTTTAGTTAAACTCCGCCTCAAAAGAGTTAATGTTTAAGACTCCGCCTGCCTTTAAAACTTAGGGTACATTTTGTTCAATTTGTTGTAGTGATTTGTTATAATGACCATAAAACTTTTATTTAATTGTTACCCATAACTATTAACGAATTATTTGAAAACCATTATCTGAAATACTTTTGTATTTATTTGTTACAAAAACAAATATTCGAAACAATTATATTATTTTTTATAAACTTCTTGTAGATTAAGGTGGCTGCATGTGGGTCGCGTTTATGAATGAGGTGCCTGGTTTTATCTTTAAAATTTTTTATTACCTGTTGCTTTCAAAAAGTTATGATTGACATAAAAATGTTTAAACATTACTTTAAAGTACATAATTGTTACTATCATTTATTTTGCTATACCATCTACTATGTATTACTGTGCACAGATACAATAATATGTACAGGGTGTCTGGTGGAAAATATATATATTTTATAAATTTCAAAAAGTAATAAAAAAGGTGCGAAGGGAAGGTGGCACTGTTGGAAGTATCAATTGTGCGCATTTGTCAGTCAAGTAAGCATAGCGTGTTCGATGTGGAGTCATTTATTAATAGTAAAGATTCTTACGTAATTGATCGTCTACAGTTTTGTTCAAAGTTCGGTATTTGGCGAATACGTCTGGGACCGAGATTTAATTTAATATGTTCGTGGTTGCAAATATGTAATCCTAGCAACTGCTTCGGCTATGAATGTCCCATGGCAAGGACCCAGTCGATCTTCAAGGACTCCTGAAAACATTGAACTGGTTGAAAGCAGTTTACGTGAAAATCCGCGACTTTCAATACGGAAAAATCAGCCTCACTGGGACTTCCAAGAGCGCTTGAGCTGAAAGTTCATAACACGCTTTTCATGCGCTCTCGCTTTATACGCGGTTGTCAAAAAGTTAAATATGTGTATTTCAATATGGCAAGTTACAGAGCATGACGCACTGACGTCATTTGACGCGGCGCACGCAAAAAGTAGAGCTACTTTCTGCTTTTGCTGCGTCACACCAACAGACCAGCTTTTTGACTAATGGGGGTGTGTGTTTTATATTATTTTAAAAGCTTTCGATAAACTTTATTGAATCGCAAAAAAAACCAACAATTCTATGCGTCAAAGCATTGCATGTAGCTTAAAACGCAACAACGAGCAAAAAGTTCAGAAAGCAACAATGCATTGCGACATTGACGCGTGCCATGGACTTTCAGCTTTATTCATGAAGTTCCATTCTTTTAAAATTCAAATCGTTCAAGAAATGGAAGAGAGTGGCTTTGATTCACGCAAACATTTTTGCAAAACGATGTTGAAGCGCTTTTGCATTGTTAATCCCATTTTTCGGAGCGACGACGGCCACGTCATTAAGTAAAACTACCGTTACTGGTCTCCAAGATTCCGCAACCATCGATAGAAACATCAAAAAACACTGCATTGCCCCAGGGTAACTGTTTGGTGTGCTTTATCCACGCATGAGATAGTTGAACCATTTTTTTGAAAATTCTCTAGGCCAGGGGACAAATGTGAACGGTGAAAATTATCTACACATGATTACGGAATTATTTTTGTCAAACCTGCGAGCTCATCCATCGTACTCTTCACACACGTAGTTTCAAAAGGATGGGAAAAATTTTCCCCAAAAACTGATCAGTCATTTTAGGGACATCCAATGGCCACCGAGGTCAGCCGATCTAACTCTAATGAATTTTTTTAGGGGTTACCTTAAAGAGAGTTTCATCAATTGAACTAAGTTTTTTACAGCGTGTGGCGCAGAACACAAGGCTACGTTTAGAACAGTGTGTTGACGGAAGACATCTGGATGACATACTCAATTAAAGATAAAACCCGCATTTCCGTTCTATTGTTCAATGCTCTTAACTTTGTGTCAATTATTACGTTTTTTTATTTTAGTCTGAAAATATAAATCTGCCACCAGACACCCTGTATAAACAAACATACTTATCTATATATATGTGTTTAAATAAAAAAGAAAATATATTGGCCACATTTTCTATGAAAGTTTAAATGAAATTATAACATGTAAGTTCATTTGGGAAAGAAGACTACATGAAGTAACCGGTTGATTCGTTTGTCGGCAAACTCTTTCTGTGTTGTTTGCTGGTAAGACTTTAATACGTTGGCATACAAAACTTGACTAGTAGCTGTTATAATAGGGAATAATTTTAAATGGTGGTTGGAAAATGGTAGGAACTCTTTTATAGTTATACTAGCACGTAGCCCGCTACTTCGTCAGAGAAGTTTGAGAAATTTATCAAATGAAGGTGATGTTTTGTGCCTTTATTTCTTAAACTATTACCCTATAGATTACATTGCTAATAGTAAGCAGTAAACACGCATTCGTATTTTTTCGTGACCTATAGAACGCAATTTGAATCATGTTTCTATCTCTATTGGTTTCAAAGTTAAAAAAAGTACCAGCATAGAATTTTTACTTTTTTCTAAACCATTTTTTTTACCCCTTAGGGGTCAAATTTAAAAAAAGTTTAAAAAAGGTTTTTATATTTTTTTGATGCCTTTGGGTCCGATTTTTTCGAAATTCTGACTTAGTGGATCTAAATATAAGAAGGGGGTACCCACAGTCTAAATTTAAAGTCTCCAGCTCTACGGGTTTGGGCTGTGCAATGATGAATCACTTAGTAACGTTGTTATTTTATACAGGGTATTCGCTGGCAAGGTATACTACTTTGTTTTGCTGCTATTTTGATAAACATTAGTCCTGACTGTTCATATTCGGCAGTCGTGAATTAGAGACGAGGCAAGTTTATTGTGGAAAAATATTCGGTAAACCAACGTGTTTTAATAGTTAATACATTTAATCAAAATCAATCATCGATTACTGTGACGATGAGAAAGTTTCGAAAAATTTTTTGAGGAGAAAAAACGTGCCAACAAGGCCCAATATTTATCGCGTAGTGAATGATAGAAGTAAAAGGGACTGTAGCTGATAGGCCTAAGCATGGACCACAACTTACTGCAAGATCGGCATGTAAACATTAATGCTGCTCAAGACAGTGTTTACAGCAATCCATCAAACTCAATTCGCCGCCGTGCTCGGGAGCTTTTACTTCAAGAACAACTTTGCCCATAAGTTTGTACAAGGATTTGCATTTGTTTTAATTTGAGATTCAGTTGACATAAGAGGTTTTTTCCAGAAGACCATTTACTCCGCCGTACATATGCCAATAAGATGTTTCAGCTCGCCCATGAGAACCCAGATTTTCATAAAAAAATCATAATGAGTGACGAGACACATTTTAATTAGAATGGATACGTGAATGAACAGAATAATCGGTCCTGGGCAATGGAAAACCCTCAAATTATTTATCAGTGACCTTTGCATCCATTAAAAGTGACAGCCTGTTGTGCAATTTGATCAGGAGGAATCATTGGGCGTTACTTTTTTGAAACGGAAAATGGCGTAACGGTAACTGTCAATGAGGAGCGACATCGTAAAATGATTGAAACTTTTTAATGCCACAACTGCATGCTTTGGACTTAGTTAACATATGGTATCAACAAGACGGTGTCACATCGCAAACAGCTAAGACTACAATGGAATTACTGCGAGACCTCTTTCCCCAACAAGTTGTTTCAAAAAAGGTTGATGTTGATTGGCCTCCACGGTCGCCTGATTTGACTGCTCCGGACTTCTTTTTGTGGGGATATCTGAAAAGCAAGGTTTATGCAAACCAACCAGAAACGCTGGAGCAACTCAAATAAAATTGCGATTAAATTAATGAAATACCGTGTGAGATGAGTGAGAATGTAAAGAAAAATGTGCTTAAATGGGGCTAACAGAGGCGGACATTTATCTGATGCTGTACTTCATACATAATTGCCGACATTAATTAATTAAACATTTATCAATATAAGATCAATTCTCTTTCATTTAATCAAAAATTATAAACAAAGTAGTATACCTTGCCGGCGAACACCCTGAATATATAGTGGGGTTTCCACTGCAATTGGTTTTGGTTCATCGCACTTGGTCGTAATGTAGAAATCCCCACACACGACACAAACAGAAGACAACTTAAAGTTAATTTTGATGCAGCTGTATTCAATCACTGAATATTATATAAAAACTAAATGCTTAAAGTTTTATTTTGGGGCATCCTTCCCATTAGTGGATGCATTTTTTAATTTTTTTTTCTCTTGCTACTGTTAATTGTTCTTTGTAAAGCAATTTTTGTCTTGTAGTCCAAGTGTCTGCATTTGTGTACAAAAGAAACGCACATTACGATCTCCTTGGTGCAGTTAAAAAATTACAGCAGCAGTTTTGTTAACCTCCTGGTAAAAAAAAATTCATCTCGTTACTCAGCCAACAATTAAAGTTGTCTGTCAGTCATTTAACCAACTATTTGTCTATGCTGGGGACAATTATTTATAATTTTATCACCAACGCCGCTTTGGTTTGTTTAAACAATTTTTTTTGTTATTAATTTGTTTTTTCTGTTTCTTAGAGACGACGTTTTTATGCAACATTTTATTACTATTTTTACTCCTTGTAATTTATAGTATACTACAAATTCTATTGTTTAGTTAATCGTTCACCTGTTGCCCCATGTATTGTGGTGACTGGAAAGCCGACTTTGCTCTATGTGCAATACTTACTTTGTTAACATTCCTTTAAGGCAAAAAATGTTATTTTAAGGTTTACATTCTTGATAAACTGCATAAATTGATATAATTATATTTAAGTTATTACTTCGAAACGAAACGTACAAAAACTTTTTATGGCGGTAAGTACTATAATCCTCTAGTTTTAAATCTTGAAATGTAAGTTATGACAATTACATTTGTTTGCTTTGTGGAAATGGTCACTGGGGAGATTTGCCAAACTATGACGGCTTTTGTTTGATGTAAAAAGAGCAACTTTTGCTTTTACTTAAATTATTTTTTGTTTGACATTTTTACAAATTATTAAATTTAAAAAAAGATATCTGGTACATTTAGGCCGTCTTCATTAAAAAAATTGGAGATTTAAAATTATCTCTTTTAAGTGTATTTTAGATAAATCGTAAAGCTTGATACTAATCATGTTTATTTTCAATCTTAACCTATAATTTTAAATACTTACCCTTTTTTTCTTTGTTTAACTTGAAGATATATATATTTATAACATGTAAACCGCTATAAGGTTGGTAAGTATAGGCCTATAACTAATCGAACTGAATTAGGCTGTATTCCTAAATGCAGTTTGCTTTGCATCAAGAAATTTCAAATTCTTCCTGACAACAAAGCTGAAGGTGTCGATAATGTCTTCTGCTCCCAGAAGAATGTTTACAGTTATATTAATGAATGGGAAGCAGAAAACATTGTCATAAAGGTAAGGGTTTTATAAAGGAAGAAGGTAAAATTTCTTGATGCAAAGCAAACTGCGTTTAGGATTACAGCCTTACTTTCTACTTAAATGTTTACGTTATTGGTAGCATTTATAAAAATTTTTGGGATAACTTATACAGGACTTTCACGACGAAATATTTTCATTAAATTTTATGTTTTCAGACGAGAGGTGTAGAAAAGTAGGCTCTTTTTTTACTCTTTATGTCTTCAAACGAAATTGGATGGAAGAAATTTTATTAAAAAATTTCATCGTGTAATACCGGACTTACACTATGAAATTTTTAATATAATTACTTCCATGAAATTTTCGTTTATAGACAAAAAGGTTAAAGAGGAACCTACTTTTCTACACCCCTCCTCCAGATATATAAAATTTCATGGAAGTAATTTCATTAAAACTTTCATCGTGTAAGTCTGGTATAACAAATCAAATTAAGTTATTCGAAGGCATGTACAACATTCTTTTTTGATATTTTTTTTAATCACGAGATTTTTTGCTTGTAAGTAACCGGGTAAAAAAAAATAGAAAAAAACGAAAGTCTGTTTACACCTACAACTTTTGTTGCTTGATAGGTTCTAACAACGATTTTTCTATGTTCTTATTAAAGTAATTCTTATAAAAAATTTGATTATTTCGATTACTATCGAGTGTTGTAATTTGTCACAAGATCGACTACGTAAATATAAATGTGTAGACATAACTTGCAATTAAAGATAATTTTTCGAAAATTGCCACAATTAAGGATGCATGTGTAAACATTATCATCATTATTTCAGGGGGGCAAAAGGGTTTAAGTGGTTTCCTTCATTAATTTTTGGATTTCTTTAGACATATTATTGCACGGGTTGAGACAAAGAATTATCGTCTTTTACTAGCTGTTGTATTTTTACCCAGGACAATGTAGAAAATTTTTTGATACCTTTTTAACATATGCTTCGTTGCAACAGAAGTCCTTTAGTTTCCTCGGGTTAACTTACATTGGGAAAATTCGAAAAATGCTACTTTTTCCGTCCAACCCCAAGTGTCTACAAAATGTATTAATCGTTGGCCATGTATTCCCTGTCGTTTCCTCCGTTTTTCTGTAAGCATTTCGATACAAGTGTTGTCCCGTAGCATATGCGGGCTTAAATAGGTTAGCTATTTAAAAATGTCTAAGGCACTACAAAGTTGGAGTAGTCCAGATTGTCCCGCTTATGCCCTTTTTAGGTTAAACTTTTTGCGTATTGGTATCCATCATACCTCACACGTAAATTAGAGTTCATCCTCAGTTTTTAGCTTTACAGGGTATCATAATTGTTTTATCTAAGAAACAGGACTGTGAATAATTAACGATTTTAATTTTTATGGTGCAGCTTAGCCCAGTAGCATAAGGTGGGCCAAAAGAAGTCATCCAGTGTTGTTTGGCTCTCATTTTTTTCTAAATGAAAAACTTCGATTCTGGTTTTTGAATGTTTATCTATACCTTTGGAATTTTATTGGTCAAGTCGAGAAGATAATATCAGCCAAATGGACGCCGTCTCAATTGATCGCTATACGGGCTCGTTTTATGGCATTTTTCATTACTTCGGCAAAAACTTCGGGTGACAGATTCTCGCACTCGTGTCGAATGTTATCCCTAAGGGCTTCCAGGCTTGTTCACGTAAACGCGGGATTTAAAAAACCCCACAAAAAAGTCTGGAACGCTTAAATCGGGCGATCTTGCGGACCAATGTAAATCGCCAAAACTAGAGATGAGGCGACCCAAGAATGCCGCCTTCAGAGCACTGGCTGTGGCTTGCATAGTGTGCGCCATTGCTCCATCCTGTCGGATCCACATGTCCTCCAGTCCTAATTCGTTCAATTGCGGACCGTCCACTGTTGTCGTTTGACCAACGGCATCCTCGAAAAAAATAGCCCGATGACTCCTCCAGCGTGAACAGCGCACCACGCAGTCACTTTGAGCGGGTATAATGGCTCCTCGTGCATCACTCGTGGAATACTGGTGTCTCAGAAGCAATATTTTTGCTTGTTCACGTACCCGTTGAGGTGGAAATGAGCCCCATCGCTCGTTATGATTTTTTTCAAAAAATCGTTCACTTCGGCCTCGAGATTGAGGATGACTTAGGCGTAGCTTACACGCGTTTGGCAGCCGGCAGGCAGCAGCTGATGCATGGACTGGACTTTGTACGGAAACATGCGCAGGTCTTTGACACTAAAATTCGCCTTAGCGACGAGCGGCTGGTGGCTAATTGCGAGGCACGATGTCTGGTCGATGTTTTTGGCGACAGCTCGACATCCTCGCCAACAACGGCGATATTCTCGGCAGAGTGTATCGCTTCATGGCTTGTTCACTTGTATTCTACATCTGTCTAGCTCACAAATGTGAAAACATTTGCAGAAATAAGAGCATCTTTCAATAGGGTGATTTATTTTGGCCCACCTTGTACAACATTCAGACTTCTTTTATCCTTTAACAAAACGGATTTGGATTCATTGCCTATGTATCAAAATGGTTCAAATCCTTCGTCAGTTAAGCTATCTAGTAGACTATGTATTCTAGTAACCCACAGAAGGAGCGAAGGAATGCTTACTTCCGGGGTTCCACATTGCACTTTGTGATCATTGGAACATCATCATATATACCACAAATTAACGTTCTTGTAAGTTTTGTCCTCAACCTAGACATATCACTTTTTCAAATATGTATTTGATGCCCTCGACAATACTTTTTACAAATAATTTTCACTATGAAAAAGTTTTGTTAAGTGTTTTACCCAGGAATACTTAAGGCCAAAGGTATACACTAACCAGCTCCAATTACGCGATCATAGGGAAAACAACTGATTATTACTAAACAAGAAATTCCTAAAAAACTTAAAAAAGCATTGTTGGTTTAAGGACAAAGAATAGTTTTTTTCAAACAACAAAAACATCGATATATCATACATAAAAAATTGGCTGAAAATGCCTTCTACAGGGTGGCTGTTGAAAGCTGCTACAAAAAAATAACTTTTTGATATGATATCAAACATATGTCACCGAGGGTTGAGTTCACTTGAATTCAATTATTTTCATAACTTCATAAATAACCTTAATACATATGCGGTAACTCAAATGAGCTCCGCCCTGGGAGATACATGTGCGATATCTACATCCGAACTTTTTTTTTTTGGGCTTTAAAATAATACTTTAACAGCAGCTGCATTTTAAGCTTAATTGGGTTGAACGTAATCGGTTTGTTTGCTTAAATGTAACATTAAACTTTTAAGTCTTCAAAAGTATGCGACCTAGTTTTTGCAATACGATCCATTGTAATGATTTTTATATGCATCATAGAAAGCGATCTGTTAAAAATCAAACAGTTAGTATTTATTAATTACTTTTTCTTCTACCCACTTTTAAACACTTTCTTTGTCATCACCCAAATAGTGAAGATGTTAAAAACACCTTAAATAGAAGCATTCAAAAACGTATCGACACTTAACACACTCAAATTGAACGCATAATATATCGATGAAATTAGGTTTATGATGACGATAATTAGATTCGTAACTTTAAACTAAAATCTGATAGAAAACAAAGTTAATTCCTTAATGTCACAAGCTTCAAACAAATACAAATGTGTATATCGCTTACTAGCTGCAAAGGTGGCAAAATTTCAAAATGAATTTTTTATTAAAACATTTTGTTTTAAAAAAATAATGATTTACATTCAAAACTCAAGCTTATTTGGGCATTAAATTTAATATTTTTTTTATTTTCTATAAACAAATACTTAGAGCTTTTATTTTTTTTGCATTTTGCCTTTATTGCAGCCGCTAGGCGATATTTATGATGTATAATTTTTTTTTAACAATTTTACGTTTTATTTTACATTTCTATGCTTTATAAATGTTAAGAGATCACAACGAAACAGCAATTGTTTTAACAAAAAAAAAAACAAAATTAATTAATAAACGAAAGTCAAAATTCATTAGAGTGATCATAAAACAAAGTCATAAAATATCTAGAAATTTCTATGTGGTTTAAAAATATTTTGCATTTAAATATGTACATTAGGACATACATATGTATGATATGAAGGAAATAAAATTTTATTAAGACAAATTTGCAAAACTAACAAATTAAAACTTATTTTAAATTAACACTTTTTTAAATATTATAAACTTTTTATATTAGTTTGATTTTTGCCAGGGACCGTATTAACTATGCAAAAAAAAAAAAAAAATTAAATTAAATAAAATAAAAATCCATAAATATTAAATTTATTTTGAGAAAAAATAACTATTGACCTCTGGTTTCGAACAGCTCAGCGGGTAAGCCATCGGCGCCAGCGCATTTGTTGTTCTTTAACCGGGATGTAGCTGTTTGTACCTTAATATGGTCGGGCGGCGATATATAAATGCCATCGTTATTTAATATTTCGAGTGCGAGATTGTCATTTGTGGAATTGTTGATTTTATCGCCTGCCAAAATCTTATAGAAATGCTCCTTCCACAGCCTCAGTATACACATAAAAGAATAAAAATCATATTCAATTAAAAAGTTCGTTGATTTGATTAAAAAAATGTTTAAATTACAACCTACCAAGAAATTCATATATTTAATTAACAACTTTAATTAAAAATTTTGAAAAAAGTTAATTAAAAAAATATTATATTAATTAATGATTTAATCAAAATATAAACAAATCTAAAATTCAGTACAAATAAGTTAAAGTATTAGTTGATTTTTATATATAAAATAATTAATTTTTTTTTGCTTTTTATTTGTTAATATTTCTGTTTATTTATTTTTTTTTACGTTTATTTAATTTATTTATTATTATGTTTAATTTATATTTAAGCATACATTAAAAGTTTTAACAACGACTTGAATCATGGGCCATTTGGTTGAAAGGCGTACGGTCTATCCACTTAGCCAACAAGGCATTAAATTTTTTTAAACTTAAGGTGGACTTTGGATAGGCAAAGGAAAAAAAGCTTTTAGTATAAATAAAACTTTTTTTTAAAAGAATTTGTAAACAAACATCATTCTTGGCATTGGCTTTTAAAAAACGAATAAAATTTTAATTGAGACAATTAAATTTTTAATTAAAAATGCAAAAATTTTTGATTAATGTGTTAATTGAAAAAAATTTGGGAATAATTTTTTCTGTGTACCCATTCTTTGCAGCAAGACGCCCCATACTTAAAACCCTTACTTTGACGCTTTATTTTCTAAAAGAATTTGCGGTCTTCATTTCTGCTTCAGCGCATCTCATTTTCCTCATATTTATGCCTTTTTTGCTCTTGCTTCTTTCGTCTGAACAAAAGCCGCTCATTTTTTCCCTTCTTCCTATACAACTTGCTTGCAGTTTACTTTGCTGCAGAATTCCTTGGTATGAAGCGTTTTCCTCCGCAGTTGCATGGCAACACTCCTGGTCGTACCACTGGCTCTTTTGAGATCGATCATGTCTTAGTATGTCTTCGGCAGCAGTGTGAATAGAGTGGGACATGTGGGCCCATTGTTCGTCTGTAGCAGGGGGTAAAGGATTTTCTTGACGTAGTTTGGAGAGTTGAGTTGAGTACATTAACCTTTTTTTGTGATTGAAGGATTAGTTGCATGGCTCATGATCAACCAAATCGAGTTTTTTCCTTGTGTTTTGATTTAGAAATAGCCAAGTAGCCTTGTGTTTATTGAGATGCTGAAATCTAGTGATAGTTGTCACAATGTTACTAGCCGAAACGAAGTCAATTAGTCTCATTCCGTTGTTAAGGTGGTATTACATTGGATACATACAGTATCGCACAAAACTATTGGCACATCAAGAAATTTCTGTTTTATCGCTTATTTAAATCTATTCCAAACATGTAATTAGAGAAAAAATTTAAGATATTAAATGGATCCTACGTTGATAAACTAATTTAATTAGATTTTTTGAGTAAAGGTACCCTGTACATATGTATGTGATTGCATAAATTTGTCAAAATGGCCATTTTACAGACGGTTTATAATTTTTGCTTTCACACGTACATTTGCAATTACCTCTGACATAAGCTTCAAACCGAAATAAACAATTTACTTTTCCTTATATTTTTTTTTTTCAAAACAGCTGATGCCAGATAAAAATACAGCACTCTCTAATTGCAAATTTGTCGTCTGACTTTTACATATATACTTACATATGTATGTATTTCACATAAGCAATGTTTCAACGCTTTCCAATTGACAAATAATATATGGAAATTTGACATGTCATATTTAAAATACATCTCGTATAAAACTACCTTTAGAAGTATCATCGTGGATACTAAAGGGCAGAATGTAGGGCCAAAGATATTTTTAACTTCCAAAACAAAAAAATTTGCTGGAGGTACACAGAATTGCATCAATTAGGGAGTATTTGGCTCCTCAAACAAATTATTCTCTATGGCGATCAGCCAGTCGTCTCAAAAGACCCGTAAGCGCAAAACCACCACTGCGCAATCTAAGAGGATTCTGGGCTAGAAGTGATGAAGAAAAATGCGATCTGCTCGCAAGCCATTTAAGAAACGTGTTCACTCCCAATACATGCACTGACGTGAGGGAATTACCGCCTGTTGTTTCTAGACGTCCTATAGAAATACGTTTCCGATATTCAGATGTGGTAGAAGCTATTGCTAAACTTAATGATAAAAAAGCTCCTGGCGTTGATAAAATAAGCAACAAAATGCTCATAGAGCTGCCTCTTACAGCAAAAAGAATAATTCTTTTTATTTTTAATGCCATAATACGGCTTGAAAATTTTCCACCAATATGGAAAGTTACCTTAGTAAAGGTGATTCCTAAGCCTGGTAAAGATCCTTCGAAGGTGGAATCTTATAGGCCTATAAGTTTGTTACCAACTTTGTCAAAACTGTTTGAAAAGCTGCTTAAGCTTGTTCTTAAGCTTACTCCGATCCTGAATGAAAACAACTGCATTCCAGATCACCAATTTGGCTTTAGAAGTCAACATAGCACAATCGAACAAACTCACAGACTGGTGCAGGTTATAAGAAAAACTTTCGAGAAAAAAAAGTACTGCTCCGCGCTTTTTATAGATGTCTCTCAAGCTTTCGATAAAGTATGGCACGAAGGCCTGTTAAACAAACTAAAGCTAAACCTTCCAGCTAATATTTTCAACCTACTAGAAAAGTATATAACCGGTCGACAATTTAAAACCAAAGAGGAAAACCAAATAAGTTGTTACCAACCAATAGGGGCTGGTGTACCTCAAGGGAGTATCCTAGGTCCAATTTTGTACTTGCTTTACACGGCAGATATGCCAGCAAACAGTTTTACGCACACGTCTACATTTGCTGACGATATCGCTTTTCTCAGTATTCATAAAGATCCTAAAGAGGCTTTGTGCCAATTGCAACAACACGTAACCCAAGTAGAGAAATGGGCAAAATTATGGGGAATAAAAATTAATGAGCAAAAATGTACCCACGTAACGTTTACTTTACGCAAAGGAACGTGCTCTCCAATCCTTATTAACAACCATATGGTGCCTCAACGATTTGAGACGAAATACCTTGGCATTTACCTGGACCGTCGCCTTACATGGAAGACGCATATAGATGCGAAGTTGACGCAAACGAAACTTAAAGCTACACAACTTCATTGGTTAATTGGCAGAAACTGTGCTTTGTCTTGATTATAAACTTCTACTCTACAAATCGATTTTAAAACCAATTTGGTGCTACGGTATGCAATTATGGGGCACTGCTTCCGCCTCTAACATCGAAAAAATATAACGTCGTCAAAACAAAATCCTAAGAATGATAACTGGTGCTCCTTGGTATATTAAAAACAGCAACATCTACAAGGATCTAAAAGTTCCACTTGTAAATTGCGAAATCATAAACTATGTGGACAAATACTTAAATAAGCTGAAAACGCATCCAAATCCGCTCGCTCGAAACATCTTGAAACATAGTGGACACACTCGTCTGAAAAGAAGGGACACTATTGAACTTAGACGAAACTGTTTAAATTAATTAACTTTGTTATAAGAACTTAAATTTTGGTCTGGTATTGACTGGACTAATATAACTTACTTAGTTTTAAGATTTGAATACTTATTGTTAGTTCGCATTAGCGAAGATTCAATAATAAAAATATGAGAAAAAAAAAAAATTTCTTCAAACCCATTAAATTATCTTCTAAGCAAAAAATTTTCTTTTAACATGCTCGCCTTATATTTATTAATGTCTTTATAAGATTTTTTTTGTACTATTTCCCCTTTTCTTAAATTACGCTAAAAATTGTCAATAATTTTGATTAAAATAATTATAGAGCACATTATTGACAGTGTCGCTCATTCACATACCAATAACGACAATACCAATCAAAAAAAGTTCCAATAACAAAACAAATAACAATCATAAATCCTTTTCCAGTCATAAATCCTTTTAATACAACGTAATTGTCAATTAAAAATTGTATGAAGAAAAATTTTTATTTTTACTTAAGCAGAACAAACGCCAGTCATTCAGTAAACCTAAACTCAGTTCTTATCCAGCAGTGGAAAAAAACTATACTAATATTACCACAAATGATCATGTTTTAAGATCGCCAAACAATTTGGGATTTTTTTGCAAAGAAACATGTTAAAGAACGTGTTCATAAATATTGACAATCTATAAAGCGTTTGACAGCCAATTGGCAGTTAATTGACAAGTGACAAAAATTATATGAAAACAACAAGAGCAAAAAGAAAAAAAAAACGAACGACTTCAACAAATTGCGCACATGATGCCAAAACAACTGTCATTATGACATTCTGTTGTGTTTAAGACTGGGATTTTTTTCGGTTATTGTTTTTGTTTAGTAGCTGCCGTCATAAGTTAAGCGTAAAATGGAATACACTCGTTAAGAAAAGTTAGTAAAAACAGGAAAGCAATCTATAGTAAGGCAGAACCGGTATATTATACTCAGTTCACAACCGGCTTTTTATTAAGTACCAAAATTTCTTAAATATTTAAGTATGTATGCAGGTTGAGGTGATTTTTAGCCATTGTTCTTGTGTGGAACCAATGGTTAATTCTGGACCGATTTTAAGGAAGTTTTCTTTAATACGCGTATGGAAGTACCATTTCGCTTTTTAGTGGTGATTTCAAGAGGCCTATTTAACAAAAGCTGGAGTCTGTTATGGGAATCAATAAACAGGGGCAAAAGTATGAGACCGGTAAATTGTTTTCCAAAGTATGTGAGAATAGTTTTACTATCGGCGACACAAATTTCATCTCATAAATGTGCATAGAGATACCTTGGTCTCCCCGACCATCGCATAAAAACACATATTAAATACATAGCGATATCCAAGACATACTAGGCATACGGCTTAGGTGTGCTGCAGACGGATATCCTAGTGAAACGTAGTGCATGCCGATACATGCCAAAGCAGAGACTTGTAAAGTTATCAGAGAACGTTCGTTCAGTCACGTATTCTCTTAGGACCCTAGAGAAGGAATCTTTAGGCAATATAGTTCGATTACTATGCACTACAACGTACAACTACCTAAAACTCTCTGGCAATGCCGCTGTGTTTTACATGATATAAGATACGACATAATCACATAGAAAATAATTAAAAATGATTCTCATTTAAAAAATTTTCAAATGTTCGTTTTTTGGTTTTATATACTCAACTTAAAAGGTGCTGCATACTAACAAAATACAATTAAATATTTACTTGTGACAATTAAATTTTTATTTAAAACAAAAAATATGTTAAAATTTCAAACAAGTCGTCTTTAAAGTCTAAATTTTCAAAAAATAAAATTTTTAGGGTCACTCCCGTCACCGTTTGAAAGTTTTCATTGTAAGAAGAAATCATATTCTTTCAGAGTCTTATTACTATTAATCACTTAAAAACATACTATCCTTGGAAATGATAGCGTTTCTCCAAATAAATATTTATGAAAAAGCAAACATATGAGCAAGATGTTCACACCCGTCAAAATTAAATAGCCCAAATGAATCGTGTTTTTTGGTTACAAGAGCTACTTATATGGACATTCAGCCTGAAAAAGGAATAAATATCGTTTAGTTTTTTCAGGAAATAATTCTGAGTTTAAATAACTTAATAGACAGCTCTTAAGCAGCAAGGCTTAACACTCTAAAGCCTCTTATAAACAAAAATTTTTCTTTGAGTGTAACTCAAACGCATGTTGTTAAAAGAAAATCAACCATTCATTCATTCAGTTTAGATTTATCGGCATTTTTAGTTAAATTGTTTTCATCTTCTTGTATTTTTTTAACTTTTTTATATTATTTTTCGCCACAAATAAAAAAGTAGCAAGTTCTCTTTAAACAAGTTTAAAGTTGGTGTTTTGTACTATATATTGGTACTTGGCAAATACCAAGTAAAATGCTGGTTCGCTTGTTTGTTTATCCGGTCGGCTGCAGTCTGTCTGCTAAAATGCCTGTTTGACTTTGCAAATGCAATTGCTGAAACACTCAATAATTGTGTGTGAAGTTAGTAAATTTAATCGATTGCTCCTTTGGGTATTTTATTATCACACGCTTAAAAAATTATAGTTCGAAATGATTGTAATTTTTTTCCTCAGTTATATTTTGTTTTGTTGTTAAGAATGAATATTTCTGTTAATTGGCTTTATAATTTGTGGTATTTGAAAATGTTTTTAATTGGCGATTGGAAGGTGTTATTTGCTGTAAAATTTTAGTTTTTAAAAAAACTTTAATGGCGTTTTCTTTTCTGGCAGAAATGCTGCCTTTATTCTGCCCTATGCACTCATTTCTGTTCTTTTCTGAAAAGCAGGGCAGCATTGCTACAGAGTTGTAAGTTCTTTTCTGGTAATGTTGCCCTAAAAAAATGAAAAAATGCTACATTTTTGCCCCTAAAATAATCAAAGGGTTACTCACTGCCTTTTTAAAAAGAAGAAGATCTATTTTTTTGCTATCAGTTTTTTGACGTTGAATAAAAAAATTTTATTTCTGTAAAGAAATCATAAAATGGAATTAAAAAACGAGGTCTCATCTAAAAATATAGTGATTGTTTGTTCTGTTGTAGTCACTGAAAATGTACCACTTTTCAAAGGTTTAGGTAGTTTTAAAAAAGTGTTACAAAATAAAATGGCAACATTTATGCTCAGAAAAGAAAACACCATAAGTCTTAAGTGCATTGCTTAAGAAAGAATAATAGTAATTGAATTCGGTTAGATTAAGATATTTTTTATTGGACTATATTTGACTTTATTTACAGCTAAGTAAGTAATAGCACCTTAATCTTGCACAGGTAGGTAAATCGCAAGAAGAAGACTTAAAGCAAATCTCAAGTCTCGCCGAACATACACTTAAGCCAGTTATCAGCTAGTTGCTACCTTCTTTTAATGAAATAAGAATTAAAGGTAACAATTTCATAGTAGTTCAGTATTCCCTCAATGTGGCCTCTGCAAAACCTGGGAAATTCTCCTTCGATTCGATGCCCTCTATATATGCCCTGCTATAGCTGCTCACCACGACCTCCATCCGATGAAGGTGAGCTTCTAGGTTTGAGTATACCTTGGTACACTTATTATCTTACTTAATTTAGGGTTTCTTAAGTTTAGGACTTTTCTGTTTCCTTCAAATCTTTCTTCGCTACAGCAAAAGGTTTAGAGTTTCTTGGTTCAACATCCTTGGCTTTAAAGCTTAAATTACCAAAATATTTGCTTGTTCACTTCCGAATACCCCGAAATGTCTGGGCATCCATATTTTTTTGTACTTGGCCATGTTCTAAGTAATTATTAGTCATCCTTGCATTGCAAACACTGTTATAGATTTGTGGGTTTCATATATTATTGCTGTTACTGACGTTTGACTATTCGTATAGATGTTAACCTAAATGTGCTCTGAGTCAGAACAAACATTGCGTGATTACTCGTTATTCTGCCAGTAGGACTGTATTGTTGTTCTTTATACAAAAATTATAATCAAAAAGAGAAACTAGAATAGCTATCAGCTCTAGATAGCTCTTGGTCTCCGGATTTTTAAGAATGTCCGGTCCTGTTTTTTCCTTCTGCCTAAAGCCATCGGCAAAACAACAACTTTCTTTGGGCATTTGCCCCTGTACAGTTAGCATTGCCTTTCCATGGCTTTACACGGTCGGGAAAAGTCTTATTTCTTCTAAAACCTATAGGGAATATCTTGGATTAGTTGCATCAACTTAGCTGTGGAATTTTTGGGTTATTGTTTCTTGTTCATTCTTTCAATAAAACCTTTAGAAACGTGTTATACTTTAATTTGAAAACTTAAGTCTTAGCCTGGCACTGGCTAGTCAAAATTGAATGATTTAGCTTTAAGAGTTGAATATTTATTGTATGTTCGCCAAAATCGAAGATTCAATAATAAAAATATAAAAAAAATCGTTTTCTGTTGACTGATAGCACTGGGAACTGTGATGTCTTTAGGGCCAGCCATTTCAATCAAACTTAACCTTTTTTGCAAGAAAACTGTTACTTAAAGAAGCAGGTTTTAGTAAAGAGATTGTTCTTTTATTGCCCAGGTTGTGTGTGGTTACAGAGTCCCTTTTTTCTGGTTTCGGGGACTTTATATAGACTGTCCATGTTAAAACAAACAACTGTTCCACTCCATGAATTTGGGCGAAAAACCCATATTTTTCGCCAGCTTTTGTCGTTACGGCAATACGGCATGGAAACTTAATCCGCTCGACGGACCCAATGATATTGCAGCGCAATGGCAAATCATTGCTCAATATATAGAAGAAGCCATAGTATGCGTTCTTAGGCAAAAAAAGTCTTCCCCAAGGAAATTATAGTACGACCAGAACTCTCGTAATGCTACTGAAACAAAACATGCAAAATACAGGGCAACCCTTTAATAAATAGTAAGGCGTCTAATGAAGGATAAGTATGGGGAGAAAAGGAGAGAGTAGAAACGTGTGTTTCGCAGAAAGAAGAAAGGAGATGCTCAGGAGTGAGAATGAAATCTGAGAACTCTATCAATGAGTGAAACATCAAGCGAAAGGTTTTGGTATAGGCACATCCTCCTGCAAAGACAAAGAAAGTAAACTGATAGAGACAGTGTGCCAAAATGCAGTGGCAATAAAGTTTCCACAAAAACAATCCCAGAAAAACCAGTTAAGTATATATTACCCAGCCAAAATCAGCCCCCCTGTTCTGTAACTGGCGAGAAGTTTTCGCAGCGAGAAAATTTTTTTTATTGTCATAGTCTTCCGATTATTAACAGTGTGACTTAGATAATACATAAACTCTCATTAAACAACGTTACAAGTTAAAATAAGAAGGTTTATCGTGCTCATCCTGTCTTTTACAAGGCGACTATAAACTTTTCGATGCGAGAAGTTGTCACTAAAGTTACAGAACACAGGCACAGGTCGATGTTTATACGTATTAAAGTTCAACATTTGCTTAGTTCTTGTTGTAAGACTAAATAAAAATGTTCCTGCTAAAATGTCATTTAAAAGCGAGCCTGATAACTGCTTACAAAGAAGGAAAAGACCAAAATTCCGATTAAAAATCAAGCGAAGAAACCCATTGCGAAACTTTATGTCAGAAATTTTATGTTCGGCTAAAGGAACAAACGTTCTGTAATATCCTCCTAAGTTAGTAAGGTAGTATATCATTACAGCAACCTACATTAACTTACTTACTGGTGGCTATTACAAAACGTTTGTTTAATTAGTCTAACGTATAATCGATTTCCATGTGCTTCGATCTTCTGATCTTCTTTTTCAATTTCTGACACGAAGTTTTAAGGTATCTTTTCCACTTAATTCTTCCATCGGAGTTTTGGTCTTCCCTTTCTGCGGGATCAATCACCAGGCTTGCATTCAAATGACTTCCAAGCTTGAGCATTTTCATTCATTCTCACAAAATGACACCGGTATTCTCCGTCAACGCAGATTGGTTCAGTAACGTATGAAAAAACAGTAATCAAAATACCATATTCGCCTTTAATTCTTGCCGCTTTGCATTGGCATTTTGTTTCATCAAAAAAATAATTTCTTTTATATAAAAAGTTTAATTGAACAAAGAATTTATTTTTCTAGTTCATTTATGTTAAACAAGAGTTACACTAAATACAAAATATTTTCACACATACATACATACATTTTCTTTAATTTTATATTAATTCACCTGTTACTGCCAACGTACACTCTCCGTTAAAAAAAGTATTTTTATTATTATTTCTACTAAAACAGGTGAAGTTTTTTTATAAAAAATCTTTTCTGCTTGTTCATACAAGACAAAAGTTATTTTATTTTGTGGGTCGCTTAAAGGTTAGATTATAACAATTAACACAACACATAAAACAATTTAGGAATTGTGAAACTTTTATTATATTCAGCGATTTAAAAGCATCTTTACTCGGAACGATAACATGATGATGACTTTGTGTAGGTCTTGTGTTGGTACATGTTGCTGTGAAAACGTATTTGTGTACAAATGGTTTAGTAGAAATTGTAGTTGCTTGTTAGGAAAGAGAGAGAGAGAAAATAGTGCTTAACAAAAGTATAACGATTGTAAAACAAACAACATGTATTTAGCGTTGCCAGAGTAGCTAGCACAATGTAACATTTTTTTCTCCAAAAAATTTAAATTATTTGTTATAAAAAGTTCCCTTTAGGAAAAAAAAATTAAATCATAAAGTCTCGTTTTTTTGGGTAAAATTTCAATATACATAATTAATTGAAATGCTGTTACTTTTTATGTACTTAAAATATTTAATTTTTAAATAAAAAAATTAAGGGGGCTCTACTCAAAAGTAGCCTTACTGTTTAAGGATTTTCAAAAGAAGTTAAATATATTGCATACTTACTTAGATAGCTACTACATAACGTTATTTTCCATTAGTAGAACTTTGAATGGATCTGCAGGCGCCTCAAACATCTGCGCTTCTTCTCTGATTTCTGACACGAAATTTGAGAAATCTTCCACCACTTGATCTTTCACACAATATACTAGAAAGAATTTTATAACCAATGGGAAGGAGACTTATTCCTCTCTTGTTGGCACATACTGTCTTGTCTACTTTTTCGTGCACATAAAACACTGATGCTCCAATCTTTGGGTATGCTTTCCTCTAGCCAGATTGTAAAAGCAAGCTGATGCATATGCCTTATCAGCGTGTCGCCTCCGGTCTTAAATAGTTCAGCTGAAACCCCATCAGCTCCTGCTGCCTTGTTATTTTTACGGCGGTAAACTGCTATTTTGGCTTGACGGTACATACTCAATACCCTTTCTGTGATTAGCTCTTTATCGTTGCTATTACCAGATACCAGCATTGTTTTTCCATGTCCTCAGAGTCCACTATCTGTATCAGTTAGGAGAATGTGCCTATACCAAAGCCTTTAGTTGTTCTATCTTCTGGTAAAATTTTCGGGCTTTATTCTGACTCCTGAACATCTTGATACGCTCACACTCATACCTTTCCATTTCTCTTTTCTTTCTACAGAATAGATGCTTTTCCTCTCTTTTTTTCCGATACCTTTCCTTTGCAAGACGTATTGCCTTGTATGCCGCATTCTTTGCTTGAGTAACATTACGACACTCCTGTCCATTCCATGGTTTCCTTAGAGAAGGCGTTTGGTAGCCAAGTACAGATATTGCGGCTTCCTTAACGGAGTTGGAGTGCTTTCTTCAAGCAATTGGGTCAATTGAGCGGTGTAAGACGTTGCCGTTTGCTGTATCTTCAGTTCTCCGACGTCAAGCTTCTGTGCTGTGTCAGATCGTATGTTTCTCGCCACATTCAGACGGATGCGAACTTTGCCGCAACAAGGTAGTGATCCGGAGCGATGTTCGCACCTCGGATCGAACGTACGTTTAACACGACGGATAAATGCCTTCCGTCTATCACAACATGATCAACCTGGTTCTTTGTGTTTTGATCTGGTGACAGCCACGTGGCTATATCTATATCGAGATATCGAAATCTGGTACTGCCTTATTCCTTTACCAGATGTTTCCTCGTGGAGGCTAAATTTTTTGACTGTTAGACCAAAGTTATTTTCCCTTTATAATTTCGCGTTAACATTTTTAAGGACAATTTTTTTGTCATAAACGGGACAGCGGTCATATGCTCCTCTAGGCGCTCATATAATATATCTTTAGTCTGTCCGTCCTTATTTTCGGTCGAGACATGGGGACAGTTAAGACTAATGTTAAAGAATTTGGCTTTTATACGAATTGTGGCTAGCCTCTCATCCACCTAAGTAAATCTGGAGACAAGGTGTTAAAGTCTTTGGCTAGCTACAAATCCACAGCCAAACTTATGTCTTGTTTCATGGCAGCTATTTTTAGGCGCTTTGCCTTTTGGTGTATTTGTGACGCCTTTCCCATTTCGTCGCACTTACTATAAAGTAGTAATATCGATAAAGAAGAAACCAAAATAAATAAGGGACCACGATTGGTCTGAGATTTGACAGGTTAAAACCAATGGAAACTTGGTATCCAACGCTGCATGTAATGCAAACAGAAAAACATCATTTCGAATTACCTTTCTCTGTATGCCTTACAATTTTTTCTACTAGTGTCCTCTTATTTTTATTTCGCACTGTATTTTTCAAACATCAAATAAGCATCTTAGGGCTTTTGGGTGAGTAAGTTAATAAGAAGGTGTGTGCACGCTTACGCGTGTATGTGTACGTTTTGACCATAATTGATTAAGCCAGAGATTGTGTTCATAAAAGATACATATTTTTTTTTGTCGGAGAAAAGTCTTAAAACAAATTTTAAATTAAACAAGATTTACATACGAAGAATTGTTAAATTTAATTACTTTAATTACGGCACTTTTGAAATAAACCCAAAGTTTGTTGTTTGGTACTTTTATTTCTTTGGAGAAAATGTAAAATTAAATGATAACTTTTGTTATGGTTGCTCTTGCTTTTTTAAAGATCTACATACGTAGATGAGGGTTACGACAGTAAATTCATTCACCTGTTAAATTATGTTACATTTATTTGTGGTTGGTTCAAGAAACTGTTGATGCTTCTGGATTTTCGTTTGATTTTGGCAAGTTCTAAGAAGTTTTTAAAGAAATTCTTAAATTTCCTAGAATATGGTAGCAGATCTATATGTATCATGTTTCAAAGAATTTCTCTTTTAGTTTATTTTGAAGAAAAATGCAAATTTTTTAAAAATGTTTAAAACTCTTTTTGTTCTTATATTAATGATTAACTTTAATTTGGAAGATTGTTTGAGATTTTTTTTAATTGTTATAAAGTTCTTTTGTAAAATTTTTTATTAACGGATGTCTGTTTGCTATAATGTTTTATAAGTTGAAGACTTTATTAGTTTACACGTATGGTTTCGATCATATAATATACAGTGGGGAGAACAAATAAATTCATGGTAGTTGAACTCTATTTCGCAAAAGATTTGAAAAAATTAAGCAAAGTAAAAATTGAGATATTTTTGTGTTCAATGAACAGTCTTTTACAAAGTAGTTGCTAAAAAATCCAAAAAATTAATTCCAACAACAATTACATTGTGACGGGTGTTCGTACCGTTTTGTTTACATCTTAAACAATTCAAAATTTTAATTTTGGCAAACTCCATGATTTTTAAGGATGGCATATTTTTAAGCGATTATTAAAAAATAGACCATAAAAGAATATAATTTCTGCTCACATTTACCAATTAAAGATTTTGTTGGGTGTGACCTTTCAAATCAGAATTTAACTAATTTGAATTAAGCTTAAAGTATTTTTAAAAAGGGGCAAACTTTTTGTAATTAAGTTTTAGGTATTTTTGGTCGTATTTATTATTTCTACTGCCTTTTCTCGGGATAAAATTGCAAAGAACTCCAAAATTTAGCCCCAGTTTCAAACACATCAATTCTAATTCAACCATTTGTTTGCATAACGCTGCATCTCCACGAAGTAATTTTTATTGCTGCGAACAAGCAAAAACGTCGGCAAAATACCAACTCAACGATTGCTAATTGCTTTGAGTGGAGAAAACTTGACAAAGCAATTTCTTTTTTCTCCACCTTTTTTTAAAACATGTAAGATCGCTATATTCGGCTGGGGCGAATCCTATATACTTTTTACATTGGCCTTTCGAAACCTCGAACTTTTTTTATTTTTATCAATTTTTAATTTATGAAATATTTCTTATTTTTAAATAGGGGTCGGTGTCATATCTTAACCCTTTTAGGGTGACTACGGAGAATTTGTAGGGGTTTTTATCCAAATTTTTTCAAATTATGTATGGAAATTCTCTTAGGGGGGGAATAGGGGGTAAGTGTGTTTTAGAAAAATGTTTTCAAGGAAAAATTATTCGGGGTCAGTCCTACATTTGACCTATCGATGGGCACCTTAGAAGCTGTAGGGAGGATATGTTACAATTTCCCAAATGAAGGGTAAGTATGTTCTAGGAATATGTTTGGGAGGGGAAACTAAAGGGGGTCCGTCGTACACTTTATTTCTCTAAGGCCGACTCTGGGGAAGTTATATGCGTATTTACATCATTTTTGTAAATTTTGATGGCAGCCTCTTTAGGTGATGGAGATAGGGGGTAAGTATGTTATAGGATGGGGGTAAGTATATTTGGGGAGGAAAAACTAGTGAGGCATGTGATACATTTTATTCCTCTAAGGGCGACTCCTAGGAAGTTTTAGCAGTTTTTATCCAAATTTTTTGAAATTTTATGTGGCAGCCCTGTTATGGTCTGGAGATAGGGTGTAGGTTTGCTTCACAAAAATGTTTGGGAAAGAAAATTAATTGCGGTCGGCTTTACATTTGACTTTTGTAGGAGCCCCTTAAATCTTTGGAAGCGATTTAAACAAATTAAAAAAAATTAGACTTTGTATGGAAATCTCGTAAGGTGGTGGATGGAGTGAGGAAAAATTGATGGGAGTCGATCTTTCATTGCACCCGTGTGGGGGCAACTCCGGAGCAGTTGTTGAGGTGTTTATCTACAAATTTTAAAGAAATAAACAAAGGTAGTCTTGGTTTTTTGCTTATATCTCGGTCAGTTATCGGGCGATTTTGCTGGATTTCAAAAGCGATTTGCTTGCAGATATTTGTGGTAGTTTGATACCACTTACGGGTCTACGCGACATCGGGTGGCTTAAGAAAGTTATTTCAGCCATAACACGGACAGACGGGCAGACGGATAAACGGGCAGATGGACAGACGGACATGGTTAAATGGACTTTCCTATCTATAAGGATCCAGAATGTATATACTTTATGGGATCGCAGATGGCCAACTTATCTATACTCTTATTTCTTATGTAAAATGTAAAAAAATATGTTATAATTGAGCTCTTTCATAAGTTAAATTAATTGTTTATTAGTAATTTCTGTATTTCTATCATTTTCTTCCTAGGAATTTCAAAAAATAAACTAAAATGGCGGTAAGACTAAAATGACAGCTAAGTGTTTGTCAATGATTGCTTAGCCGATTGTTGAAGCGTTCATTGCGCAATGAATTGCTGCATATGACCATTTTGGGTCTACACATCGCAATTTGTATTAAAGCAATCAAGTTTGACAATTGCGGCAATAAAAATTGCTAAGTGTGACTTAAACGCTAAAACACAGGCACACTGAAATTCTGAAAACTTACGATTTTTATAGTAGATCCGAATTTACGAATAATTATTTTCTAAAATGTTTAACAATTATTTATTGCACGATCACGTTTTTTGGCTGCCAGATTTTCAGGGAACAACTATTTTTTTATTTTAAGATTACTTGAGTCAAATGGAAATTACTTTAAACTTACAAAGAAATTCTCCATTAGATTTTTTAATTGTGAATTATCGACTTTATAACGAAGTTTAAAAAAAGTAAATTGATAAAGGAGTTGCGAACTCCTAAATCTTCAAAGGTTAAAGCTGACATATTAAGAAGACGTAAAAACCCACTCAATTGAACTTTTATCTTTCCCATCTGTTAAAATAACTTTTGAGTAACAACGGTTTTCTTGACTCATTAAAAAACTTTTTCATTACATTTAAACAACGGAAACAGCAATAAGGAATCAAATAAAACCAGCTTTTGTTTGCAAAATATTTAAAAAATATTTTGTTTTCTTTATTGTAACAAAAACTAAGCGTCTTAAGTATAAATATAAAATTGTATAAAAATTAAAATCTATAATTGTATCACAGTTTAAATATGTATAAATGTAAGAACAAAAAAACATTAAAGCACTAAAACCTTTAAGACACTTAACACTAATTACGCTTTTAAATGTAATGAAACAGCAGCAGTGACACTAAAAGATTACATGATCAAAACGGACGCAAAGTGGACAACAAAGCCTGTTGAGCAGGCGGAAATAATGATGTTGAAGATGGTATAGTTGTTGCAGGTACTGCGGCTGAGCTTACAGTTGATAACATCCGAATTCCAGCTGCTAAATTGGTTGAAGGTATGAAAGGAATGCTGTGGTTGTTGCTACTGCTATGAATGCTGGTGGTTAAACTGCCATGACTGCTGCAGGCTGTAGCAGCCATTGATGAAGGTAAACGGGAAATTGGATTTAACATGAAACTCTGTGTAGTTTGTGTTAGGGACATTGAAGAAGATGCTGCTGCTGCTGTTGTTGAAGAAATTAATGCAGATTGAGAGTTGTTAACGGTAGTTGCTGTAACTGTTGACTTCTGTGCCACCGGATATGCCATTTGTAACGGTTTGTATTGACATTTTTTGGCGTGTGTACGCATATTACTGGACTGCGTAAATGCCTGATTGCAATTTTGATGTGGACAGACGTACGGTTTGCAACCTGTATGATAGTTAAGATGTGTTTTCAAATGATGTTTCTTGGTAAACGCTTTGGGACATATGGGACAATTAAATGGTTTAATGCCCGAATGTAAACGATGATGTAAAGTCATATTACTGCGATCAGCAAATGATTTACCACACACCGAACACTGATAGGGTTTTTCGCCACTATGTGTGCGCATGTGTTGTTTTAATAGCATTTTGCGGGAAAACCTTTTGCCACATTCGGCACATTTATGCGGTTTAACTCCAGTGTGTATGCGTACGTGCATGTTAAAAGCCACACGTTGATTAAATGATTTAGGACAGTAGGGGCATTCGTATTCCTTTTTATTGCGATGTATTTTCATGTGGCTGCTTAAATAGCCCTTGTCGTTGAAGGTTTTACCACATTCTGGGCACTCGGCAGCAAACTCTTTAGTGCCTCTGTGTACAGAGAGATGATACTTGTAGTTGCGCAATTGAGAGAAACCTTTACCGCAGTCAGTGCATTCGTAGCGGGGGGATTTGTGGGTTTTTTCGTGGGCCTAAAAACATGAACAAGAGAAAAAAAAATTAAACTTGTAAAAAGGTGTTAAATAGGATTTACAAAAGTTTTAAGACTTATTTTTATATATGGTTATATGTGGTGAAAAGTCCAAGATGTGCTTCCCTTGGTGTAACTGGGCTCATAAGACATCATTCTCTACATGGTGGAGTGGTAGGAACGACAGCAAAAAGCTTAGGCAATATAGAAATGGCAGAATTTGGCTACACAAATATTCTAGGTAATTTGTCTTGAGGATCTTAGTATTGGCCAGGAATCTAATACGAACTAAATGGCCACAAGGGTGAGTTTTAAAACAAAACCACCGATAATAAGTACCGAAGGCGGCGTCTTTATCATGGGAGAGGACATCAGATTGCCCTACAAACGATCTAATGAATATAATGGGTTCCAGGCAGAGATACTAGCCATCTTAAGGACAACAGTTCTGACAGGGAAACATTTTCTAAGGGGAAGTCAGGTCACTGTTTAGGTCGACAGCCAGGAAGCCCTTATGGCCTTGAAAGCGCATTGTGCCAATTTAAAGTTGGGAAAAGGTTGTAGGAATGCTCTTGGTAGGGCTATGGACTTTTTTAACGTTAGACTATGTTGAATTCTGGAGCACTGCAAAATATTAAACAATGAAATAACTGCTGAACTCGTTCGTAGGGGCTTGACCCTAAGGAAAACTGTAAGAGCACTAATGGACATGAATGCTTAATATGACGAATCTTTTGTGCAGGAGCATAAGTAATTGTAGGATAGCTAGGTACACATGACCAGAGCTGAGATACTGGACTGTTAATGGACTAGGATCATAACTGGACTTTGTCCAATTAGGGCTACGATGAACTAATAGGATCGCACCACTTCGGATTATCAAGGATATGTGAGGATGAGCAGGAATTGGAAACGACATATCATGTTGTCTGTCACTGCCCAAAATTACAGAGTTGTAGGGTCAAGTATTCCGGCAAAAGGTTTCATTAAAAACTGAGCCAAATTTTGGGGTGTAAACTGCAAAACATAATTGGGTTCATTATTAAAACCAGGGAACTAGAAGGTATGTAATGGAAAAGGGGAATCACAGGTGTTGAGTTGATTTTTCTCTCTCTTTCCTAGACTTTCTCTTTCCTTCTTGCTTGTCTTAAAATTTATTTTTTCCTTTTCTTGATGTCTTGGTTATCTTGGAAGGTACCCACAATGGATCCAGAAGGTCATTTTCGATAACGACAGGGTAATAGAGTGGGGTCCACAAGACCGCCTAAACGATCGTAAATGCTCTCAAGGCATTTATTAACTGGCTTACAGCTACTTAGATCAGGTGAAAAATCTACGAAGCGTAATTCAGATGGCGAATCAGCCTCCTAAGATCTATTTGTAATTGGTGCAAGAGTAATAGAAAATTTAGAGCCATTTTGCTGTTTTTAAGGGCAATATATGTACGAACGGAGAATAGGATTGGATTCGAATATTGACAGTCGCTTACAGAGAACCTGCAAAACGTTTGGCTGCCTTAAATCTATTTGGAAGTCGTATCTCTTTTATTGCAACCTTTGATGCGAAACCTGGAACACTGCCTCCCTCGACATGCGAAAATTATAAGCAGCCGCTGATCAGTCGTAAACTCTGGCTAGAATCTTTATCTAACCAAAGAACAGGTCAACAAAGCCTATTAACCCTATTGTTAAAGGTAAGCAAATGGTGCTTGTTCGGCCACATCCTTAGAAGGCTTACTTACGACATTACTAGAATTGGAATAGACTGGAAATCGCAAGTCATCATAAGAAGGGAACGCCCACTGCATACATGATGAAGACAGATAAGTCGTAAGCACAAGAGAGAGATATGCTCAGGAGCTTTGTAAAAGTCCTTTGTCACTTGTAGGAACGACAGGAACTTTTTCCCGTCTTCACTCACCAAATCTCAGTTTCTTTATCACAATAAACTTCTCCTATATAGGGGCTTAAAAGCTCGCAAAATTTGATTAAACATTAATTAGAAAGCCCTTTCAAAGAGAAGTCATTGTAACGATATTTTAATGGAACATTGCCAGGACCCGACAAATGGGTCTGACCAAAGGGAGTGTCCAAGTAGAGAAGGTGTCATCTATGGAAAATTCCATGTGTATTCTTATTTCAAAAGACTTGTATGCCGTCGGAGTTTTAATTAAAAATCTTATTGTTCCTACCTTTTCGTTTATATATTTTTCAATAATTAAAATATTTTCTCAACAACTCACCTGCAACGTTTGGGAACAACCAAAAACTTTATCGCATATTCGGCACTTATAGCTGATCTCTTCCGCATTTGATGACAAACTAGAACAATTATCTGATTGAGGACCCAATTGTACATCTCTGGATGTATTTGCAGTTGTCAAGTGAATATTGGTAACTGAGCTCAGTGAAATATTTGAAGAATTCAATAGAACTTCCTTTTGCTTCTTAGAATGATATAAACTGCTGGAATTAACTGTGGCAGTGGCTGGCGATAAAAGCATTGGAGATTTAAAATTTAAAGTGGATGTCTTATAAAAGGACTCCAAGCAATCCAGGCAATCAGAACGAGAACACATAGGCTTACTGGTGGCTGAATGATGTGTTGGAGGAGGAGAATGTGTGTCACCATTATGTGGGGTGGAAGTTGGTGGGTTTAAAAGTGTTTGTGTTATTGCTTGTGTAGGCTGTTGTGAGTTAAGGATATAAGGAACGAAATAACGTTTTTGATAAGGCTGCATATACGGTCTTGAGGCACTTGCTGTATTATAAAATCCGGCGCTAAACATATGAGGCAAAAATTGTGCATAAAACTTTTGAGCATTCGCAGCGGCTACTGCTGCCAAAATATTGGTGTGTAAACCCGAAAAGTTGGTTATGCCAGCAGAGGAAAAGTCATTGTTTGCAGGGTGAGAAGAGGCCAGTAAGGGATGTGTGTAACTTAGGTTTTGCTTGGTCTTGGATAAGTCTAAAATATCTGCGGATGCCAGATTGGCTTTAGTTGCTATTGGTGCATACAATTTTGGACTAGAAGATGGTTTTGTATCGTGTTGTGTGTTATTAGATGACGGCGATGATTTAAATTTACTCTCAAAATGTTCAGTTTTATCACTTAATATTCTTTGTATGCTAAAGTCGGTTATTTGGGTACTATTCGAATCCTTAGATTCCGCAGCTGATTTAGGAGTAGCATTACCCATTTCAAGATTTTGTAAACGTTGTAAAAGGGACTGTTTAAATCCCATTTTTATATTAATCATTACTTGTTTATTAACTTAACACTTTAAAAGTTTTTATAAACTTTGAATTTAAAAGAAATATTTTTAATTTTTATTATTTTGTTTTTAAGGATCACTTGCCGTTTACGATTCTATTTGTACCGTTGGAATTAACATCAAATCGCGTTATGATTCGCTGTCTTATTGACATGATGCTTACATCAACTGTATCCACAGCTTAAACTTTGTCTACTGATACTAACTTGGCTTTAATCTTTAAATATGTACAACACAAAATAATATACGGCTCAGCTTCTCTTCTCACTTGCGGTCAGAAGCATGTTTTTTTGTTGGCGGTTGGTCAAGAAAAACGTGTTGACAACGTTTTAAAATACACACATTATATCAACAGCTACTTTAAGCCATTATACAATACAAAGCAAGTCAGCCAGCTAGCCAGCCACACACAAACACAACAGGCGGTAGCACTTAAAGGCGGTTTGTTTTCAATTTGATAGCTGTTGAAGTGTTGTGAATGCCAGCAATTTACGATCTCTAATCGACCAATACACGATCTGTTTAAGCCAATATTAGCCGGATTATCTCACATTCTCTTTATATAATTTAATTGGTTAAATAATATAAATTGAGCTCAGCTTAAGTCTTTTATTTCTCTTATTGTTTTTTTGACATTGTTTGTTCTGTCTTTTCTTCTCTCTCTTTTGTCTTATTTCAACAAAAGGATTTTGTTATTGTTATTAGTTTGTTCGTTTGTTTCTTTTGAGCAATATTTTGGTTTTTTATTATGTGTGTTATTTTCCGTTTTCATTGTTATTGTCATGATGATGACGACAATGCTGATCAGTTGTGTTTTCTTGCTACTAGTTATTTGTTTTCTCTTACTCTCTCTTATTTGTTATAACATCTTCTCGTTTATCATTGTTACGGAGTGCGGTCAATAAAATTGTTAAAAAGAGTTAAGGTTTTTTAATTATCTTAGACATGGGATTAAAGGATTTAATGCAAATGTCAAATAACAAAGTCATAGCACAGTTTATGAGAAAATAAAATGATTATCGTAATGATTTTTCCAAAGAGTCCCCAACATACACAGAAAAAAACTCAAAAATTGTTTCAATTACCAAAATGATTGAATCAATTGATAAAGTGTTTAAATTTGCACCTATCACCAAAATGATTATATCAATTACTTTAATTGTAAAAACTGAAAAATTGCAATTTTTTATCCAATTAAAAATTTTGATTACTAAAATGATCATCATTTAAACTTACTTTAAACACTACAATTACTTGAAGGAATTAACAAGTTAAAAGAAAAATAATACAAATAATTTTTTTTGGCCCGACTGGGCATATCATCCTTCGTAAGCATAGCCTGTTTTTAAGCAAAAAGTTTTTTTTTTTAGGAATTAAACAGTTAACTGGGAGAATCAACTTTTTAATTAAAACAGGTTAATTTTTTCAGTGCGGGCTTATGGTTATGATATTTCAGGTTTCTATATAATTTTCTTTGAATGCTTGACACTATACTTGAATATCACTAGCAGTAAGTAAGACTGTCCAGTGAAGGCATAAATAAATGAGAAATAAAAATACATCAACTACGAAGAGAAAAATCTGTCAGACTTTATTCTAAAATACACAAAGTGGGATAAAAGAAATGACCCTATTGAGAGATGCTCTTATTTTTGAAAATGGCGGCCAATGCCAAATCTGTTTTGACATTTGTGAACTAGATAGATGCAGAATACAAGTGAACAAACCATGGAGCGATACACTATTTTTTGCGTAACAATTCGTCTGTGTTATTTGCGCAGCGCTAATTTTGTAGCCGATTTCCCGGTCGTCCGGCACTGACTGCGTAAACACTGCGCCATTTGGCCACCAATTTAAAGAGTATAGAACCACATGAGACGCTGCCAAGATTGGCCGGCCCCGAAGCGACGGTTTTGCCAAGAATATCGCCGCTGTTTGCAAAGATATTCAGCCAGAAACATCAATCAGAAGCCAGGCCTCGCAATTAGCTATCAGCTGGTCGTCTCTAAGGAGAATTTTGGTCAAAGACCTACGCACGTTTCCCTACAAAATTCAGTCCGTGCATTGGCTGATACCTGTCAATCGCCAAACGCGTGTAACCTACGCCCAATCCATTCTCAATCTCGAGGCCAAAATAGACGATTTTTCGACCAAAATCATAATAAGCGATGAGGCTCATTTTCACCTCTGCGGGTATGTGAAAAAACAAAACTATCGCTTCTGGAGCAACAAAAATCTACGAGTGATGTACGAGGAGCCATCACACCCGCTCAAGCGAACTGCAAACGACAAACCGTGGACGGTGTGCGCTATTGGGCCATGTTAGCTGAGCTTTTTCTGCCGCAATTGCATGAATTAGGACTAGAGGATATGTTGTTTCAACAGGACGGAGCAACGGCACACACTGCGCGAGCCACAACCGATATTCTTAAGGCGGCGTTTCCACCGATTTAACAATTTACATTGTTCGGCAAAATTGCCCGATTTAACCGTTCCAGACTTTTTTTGTTGAGTTTTTTGAAGGTCGGTGTTTACTTAAACAAGCCTGGGACCCTGGAAGCCCTCCAGGACATTATTCGACACGAGTGAAAGAATCTGTCGCCCGAAGTTCTCGCTGAAGTGATGAAAAATGCCATAAAAAAACCCGTATAGCAATCGATTTTGACGGCGCCCATTTGGCCGATATCTTCTTCTCGACTTGACCAATAAAATTATAAATGTTCAAGTAAACATAATCAAAAACCAGAATCGAAGTTTTTTTTTATAAAAAAATGAGGGCCAGACAACATGACTCGTTTTGGCCCACCCTGTACAAATATACAAAAATAATTTTTTAAATACGTTGAACTTTAAGAGAGTTACGGCTAGTGAAAGTTTTAAATGAGTAGTTACGCAACTTATCAGAAAAAAATATTGGCAAAAATATCAAAAGGGTAATTTTTCTACAACAAAGTGCTAGAAATCAGCATAAAAAAATATAGTTTCATCCTTCCTTTAATTATGACAGCTACTGCAGTAGGTTAGGTTAGGTTGAACTAGCTGGTTCTGAAGAAAACACATAGATCCTCTGGGTCTTTAGCGTTACTAGGCAAAATGAAACAAAAGCGAAGAAAGTGTTACTGCACGAAAAATATTGAAAACACATAAATAAGAGTTAACAGTGACAAGATTTACCTGTTCTCAGTCCTCTTTTCTAAGCACACATACATGCATGAGTCTCCTTCAAGTAGTTCTTTGTATGTGTACAACTGTGTGGCATTTAACTCCTTTTCGGGATGGCTTTCCTTTTGTCTTAAATGTGATAATTAATTATGGTCATAAAATGTTTATTTTTATCTCATTTGTGGTGTCTTTTGTTTTGTTCTTAGCAATAATCATCCATGTACATTTCATGAGTCTAATTAATATTTCTTTTTTTTGTGGGAATATTTCTCTTTGACCTGTGATTGTGATAAAAATTATGATGTTGAAAATTTTAATTAGAAAAATAACTTCTTATGTATTTTTATTTCACAGAAAAATCATGACAAGTTACTTAAAGTAGTTTAAATGTTTATTGACCTTTAGTTGAAGCTGTGGAGTACTGTCGTTTCTCAGAGCACTTGATATTCGTAAATACCAAAAGGGCGCTGGGGACAAACTGCTCGTTTAATATTTAAATCACTGTTTTTTTATGAAATGTTATAAAATTTTTATATGCTTTTGAAAAATATTTTCATCAGGTAATATAATAATGTTAAACGTTTTATAAAAATTTGTTGTGATAAGTTCTTTTGTGATGCACCAAAAAGAATAAGAGACTGTTTCACTAACGTTAACTTCTTTTAAATAAATATTTATATTCGCTTTATCAGTTGGGTGGATTAACGAAACAATGAGCCTTAAAAGTACTCCTTTACAGGATTAGGGTATGGAAGAATAGCAAAAACAAGGCATTTACTGAAGACATAAGGAAGAAACATGTTATTGCTCATGTTTTGCACCAGTAAGAGCTTGCAGCTTCGCTTCAGTAGACCTTCTCCTACTTGGGAGGTCCGATAGTTGGAAAATGAAAAATTTTTAGTTATATGGTTTCCAAAAGTCGATCCCATCTGGTTCTCATCCAAATGGTTCGGTAGGCTTTTATTAGCCATATCGAACAAATTCTTCAGTTTGCTAGTGCCAAAGTGCCTAACCCGAAGACTGTTATGTGCCGGACAGCAGAAAAATGGTTGATGAAATATCTTCTTCATTTTATCTCCTTTAATAACTTACAAAAGTCGTCGAAAGGAAGTCCCATTTTTCTGGGGTGGTTGCTAAGTCAATAGCTATCACTAAATGCAATACTTGGGACTTCTTGGGTCCAACCTCGGCCATGTTATTCTTGTAGTTTTATATAAGGGTTCGCTAGACCATCTATTTTCAGTGAGTGTGCTAATGAATGTTTCTCAAGTTGCTGGCAGGAAGAGAAGGGAATGTCATTGCAGTGGTCAACTGCTGATTTTTCCGATTTCGCACTATATTTTGCCAGTTTATCAGAAACACAGACGTGTATAGTTTTACATGAGTACCTGCCGTGTCGGCATCAACCTCATGGTGACCGTCACAATATTGCCTGTGATATGGCCCCCCAGATAGTTTGCTAGACCACCCAGGTAGCAATTCTCCATCGTGGCACCGTGCTAGCCCTTAACAGATCCCCTGCTGGGGGTTGGGCTATATCCAGTTTTGACTTCATCATTTTTCAAATCAAAATAGAGCCGCGCCGACAAAGACACATCTCCACACGTTTGTAAAGCCTACTACTCTGACGGAGTTTTATTTCAGATCAGAGGGCCCCCAGCCGAGGCCAGTTTCCCAACTCACTTACTTCCAAGCGCTCTCACACCTTTTCAGCTGTTAGCCTACTCCATCAGGTGCTCTTTTTCTTGCAAACCTTAAGTTCATATAACACCGTTTACACGATCACTCTGAGGCCCGCACAAGACGGACACCAGCATATTCACTTTCATTCTCAGTTGCCCCGCTAGGGGATATTCACAGCCTTATGTACTCCCGAAGGAGGCCTGACCAATTATCACATCGTGCAATACACGCAAAAGGCGGCTTTCAAATTCCCTTGGTACCACATAGGACTCTGATCAGCCTCGGAAACCGACTTTCGTCCAATTCCTGCTAACTTAATCTAAACAGATAAAGTATTAGTACCCTTTAAACCTTGAATCGCTGTGTAATCCTTGGTAAAGAGCATGCCACAGCATCAACAAGGACAACCTGCCCTAAGCCAGACCAGTAATGCAATGCCATACAATTCAAGGATGTCCGACGCCCGCTGACAAGTCGTGGTGTAGAGTGTACTTTAGTAAGAGGCGCTTGGATTTGCCTAAAGATACTGATGTTTTTTTCTCAATTCCTTGTATTACTGCAACAAGTTAACTGCTTTACAAATCGCTTAAAATTCAGCTTGTAGTTCACTGAATTAATCGGGCAGTCTGATTGCAATCCGGGCTTCTGCTTCCGCAATATACCACCTGAAACACCCGCCCTTGTTTTAGACCCGACGGTATATACATACATTTAGGTCTATAGTCTTCGAGAAAGTGATTTAATTTGCTCCTCTGCGGTGAGAAATCTAAGAAGACTTTCATGCAGATAAACGATTTCGGTGTACAGTAGTCATTCAAATTTGGAAAAAGTCCAATATTCTTATGCTTGCATGACTACATGTTTCGTATCTGCATACGTCCACATCTTCTAGTTTTATCACAGTGTTCAGTGCCAGCTTTCTTGCCATGACGGCCGCTTGAAGCGTCTTACTTAGACAAGGACATGAGCCTTGTTCGACTTAGCATTAAAGCAGGCTTTCTAAACGTGTGGAAAATGATGTGGATTTTTAAGGGTCAATTTACCTTTATCTTTTTTGTACTATCATTGTATACATGCATCAATCTATTCAAATTCTTAATCAGAGTGGATCTGGCTAGCTTTATTGTTGCGGACACGAACTATATTTTAATTCAATTTAATTCAAATCGAAATTGAAAAATTCTAAATAGAATTCCTATATTCAAATCATTGACAACTTGATCGAACGAGTACAATTTATATTCGAATCGAATGCGACGATTTGGACCAAGGCAAACTGTGTCCTTTTCCTAAACTGTTGCTTTTTCTACTAAGTCTATTGTATATTCTAAAGATAACGTTACCGTAACAAAAACCTCCAAATTAAAGTTAGAACATTAAAAAGGTAGCAACAAACATACAATGCAACATGACACTCATTAGACACCAGGTGCTGTGGAATGAAACATTCCAATGCATAAAACAAATTCTGTGGAGACACGACTGAATATTGCTAGGTGCGTATTTAAGTCCTATTTTTTAAAAAGAGTTTTAATGCTTGCAAAGACAAGATCATAAAACACTGCTTTATTTATTGTTGTAGTATATTTGATTAAGAAAAATTTTTTTTAGAAAAAAAAAACAAACAAAAAAAGGAAGAGAATCATAATATTTGAAATTTATCATAAAAAAAAAAGATGCAAAAGTTTACGAGAAAGTTTTGGACATAGAAAAATGATGCCAACATTATGGTGCTATAATAACAATACATCATATGGCCTTATCAATTCTGTAGAATCTTAAATTGTGTTTAAGCTTTTGCACTAAATTCTAACAGAGAAGGAATAATTAACACGCTGACTGAGGTAAACACAAAGAAACATATTCGCGAAAAAAGCAAAGAAAAACATTTATAAATTTCCTTTAGGCCGGCTGCCAGAGGAATAATACCTAATGATGATTAAACTTTTTTCATTTAATTTGTCTAAAGACACACAGGCAAAAAAATGGCGAAAAAGTGAAATAAAGATACGCATACTGATCGTCAGCTAAATATGAGACACTTATTTTGAAATTAGTGTTTTAAGGTTTTAGTACTTTAAAGTAATTGGCATCACTTATGATAATTTGTAAACATTTGAGCTGCCGCCGATATTTTTAGGTCTATGCCGCCCCAGCCAAGAAATTTACGGTGCGCCGCCGCCGCCGATTATTTTTCATGGGCTGGGTTCTCTAATCTGCAGCCTTTTTTTTCGGGTATCCTACAGTGTTTCAGAATCTCGTAGTCGGATACTCCTGAATTCCTCAAGCGCTGACCTAATGTTTCTGACCACCCTCAGCTTTGCTCGCTGTAAGAGCAGCTTTTCTCTCCACATACCAAGGGCATCAGCGATACGGTTTGAAGGTGAAACTTCCGTTGCCGCCCTCGGGGTGTCATTTGTAGTCCAGGTACTTGAATCCCCATTATGAATGACCTGTTGCGGACATTTGAGCATTCCTTCAAGGCTAAAGGGCAGCCTCTTGCTGAACTTGAACTGTATAATGAAAGGGCCATGTATGACGTGAGTACAGGGCGCAATAGAAGGTAGGTTAGGTAGAACAGGCAGCCGTTGAAGGAAAGAATACAGCTCACTTGGGTCCGCTTGATTCGGTCCCTTTGTGTTACCTAGAGAGGCAGATAGAATAGGTTGAGACGGAAGGAAAGAAGAAATTTAGAGAAGGATAGATAAGAAAGAAAGAAAAAACAGAAGAATGAAGCAGACTTACCAGGGTCTCTGGTGGGAATCGAACCCACAACCCCCTGACCGGCAGAATCGTGCACTTACCACTGACCTACCGGGGCACCCTGGCGCAATAGAAAAAACCATGACAATGTTGATAAATGGCAGGATGGTGGCATTCTCTGCTTATTCGGTCTGAGGACGGTAGTCTCAGGTATGCGACTCAGGTTAAATATCAGGGGTTAATGAAATTTGGGTTAATTTCCCTTCTGTAGGGGAAAAGTTGACGATCATTGTTAGTAAGGCTAGACGCATCCTTGGAAGTGATTGAGGCATCAGAAGGTATGCTGCTCTATGCAATGTATGCTTTCTTTTGGTACAAAACAGTTATGGCCGACTTATAGTGCCAAATGGTGGCTATGCTGGCATACATGATGCTTTATATATGACGCAACGTTCATATGAAAATGCCTAAATTTCGGCTTTAGCCTTAACCTAAGCTTTTCTCTGGCAGGGCATGATTCTCTCAATGCATTTTTGTACTCAAAAGGCTTGTATATGACTCCAGATTACGCGTGTGGCCAGAGGACGGAGAACATTTATTAGCTTGGCTGCATTTAACCCTTTTGATTCAATAGGAGAAGGAAGAGACTCAGTGGAGACTAACCTCAATAAAGCTAACTGGGGTGACCCTAGCTGCCTTGCGCGCTGGCCGCCTGCCATCGTCTGCCCCTGGTTTTCGGTGATGGTTGTGAAAATTGCAGCTTGCTGCCTTTAATAAGTTGGTGTGCTGATGATGGTGTGCTCAAGAGTGATGGTGGGTTGCCCTTGAAGCTAACTTTTGCTTACCACTGTACATTTAAATGATGTTCATAACTGCCCTATAGGTGATCCAATATGTGGTTGTGAGATTTTTTTAGCGTCACCAGTCCCGGACTTTGACAAAACTTGAAATAATTTCGGTTGCTGAGAGCGATATGACCCTGAACTCCTTGAAGTTCTACTGGAAGAAGCTTTAGCATGGATTCCACATGTGTCAAGAGCCTAAAGAGCTTCGGTTCTAGCCTGATTTCGGCAAGGCTTTTTTGTAGGGCAAGATTGTTGTTTGAACCCAAATCGCGGAGAAAGCTCCTGTTAGGTATGAAGTTGCATTGCAGCCAGTTGCATTTCTCATAAAGAAGAGGAATCATACATAATTTAGTTTAAATTGGTACTCGTAGGTGGCAATTTGCCCAGGCTGCAAATTAGGATTTAAACCGGAAAGAATCTAACTTCCTATAAGTTTTTTGCAGGCCGGAATTAAAAGCAAATTTTTCTCTAAAAATTCCTAATAAAAATAAATATCCTGCGGCAATTAGTCCATAACTTATGGGTTCATGTAAGACAAGCTCTCGAAAGTAACCTTAACCCTCATGCAATTGGGCATAATATAGCAGACTTGACTGACTACAACTTTCTTATATGATTTTATTGCTGTCTGCTTTTGTAAATATGTGTCTTGTTTTTTTTGGTTATTTTGCTGTTGCTTCACATATAAACAAATGAGTTTTGCCCATTGTTATCTTGTTTTAAAATTTTACATATTACAGCAAAAACACTGTTGTAGCAGGATTTGTTTTTGCTGCCAGTGTGATTATTAGCATCATTTGTTTTAGTTTTTTTTTTGCACACACACATATACATACATATATGTTTGCTATTTTGCTACTGATTTAAATTCCTAGATAACATGATGTGATGTTATACTTTTTGTTTATGTTGTAGTTGATGTTAGAGTTCTTCTTGATTTTTATTAGCCAAGTTAAAATGTTAAAACATAACCCAAACAACTGTTGACGAACCGAGAAATCTTCACGTGCGCTAATTAGTGGCACAATAAAGGCGAGTGTGATGCATTTCACCTGATTAGAGATGTTTAATTTTTAATAGCAAATTCGTGTTGACACTTAGCTACATACTGTGATAGACGCTACACTATCTAAAATAGTTCAGTTGGCGGGGAAAGTGGAGCTGAGTGTGAACTTCAAAAGAACGGACCTGGTCCCGTTCACCAGGAGAACTATAAATGTTCAATGAACCACACCGATATTGGTTCTTATACTAAAGAAACACACGAAATACCAGGGAATAATACTAGACAGTAACCTGCCATATAGGCTCTATTTAAAAGAAGGGGTCCAAAAGACTGCCAATGCGCTGCATCCATGCAAGAGGATACTGGGCTGAACATGGTGTC
This sequence comes from Melanophora roralis, assembly GCA_963583895.1. Taxonomy (NCBI): domain Eukaryota; kingdom Metazoa; phylum Arthropoda; class Insecta; order Diptera; family Rhinophoridae; genus Melanophora; species Melanophora roralis. The sequence goes on from OY757188.1 coordinate 20,197,894, forward strand.
TTACGTCCAATCTAACACGTTGGATCTATACTGCAATGTCTAGGGCAATCTTATATCTTAGGATATTCGTGTGGTGCACTAAACTGGACCAAACTTACTGCATGCGCTTAGAGAGCTCCCAGAGACTTGTTGGACTGTGAACAACTGGCGATAAGCGCAGCACATTAACGACATCGCTGAATGTAATCTTAGATTTAAAACTTTTTAATCGAAAGTTGTGTAGCAAAATGCCTACAAAAATGTGTGCTGATTGCAGTGATTTTTTAAGGCAGAGATTATGGCAGCCAAATTAACTGCTTATATTTCCCTGTCCTCCCACGCTAAAAATTTTTAGGGAGCCAGATCATTCATAGTAAGAAGGCGATCAGGGAAATCTCTCAAACCTCACCTGCTCTGCAATTGTTTTAGCAATCAAAAAATCTGTTGGTAAGCTTAATGCCGTGAGAAAGGTACATATATTCTAAGTTCGTGAACTCAAAGGTATTGTGGCAAATGAGTTGGCTGACAAACTGGCAAGGCAAAGGGGTTCAACTATCTTTGGAAAGATTAGTAGACGTTTGTGCTTCACTTAAGTTCTACAATGGCCTTAGGAGTCTGGATGAATGCCACCATGTGTAGAGTATGTCAAATTATGTGGATATCTTACAACCCGTGGGCCAGGAGGTTAATTACAGTCTTGTAAAAAAGCGGTTGCAGTCTATGACAAGTGCAGAATGACTGATCAGCAATTATTGTAGACTTTGTGGTGTCCCGGAAGATAGGGAAACCATTAGTTATATATTATTGTACTGTCCAGTGCTCGCGTATCGGTGCAAACTTTTAGGTGTCTCGTCCTTTCCAAAACCAGAAGAAGCTATCTGGAGTAGGTAAGACAAGACCGCTAGTATATGCCAAGAGAAGTGGGAGTACCCTGGAGCTTATCACATCGAGTTAATTCCCCTGAAACCAGCAGATAACCATTTCTTCTTTTCCAGTAACATTAAGGACTACTTGATTTAAAGTTCTTATGAGGTTTTAAGGGTTCGTAAAGAAAGCAAAGAAAACTGAGGCAGTTCCACACCAACCCATATGCTTTAAAGAAAATTAAGTTATCAAGTAAAGCACGCAAGTGTCCCCTGAGTTCTGCCCTTGCCATATATCTCTAGCTACCCTAAAGTCGCTTCTGTATATATGCCTGACTGTTGGCATAAATCTATAAGATCTATTGCTATCGGCAGTATTTCCGCCTTGAACACACTTTACTCTTGAGATGGTCTATAGGACAGTCTAATGACCTCTCACATGATAAAAACGCCGGTTTCGGTGTATGTATTCATCTTAGGCTTTTCAGTAAAAACTTCATATGTCGCAAAATGTTATCCTAGGGCATTTGACAGTAAGAGGGTAAACACTTTGGAAGAAAAAAACCTGGTCAAGATATTTTAAACCTTGCTTAGGGCACAGAAAGTTTACTGGACACGGGTATTATAGATTTTTCCAAAATCAATGTCAGGTGGCACTTAAATCAGTAGAAGTTCAAATGGCTTGCATTGATTTAATTAATACTTTAGTGGTGGTTCTTAGAGCTCAGGACTAATTTTAAAGAAATTTCCGACTTCTTAATACACATATAATATTACTATACCAGAGGCCAAACCGTCGCATTCGATTCGCATCGAAATTTCACTCGATCGATTGAGTTGTCAATGCTTTTAATATAAAAATTCTTATTCGAATTTTTTAATTTCGAATCGAATGTAGCGATTTAGCCCCAGCTATGCTGAATTGTTCTGATATCTTTTAAAACCAATTTTCTTGTCTAACTTTTTGTGCTTGACGATGGAGCTTTAAGATGGGAATGCTTAAAATAACCTGAAAACGATGTTGCCAGACTGTTGGACGCGCCAGCATGGTGACGTTTAGCTACGACTAGGGCACGCCATTTTAGGGGGGTCATTGCCAGTGCACTTAGGATTTATGATTTTTGGTTTATGGTTAATCAGCTTACATTTTGTTAAAAAAAAGAGCTGCCAAGGTTTAGAATGTTTTCTAAAAACTTACATAAACTTAAAACTTAAATGTTTTAAAAGAATTTTTAAAAAATAAATTATGTTGAAACTATGTTTAACATTTAACATTAAATAAACCTTCTTAGAAAATGCTTTAGAAATCCAAAAGCAGTGTTTTAATTATGACTAATGCATGTGACCCATTAAATCATTGTAATAATCTCCCCTCCAAATGATAATGATCATAATAATCGATTTACATGGTTGACAAATTAACTTAATTTACACTAAACATTTAGGTAAATTCAAACTAAGTGGCTAAAAGACTAAGCTTGAAAAGTATCCAATAATCATAAAACATCTGATGCTGACAACAACAATTATTATTTGTAGCAAGAGAAACAAAGAAGTAGATAATCGAACACACAAACAGTGATTATCACTCGTGTTCTACTGTCTTTTAACTCAATTTTATGTTGAATATTTAAATAAGAATTTGTCAATGTAGATTCTTGTTCACACTATTAATCTTATGACACACACGTAGCAAGATACGACAAACACAAGTCATGGCAGTTTAGAAAAACATGCACCCAAGGGTGGTCAAATAATGTGCATGTCCGTCTGTCCGTCTGCCTGAGAGCCTGTGTGTGCAATGTTAAGGATGGTTGTCAGATCTAAGAGCATAACGATGAGAGTTTTACTTGTATCATTTTAAAATGTAGATCTTAAGGTTTTGTTTATTTTTAATGTCATATGTTATCGGTTTCAAAATCAGGAGCTCGTACAAATTTTGTTTGTTTTAATTTCATCAGAAGATGTGTATCTTCTACTTTTTGCTTATCTCCTTTTTTATTTATTTTTCATTGTATTTTCCAGAGTGGATTTATTTCTCTTTCAAAAAAGTGAATTTATTTGGTGAATCTTTTGATTTACAGCTGTGAAAATTGAGAAGTAAGTTTTTTCATGATTTACTGCAATTTTTTTGGGGTTTAAATTAAGCCAAATGGAATACTTTTTAAAAATTTAGAAGTGGGTTAATGGTGAAATCTTACCCGGCTTGTGCTACTTATTCAAAATTTAAAAGAAATATTCAATTAGGCTCATAGTCAAAACCATTTGCAAAATATTTTTCATAATTGAAATAAAAAAGAGTGTGTAGGATATAATTGAAATCATTTAAAAGCCTAGCCCGTTTATAAAACACATAATTTCTACATGAATTAACTGCGCTCGTTCAGAATGTTCTTTGTGGCAAAAGGTGTGTAGCACATAGGGCTTTGTCGTTGAATCCTTGATGTCCACATTATCTTATTAAATCTGAACAAGTAAGAGCGCTATATTCGGCTATGCCGACTCATATCTAACCTTCATATAGGCCTTTCGAAACCTCAAACTTTTTTTATTTTTATTCATTTTTTAATTTTATGAAATAAATCTAATTATTAAAGAGTGGTCGGTGTAATTTTTAAACCCTCTTGGGGTGACTACGCGAAAATTGTAGAGGGTTTTACCCTAGTTTTTTTTTAAATTTCGTATGGCAACTCCCTTAGGGGGTAGAGAAAGGGGGTAAGTTTGTTCTGGGAATATGTTCGGGAGAGCAAACTAATGAAGTCGATTGTACACTCTATTTCTCTAAAACCAACTCTGGGGAAATTATTGGCGTTTTAACATTAGTTTTGTAAATTTTTTATGGCAACCCCCTTAGGTAATAGAGATGAGGGTAAGTATATTCTAGGATAGTTGGAAGGGGAAAACTAATGGGATATCTGATCGACTTCAGGGAAGTTGTCGGGGTTTTTACCCCAATATTTTAATTTCGTATGGCAACCATGTTAGTTGCTGGAGATAGAAGGTGAATTTGCTCCACAAAATGTTTGCAGGTAAAAATTAGTTGAGGTCAGTCCAACATTTGACTTATCCACGGGCACCTTGGAAGCTGTAGAGGGGAATTTATTACCATTTCCCAAACTAAGGCGATGGAGATAGGGGGTAAGTTTGTTCTAGGAATATGTTTGGGAGAGGAAACTACTGGGGTCGGTCGTACAGTTTATTTGTCTAAGGACGAGTCTGGGGAAGTCATGGGTGTTTTTACATTGATTTTGCAGACAGGGGGTAAGTATGTTTTAGTAATATGGTTGGGAGGGAAAACTAATAGGATATCTGATACATTTTATTCTGTTAAGGGCGACTCCAGGAAAGTTGTATGGGTTTTTACCCTATTTTTTTTTTTATTTTGTATTGCAACCCTGTTGGGTTTTCTACACAAATGTTTGAAAGGAAATATGAGTTGGGGTCAATCTTAAATTTTGCTTTTCCACGGGCACCCTTGAAGCTGTAGGGCCGAATTTATTACAATTTCTCAAAATTAGGCGATGGAGATAGGGGGTAAATATGTAAAAGAGGGACAACTAATCGATGTCTGTAATACATTTTATTCCTCCAAGGGAGACTCCAGGTTAGTTGTAGGGTTTTTAACCACATTTTTTTTATTTTATGTCAAGAACTGAGTTTCGGCTCTGCAAACGACTCTCTGATCTAGATAACGCTAGCGACCTATATTTTTTAACTCAAGGCCACACCTATATGGCTGAAATCCTTAAAATTGTGGAACAGAAGATTGCAAAAATATATCTGAGAATTAATGGCGAAAAGACAAAGCTAATGAGTAAATTCATCCAATGATAGCGTCTGCCACATCCAGACACTGAACCGCTAAGACAGAAAAAAAAAATTAAGGCCGCTCTGGTAACACCTGGACCTTTACTGGACTCATTGTGACTAGTGGCTACGCAGCTTCCTTTCGGTATGTACCAGAGTGCCTAAGAACCCAAAATAGCCCTTTGACTGCTCATATATCATAATCAGCCAAAAAAAAATTTTTGACTTAAAAAATACCAGTGCGACCTTCCTATATTAGCGTAACGATATGTACAATATCTGGTTCTAATAGCACATAAGGCTTATTTCAATGATAAAGGACAGAAATTAAATCTGATAAAAAAATTTTTTTAACTTGTTTAACTCGCAAAAATATATCTCAGTTAAACTAGTTTATTTTTGTTCTTCTTCTTCTACTCGACCGGATTTTAAGTGAACAATAGTTTTAGCAGATTTTATAAGACATCGAATTCATTGAAAACCGCTATTAATTCAAAGGTTTTTTTTAGTTTCGTCTGCTTTTGAGATTAAACAGCAAGTGTTAAGAAGCAGTAGCTTATGTTGGCCTTTTCATTAAGGAAATAAGACTACAAGGATATCAGTTTTTCAAAAATTAAACACTTAATATTCTTAAACAGAATTAAACCGACAATGTAATACTAAGAAGTATTTGAAAGTGTTTTACAACAAAAAAGAAACTAACTGATAAAAAATACATGGTTCCATTTTATATCATTTCATTACAAAACCAATTTCATCGCCTTAAAACACAAAAGCTGATGAAAAGGTGTCAATAAATTACCCTTAAGTACCCATTAAACAGAAGACCACAATTGTAACAAAACCATTTATGCTTTCTCTTAAGAACATTTTCTCATTTAATCATTTTCTTCTGATTTTACATCTAAACCGCATTTGATGTATGGGTTCAAATATCAATTAATTATCAAGAGTTTTTTTTAAATGTATCAGTTTATCGCTTTCATTGGAAAACACCAAAATTAGAACAATAAAATGTGTTTACGTGTACGCTATAGAAGTATGCATGGTAAATGTCATTAGAATGCAAAGATACAGATGGTCAATTCTACGTAAAACGGCCCAAATTGAGGGAAAAATCGATTTTTTCTTTGTCAAAGAAATCGATGAAAGAAAACGTAAATCATTGAAATACAAATAAATTGATTTATGTTTTATTTTTATTTATCTCGCAGAAGCTTAAAATGATCACATATTAATTATTAGACGGGTTTTACGTTTTAACGAAAATGTCACACCCGTCACATTTTATAAAAGGATTTTTCTTAAGAAAAAAAATAGTTTTTTTTTGTAGAAATAATAAATCAAAACTAAAACCAACAAATTAAGCCTGTTCTTCAGAATATTTTACCCAACTCCATCTTAAAGATAATATTCTCTTAAATTAAAGTTTGTAAAGTCACACCCGTCATAGTCTTCAAATGGTAATTGTGAACAGAGATTTAGTTCTTTCAGTGTCTATTTACTACTAATCACTTAAAAGCATACCGTCCTTGGAAATCATAGCCTGGACAGAAATTGAAAATAAATTGGAAAATAGTAGTTTTTATATTTACACGACATATGTGGTAGAGGTATTATGCGCTTGTGCAGATGTTTGAAGCAAACTTTTTAAGAACGACATTTGCGTCAATTTCAATTTTATTATGTATATGCAACACTGCCAAGCCGTTAAGCCTGTCCTGATTGATCTCAGCCATATTTTAATACGGCGAAGGGTGGAAAATGTCATTTTCAGCCGTAGCATTAATGACCGGCATTAAGAAACAAAAATGAGGAATATTTTTCTCAAATCTGAGTAAATATCTGGGTCACATCTTGCTAAAACATCTATTTAATTTTCTAGGCGGTCTTTATAAATTTTCCATTTATTTTCCAATGCAAAATGTCAGCTTTTAATTTCAATATAAGCAGTTTTTTATCAATTTTTTCTTAAATTTAAATAAATCTTCAGATTATAAAATTGAAATTTTTAAATCAGTAAATGTAGTAATATTCTGAGGCAAAAAGTTGAGGGATGTTAAACAAATAAAGGACGTCATTTGAGAAACGTGTTTTTAAGTCTTGTAAAACAGATTCAATTAAGAGTATGTAGCCCTCGATGCGGTAGTATATTTCGACAAATTAAAAATGATTTTTCTTTCATTCCTTTTAGTCTCAAGACACATTATTAGGGTTTTTATAAGAAATAATCCTTTTTGTAAATCTATATTCTGCATTTGTAAAACTACACTAAGCGGCTGTCTGGCAGTAAGTATATCATTAAGAATATGTTATCCGCAAATAAATTCAAAAGTGCTCAGAGAAGTTCTTAATAATAAGGGATTTTTTGCGGTTTCTTGTACTTCTTTTACTGCTCCATTTTCTGCCAACATCAAAGAGCACCCATCAGTTCCAATCCCTACACAATTTTCAAAATCAAGATCAAAGTTTTTCAAAGCTCTTAGAACTACTGCTAATAGGGTATTCGCATTAATGAATACCTTGACCTTATCGCCGATATCGTTTAAAGCCCTTTCGAATGCGTCGATAAAGCCGATGAAATCTTCTTTTGATAAATTTTCGTTTACGTTGAAATACCTTAAAGCTAAAGAAGTTTGGTTTTTTTCTGATAAATCAGTGGTTTCGTCAAAAATAATCGAATAATATTTAGCGTCATTAATATTTTTTAGTATAATTTCTTAAATAAGATCATGGAAACATTTAATTGTTTCATTTTGAATTGTTTTCGACATATATAAAGCATCTGAAGGGACAACTTGAAAATGGTTGCCTAAAATTTTATCCCCAGCATCTATACAAAATTGCAGAAGTGACCGAAAAATACCATCATCTCGGTGTCCACGAAAATGTATATTATGCCTTCCGAGGACAATTTTAGGTTTTATAATAGACAACAAACGTTCTCGATTTTTAATTTCTTGTTGAAGTGCAGATATTTGTATTTGTATCGCCCACCTCAAGGCGAAAGTTTTCTTTTGTCTTCAAAAACATTTTTTCAAAAGCAACAGCATCTTTGAATATGCAATTCATTTGTTTAATAAAAAAAACGTTTCATGTTAAATCAAATATGAAATTTTAATCGTTTTGGGGGGAGGTGGAAATTTCCTTTCCCCTTATATTCGCGTCTGTCTTAGACCCACTTTCAGGCATGCCGCTTCACTTTCTGAGCCGACTTAAGCATGCTCATTCGTCCTTAAGTCGGTCTGTTCGTCTGGTTAGGAATCAATGCATTTTTGTGAACACGCTACAGGCCTAAATTTTATAGAAATTTTGATGAAATTTGTTTTAAGTGATGTTCAGTTAATCTTTTAACATATCCCCCATACAATTGTTCTCCCGGAATTAGCTTTTTGGCTAAAACTGACTCGACTATTACCCAATCTTTACAAATTTTTGTACGTGTGTCTAATTATATGCCATTACCTAGTATTCTAAACAAAAATATGATCAATCCCTTTTCGATATAGCCCCCATACAAATGTCCTCCCGGAATAAGCAACAAATGGTTTGAATATCACTTCATCTTCTTAAAACTTTTGAACAATTTAAAAATTGTAAATTTAAAAAATCAAGTAGTCTTTAATACCGTCTGACAGATGGCCAAAGAACTACATCTAGATGGCGTTAGTGCATAAAAAGGAAAAAAGAAAAAGCTTTGATTCAGTTAGTGTTAAATGGAAAAAACCTTCGTGCCGACTCACCACGCCACAATAGGCGAATGGGTTAAACGGCTGATATTTGCAACCAATAAAAATAACTAACAACCGAACAAAGAGTACTAATGATGAAAATCGTAGCTGTTTTCGAAAATGCATTATACTCGGCTAGTATCGGTAAATAGAAACACGTTTTTTTTCAATACAAAAAATTTTTCCTTTCTTAACTAACGCTAGTAGAGTAAAAACTAAAATACTTTAATTGCAAAATAATGGAAATTTAGTAAGCATTGAACTTGAGTCTAAACATTAAAATTAAAAATTGTCTTAAAAACAAATAGTTCAACTATACATAAATAAATAATAAATAAAACAAGTAAGAGCGCTATATTCGGCTGTGCCGAATCTTATATACCCTTCACATTGGTCTTTAAATATACCCAGCCGAGTAATTTTGTACTGCAAATAATATAATAAAAAACATTGTGCGAGTTTTAAAGAAAAAATAACAAAATTTTAACGTTCGTATGAATAATAGAAATAGATGAAGAAGATTTGAGGTCGAGAGTTTTAAAAGTTTTCGACATTATTCATATTTGAAGGTTAATAAAACTTGTTAAATGTCTAGTCCCCCTGCTCTTCTCCAACTTTTTCTCCAAAATGTATGAATATTTGATTATTACTTTTTGTAGAATATTCGAAGTCGATAGCTGTTATAGTTTCCGAGATATAGCGTATCGAATATTTTATAATAGTTGTCGATTTGTATGGGAGCTACCCCTTTTTTTGCCCCCACTCAAAAAAATTTTTCTTTAAAGCGTAGCCCTTATGGCCCAATTACTTTTTGTAGAACATTTCATTTCGATATCTGTTATAGTTTCCGAGATATAGCGTATCGAATATTTGATAATAATTGTCGATTTGTATGGGAGCTACCCCTTTTTTTGCCCCCACCCAAAAAATTTTTTCTTTATGGCGTAGCCCTTTGCGGGCAATTACTTTTTGTAGAACATTTCATTTCGATATCTGTTATAGTTTCCGAGATATAGCGTATCAAATATTTGATAATAATTGTCGATTTGTATGGGAGCTACCCCTTTTTTTGCCCCCACCCAAAAAATTTTTTCTTTAAGGCGTAGCCCTTTGCGTGCAATTACTTTTTGTAGAACATTTCATTTCGATATCTGTCATAGTTTCCGAGATATAGCGTATCGAATATTTTATAGTAATTGTCGATTTGTATGGGAGCTACCCCTTTTATTGCCCCCACTCAAAAAATTTTTTCTTTATGGCGTAGCCCTTTGCGGGCAATTACTTTTTATAGAACATTTCATTTCGATATCTGTTATAGTTTCCGAGATATAGCGTATCGAATATTTGATAATAATTGTCGATTTGTATGGGAGCTACCCCTTTTTTTGCCCCCACCCAAAAAATTTTTTCTTTAAGGCGTAGCCCTTATGGCCCAATTACTTTTTGTAGAACATTTCATTTCGATATCTGTTATAGTTTCCGAGATATAGCGTATCGAATATTTGATAATAATTGTCGATTTGTATGGGAGCTACCCCTTTTTTTGCCCCCACCCAAAAAATTTTTTCTTTAAGGCGTAGCCCTTATGGCCCAATTACTTTTTGTAGAACATTTCATTTCGATATCTGTTATAGTTTCCGAGATATAGCGTATCGAATATTTGATAATAATTGTCGATTTGTATGGGAGCTACCCCTTTTTTTGCCCCCACCCAAAAAATTTTTTCTTTAAAGCGTAGCCCTTTGCGTGCAATTACTTTTTGTAGAACATTTCATTTCGATATCTGTTATAGTTTCCGAGATATAGCGTATCGAATATTTGATAATAATTGTCGATTTGTATGGGAGCTACCCCTTTTTTTTGCCCCCACTCAAAAAATTTTTTCTTTATGGCGTAGCCCTTTGCGGGCAATTACTTTTTATAGAACATTTCATTTCGATAGCTGTTATAGTTTCCGAGATATAGCGTATCGAATATTTTATAATAGTTGTCGATTTGTATGGGAGCTACCCCTTTTTTTGCCCCCACTCAAAAAAATTTTTCTTTAAAGCGTAGCCCTTATGGCCCAATTACTTTTTGTAGAACATTTCATTTCGATATCTGTTATAGTTTCCGAGATATAGCGTATCGAATATTTGATAATAATTGTCGATTTGTATGGGAGCTACCCCTTTTTTTGCCCCCACCCAAAAAATTTTTTCTTTAAGGCGTAGCCCTTTGCGTGCAATTACTTTTTGTAGAACATTTCATTTCGATATCTGTTATAGTTTCCGAGATATAGCGTATCGAATATTTGATAATAATTGTCGATTTGTATGGGAGCTACCCCTTTTTTTTGCCCCCACCCAAAAAATTTTTTCTTTAAAGCGTAGCCCTTTGCGTGCAATTACTTTTTGTAGAACATTTCATTTCGATATCTGTCATAGTTTCCGAGATATAGCGTATCGAATATTTTATAGTAATTGTCGATTTGTATGGGAGCTACCCCTTTTTTTGCCCCCACTCAAAAAATTTTTTCTTTATGGCGTAGCCCTTTGCGGGCAATTACTTTTTATAGAACATTTCATTTCGATATCTGTTATAGTTTCCGAGATATAGCGTATCGAACATTTAATAATAATTGTCGATTTGTATGGGAGCTACCCCTTTTTTTGCCCCCACCCAAAAAATTTTTTCTTAAGAGCGTAGCCCTTATGGCCCAATTACTTTTTGTGGAACATTTCATTTCGATATCTGTCATAGTTTCCGAGATATAGCGTATCGAATATTTTATAGTATTGTCGATTTGTATGGGAGCTACCCCTTTTTTTGCCCCCACCCAAAAAATTTTTTCTTTAAAGCGTAGCCCTTTGCGTGCAATTACTTTTTGTAGAACATTTTATTTCGATATCTGTTATAGTTTCCGAGATATAGCGTATCGAATATTTGATAATAATTGTCGATTTGAATGGGAGCTACCCCTTTTTTTGCCCCCACCCAAAAAATTTTTTCTTTAAAGCGTAGTCCTTTGCGGGCAATTACTTTTTGTAGAACATTTCATTTCGATATCTGTTATAGTTTCCGAGATATAGCGTATCGAATATTTGATAATAATTGTCGATTTGTATGGGAGCTACCCCTTTTTTTGCCCCCACCCAAAAAATTTTTTCTTCAAGGCGTAGCCCTTTGCGTGCAATTACTTTTTGTAGAACATTTCATTTCGATATCTGTTATAGTTTCCGAGATATAGCGTATCGAATATTTTATAGTAATTGTCGATTTGTATGGGAGCTACCCCTTTTATTGCCCCCACTCAAAAAATTTTTTCTGTATAGTGTAGATCTTTGCGTACAATTACTTTTTGTAGAACATTTTAAGTCGATAGCTGTTATAGTTTACGAGATATAGCGTATCGAATAATTTATAATAATTGTCGATTTGTATGGGAGCTACCCCTTTTTTTGCCCCCACCCAAAAATTTTTTTCTTAAGGGTGTAGCCCTTTGCGTGCAATTACTTTTTGTAGAACATTTCATTTCGATATCTGTTATAGTTTCCGAGATATAGCGTATCGAATATTTTATAGTAATTGTCGATTTGTATGGGAGCTACCCCTTTTATTGCCCCCACCCAAAAAATTTTTTCTTCAAGGCGTAGCCCTTTGCGTGCAATTACTTTTTGTAGAACATTTCATTTCGATATCTGTCATAGTTTCCGAGATATAGCGTATCGAATATTTTATAGTAATTGTCGATTTGTATGGGAGCTACCCCTTTTATTGCCCCCACTCAAAAAATTTTTTCTGTATAGTGTAGATCTTTGCGTACAATTACTTTTTGTAGAACATTTTAAGTCGATAGCTGTTATAGTTTACGAGATATAGCGTATCGAATAATTTATAATAATTGTCGATTTGTATGGGAGCTACCCCTTTTTTTGCCCCCACCCAAAAATTTTTTCTTCAAGGCGTAGCCCTTTGCGTGCAATTACTTTTTGTAGAACATTTCATTTCGATATCTGTTATAGTTTCCGAGATATAGCGTATCGAATATTTTATAGTAATTGTCGATTTGTATGGGAGCTACCCCTTTTATTGCCCCCACCCAAAAAATTTTTTCTTCAAGGCGTAGCCCTTTGCGTGCAATTACTTTTTGTAGAACATTTCATTTCGATATCTGTTATAGTTTCCGAGATATAGCGTATCGAATATTTTATAGTAATTGTCGATTTGTATGGGAGCTACCCCTTTTATTGCCCCCACTCAAAAAATTTTTTCTGTATAGTATAGATCTTTGCGTACAATTACTTTTTGTAGAACATTTTAAGTCGATAGCTGTTATAGTTTACGAGATATAGCGTATCGAATAATTTATAATAATTGTCGATTTGTATGGGAGCTACCCCTTTTTTTGCCCCCACCCAAAAATTTTTTTCTTAAGGGTGTAGCCCTTTGCGTGCAATTACTTTTTGTAGAACATTTCATTTCGATATCTGTTATAGTTTCCGAGATATAGCGTATCGAATATTTGATAGTAATTGTCGGTTTGTATGGGAGCTACCCCTTTTTTTGCCCCCACCCAAATAATTTTTTCTTTAAAGTGTAGATCTTTGCGTACAATTACTTTTTGTAGAACATTTTAAGTCGATAGCTGTTATAGTTTACGAGATATAGCGTATCGAATATTTTATAGTAATTGTCGATTTGTATGGGAGCTACCCCTTTTATTGCCCCCACCCAAAAAATTTTTTCTTCAAGGCGTAGCCCTTTGCGTGCAATTACTTTTTGTAGAACATTTCATTTCGATATCTGTCATAGTTTCCGAGATATAGCGTATCGAATATTTTATAGTAATTGCCGATTTGTATGGGAGCTACCCCTTTTATTGCCCCCACTCAAAAAATTTTTTCTGTATAGTGTAGATCTTTGCGTACAATTACTTTTTGTAGAACATTTTAAGTCGATAGCTGTTATAGTTTACGAGATATAGCGTATCGAATAATTTATAATAATTGTCGATTTGTATGGGAGCTACCCCTTTTTTTGCCCCCACCCAAAAATTTTTTTCTTAAGGGTGTAGCCCTTTGCGTGCAATTACTTTTTGTAGAACATTTCATTTCGATATCTGTCATAGTTTCCGAGATATAGCGTATCGAATATTTTATAGTAATTGTCGATTTGTATGGGAGCTACCCCTTTTTTTGCCCCCACCCAAAAAATTTTTTCTTCAAGGCGTAGCCCTTTGCGTGCAATTACTTTTTGTAGAACATTTCATTTCGATATCTGTCATAGTTTCCGAGATATAGCGTATCGAATATTTTATAGTAATTGTCGATTTGTATGGGAGCTACCCCTTTTATTGCCCCCACTCAAAAAATTTTTTCTGTATAGTGTAGATCTTTGCGTACAATTACTTTTTGTAGAACATTTTAAGTCGATAGCTGTTATAGTTTACGAGATATAGCGTATCGAATAATTTATAATAATTGTCGATTTGTATGGGAGCTACCCCTTTTTTTGCCCCCACCCAAAAATTTTTTTCTTAAGGGTGTAGCCCTTTGCGTGCAATTACTTTTTGTAGAACATTTCATTTCGATATCTGTTATAGTTTCCGAGATATAGCGTATCGAATATTTGATAATAATTGTCGATTTGTATGGGAGCTACCCCTTTTTTTGCCCCCACCCAAAAAATTTTTTCTTTAAAGTGTAGATCTTTGCGTACAATTACTTTTTGTAGAACATTTTAAGTCGATAGCTGTTATAGTTTACGAGATATAGCGCATAAAATATTTCACCACATTTGTGCAATTGTAGGAAAAATACCCCTTCCCCTGGTCCTATCTGAAAAAAATTTTTCCAATATTTAGGTCCCTTCTTTAGGAGTATCCGTGCCAAGTTTTGTGGCAAGAGTGACTATACTTACTGAGATATATAGGGATATATGCACCGATTTTGTCCTAAAAAAAATGGGTTACTCTGGGTTTTCGCTTATATCTCGGTCAATTGTGAACCGATTTTGCTGATTTTAAATAGCGATTGTTAGCGGGATATTTGTGATCGTTTGACACCACTAACTGGTCTGTATCTTTTTATTTGACTCCGGAAACTTGATTTCAACAGACGGACAGACGGACAGACGGACAGACGGACAGACGGACAGACGGACAGACGGACAGACGGACAGACGGACAGACGGACAACGCTAAATCGGCTTCCCTATCTATAAGGATCCAGAATATATATACTTTATGGGGTCGCAAATGAATAATAAAGAAATTACAAACGGAATGACAAAGTGATATATACCCTATCACTATGTGAAGGGTATAAAAATAAATAAAAAATTTTTATGCCACCAACTATTGTACTGAATACAAAAATTAACGGTTTATTTTTTCATAAAGCTTCCATACAAATGTGGCGTAGGGTATAATATGGTCGGGCTTGACCAACTATTTCATTCTTACTTGTTTTGCGGTTTCTTAACTAGATCTGCCCTTTTCACAATAAAATCTGCCAATCCAATCTAGCCATAGTCTGGCCTGTATAAAATTCCTTTTTCAGCTTTTCATATTAAAACGTGTTAAGGCCACTCGCAATCGACCTTTGCCCTTTTAAAAATAAATTTCTATAAGTATGTACACATGTATGTAAATGTTGGTTTTCGGTGCCATTAATTGTGAAGTGAAATAAATCAAAGCGCTTTTATGTTAATTTTAACGCATTTAAACAACCAATAAAGCATCTTTAAGTCAAAACAAAAGAAAGAAATCAGTTTTAAACAAATAAATAACATTAATATTGAAATTGATTTAAATTTAAATTCGATTGTATCGCAGGGCACGTTTTTTTTATTAACATAATGTATTTTTTACGTTAATTTTGTTGACACAGTTGGTGTGCTCACAAGGAATGTTATGATAATGTTTTGTCACGTTCTTATTCTACATAATTTTGAATATGACTGATCCTTAAATATAAAAAAAAACTATAGCAATATGACGATAAAATTTTCTGTATATTACAATTTGTGAAACCCTTACTAGAGTATTTTTTTAAGTCAAATTTTTATTTATTATATTTTAAAACCTATTTTGGTATCGTCTTAAATAAAACTGAAATAGAAATTCATTGTTGTTGTTTAATGAATAGAAATCTGTTACTATTCAAGCTGGCAATCAATCAAATTTTTTACGATGTGTTTTCGTTTTAATTTTACATAGAAATTTATTATGACAAATAAAATGTCGTAGATGTGGTTGATTGTTCTTTTTTTTGTGGTTAATTAACATAGATTAATTTTTTTAATTAAATCAAACATTAATTTACTTCATGGGTGGTGGTTGTCTTTTAATATGTGTTTTTATGGGTGTTGAAACATTTAATAGTTTTTTCCGTGTAAAAGTTAACGGAACTTTGGTGTCTTTTAAATAGCACTTAAGAGGTTTTAATTTCAGGCAGACAACTTGTCGCATTAAATAATTGATAAAAAAGGAAATGATCTGGAGATATTAATTTTAAATTGGTTTTCTAAAAGATTTAATGTAGACATGTAGAGTCGTAAAGAGTAAAGAAAATGTTCATTGAAGTGTAAACCACCCACAAACTGTGGCTTTTACTTGTAGGCAAACACATATATCAATAGTTGTGAAAATGAAAATTAATTTTCTTATAATAATAATTTGAATTGAGGGTTTGTCAATTACTCAAAGACCAGCCCATATACATTATAGTCAAATGCTAAACGAAGCCAATTTAATTTTAGAAATTTCTTATTCAATTTCAAAATTTTATAGTTCAATTTCTTATTGTATTTTAGAATTTTCCATTTGTTTATTAAAAATTTCTATTTGTATTTCAGAAATTTATATTTATACTTTAGAACTTTTCAATTGTATTTGAAATGAAGACTTATGAAACACAGTAGGAAATTCTAAAAAAAATTAGAAAATTCTGAAATTACATTAGAAATTTTTGCAATTCAATTATAAATTCTGAAATTAACTTAGATATTTCCTAAAATGAAGAAGAAAGTTCTAAAATTAAATTAGAAAATTCTAAAAAACAATTGGAAATAGTAGAGTGTGGTGGTAGGACTCCTAGGACTGCTATGTTATGCATAGCAATTTCGGAGGCAACGATGACCTTCCCCGAACACACGTTATAGGTGTCATACTTTAAAGGTCGTATGAAATATAATGAAAGAAACTTATAGGGGAGCCCTACGGCTACAGATTGTCTCTAGCATGAAACCAAGAGAACTGGTAAAACATTTAAGGCTCAACCATAAGCTACCTACATCATAATTCCGGATGGAAAAGGACCGTGTTTTTAATAAAAGTCTTGAAGGTGCTAACCAGGTTTGGTTTAAAAATAGCTCTAAATGCTATTTCAATGAGTAAATATCTGACTGTCTTTCAGGTTGAGGCTTATGATATCTTTAGAAAAAGAGGGTGGAGAGAGAGGGAGCCGGGAATAATTTAAGGATATATGTAGGGCCAAACAGTCAAGCATGACTATGTGACCTTAATTCATATGACGGGAAGTCGACAGTGGTGCCAAAGTATGCTACATTACTCAATAAACTAATGCCACAATAGGCTGATGTTTAGCTTGCTGTAGATAAGTTCAATATGATGCCCTAAAAGAATAAGGAAAACAAAATAAAAAGATTAGTATTAAGCATTGGCGAGTTGATAATCCATCACCTCGACCTCGTCTGTGCCCTCGCTCAAACAGCAGTAAACAAGCGTACCTGCTTGCCACTTAACCGATAATGTCTTAATGTTGCAATGGCGGGGAGAAAATACCGGTGAGCAATCTTTGGTCTATTGTTAGGTGCTCATGACTGGTTTGACCAATAAGAGCCTTATTGAATAATTTTCAAGGTGGCTCACAGTCCTCAAAGTGGAAATTTCAAGGAAATGGTGTCTTTGCAGCCGCCAAGGCGTGAGAAGTAAAATTTTCCCTCTGGTTAAAAGGCTTGCCACCCGTTTCAGGAAAAAATCCTTCAAAGAATAGCGCAATGAATGAAAATAAACGGGCTTCTGATACTGTTGGCGACCACCGAAAACATTTAAACGACCGTTATTAACAGATATGAACATGGAATATACGAAAACTCCTCAAGTCAGGCGCCTATATTTAAGTAGCGAATGTTGTCGAAGAATAAAAGGCTAACATCACCGCCATTCAGGAAATACGACGGAAAGAACACGGCATTTATAAAAAGACTGTGACATCTATTACAGTTGCCATGAAATTAAGCATCAGTTTCAGGATTTGTTATAAGCAAGCGAATACGTCAACGTCCGGTTTTATTTTAAACATCACCAATCATAACTATCACCTGACAGACAAATTAAACATCTTATGAGAGACAAAAAGCATACATTAAGCTCGTTGAACGTACGGACGTACCGATCTGCCGTAAAATACGTAAGTAGCAACACAACCCCCATTCTTTTGAGAATATCAGCAGGTAATGGTTACACATACAAATCTGAAAGCGACCCAAAACGAACCAATGGTACGACGACGAGTGTGAAACCATCACGGAAGCTAAAAATGTGGCACTTAAGGCAACATTTGCGCCTAGTCTAGTTATGTTGGAGCAACACCATGAATTTAGAGGGGGAAGAAAACCACCTATTCCGAAGGAAGAAAATAAAGAAAATTTGATTGAAAACACGACAATGCAAGGATATCGAGAAACAAGAATGACGCATGAACGTTCTAAAAACGAATAGAATGTCAAACAAAACACCCGCGTACTGCAATAAATTCGTGTAGATATGAAAATAGAAGCCTAGTGACCAAGACGCCAAGTGTACTTAGCATATATTAGAGGTTAAAGAATCGTTTGAAGAATGCAACACGCAGCTAATCATACATAATAAAGCTTAATGACCACGCCTGCGGCAATACCTGCAGAGTTGTATAAGACTGGAGGATTATATGCTATGTCCGACTCGCAAGAAGGGGGACAAAATCGTTTGCATTAACTATCACAAAATAACTCTGCTATCCATCGAATATTAAATGCTATCCAGCATATTGGGGGAAAGATTGAAACCCAAACCCGACGAACTGATACAGCCCTATCAGGGTGCTTCTAGGCGGGAAAAATCAACTATCGACCAAACTTTTACACTATTCCAAAACCTCTGAAAGCCCCTTGAAAAGCAAAGTGATACATACCATCTTTTTATCGACTATAAAGGCGCTTATTGTAAAACTTCTTTAACACATCGATAGAGAAATAATAGGATAATGGTAACCCCATGGCATACATGAATGCCCAATCGGAGGGACACCGTCCAATCTATTCAGAAAGTACATAATTCTGAATCGATCGGTATAGTTAAAGGTTTGTTTTAGACTTTAATGTTAAGCACTTGAATTAGCCGCCCAAATGCCCAAAACCTCTATCGCATACATACATATTTGGTGTGGGCTTAAACAGCAAAAGTTCCCCAGCTCTGGTTGACTTAATTTTAATAATCAATATGACATGTTTTAACCCTGTGTGTGGTAAATATTAAGCATAAGGCAAAATATTTAACTGAATGAAAATTGTTTTTTTTTAAATTATTTTTAAAAATTGAATTTTATATATTATCTACAACTAAAAATTTTCCCATTCTTAATTCGTAATAAAAATTCTAGAGAAATCGCTTTCAAAGTAAAGAGTAAACTTAAATACACTTTAGTGAGCCTTTTTGTTTAATCATTATGATAATCTTTTCATTAACAAAGAAAAGTAATTAAAAATCAAATTAAACAAAAGGAATGTAAGTATTGATGTTCATACGTGCAAGTTGAATTTGCCTAATATCATAAAAACAAAATCAAGCCAAACGGTTGCAGGTTATTTGAATGTAACCATGTACTTACATATGCATTCGAGTTTATTCATTCACCTGTTGCTCATAAACATTTTTTGATACTTAAAACAGTAAAAAAAATGTTTATAGTAGTACAAGTACCTCATAATCGTTTTATTTTGTTAGAGATTTTAACTAAAATGAAATCTTATAGAGATATTAAACATACTAAAGGTGAATAAACGGTTAAGTTTCTCACAAAAAAACCAAAATTGTGTTAAATTTCAAAACATAAAAAACACAATTTGCTTACATTTTAAGATGAAATGTTTTGAAACGAGATGATATGCTGTGTGGCTTGAGCTTAAACATATACAAATAAATATGTATATACCTATACATATCGATGGTCTTTTATAGAAAGGGTGTTGGACCGTACAAGAACCCAGTCCAAACAGGGGGTTGAGAAATAAGAAAGCGCGGTTAATTCCTCTTGAATATAACACAATTTATTTTGGCTTCTTGCCTTTTTGAATTCTTTCTTATAACTAACCTTAACTTTATACATGAAAAAACAAAACCCGTAATTCTTAGGAATTTGGTTTCGTTAAAAAATACAAAAACAATAATAAAAAACTCTAACGGACTTCTTGTCCTCTATATACTATGTATGTAAGTAGAAAAATGTTAAATATATGGTTCCAGGGATGGAAAACCATATGATATATAAAATGATAGAAAAAACTTAATAAATTGTTGAACACGGTTCAACATATTCCGGCCACGAAAGAAGTGGAGATACCGCTTCCTGTTAACTGGATGTGGTTGTAGGCCGGTTTTCTGGCATAGATGGGCTGGACTTTTGGTTTGGGCCTCGGCTTGCTTAAGACTTTCTGAAACTTCACCGGATGACAGGGGGTCACGCATCTCATTGCGCCACAAACGTTGGTATCTACGGTTGCACCAGCGTTCGTATATTGAGCCTGTGAGTACTCAAGACAATTCAGGTAGCAAGCTTCATTTTGCTGTATATTAGCAGCTATGTATTTCGTTTTCTCTTCGCCTGTAAGAAAGAACCAAAAAAGAAAACAAACAAAAATATACAGTGATAAAGAATATGTTGTGCGATTACTATTAAGAAGTGTTATGGTAAGTTTTGAAATGGTAGACTTAAGCGAGCCTCGGAGGATTAAGTGGGTTGTGGGACAGGACATTAGTAAATCGGTTTAATGATGCGGCTGGTGACTACCCGTCGTCGGGAGGACACACAACTTAACGATGGATCTTCGGATGATTCCATTTTGAATGCAGCTTTGCACAACCTTTTTTAGTCGAGGGGGGTGAAACCCATTTCTTATGGCTCGAACCATTATGTGATGCTCTGCGTGGAGCGCAATGCGATGTGTTATCTCTACTAGAAGCCTGGCGAAACAGGACGTCTCGGGTAGAATCATGGGGTGCTGCTCTTCGTAGCTAAGACCAGAATTTGCAAGTCGTCCACCCACATGCATAATTTCATTTCGATCAAAAAATGGGTTCGTTGTGAGAATCGTGCTTCTTCTAGATAAAGATTTTTTTGCTTTTAGACATTGATTGTCATTCCAAAAGTACGTTCTCTGAGCAATCGGTATGAGTGGAATCTTGATGCTATTGATTTCGTCTGTCGTTATGAAAATTTCGTGTAGGGGTTTCTTCTTCCTGAGGCGCGTTATGATTCTCATACAATAGCTTAGGGCGCGTCGCGCTCGATCAAGAGAGGAGAATCTTTCTAGAATGTCGTCTTCACCATTCTTTAATTTAACGTGAAAATTTGCTATGGCGACGCGAGCACTTTCTTTCATTTCTAGATCATGAGGATCGAATGTTCTGGGGTTTGGCCATAGAGACATGGGTTGCTTTAGCCATGGGGGCCCATTCCACCACAGTGTATTCTGCGCAAGTTCAGGAGGACCGCAGCCACGACTCCCAAGATCTGCTGGATTCTCTTCGGTTTTTACATGCCTCCAATTACTGGTACTTACAACGCTTAGAATTTGTGCCACTCTGTTTCCGACAAAAGTTTTTAAAGTTTTGGGATCATGCTGTAGCCACCCAAGCACGATCGATGAATCTGTCCATAAATACACTTCATGGGGACTTTTGAGGTCTTTGATGATGTTCTGCAACAACTTCGTCAGCAAAAGAGCTCCACATAGTTCTAACTTCGGCACAGTAATTCTTTTTAAAGGGGCGACTTTGGTTTTCGCCACTAACAAGCTGCTATTAATAACACCTTCGGCACTTTCCGTTCTCATAAACAATACTCCACAGTAAGCCTTCTCGGAGGCGTCACAAAACCCATGGATCTGAATTTTGCGATCTGGTGCGAAATGTGTCCATCGGGGGATTTTGATCTGGGAGATAGATGGCAAAGTGTAAGTGAAGGTTTTCCATTTTTCAAGGATGTGAGGAGGAACATCTTCGTCCCAATCCAATTTGTCTGCCCATAATTCTTGTATTATAATTTTGGCAGTTATTACTACTGGGCTGACCCAACCTAGTGGGTCAAATAATTTTGCGATGGCTGACAGTATTTTCCTTTTCGTGGTAGTGGTGGGAACTTCTAGCGCATCCTGCGTATAGTAGAAATAATCTTCTTTGGCATTCCAGCGAATTCCTAACGTTTTGGTAGTGCTGGAGTCATCGAGCCGTAAAAAATCTTCATCTAGAAGATCTTCCGGGGCTAAGGTTTGAAGTAACGCTCTATTGTTTGCAGTAATCTTTTTCATGGGGAACCCTGCCGAAATTAAGGCCTCACTCAGCTGCGTTTGCTTTTGTGCCGCTTCATGAAGTGTGTGACCGCCAGACAAGATATCGTCGACGTAAATTTCCTTCTGCAATATTGTAGACGCTCGCGGATATAGATTTTCGCAATCTTTGCTAAGCTGCTTCAAGGTGCGTATGGCCAAAAAGGGGGCACAATTTACTCCAAACGTTACGGTTTTTAGCTGAAATGTTTTTACTGGAACCTGCTCGTTTTGTCGAAAGAGAATTTGTTGATACTGGCGATCGTCTTCGTGCACCCAGATTTGCCGGTACATTTTCTGTATGTCACCAGTGAATACATACTCGTAGTGTCGCCAAGCGAGCACGATTTGCATCAAGTCTGTTTGTAGTGTCGGGCCCTGATGTAGCACATCGTTCAGGGAGAACCCGCTACTGGTTTTCTTTGATGCGTTAAAAACCACTCTTACCTTGGTGGTTTTACTTTCTGGTCGTATAACCGCGTGGTGTGGGAGATAAAACGAATCTTTTTTCTCGGCTTGGGACTCCCGGTGTTCTACTTGAACCATATGTTCTAAATCTACGTATTCTTGGAGAACCTTTGAATATTCCGCTTTGAGTTCAAGGGATTTTTCTAGCGTTTTCTCCATTCGATAGTACTGCGCGAGTGCCATATTTCGCGAGTTTCCTAAGAAGATTTCACCTGGAAATTTTTCCTTAAATGGAAGGCGGACCACATATCTGCCATCTGGTTGCCTAAGGGTAGTTTTCTGGTACAGTTGCTCGCACCAGTTGTCGCTTTCGGACTCTATTATGGTTTTTTCAGCTTCCTCAAGTTCCCAGAACTTTTTTAGCTGATTTTGTAAATCTGTGTTGTCGCAAGAAGAAACGATTGTGGAAAAGGTATGGATTTCTTGAGTTTGGGCCGGACCTGACAAATACCATCCAAAATGAGATTCTCTAGCCTCAATACCATCGGCGATATTGGACTTAACTCTTGATAAATTGATGCCAGGTAGGTAATCACTGCCAATTATCATGTCAATCGTTGCTGGCTTAAAAAAGTAGGGATCTGCAAGGGGCAATGCTTTGACATCTTGCAAATTTTTTGTTTTTATGGGCCGAGAAGGCAAAAAGTGAGATAATTTTGGTACTACGATGGCCTGAACTTTAAGTTTGAAGTCTGAGACTCTTGACTTTAATGTTACACCGCATCGCCATTTAGAATTTCCTACCGAGGTCCCGCCGAGACCCGATATCTTTGTACTGTGACTTTCTAACGGGAGAGAAAGTCTTTGAGCTACTCGTGTGGAGATAAAAGTTTTTTCAGAACCTGCATCTAGCAGTGCTCTCACTCCGAAAGTTTCTCCTAAATGTTCTATATTAACTAAGGCTGTGGGTAAAATGGTGGCTCCTTCATTACGAGAAAAATGGTTGAGCACATTGTTTGCTTCACTGCTGACAGCGCTCTTGGTTTGAGCTGCCTGCGAAGAGGAAGAAGGATTGGAACGTTGAGTTCCAGATGTCGATGGCATCTCATCATTTCTTGGGTGTGGATTTGGTTTTCGTGAAGGGTCTTTTTTTATGTGGGGTTTATCATTTTGTTCGCTATGTAGCATAGTGTGATGCTTTTGGTTACACTTCAGACACCGAACAGTGCTTTGGCATTTGGACTTGAAATGATTTGGCGATAAACAGTTGATGCAATATTTGTTAGAGTACGCAAACTTGGTTCGATCGCTAACTGTTAACGCTTTAAAGTCTTTGCAAAACCGCAGGGGATGGGTTTGATTGCACAGTTTGCAAGTCGAAGTTGCCTTTTCTTGCTCAGATTTAGCGTGAAACGACTGATTTTTAGAAGTATGGCTTTCTTTGACGGGTCTTCTCATATCGGACACTGTTTCTAACATTTCGACTCTTTTCGAAAGAAAGTTGCACATATCTTGCCAAGTGGGCCAATTTTTGTGATCGTTTAATGAATTTTCCCAAGATCGCATAGTTTCTTCGGGAAGTTTTGAAGCACACAAATGAATTAAAATTGCATCCCACGTTTTCGTAAGATCAAGTGAATTGAAAATTGCTAAGCTCTCATTTAGTACATTTTGAATTTGCCTGATAGATTTTGCGTTTTCATTTTGAACCGTTTGAATACCGAACATAAGTTTCATTTGTTGATGAGCCAGTATACGCGGATTTTCAAACCTAGTTTTCAATGCTTGCCAGGCCAAATTAAAATTTTCATCAACCAAATCGAACCTCTTAACAATTTGGTTGGCCTCCCCCCTCGTTTTGCTACGTAGGTGGTATAGCTTTTGCGCTGGGGCTAAATGTGGATGATTACCGATTACTGCCTGAAACATGTCCCTAAACGCTGGCCACTTTAAGTAACCACCCTCAAAATCTTCTATTTCACATGGGGGCAACTTTAGTGTCATTGGGGACTGTTGAACTGTTGTAGCTCTTCTCTGAGTTTCATCCTGCTGTGTTATGGATGAAATGAGACTTAAAATCTTCGCTTGCAGTTTTTGAGCATTGCTACAGGCCCTTTCATATCTTAAAGAAGTGTCGTCTTTGGACTCGGTTTCTTGCTCCCTATCATCATTAACAATAAAATTTTCAAAACTTTCTATTAATTTTGACCACCTTCGCTCTAATTCCCGCTGCAATACTCCAAGATACGAAATATTTAGTTCTTCGGGGGGAATTGTAAAAAAATTGTTGTAAAAACTTTCTAGCTGTTGTAAGTCAAATCTACATTTTCTTCTATTCGCCATGTTTTATTCTTAAAATTGTTAACTTGATCAAAATGCAGAATTTATTTTTCTCACGCCTTTTAAAAAATGAAAATTTCTCTTAAAAATCCAAGGGGGAAGATAATTTTGTGCACCACTGTACAGCCAAATTTCTTTAAATTTCTTACGAATTAATTTAAAATGTCCTCAGGCACAAAATTTCTTTCATAAAAAAAATTTTATTTGAATTTATTTGTCCACCACTGTTATGTTAAATTGTTGCCCTCCTGGCCTTGCCAATGTGGACTAGGCACTATTTCGTTTAATATTAAAAAAAATTCAATTAAAATTTAAATTCCCACTCACCGTTTTTTTTTTCCCGGGTTTTTTTCCGTATTGGGAACCCTTACTTTTGCTTGTGTTTCAATTTTGTTTTACAACACAAAATTGTGCCGTTTGCTTGCTTGTTTGTATGTATGTACGTGTATACAGCATAGAAATATGTACCTCAGATTTTTCTTCTTGTTGTTGCTATTTATTTTATTTTGTTCAAAAAAAACTTTCGTTTTAGCTATTTTTTTGTTTCAAATTTTCTTACTTTTTTTTGAATTCTAGTTTTTTGTTCACTGTTTCACTTTATTTTTCTATATTTCCTTATTCCTATCCCACTTTACTGTTTTTTCTTTTATGTAGTTCTTTTTTTGTTTTTTGGTCTTTTTTTTTTTTACATTTACCTTTTATCCCTTTTTTACTCTTTCCTTTTAAATATTATTTGCGATTTTACTTTACTTTTTATTCGCTCAGTTTATTGTTCACTTTACTTTTTTAATTATTTTTCACTTTTAACACCGCCGGCTGAAAGTTTTAATGTTTATTAAAAGTTTTTTATCAGTGATGGCACTTTTTTTCAGTGATGGTACTTTTTTTCAGTGATGGTACCGTGTACCCACAATTGTCACTTTATTTAGCATGTGAATTTGTAATATTTTTTTTGTTTACGGTTGAACCTTTTGTTATTTTTAATTTAAATTTTCGCAACTTTTAACACTTGCATTTCTTTTTTAGTAATTTAATTTTTCACCGCACAAAATATAGTTTAACACTGTACATACCAGATTTCGTTTCCTTTCCTGATTCTTCTTCCCAAGATATACCTTTTGTTTTCGTCTTCAAGACTTCCTTCTCTTCTTGATTGGTGAGTCTTCCTTCTACAATCGTCACTGCTCGCTGACTATGGCTGATAGTCTTGTAGAGTTGCTGACAATTTTATTCATAAGCGCGGGAGGCTCTATGATTTTTTCTTCTTACCGTTACCAGTATGGCTGAACTGGCTTTTTTGTTGTGTTGCTTTTGGGTAACAGCAACTTCTTCTAGCTTTCTGATGACAGGTATCCACCAGATGCGTTGTCTCATACGCACGACAGGCTGTATGACTTACTTTAATTTCTGATGACAGGTATCCACCAGATAAGTTGTTTCATAAGCACGGGAGTATGACTTACTTTTACCAGTATGAAAAAACTGGTTTGAGGTTATGTTGCTTCTGATTTACTGATGATAGATATCCACCAGTTCAATCGCTTCCTAGCCTTTCTAGGAACGTTCGAAGGACCATATGTTGGACCGTACAAGAGCCCAGTCCAAACAGGGGGGTTGAGAAATAAGAAAATCTTCGGTTAAATTCAACAAAATTTATTTTTGGCTTCTTGCCCTTTCCAAATCTTTCTTATAACTAACCTTAACTTTATACATGAAAAAACAAAACCCGTAATTCTTAGGAATTTGGTTTCGTTAAAAAATACAAAAACAATAATAAAAAACTCTAACGGACTTCTTGTCCTCTATATACTATGTATGTAAGTAGAAAAATGTTAAATATATGGTTCCAGGGATGGAAAACCATATGATATATAAAATGATAGAAAAAACTTAATAAATTGTTGAACACGGTTCAACAAAGGGCGTAACCGGATTTTTTTGTTTGTCAACAGAGGAAGAAAAACATTTCATAAAATTTTTAAAATTTTTAATTTAAAAAATTTCAAAGTCGATTTTTATTACGACACAATTGGTAGCGGCTAACGTCGGTTTACATGAAAACTGCGGGAGCCATTGATTTAGTGGTCTAGCTAACAGTCGGGCATGGGGGAGTTTGGTCCTTACAAAACAAACTCAATAACAGTAAGTTTTATTATAGACTTCCTATTTTTTTGAGGTGGTCTAGGTCTATTTCTTTTACTATGTGATTACCTGAGAATGGCCATATTAAAAAAAGAGGGCAAGCCCGATATGACCAACAAAGTATAAAAAAGCTACTTTAAGCAAAATCTTATTTTCCGGGCTGTATCTAACTCTACGAGTCTTATTAGGTATAGTCGATGTCCTCTGCCTTATACCCTTCCACTTATTCCCCTATGAGGAAATTTTTCTAGGGCACCCCAAAGGCGATCCCTGTATTCTACCAACCTTTAAAGCAAAAAAAAAATACAGTTTCTCCATTTGGGGTAACCAAAATTTAGCCTTTATTCAAACAGAGTATCTCTTTATTACTTTTAAAATCAAACGTTCAAAATTTATAGTTTCATTACGTTTCTTCTGATACTCTAATTTTTAAATAGAGTCGGTGTCATACTTTAGCTCCTTTTAGGGTGACTAGGGAAGCTATAGGGATTTCTACCCTATATTTTTAAATTTTGTATGGCAACCCTCTAAGGAGAAAGGAAAAATCAGTTGGGGTCAGTCCTACATTTGACCTATTCACGGGCACTCTGAAAAGGAATTATTGCAATTTTCCATATTTTGTATGGGAGCCCCCTTAGGCGATGGGGATAATAGAGCCTGTATTATACTACATTTCTTTAAGAGTGACTCCAGGGAAGTTGTAGGGGTGTTTACCCCCAAAGTTTGCATGGCAAACTTTTAGGTGTGGAGATATGTATGTTCCAGAAATATGTTTGCGAGTAGAAACTAATGGGGGTCAGTCGTACACTTTATTTATCTAAGGCCGACTCTAGGAAAGTTTTGGGCGGTTTTACATCACTTTTTAAATTTTAAATGGCAGCCCCGTTAGGTGATGGAGATAGGGGGTAAGTACTTTGTATGGCAAAACCGTTAGATGCTGGAGATAGGAGGTAAAGGTGCTTTCGCACGATATGTATTTTACACATGACTTGTCAAATTTTGCAGTGCGAAATTGATATCTGCCGTCTGAACGCGTTTAAACATTGCATGTGTTAAACACATATGTAAATGTCATATGACAAATTTGTAATTAGAGCGTGCTCTATTTTCATCTGACAAAGCATGTGTCATCAGCTGTTTTTAGAATAACAACAAGGAAAAGTAGTTGTTTATTTTGGTTTGGAGGTTATGTCAGATGTAATTACATATGTACGTGTGAAAGCAAAAATTATAAACCGCCTGTAAAATAACAATTTTGACAGACATACGCAAATACATGTGGATTGCAAAAGTGACAAGTCATGTGTAAAATACATATCGTGCGAAACCCCTTTAAGTATGTTCTTCAAAAATGTTTGAGAGGAAAAATTAGTTGGAGTCGGTCTTTCATTTGACCATCGTAGGAGCACCCTGGAAGCTGTGGAAGCGATTTAAAAAGGGGCAACTCCGTGGGAGTTGTAGAGGTTTTTATGTACAAACATTAGAAAAAAAAAAGGAAGGTAGTATTTGGATCGACAAATTAAACTCACCACAATGTTATGTCGTAGTTCGCGAAGGCATATAGTTAGACCTAATCTTATAGTATGTTTTGCTTTTGAAGTAGAGTAGGGAGTACAGTTGACAAATTAGGGGATTACGGTGAAATTTAGGAAAACTTGATTGTCTTGGCATGTTGACTAGATTCACTGGTTTAACATAAAGGTTATCTCGAAATATTTAGTATAGTTTTCCGGCTTCAAATGGTGGTCTAATCACGCTTGGGGTTACAAGTAACTGAAATTGTATGTTAAATGATTCTTTTTGCTTTGGTTTAAAGTTGCAGTCCATTGACTTTTGAACTAAAACTTTATTGACTTCAAGGGGATTTTTTTCCAGCTTTGGACATGACGAGTTACTATCCCAAGGTGGTTTACTGATGTAGCAGGAGTGGTAGTGTCTTCACTGTAATTTTAAGTAGTAAACTCGTTTGCACTTTATAAAATAAGGATTCCTTTTTTCTTTTATTTAGGTGTTTTTTTTGTAAGCTTTTAATAATGTGTTGGTTTGAAATTAGTTTAGATTTAATTTAGTTTTTTTTTTATTAAGACTTTTCTTTTTTCTCGCTTTTCTTTTAGCAAACGACGATAAATCATTAAATCTGGCAACTTTACTAACGAAGTTGGCGATCAATGAATATATAAAGACAAAAAAGGTAGCGAACAGGAAATTAGTTTTGTTATTATTTTGCTAGAAAAAAATTAAATTATGAAATCAATTAGGAAAAAGAATAGAAGAACAAAACTTCTTTCTGCAAAAATAAGAAAGTGACCATTTCCAAGCCCGTTTTTAATAAGAAAAGGCAACAAATTTAATTTTCAATTAGAAAAAGACAAAAATTTATAATTTACTCTAATTATGATTTATTCGCCAGTATAAACCAAAAAGCATTATTTTGATAAAAATCGAGATACACCCTTTCTGTATTTAGCCAACGATATGTACTTACACAAAGTGTATAAATGTACACATACATATGTGCTTGATGAAGTGGCCAATTGTTTTATATTCAAATGTTTTTGTTACTTGTTTTGTTTTTATTTTCGGTTGCCCTTTGTGTACATTATTTTATGATGGTGAAATTTTTGTTAACGGATGCAAAGCACCATTTTTAGGTTGTTTTTTTAATTTGTTTAAAAATGGTTTAAGCATCTGTTTTTCATGTGAATGTATACTTTTGTTGTTGTTGCTTTTTTAATGTTATAAGCAACAGCCATTTTTTGACAAGTGGGTTATACGCAGAGATAATATTTTTAAATGAAAAAGACCGCTAAAAATGGCATTGAAATCAGAATCGAACAATAAGCACTTTTTAATATCGTTAGAAAATATAAAAATAGCTAATTTTAAAAAGGCTTAAATTTGGGATTTAAGCAGCTAAAATAATTTTGTTTAATATTAAAACATCTATGTCTTTATTCAAAAAAAAAAAAACTTATGGTAAGTTAATAAAAGGCTTATTTGACAGATATCTATGTAAAAATAAGCCCTTAATTAACCTACTATTAGTAAGTAAGCAAAGGAGGACTAAAAGCATTAAATAAAAAAATTTCCATGATTTTGTTTAAAAACATAATCAATTTCCCCTTTTTCTATTTCGAAATGAATGCATTTAAAACGAGTTTTTTACTTTCCTTTTTATTTCAATCTAGTTTGAAAGAATTTTATTTTGTATTTTATAATATCAAATAATGTCGTGTTATATAAAGAAAGTACTTTTTGTACTTATTTTGTGTACAATTTTTTAATTGTTTTACCGTACCATGTGTGTGTTGTAAGTTTTTTATTAAGAATTGAAATATTTGTTTTAAGACAATTATGTTTTTATTACTTTAGGCCAGGGATGAGCAACACGCGGCCCGTTAAACATGTTTATGCGGCCCGCCAAGAATTTCTAAACTTTAATTTACTTGATCGACTTTCTCCTCTCTATATGTTGTTATAAAACTAATTATACAATTTTTAAATTATTTAGGACTTAATCCCAATTTTCTTGTTAATTTATAGGGTTTGTTGTTGGTTAAGTTTGTCTATATGCATTTCATTGGTTCTTACACCAAATCAAAACAAGCGAATAGCGAATAATGGTTTGTTGGATTCTTAAAGAAACTTGAACGTTTTGGTTTTTTTTTATAGTAATTCTCATTTTGTTTGATGAGATTATTGTATAAAGACAGAAAATATTCATGAGTTTTTTAAGAATTTGGGTGGTTGAAGTCTACTGATGATTTGGTGTAAGAACCAATGAAATGCATATAGACAAACTTAACCAACAACAAACCCTATAAATTAAAACTAATTATAATAAAATAGTAGTACATACTAAACCGAAACAAATTTTTGTGACAATTTACTCACTAACTTAACGAACGCGCCGGGTCTGTGCTCGTTGGTGACTAGATACTTAATTGTCGGCGACTTGCTTAAACATGCACTACGAACACGCTGCGTTTGTTCTTGTTTGAGTTTGCTTTTTAGCAATTCTTGTGTTTCTTGAAAGGCGTGAGTGCAATAATACTGTCAAAAAAGTAATATTAGAGAAAAACTTGGGAAAACAACAGGCTACTTTTAAAAATCAAGATATTTCATTGAATACGGTAGTAAAGACTAGTTTTGCTGTTAGTCAAATACTGGCAAAATAATTGAAACCCTTTTCGGACGGAGAGATGATAAAAGAATGTCTGACTGCTGTTACAGAAAAGCATTTGCTGATAAAATGAATATTATTTCAAATGTAAGTTTATCAAGATTCACTATTACAAGGAGAATTGAAGACTTTGCCGAGAACATATGTAGCAACAACGCTTCGTGAACGCATTGCAAACTGTTCTTTGACACTTGGTTAGAGTTGCAATATTAGCGATACAGCACAACTGGCTATATTTTTACGTGGTATTGACAGCAAATTTATTATTACTGAAAAATTGTGTTTACTGGTTCCAATGCAAGGGACTACAAAAGTCTATGTTGGGAAATTTTTCAATTTAATTAAAAAAGATTATTGGTATGTCGACAGATGGCGCATGAAGTTAGGAGTATCGGGAAGGCTATTTCAAGACATTAAAAAGGTCACAGGAAGAGAAATATACGTTAACCATTGCATAATTCACCAGGAAAATTTGTGTGCGATAAAATTGAGCTTGCCACATGTCACAGTAGCAATAATTAAACTAATCAATTTTATAAAGTCACACGCATTAAATCACCGTAAATTTAAAGAACTCCTTAAAAAGAAACTGAATATGGCGACATAGTTTTCAATACCGAAGTACTTTGGTTTAGCAGAGGTGCAATGTTAAAAAAGGGTATACAACTTATTAATCGAAATACATTTGTTTTTGGATATGAAGGAATATTCCTTTCCTCATTTTAGTAATAAAGAATGGATGTGCGATTTTGGGTTTCTTATTGATATGACTCAGCATCTCAATGATCTTTACGGGGAACTTCAAGGCAAATGACAGTTTATTCACAATTTGTATGATGAAATTCAGGGCTTTGAGCGCAAGTTAAAATTGTGGAAACAGCAACTTTTGCAGAATAATATGTCTCACTTTCTATATTAAAAAAAATAAAACGTTACTACTTCACAAAAATACGCACAATATATAAACATTTTAATAAATTTACGATTTCAAATGTTCAAAGCTGAGAGGACAGCGGTGCTCATGAAAATGTTTTCCTCGCCATTAAATATCAATGTTGATAAAGTTCCCGAAGACTTTCAAATGAAAGTGCCTGATATGCAGAATAATACCGATTTAAAAAATGTATTTTTCTCAGTAAATATCGAAAATTTTTATAAGGCGTATGTGAGCCCTGAGAAATTTCCACTTTTGACGCAAAATGCTAAGCAAATAATGTCTCTTTTCAGAAGTATGTATGTTTGCGAACAATTATTTTCAACCATGAAATTAATTAAAAACAAGTAAGAGCGCTATATTCGGCTGTGCCGAATCTTATATACCCTTCACATTGGTCTTTAAATATACCCAGCCGAGTAATTTTGTACTGCAAATAATATAATAAAAAACATTGTGCGAGTTTTAAAGAAAAAATAACAAAATTTTAACGTTCGTATGAATAATAGAAATAGATGAAGAAGATTTGAGGTCGAGAGTTTTAAAAGTTTTCGACATTATTCATATTTGAAGGTTAATAAAACTTGTTAAATGTCTAGTCCCCCTGCTCTTCTCCAACTTTTTCTCCAAAATGTATGAATATTTGATTATTACTTTTTGTAGAATATTCGAAGTCGATAGCTGTTATAGTTTCCGAGATATAGCGTATCGAATATTTTATAATAGTTGTCGATTTGTATGGGAGCTACCCCTTTTTTTGCCCCCACTCAAAAAAATTTTTCTTTAAAGCGTAGCCCTTATGGCCCAATTACTTTTTGTAGAACATTTCATTTCGATATCTGTTATAGTTTCCGAGATATAGCGTATCGAATATTTGATAATAATTGTCGATTTGTATGGGAGCTACCCCTTTTTTTGCCCCCACCCAAAAAATTTTTTCTTTATGGCGTAGCCCTTTGCGGGCAATTACTTTTTGTAGAACATTTCATTTCGATATCTGTTATAGTTTCCGAGATATAGCGTATCAAATATTTGATAATAATTGTCGATTTGTATGGGAGCTACCCCTTTTTTTGCCCCCACCCAAAAAATTTTTTCTTTAAGGCGTAGCCCTTTGCGTGCAATTACTTTTTGTAGAACATTTCATTTCGATATCTGTCATAGTTTCCGAGATATAGCGTATCGAATATTTTATAGTAATTGTCGATTTGTATGGGAGCTACCCCTTTTATTGCCCCCACTCAAAAAATTTTTTCTTTATGGCGTAGCCCTTTGCGGGCAATTACTTTTTATAGAACATTTCATTTCGATATCTGTTATAGTTTCCGAGATATAGCGTATCGAATATTTGATAATAATTGTCGATTTGTATGGGAGCTACCCCTTTTTTTGCCCCCACCCAAAAAATTTTTTCTTTAAGGCGTAGCCCTTATGGCCCAATTACTTTTTGTAGAACATTTCATTTCGATATCTGTTATAGTTTCCGAGATATAGCGTATCGAATATTTGATAATAATTGTCGATTTGTATGGGAGCTACCCCTTTTTTTGCCCCCACCCAAAAAATTTTTTCTTTAAGGCGTAGCCCTTATGGCCCAATTACTTTTTGTAGAACATTTCATTTCGATATCTGTTATAGTTTCCGAGATATAGCGTATCGAATATTTGATAATAATTGTCGATTTGTATGGGAGCTACCCCTTTTTTTGCCCCCACCCAAAAAATTTTTTCTTTAAAGCGTAGCCCTTTGCGTGCAATTACTTTTTGTAGAACATTTCATTTCGATATCTGTTATAGTTTCCGAGATATAGCGTATCGAATATTTGATAATAATTGTCGATTTGTATGGGAGCTACCCCTTTTTTTTGCCCCCACTCAAAAAATTTTTTCTTTATGGCGTAGCCCTTTGCGGGCAATTACTTTTTATAGAACATTTCATTTCGATAGCTGTTATAGTTTCCGAGATATAGCGTATCGAATATTTTATAATAGTTGTCGATTTGTATGGGAGCTACCCCTTTTTTTGCCCCCACTCAAAAAAATTTTTCTTTAAAGCGTAGCCCTTATGGCCCAATTACTTTTTGTAGAACATTTCATTTCGATATCTGTTATAGTTTCCGAGATATAGCGTATCGAATATTTGATAATAATTGTCGATTTGTATGGGAGCTACCCCTTTTTTTGCCCCCACCCAAAAAATTTTTTCTTTAAGGCGTAGCCCTTTGCGTGCAATTACTTTTTGTAGAACATTTCATTTCGATATCTGTTATAGTTTCCGAGATATAGCGTATCGAATATTTGATAATAATTGTCGATTTGTATGGGAGCTACCCCTTTTTTTTGCCCCCACCCAAAAAATTTTTTCTTTAAAGCGTAGCCCTTTGCGTGCAATTACTTTTTGTAGAACATTTCATTTCGATATCTGTCATAGTTTCCGAGATATAGCGTATCGAATATTTTATAGTAATTGTCGATTTGTATGGGAGCTACCCCTTTTTTTGCCCCCACTCAAAAAATTTTTTCTTTATGGCGTAGCCCTTTGCGGGCAATTACTTTTTATAGAACATTTCATTTCGATATCTGTTATAGTTTCCGAGATATAGCGTATCGAACATTTAATAATAATTGTCGATTTGTATGGGAGCTACCCCTTTTTTTGCCCCCACCCAAAAAATTTTTTCTTAAGAGCGTAGCCCTTATGGCCCAATTACTTTTTGTGGAACATTTCATTTCGATATCTGTCATAGTTTCCGAGATATAGCGTATCGAATATTTTATAGTATTGTCGATTTGTATGGGAGCTACCCCTTTTTTTGCCCCCACCCAAAAAATTTTTTCTTTAAAGCGTAGCCCTTTGCGTGCAATTACTTTTTGTAGAACATTTTATTTCGATATCTGTTATAGTTTCCGAGATATAGCGTATCGAATATTTGATAATAATTGTCGATTTGAATGGGAGCTACCCCTTTTTTTGCCCCCACCCAAAAAATTTTTTCTTTAAAGCGTAGTCCTTTGCGGGCAATTACTTTTTGTAGAACATTTCATTTCGATATCTGTTATAGTTTCCGAGATATAGCGTATCGAATATTTGATAATAATTGTCGATTTGTATGGGAGCTACCCCTTTTTTTGCCCCCACCCAAAAAATTTTTTCTTCAAGGCGTAGCCCTTTGCGTGCAATTACTTTTTGTAGAACATTTCATTTCGATATCTGTTATAGTTTCCGAGATATAGCGTATCGAATATTTTATAGTAATTGTCGATTTGTATGGGAGCTACCCCTTTTATTGCCCCCACTCAAAAAATTTTTTCTGTATAGTGTAGATCTTTGCGTACAATTACTTTTTGTAGAACATTTTAAGTCGATAGCTGTTATAGTTTACGAGATATAGCGTATCGAATAATTTATAATAATTGTCGATTTGTATGGGAGCTACCCCTTTTTTTGCCCCCACCCAAAAATTTTTTTCTTAAGGGTGTAGCCCTTTGCGTGCAATTACTTTTTGTAGAACATTTCATTTCGATATCTGTTATAGTTTCCGAGATATAGCGTATCGAATATTTTATAGTAATTGTCGATTTGTATGGGAGCTACCCCTTTTATTGCCCCCACCCAAAAAATTTTTTCTTCAAGGCGTAGCCCTTTGCGTGCAATTACTTTTTGTAGAACATTTCATTTCGATATCTGTCATAGTTTCCGAGATATAGCGTATCGAATATTTTATAGTAATTGTCGATTTGTATGGGAGCTACCCCTTTTATTGCCCCCACTCAAAAAATTTTTTCTGTATAGTGTAGATCTTTGCGTACAATTACTTTTTGTAGAACATTTTAAGTCGATAGCTGTTATAGTTTACGAGATATAGCGTATCGAATAATTTATAATAATTGTCGATTTGTATGGGAGCTACCCCTTTTTTTGCCCCCACCCAAAAATTTTTTTCTTAAGGGTGTAGCCCTTTGCGTGCAATTACTTTTTGTAGAACATTTCATTTCGATATCTGTTATAGTTTCCGAGATATAGCGTATCGAATATTTGATAATAATTGTCGATTTGTATGGGAGCTACCCCTTTTTTTGCCCCCACCCAAATAATTTTTTCTTTAAAGTGTAGATCTTTGCGTACAATTACTTTTTGTAGAACATTTTAAGTCGATAGCTGTTATAGTTTACGAGATATAGCGTATCGAATATTTTATAGTAATTGTCGATTTGTATGGGAGCTACCCCTTTTATTGCCCCCACCCAAAAAATTTTTTCTTCAAGGCGTAGCCCTTTGCGTGCAATTACTTTTTGTAGAACATTTCATTTCGATATCTGTCATAGTTTCCGAGATATAGCGTATCGAATATTTTATAGTAATTGCCGATTTGTATGGGAGCTACCCCTTTTATTGCCCCCACTCAAAAAATTTTTTCTGTATAGTGTAGATCTTTGCGTACAATTACTTTTTGTAGAACATTTTAAGTCGATAGCTGTTATAGTTTACGAGATATAGCGTATCGAATAATTTATAATAATTGTCGATTTGTATGGGAGCTACCCCTTTTTTTGCCCCCACCCAAAAATTTTTTTCTTAAGGGTGTAGCCCTTTGCGTGCAATTACTTTTTGTAGAACATTTCATTTCGATATCTGTCATAGTTTCCGAGATATAGCGTATCGAATATTTTATAGTAATTGTCGATTTGTATGGGAGCTACCCCTTTTTTTGCCCCCACCCAAAAAATTTTTTCTTCAAGGCGTAGCCCTTTGCGTGCAATTACTTTTTGTAGAACATTTCATTTCGATATCTGTCATAGTTTCCGAGATATAGCGTATCGAATATTTTATAGTAATTGTCGATTTGTATGGGAGCTACCCCTTTTATTGCCCCCACTCAAAAAATTTTTTCTGTATAGTGTAGATCTTTGCGTACAATTACTTTTTGTAGAACATTTTAAGTCGATAGCTGTTATAGTTTACGAGATATAGCGTATCGAATAATTTATAATAATTGTCGATTTGTATGGGAGCTACCCCTTTTTTTGCCCCCACCCAAAAATTTTTTTCTTAAGGGTGTAGCCCTTTGCGTGCAATTACTTTTTGTAGAACATTTCATTTCGATATCTGTTATAGTTTCCGAGATATAGCGTATCGAATATTTGATAATAATTGTCGATTTGTATGGGAGCTACCCCTTTTTTTGCCCCCACCCAAAAAATTTTTTCTTTAAAGTGTAGATCTTTGCGTACAATTACTTTTTGTAGAACATTTTAAGTCGATAGCTGTTATAGTTTACGAGATATAGCGCATAAAATATTTCACCACATTTGTGCAATTGTAGGAAAAATACCCCTTCCCCTGGTCCTATCTGAAAAAAATTTTTCCAATATTTAGGTCCCTTCTTTAGGAGTATCCGTGCCAAGTTTTGTGGCAAGAGTGACTATACTTACTGAGATATATAGGGATATATGCACCGATTTTGTCCTAAAAAAAATGGGTTACTCTGGGTTTTCGCTTATATCTCGGTCAATTGTGAACCGATTTTGCTGATTTTAAATAGCGATTGTTAGCGGGATATTTGTGATCGTTTGACACCACTAACTGGTCTGTATCTTTTTATTTGACTCCGGAAACTTGATTTCAACAGACGGACAGACGGACA
The DNA here is from genome assembly GCA_963583895.1 of Melanophora roralis. Lineage (NCBI taxonomy): Eukaryota > Metazoa > Arthropoda > Insecta > Diptera > Rhinophoridae > Melanophora > Melanophora roralis. The sequence goes on from OY757188.1 coordinate 20,235,515, forward strand.
GACGGACAGACGGACAGACGGACAGACGGACAGACGGACAGACGGACAGACGGACAACGCTAAATCGGCTTCCCTATCTATAAGGATCCAGAATATATATACTTTATGGGGTCGCAAATGAATAATAAAGAAATTACAAACGGAATGACAAAGTGATATATACCCTATCACTATGTGAAGGGTATAATGACCACCGATTAAGACTGAGTGATGTACGATTATAAAGCTGTGTACGTGTAGCTACCTCATCAATTTCGGTTAATATTGATCAGCTTGTATCGAAAAAATAATGCCAAATTTTCATTAAAATTTTAAGTAAATCCAATTTTCTGATCTTTTCATGTTTGCTTTTATTTTTCATTAAAACTTGTATATGAAATCTTTACATTTTTTTATTCTAATGTTTATTATAAATAAAGTTCTGTAAATTATTAATAAGTGTTTCTTTATGAGCGGCCCATCAGAAAAATTTTTAAATTAAAATTGGCCCATTGATTGAAAAGGTTGCTCACTCCTGCTTTAGGCTTAAGTTCGACCTCTACTAAATTCTTTTTTTCATGCAAATAATTAAATATAATTATTTCATTGTCTGCGATGAAATGCCCAACTGGGATTTGCTGTTGTTAAAGGTGTCCACCGTAATACAGTGCAGAGCTGATTATATATTTGGTATTTTGCAATCTTTTAGTATTTGTGCCTAAAACAAGTATATCAATCCCTTGCAGTATTGTAATTAATCCGTATATACTTTCTCCATTATAAACCCAAAAGCACAAGGAATTAACTCGCACAATATAAAAATTTTTTTATTATTAGATTTACATAAGATAACGAACAATTATTTCTTTATACATATCCATCATAAAATATTTTATATCACCTGTTTAGTTTTATGATAAAAGCACATACATGCAATCAAAATATTAACATTATTTTATAATCATCATAAAAATGTTTTAAAGCAACTAATAATGATAACAATTACACAAAAAATTTGAAGTAATTGTTGAGGGAAAGGAGCTCTAAAGTTGTTAAACAGATATCATGTTTTCTTAAAAAGCCAATAAAACTTCATAATAATGTCATAAAACTACTTGTACCTGTAATTTATAACTCCTTTGTGTTAAACTGCCACTAAGTTAAGGGTGCTATGTGTGTGTGTGTGTCTTTTAACTATAAAAATTAACAAATCTTTATAAAGATGCATGCGGTAGATCAAAATTTTCTCAGGCTTATTGTATTTAAAGAGAAGTAAAATTAAACTAAGAGATACTTTTTTTCTCGATGCAGCTATGCCACTGAAAAGATTTGTTTGGAAGATTGATAGTTTAACCATTTACGGAAGTTATAAAAGCCATTGTGTTATCTTAACAAATTTCTTTATGAGTGCATTAACAAAATTTTTAATTATAAGTGAGATGATAAGTTTACAAGTTACATACTGGGGTTTTTTTAATGATGGGAAAAGTGTTACGATATAAAAAAGTTTTAAAAAAAGTTTAATTTTGAATTAGAAAATTTACCCAAAAAAGGTATTCACATAAGTAAGTGATAAGGGTATATATAGGTCTGCCATTCCGATTGTAATTTCTAAAATATCCATCTGTGACCCCATAAAATATATATTTTCGTGGTCCTTATAGATAGGGAAGTCGATTCAGCGATGTTCGTCTGTCCCTCTGATCGTCTGTCCATGTGATGTTTGAAATAAAGTTTCGATGCCCCCCGATATCACATATGTAAACCCGTAGGTAAACACAGACTATCAGAAATATCTGCCAGCAAATCGCTATTGAAATCCAGAAAATTCGCCCGTTAACCGACCGAGAAATAATCGAAAAAGTCAGACTAATTTTTTTTATTTCTTTAAAATTTGGAATTTCCCGTAAATGGGTGGTATATAAGACCGACTGGCATTAGTTTTTTTCGCAAATATTTTTTTTAAACATGTATAAGTCCTATCTCCGCCCACTAACAGGGTTGCCATACAAAGTTTAATTTTTTAAAATTTTTTTAAGTCATTCCCACAGCTTCTAGGGTGCTCCATTAAAGGCCAAATGTAAGACCGACCTCACCTAATGTTTTCTCACAAACATTTTTGTGAAACATACTTACCCCTTATCTCAAGCCGCTTACAGGGTTGGCATATAAAATTTAAAAGTTATGGTAGAAACTTCTGCAACTTCCCGGAGTCGCCCTTAGACGAATAAAATGTATCACAGACTCGCATTAGTTTTTTTTTTCCAAACATATTCCTAGAACATACTTACCCCCTATCACCATCACCTAAGGGCGTTGCCGTACAAAATGAACAAAATCTATGTAAAAACGCCGATAGCTTCCCTACAGTAGGCCTTAGAGAAATAAATTGTAGATGCGATCCCCATTAGTTTTCAAAAACATATTCCTAGAACATTCTTACCCCCTATCTCTACGCCCTAAGGGGGTTGCCATGCAAAATTAAAAAAAAATATGGTAAAACCCCCTATAACTTCACTTTAGTCGCCCATAGAGGAATAAAATGTATCGCAGACCCCAATTAATTTTTCCTCCCAAACATATTCCTAAAACATACTTACCCCCTATCTCTATCACTTAAGGGGGTTGCCATACAAAATTTAAAAAAATAAAGTAAAAGTTCCTTCAAAATTAGAAAAAAATTAGGGTAAAACCCCTACAGCTGCCCTTATCACCCTAAGGTAAAAATATAACACCGACCTTTATCAAAAACTTAGAAATATTTTATAAATAATAAAAACGGGGTTTGAAAGTCCAATGTGAAGGGTACCTAAGATTCGGCACAGCCGAGTATTGCGATCTTACTTATTTAAAATTTTTTTTTTTTTTTTATGATATTTATTTGTTATTTTGTTCTTAATTTGATTTAGTCTTGAAGCCTAGCTTAAAGTGGATTTCGGCAAAAATTAATATAATTAATTAAGCCAAATTGACTAAAATTTCGATTTTACTATTATATAATTAACCGTTTTTCGCGCTAGATTTGGTATTGGAACCATAATGCAATACCTGGTTCATAGGATGGACAGACAGACATTGTTTAGTCGACATTCCCACTTATAAGGGTAAAAATAAATCATTACTCACTTTACGACTCCATAATACATCTTATAAAAATTACAACCTATATTGTGTTAAAGGTTTATATTGTTAGAAACGAATTTCTATTTCCACATTTTCCCTTTAATAATAAATCATCAGATCTGGCAGCACTATTTAAAGGTGTGTTCTTATTTATTTTAATATTTTTAAAGTAATTTCGATTTTTGTTTAAAGAACTTAAAATTGTTAATATTGTTTTTAAAATCTTTCCTTAAAATATTTCGTTGTATTTATTTGTTTATACTTTTGCTACATTTAATTACATTTCGGTTTTAATTATAACTTTTTTAATTGTTTAAATTTTAAATGTGTTTTATTTTGGTATTTGGTTTTAATTATCAACAGTAATAATATTTTTTAACGTATAACTGTAATTAAAGTTAAAGCAGTTTTAATGTTAAAAAAAAGGTAAACGAAAGTAGCAGTCAAATTACAAATGCACCAGTTATAATACATATCGTTAACTTAATATAGAAAGGAACTAAACCTTAGTTTTTGTGCTCTATTTAAAAAGAAATTTGTGAATTTTTCTTGGCAAAAATTTGTAGTTGTAAAAGAAACCGATGCGGTAATACCCAACTATCTACTACACATACATGGGCTTGTGCCATCAACATTTATACCAGAGAGTACACTTCAGTCCCTTATCTCGTGTGAGAAATCATCTAGAATTGTTTTGCGTTAGATGTTTTATTGAACTGGGCACCTATTAAGTGCTGATGCTATGCTGGGTGCGGGATCATCAGGAACATACCGGAAACGATTGGCCTGCCTACTTAACTAACAGTAGATCCCGGCGCACTTTTATCGGACCAAAATATTTATTTTAGGTGTAAGGAGAAAAGTGTGTTTAGGCAAACCACTTACGATCATTTCATTCAACTGGATAATACCGGACATTGTGTTCATGGGGCCTACAAGCTTATATAGTAATTTGGAAAGTGTGAAGATTCTATAAAATAGTTTAAATATTGTCGAAACATATGCTTAATGAATGCACTTAAAATATGTAGAGCCGAGTTCTTTAGCTTTCAAAAAAAAAATTACTGAAAACCCTAAAAAAGTTTATTTGTTTACTTAGTTTGTTTTCGACCTCAACCTGGGTCAACTTTACTTTATATAGTACTAAATTAAAGATGCCAACTTCTAGACTAAAACTAATAAGACGCAAAAAAATCAAGAGACTTCGGCGATTTTTCTGGAGTACAAAAGCGATTTGCTCGCAGAGACTTATGCCACTTATTGGCCTATGCGACATCGGGGGGCTTCAAAAAGTTAATTTCAACTATACGGACAGACGGACATTGCTTCCCTATCTATAAAGACCAAGAAAATGTATACTTTATGGGGTCGCAGATGGAAATTAAAGAAATTACAAATGAATTGACAAACTTATATTTATCCCTATTACTTATGTGAAGGGTATAAAAACAGAAAACAAATTAAGCAAAAACAATATACACAATTGATACGATGTACATCTATTGCCCCTGCAAGAGTGTTAAGACCGATAGTAAACTATAACTGTCAAATTCCTTTCATAAAAACAGTCTTCACTTTCTTTTGCGTTTAAATTGTCAAGCGTGTGCTTATTTTAAATAGTGGCCATTGCAGGGATATTTCTGAAAGTTTGACACCAATACTTGGTCCGTAGTGCTTTAATTGCCTTCGGAAACTTGGACATGGCTAAATGGGCTTCCCTATCTATAAGGATCCAGAATATATATACTTTATGGGGTCGCAAATGGATAATAAAGAAACTACGAACGGAATGACAAGCTAATGTATACCCTTATCACTATGTGAAGAGTATAATTAATTAAAGCCTGCAGTACGCATGCGCATTTGGCTTTTTATACTGCGCGTTCGGCAGACTAAATTTTGTATCCAAGAAAGGGTTTGAAAAAACTCAAATAATAAATAAGTAGTAAGGAAATAATAAAATGCTTGTGGTTTCTAGTTTTGTAAAATAATGTTTGTTTAAAAAACTTTGACAAATTTAAAAATTACAAAACACAAAAATAACAGTTTTTTAACAAAGAATTTTATTGAAACTCAGTTAAACAATTATCGGGCATTGTCACTACAAATATAAAACAGTCAGAACTAATTAAAATATTCGTTTTAATGTTTAAGCAAATTAAATAGCGCAAAAAAATTAATTAATTAAAACAACTAAAATGTATGCAATTATAAATATAAGAAATACATAAACGTAATTAAATTAAACATTTTTGTTTTTTTTTTTTAATTATTTCTACTTATTTGCACAACGAAATCAAAAGTGACTGACTTTTAAATTGAATAATTATCGTAAACAAGGAGGTCCGTCATTTATGACACACACATACACTTGCGCAAATGCCGCTATATAAAAGACATTCATCACTTTTTGTCACTTAAAACAAAACAAATTATTTAAACGAAAACAAACTTGTTTTAATAAAAGATCTCGATAACATAACAAGATCATCGACAATGTCATCATTAACAGTGCATTTATAGAATTTTTTTAAGGTTTTTTAAGTAGATTTTTATTACAAAATTTTTTATTTTGTTGTTGCTATTCGTTTGCTTTAAAATCTAGATATTCTGATGAATGTAAACTTGTAAGCAGTTATAAAACTTGTAGGCAATTATTTAACAAAAAAAAAGCAAGTTAAGCTTAAAACATACCAGGAGGTTACAAGTCAAGGATTTTGTGGTATTTCTTTATTAAGCCCTTCATTTTCTGTCGCTCTCGTTCACAAAAAACCAGAGGTAGTATGGGAAAGGCCCAAGTAAAATAAAGAACAAGAAAATTTAAAGGTTTCTTAAAATTAATCTTTCTTATTGTTTTTATTGCAAACTTTTTAAAATATCTATTGGTTAAAATAAAAATTTCCCATCATTAAACTATGCTTTAAATTTTTCTTTGTAACAAAAACCTTTTTTTCAGGCTTTATTTAGATCTTGGTCATTACAAAGAAAAGAAATTCTTGTACAAATTTTAATATTAAACTATGTGATCGATTTAACATACAATTTTAATCACTTTTCGTTTTTAAATTTCTACTTAATCATTTACATTGACGGTAAACCTTAAATAAATCATTGCGTTTGTGTATTCACACTCTTAAAAAACTCCATAAAAAGTGTTGCCAACGTAAAAAATTTTAAAGATATAAAGTGATAAAATATTCTATAAATTTTGAACATATTTTTTTATGCTCTTTGTATGAGTGAGACGGGTATTTTTAATTTCTTGTATTCCAAAACGCATTTTGCTTTTTTTTTTGTTTTTCTCATATGTTTTATTATTGAATCTTCGCTTAGGCGAACTAACAATAAGTATTCAAATCTTAAAACTAAGTAATTAATACTAGTCCAGTCAGTACCAGACTAAAATTTAAGTTCTCACAATAAAATTAACTAACTAAGAGCAATAGTATCCCTTATTTTAAGGCGGGTGTGACCACTGTGTTGCAGGATGCTTCGAGCGAGCGGATTTGGATGTGTTTCCAGCTTATTTAAGTACTTGTCCACATAGTTTAGGATTTCGCATTTTACAAGTGGAACTTCTAGATCCTTGTGGATGTTGCTGTTTTTAATATACCAGGGAGCACCAGTTATCATTCTTAGAATTTTGTTTTAACGACGTTGGATTTTTTCGATGTTAGAGGCGGAAGCACTGCCCCATAATTGAAACCGCATTTTGTTTTGCATTACAAATTTTCAACTTCTTCCCTTATACACTCCTTACAATTTTAACAACGTTTTTTACTTCCAGGACATTAATATAGCTGTAAACACTCATTTGGAAGCAGAAGATATTATAAAAAAACCTCATCTTTGCTCTCAGGGAGAACTTGAAATTTTGTGATCAAAGCAAACTGCGTTTTGGATTACAGCCCTTTTTGTAGTTTTGATAATGATTATTCAATAATCTTCAAAGCATATCGAGCCTTTGGTGCAATACCGTAGTAACTCAAAATTTGAATTTTTTGAGCTGGGTATGCAGAAATTATCTTTGGGGAAATATCTATCTAAAGAAAAAAGATTATGATTCCACCTCTAACTGTTCAGATTCTACAGCTAAAAATGTCTTTATTGCCTCTAGGTATCTCCAACAATATTTATTTGCAATAATGAAATATTTCCTTTATGACAAGAAATTTACTAACAGAAAGCAATTTACGAAAAAAAGTATAAAGCAATATTATTTTTTGCTACGTTTTAGGCACAGAAACACAATTGCATAATTTGATTTCTTTTTTACTTGTTCGTATTATTTCATATTACAACTTTGTTAGAAAAAAAATAGTTAAAAGTTTATTTGCTATAACGATATATTTCAAATTAATTTTTAAGTTTGCCATAGGTTTTGTGACAATAACGATACATCATTGATAGGTTGATACAAAGTACTTAAATATAAATAAATATTTCATATTTTTAATAATTTTTGGCCTTTTTTTATTTAAAAACATTCCTTTTTATTTAAAAACTTGTAAAAAAATAACTTTAGTAAACGAAAATACTATCAAAAAGATGGTTCAAAACTTCAAATGCATTTTTCTCAGTTCACGATTTTTTGAATTACAACGGTATTGCACCAAAGGCTCGATATGTAGGTAGACATATGCAGCGTTTCTGATGAAAATAATTTTGCAAGATCCGCAAATACCGTAGAAGTCAATCAGGAAAGAGTGTTGTATTGACAATCATTAACCTCGATGTATACAACTGATATATAAGTTTAACTTCATATAAATTGTTGTTGTTGTATATTTCTTATTAAAACTGATTTAATAATATGGCCGTTTATAAGAAAAAATTTTTTCGTTACTAAAATTGTTTATTTTTTTTGATAAAAAGTAAAAAGCGCAATTGAAAAAATTTAAAATTACAGACATATTTCAACACGACTAAGTTGATTAACAAATACCAAGTGCATAAATTTTAAGTAAAGTATTAAGGTTGAATAAAAACATTTATAACTCAACAAGAAATATGAAAAAAGTACTTTTGGTCGGCTTAGTTAACTTCCGACCTCCAGCTTAATCAATAGTAGTTACCCAGAAAAACCTTTGCTTACCTGGTAAGTTAGCAAGTAATATTGGAGATGAACAATTGCTAGTTATCTTTTGGTCGAATTACTAGTTATTTTTGTTAGAGTGGTCCCAAAATTCATCACAACTGCATACAAATGTGCTTACAAAAATCAATCAAGTCACTAGTTACTAATGACTAACTGAACAAAATAAATAAAAACTAAGGTTTCTAAAACAAAAACATTCTATAAAGCCTGTTTAATAACCCTATTTTTTTATATATATTATCACAAATGTAATTATTAATGGCCTAACTAAAATGTAGTTGTTCTTTCATAATGACCTCCTTACCTTGTTACCCAGAACGTAATGATAGCTCATTATTCAAATGTAAAAAAAGTTTGCTAGGTAGTTTCAAAATAATAAAATCTTAATCTTAAAATATGAAAAAAGTATGAAACATGTAAACAAATCTTTCGGTCCATTTATCTGACTCTCGACCTCAACTTGGGCCGATAACTCTTAATTTCATATTTCTATCTATTTAGTTTACTTTTGAACCCAATATGGTTCAATGGCCATTTAACCAATACTTCTAGACTTAACTTGTTAACTTTAAAAAAAAAAACACCAAAAAATAATGAAAAGGTTCTTTGAGACACAAAAAATTGACTTTCATTTTCAATCTGATTAGTCTTTAATTTAATATTTCTGTTTTCATAGTCTCAAACCATAAAGAAAGGACCAAAACTACGAAAAAGGTAATATTGGTTAATTTCGCTGATTTTCGACCTCAATTAGGGTCGGTAACCTTTAATTTCATATTTGAAAACTCTAAAATGCACATAAATTTAAAAAAGTACCACCAAACATTAAAAAAGTATCTTTGACTGCTTAGGATAACTTCCGCCCTCAGTCTGGGGCAATAGTTTTTAATTTCATTATCCAGACTCATGAATTTAAAAACTACAAAAAAGAACCAAATATCAATTAGTTATTTTTGGATATTTAGTTGATTTCTGACCTCAATCTTGAACGAAATTGTTAATTTTAATTTTTCCAGATTGAAGTACTTAAAAATTGCAAAAAGGTACCAAAAGTTAGGAAAAAGTACTTTTAATCGATTCACATGTCTCTTGACCACGACCTGCGTCAATATTCCTTATTTTCACATACAAAAAATTATTAACAAAGTGTTTTTTGCATACTTTTTATTCAAAAAGTAATTTTAAGTCTGCTTTGTTGTAAACATTTTTACCAACCTTTTCATGAATTGCCTTAACAGTAAATTCTGCATTTTTAAAAAGACAAACTGGCAACTCTGTTCTTAAACTCACTGCTTAACAAACCTGTTGTTGTTGTTATATTTAACTTGAATTTTTTTTAATAAAACCAATTTAAACAAAAGTAATGAACAAATTTCTACGAAATTGTTTTGTGATACGATGTTCGAATTATAAAAATTTTTATTACTTCAACTAAATCATCTTGTGGATTGATATTAATTTTGTTCATTTATGTTGTTTGTTTTGTTTTTACATTTAAAATTTGATATCAAGCATGACTAATGTTTTAAATAAATGCTAATGGTTGACAAAAAAGGAAAATAACTAGCAGCCATAAAATCAACTTGCTGAAAACTCTGCCACAAGTTTACATTTAAAATGATTGGGACAGAAGAAATAAACCACCCGGCTTGCTGGTGATGATGATGATGATACGTTTAAAAAGATACAAGATACTGTGCGATAATGTGTTTGTTTTTAAACAACGAGACACTAAATTTTCGTTGACATTTTGACAAATTTTCGAACTACCAACAAATGTTTTGTGACTCCTTTTAAGCCTAAAACGAACTAACAAGCTCAGCATGTCGCCACTGGTTGCGCCTTTTCTTCTGAAATTTGATATTTTGCTCTTATTGTGTCCTCTTGCTCTTTTTCTTTTTTTGTTTTGTTTGCAAGACAGTCTAATAAACTGATTAACCGACAGTTTAGCAAATAACTAGCAAAACACACATTGCTACTTTCAGTAAGAGCCATTGTTTTGTTTGTTTGTTTTAGTTTTACTTATTTAAATTAAATGTAAAGAAGTAAGAGCGCTATATTAGGCTCTGCCAAATTTAAGATACCCTTTACATTGACTTTTGAAATCCCCAACCTTTTTTTATTTTTATGCGTTTTTGTTTATTAATGAAATATTTCTAATTTTCAAATAGGGGCCGGTGTCATATTTTAAACCTCTTAGGGTGATAAGGGCAGCTGTAGGGGTTTTTACCCTAATTTCGTAACGACTTTTACTCTAATTTTTCAAAGTTTTGTGTGGCAACGTCATTAGGTGACGGAGATACGGGGTAAGTTTGTTCAAAGAATATGTTTGGAAGAGAAAACTAATGGGGGTTGTGATACATTTTATTTCTCCAGGGGCGACTTCGGGGAAGTTATAAGGTTTTTACCTTTTTTTTAAATTTTGTATGGCAACCCCCTAGGGCTTGGAAACAGGGGTTAAATGTTTTTTTGGAATCTGTTTTGGGAGGGGTAACTTATTGGGGTCAGTCGCATACCTAATTGTTCTAAGGTCGACTCTGGGAAAGTTGTGGGCGTTTTTACATCATTTTTGTAAATTTTGTATGACAACCCCATTAGGTGATTGCGATAAGGCGTAAGTATGTTTTAAGAATATGTTTGGGAGGGAAAACTAATTTGGGCTTGTGATACATTTTATTCCTCTAGGGGTGACTCCGGGGAAGTTGTAGGGGTTTTTACTTATTTTTAAAAATTTTTTGTAATGCAACCCTCTTGGGGCGTGGAGATAGGGGGTGAGTATGTTTTTAGGAATATGTTTACGAGTAGAAACTAATGGGGGTCGGCGGGACATTTCATTTCTCTTAGGCCGACTCTGTGGAAGTTAAGGGCGTTTTTACATCATTTTTGTAATTTTGAATGGCAACCCCCTTACGTTTCGGAGGAAAACTTAATAGGGGTGTGTGATACATTTTATTTCTCTAGGGGCGGCTCTGAATAAGTTGTAGGGGTTTTTATCCTATTTTTTTATTTTTTTTTTTTTCAATTTTTGTATTGCACCGTGCTAGGGCTGGAGCAAGTATGTTCCACAAAAATGTTTGAGAGAACAAACTAGTTGAGGTCGGTCTTATATTT